>CM035116.1:78418122-79145208 GCA_020205555.1 Panax stipuleanatus | reverse complement strand
ACTAAAATTTACAGAAACTTAAAACAATGAAGAACAACTACTTAACGTTTTTTAAAACTATGAGATAGTAATTACCTTTATGCTTAGAGATTGAAGAAGAATATGAAGATGATTTCTCTAGCCTTCTCAAGCTTTTCTCTTCCTTTTTCCTTCTTCTTCTTCCTCTCTAACACACTGTATAGTTCTAACTTTTTCTGCTCTTTTCTCTCTTCTTCTTTTAGTCTTAGGCTTAGAATACTAACGTAAACATATATAATAGATATAATACGATATAACTTATACGATATAATAACTGACAAAATAATAATACCCTTATTAAGTATATCAGTTACGTACGTTTTAAAATTCAAAAAGCCTTAATGCTTTGTTTGGTAAACAGTTTATTTAAAAACAGATTATTAGCTAAGGCCTTGTTTGTTTAAAATCATTTAAAATCCTTTTTCTTTTATTTTAACAAATCATTTAACACATATTTTAATGTCACCTTTTAATTAATTAAATAATTTAACATCCTTATTTAATCAACTAAAATCAATTAACCACATAAATATTTGTCACATAATTATAATTACTCGCTAATTATAATTCTTGTAACACTTAACACATATCTCATCTAATTTAATTCTCTGAATTAAATTAGAAGTATAATATAAAATTAATATACATTAATTAAATAAATATTACACATTTATTTAATTAATATATAACACTTAATTAAATCACTCCATAAATCACATAATTTATTTATTTAACTCAAAAAATAAATCACATAAAATATTTATTTAACTCAATAATTATTTAAAATTATTATATAAAATCACAATCGTTACAATTATTGCTATGCAATCTTATTTAATCGCTTTATTTAAAAGACCTATCAGTTATAAGATTGAACTTTCAATTAGCATAACATACCTTATAAGTAAACTATCTAACATTTAAACACATAGTCAAATATTAGATAACCTTAACATTATGCATATACACAAGTCTAAACCTAGCACACATCGAGTCTTTAATAATATTCAATATAGTATACTGAGTGGTTTTCCACAAACAACTAACAACTTAGTTTCCGTCTAGTTTACACTATTTTCACAGTGAGTTAGATCGGTTACTAATTCGTAGATACCTTCTCCATATGAAGGAGTCGTTTAGCCTAGGTACTATACATCAATCATTAAAGGGTAAGATTGCACTACCTTAGACTTAACACTACTTTCTCATATAACTTGTGAATTAACACTTAATCTTTCATTTTATAAGTCCTTCTTCATAATCTAGTAAGCCGAATTCCTAATCCAGCAACCTAAATTCAAACTGAACTATAATCCAGCAACCTGGATTCACACAATCCCACAATCCAGCAACTTAGATTCAAACTAAAATCCAATCCAGCAAGCTGGATTATCCAAACAGATCATTCCAGCAACTTGATGGCCAATCTAGCAATCCAAATTGTAATCCAGCAACTTGATGGCCAATCCAGCAAGCTGGATTCCCCTTTTTTAATCTAAGCATTTTATTAATTTTTTATCTTTTGTCCACACATAAATACATGTATTCCATACACAAAATTAATTTTTTTTATGAATTTTTCAATTTCCTTTAGTATTTTTCAAAAATCCATTTCTAGTTAATTCCTTAATAAATTTGCTACATCACGCTTAACTCTAGAAATTCCCAACTCTTGGCGGGATTTTACACATGTTATCGTGAGCCACCAGTTTAAATTTTGTGGCCATCGGAGTTATACAACTCCGGTTATAGCAATTTTTGTAAGAAAAATGCAAATATTGAAATGGTCATAACTTGGTCAATTTAAGTCAGAATGCGTTCATTTTATGACACAAGCTAATTTATAACATATATTTTAATGTCCCAAAAGATTGGAATTTATTTCATAAATTAAGTGGACAAAACTACCTTACAATATTTGTACAGATTGCTTTTCGGATTTTTTCAAATTTTTCCTACTTTGCTAAAAACTGTCCAGACGGATATCTACATGGAATTGTTTAGTGATTCCACTTGAAAAAGTTAGAAGACTCATAGATCTAACACCAAAAATTGACCACACTCAAAAATTCTAAATACAATGAGAGATATGGTTTTTTTAATTTCAGGTTCTGTTTTTCCCAAGAATAGTTTTTCTCACTCTTAGGTTTTCTAAGAAATCTTCCACGATCTATTGATTTATCAAATATCAACTATCATAAACTATCATAACACATACTAATACACCTTAAGATCATATATCTACCATGATCTATGATCTATTACACCAAACATATACCAAATCCAAGTAAACATAATTTATGTTAAGAAAATTAAGATTTTCTAACTTTTAAAACATAGTTTCCTTTTTTTTTTTTTTTTGATCTAACTTTTGATCATCAAAAGTGATAGATCTAAACATAACACACTTATTAATACATAGATCTAAGATTTTGGAGTTTTGAAATCATAGATCCAAGTTTTGATTCAAACAACTAAAAATAACTTTGATAAAAGGTGTTTATACCTTTGATTTGAGAGCATCATTCCTTTTCTTTTTCTCCAAAGTAGCCAAGGAACTTTGGTAGTATGAAGATCAAAATTCTCCCTCTTTTCTGTGACACCCCCGAATCCGGGTCCTCTGACCCCGGTCCGGTCGTCACGAAAAAATACTAAACATCCACCTTTAAACAACATATGATAACTAAAATACGGAATATAATAAACGTATGTCGTTCATTCAAAAGGTGTTACTAGTCCCAAGATTCGATAACCTTAATACATCAATACAAACATACCCTAGAATAAACATTAGGGTTCATATTACATTAACAGTAATTAAACAAATCATAAAGACAAAGTCTGCTCCTTGCAAACTCTCCTAAATCTTTCCTTTACCCTTGTCCTTCCCTGAGGGCTCGGGCTCAACTGCAATATAAGTCATGATATAGCAAGAATGAGCAACAAGTTTGCTCAGCAAGTTTAAATACAACAATAAAGGATATATCATGATGAATAGAAAAATATCTGACAATGATTTCAACAAAATGAATATCTTAAAGATTCAACAATATGAATATTAGAACGATTCAATAATATGAATATCTGAACGATTCAACAATATGAATATCTGAACGAATCAGTACGAATAATAGAATGATTCAATAATATGAATATTTGTAAGGTTCAACAACCTGCATGAGTCAACACTATGAACATCTGAACAATTTAACAATATGAATATTAAAAGAAAAGATAATAATTGCCTTTAGAATGACTGATAGTCGAGTAGACTCTGAACTATAACTTTCCAATGGGTTCAATAGCTAATTGACCCTTTTTAGAATTACTGGCTTCTGGCTACAGAAACTTAGTACCTCGAGGAGATCAGCCTCGGGCACAACGTGAATATGCATAACACTTAAATCTGCTTACTCGTATCATATATATTAGATACCTGGGCACACTCCTACATATGAGGGGTGTTCTGTTCCGTCTAAGAATCCTTACCATCAATTGGTTTGGATAGCTTCAAAGAAAACTTCATACACTAGTCTGACCGAGCAAAGGTTCAGACTCTTACTGACATGGTTCAAGAAATTTAGAATCTTGAATAATGTACAAGTCCAAGACTGTACGAGCTCAAATGCATTAGGTGCGGACATCAATAATATCAATGTGGAATAATTGATAAGTAATTAAACCACTAAATAACATGCTTGGAAATAAAGTTCAAGTAATTAAGTAAACAACTTTCGATTCAACAATAACCTACTCAATATAAGATGAGAAGGATAGAGAACTTGCACAAAGTGAAGTTTAGAATTTGCACAATATAGGAATTTGTGTAAGTTCGGGGAACTTGCACAATACTCAACGTGTGAAATTCGGGGAACTTGCACAATACTCAGCGTGTGAAGTTCGGAGAACTTGCACAATACTAGATTTCCTTGTATAAAATAACTACATAGGCTTAGACACTTACAACATCAAAGAGTGAAATTCGGGGAATTTCACCATAATAGATCCCTTGCATAAAGTAAATGCATATGTTAGGACATTTGCTTACAACGTTCTTTGAGTAAAGTAAACACAAAGATAAGATACTTGCACAATTTACGAGTTTGTATAAGTTTAGAGAACTTTCATAATAAAGAAATGAAGTTCGAGAATTTGCAAAATAACCAAAGTGTGAAGTTCGGGGAACTTTCACAATAACCAAAGTGTGAAGTTCGGGAAACTTTCACAATACTCAAAATATGAAGTTCGGAGAACTTTCACAATACTATAATAACCTGCTCAAAATAATATGAGAAGGATAGGAACTTGCACAAATAAGGTGAAGTTTAGAATCTCGCTTACTCGAGTAATTGAATAAAGTAGTGCAAGGATTTAAAATACTTTCTCAATAATAACTTGAGGAAGATAGGGAACTTGCAATATAATAATACCCTGCTCAATATAAAATTGAGTAAAATTAGGGAGACTTGCACAAATAATAAGTGTAAGTCAGGGAAACTTGCTCAATATAAATTTGAGTAAAGTTAGAGAACTTGCCTGTTTGCTCAGCTACAAATAAATTCTAGCTTTAATAAAACAGCGTTGGAATGACCTAGCATTAACAAGTCGGCCTCTCCAATTAGTATATATAAACTAATATAAGTTCACACATACAAGACTCTAGTCATTATATAATTCTATCACATAGTTCACGTAAGTCAATCTAATCCTGTCTTAGATTTAATAATTTTAGATTATCTAGTTCATAAGCATCAACATAGGCTTGAAACACATAGTACTTTAAGTTACTGATATAAATCAACACACATGCCTATAGATTATAATCTCTCATTCGAAACTAACATCCTAATCCAATTTCATAGTCATATGTATTCATGCCGGTAAACCTTAAGTTAAATAAGTTCATACTTCAAAGGTTCGCTACTCCGGTCATACTATTTCATAACAAGGCTAAACAATACCTAATATGTATGCTTGAGTATACTACACAAATATACTTCAAATCACATAGTTCATATTTGAAGATCATTTTTTATGATTAAGCATGCATATGTGAGATCTGTGCATAAATAAACGAGGTTCATGTCAATACGTCTATAGGCATAATGACATCCTAATTAACATGCTTGCATGATCATAATATAATTCACTGCTATTTCACATTCTAAGTTTCCATTTGCAAGGTACACTAAGTTAAAAAGACAACACGGTACATGTAAAGCATCTCGTAACCGTTACATGTATTAGCATGCATATAATAAGTCACATACATGTATTTAAGTGGTCACAATCTAAAGACACGAGTCTTGGTTAAGTTTACTTTGAAAGTCTTTAAGTTTCGCTTGAAAAACCTCTTGAGCTTTCAATCAAGTATGATAACGTGTTTAACATTTTTAAACATACATTTCAAGTTAATATAAACCATGCTATTATGCTCACAAAAATCAGAATAGTAACATGGCATAGCATGTCAAGGTTTGTGTTTTATTTTTGTTAGGAACGTGCATTAGAAATTTAACAGCACTGAAACAGAAGGCAAGAAGCTCAGTACAGGCACTGGCGCAGCTGCGCCGCTGGCCAGTGCAATACTGGCGCAGCTGCGCAGGCTGGCGGCTAGGCCAGGAGCTTTGCAGTTTCGGCAGTTCTGCAATTCCAACTCAGAATTCCATACACAATCAATTCAGTCATGCTACAATGTATTTCTAACATGCTTATGATCTTTACACAACACTTAATAATCATATTCGAAATTAAATATCAACTAATACATTCTTAATTCAAATAATCAAGAACTTAGCAATTTTATCAGAAAATGAAGAATGGGGATGGGAAGTTATACCTCTGTGAAACAATTGAGCTGCAATATACTTTCTTAATCTCCTCTATAATAACAGTATACTCACTCTAGCAATTCTATACTTACATAAAATCTCAGCAAAACAAAGAAGAAGGAGAGGGCTCTATATATAGCCAATTTCTTACCCGGTTCTTGACATTGTTCCTCAAATCAAACTAATGGGAGATGCAATTAGCTAATGGTTATCAAATAGTGGGTGAGGAGTTGGTATATCTCATCATTATTCCCACTCCCCCATTGATGATTGCTATAGCTTTACTGAGTTTAAGGAGGAGAGTAGAGTAGCTAGCATGTGGGTTCACGTGTATGAGAAATAAGGGAGCAATTGGGCACATAATTTGGGACAAACAAAGCAATCTTAGCATTCTTGCAATGAGTGTATAATTATATAAGTCTCATACATGGTTACATAATAAATACACTAGATAATATAATGTATATACACATAGCACATACATAGGTTATAAGTAATTATTCTATATACATTTAAATAGGTGTTACAATATTATCTCAATAAAATAATGTATCAAGTAGGTATATATATACCACTCATATAATTCATGTACATTTTCTATTAACACCGAATATAAAGCAATTGGGTATTATCATTGTTTATTATCATAACAGTTATTATTACAATTATAATAACTTTATAGAATCCAATATTAATTAACAATTGAACTTACTATATGTCAATAGGGTATATATTAAGGTCACGTCATGTTACATAAGCAAAATATTATGTAACTTACACAATGAAATTAATCTTACTATATAGTTTATATGTATAATACATAGCCACATTAATATGTCCATTGTACTTTATATAATATATAAAGGTAGCTACCTTATACCAAAGGTTTAATATAACATATACTTGCATGTAACAATTAACCAAGTAAATATAATATTATTATATTTATTAATCTCTTACTCATTAATTATTATTTATTCATAATAATTATTAATCAACAACAATAATAATTTCATATGTTATCAATTAATCACTCAAATAAAAATAATTAATCACGATTAACTCTCTACACTATATTCAAGAAATTTGAATATATAATTTACTAACACTTTTATTAATATTCTAATATAAAAGTCTCAGGGTTAATCTACTAATTTAAATAACCATTAGTGATTCTCTTTAATAAAAATCCTAGCATTTATTTGTTGGGTTTGTACGAAATCGTGACGCAATCAAATTGCAAAAATTAGCGGAAGCATGGTATATCAGAGTTTAAAAAAAATTCTACAAAACCATTACCCGGATCATCCTTTATGCAAATTATTAATTTAAAACGATAAATAAGAAGTTATGGAATCATACCCTTGTAGAACGAAGCTTCCACAGGTACTAGTTCAACTCCTTGTTCTTCGTGATCTCCTTGAATTTCCGGGTTAGATTTCTTCCTTTGATCAACGTTAGCCACCCAAGTGTTTGGCCTCTAGAGGTGATCCACCAAGGAAGATGAATTATCAAGAAGGAGGGTGATTGACTTAGTTTTCTATCCACTATAGAAAAGGAGTACTCTCCAACAATTGGAATTGCATCAAGTAATATCTATTATAAGAATCCTCTTATATAGATATTGGTCAACCCTTCTAATCCTATTAGACATGGGATTTCTTTTAATTAATTAAACTCCTTTAATTAATTTAGGCTTCCCACCACATGGGAAATAATTAATTAAATTCATTTAATTAATTTGTCTCCTGAATAAATGAGAGTACTAATATTAAATTAATTACTAAACTCCTTTAGAAATTAAAATAATAATAATTATAATAATATTAATAAGACTCCTCTTATTAATTTATATTTAATATTTCCAAAATATTAAATAATAAATATTAAGCTATTTAATTTATTCTATCACCATAGATTAAATTAATTTCACTTAATGCATTATTACGATTATGCCATTACCTTCTTAAATAATTATTCTTCCTTTTATGGTGTGACCCTTTAGGTTCTCCATATTAAACCGGTTGTGAATAAATCAATTAGAACAATTCTAATCTTATTTAAATAATAAATTAAACTAATAATCTATTTAAATAAATAATATTTATTCTACAATAGGGATAAGCCTCCCTAGCGATCAACGACTTTCCAGATAATATAGATTTCAACATTAATCATAAAAGAACTTGTGAGTAAATAGTTACCATACAATTCAATCCTTTCACCATACAATGTCCCAATTAAATATAAGACATGAATTTACTGTCAAGTCTTATTTTATTTAATTATATGTATTTCGATTAGAAAATGCACAACTCCAAATAATGTAAATTAGAAACTCCTTTCTAATTTCATTTTACCTTGGCCAAGGATTCCTAGGTTGTCATTTAACGAATCACATAGGACATATCTCCTCCTTTACTAGAGGTGGTAGATTCTTTATTGATCATTCATTGTCTCCATATGTAACTCATTATACCCAAGCATACCCTTTTATATACCCTAAAGGGCTTTAAGGAATAAGTCAAAGTATAATTCATTACATACAAGATACTATGATGATCTCAAGTCCAAGGATCACTTGTACTACTATCACATTAGGAATTCCTATTGACAGGCGAGTAAAACTCCATTAGGTATTCCATAGCGAGTCACGTTCAGTGAACTTATTCTCCAATAAGCACCTACATACTTGCTTTAGTGTCTCCACACAAATGATTATGAGATCAATCATCCTCATCTAATGAGCAAGCAACATATGTACTAATCTATCCGGATTTACTAATCCCCTTTTTAGTAATCCCATGATTAGGAACTATTTTAGTTTTAGAGCTTTCTAAGAATTTAGATCTCATTGGCATGATCATCATCATGATTCTAAAAGCATTGCTTAAAACTATGGGTTATTTACATATTATAAAAACAGCACCATGTAGATAATTAAATGCCTTTAATAAATGAATATTTTTATTAATAAATAAATAAGATTGCCTCCAAAGTATGTGCTTTATCATCATACATGATTGGCTTGTATGCATACTACTTTCAATCTCCCACTTGCACTAAAGCCAATCGTCATGGTATCTCATACCCAACTTCTCTAAGTGACGATCAAACTGCTGTTGTGTTAAAGCTTTAGTTAATGGATCTGCAATGTTGTCTTGAGAGTCTACACTCTCCTCTTTCAATGATTTCTTTAATCAAAGTGCCGCAACACATGTTTAGATTCAAGATGAGACTTAGGACCTATTCCTAGTTCTGTAATGAACTTTTCATCTAAAACATCAACTTGCAGCTTCACTTACAGTTATATACTTTGTCTTTGTCACTAAACCAACAACCTTTTGTTGTTTGGAACCTTTTCAATTCACTGCACCATCTTTCAAGGTAAACACATACCCTGAAACAGAATTACTGTCATCTTGGTCTGTTTGAAAACTTGAGTCTGTGAATCCCTTGAGTTTTAATTCAGACCCACCGTAGACAAGAAAAATATCTTTAGTCCTTCTCAAGTACTTTAGGATATTCTTCACTGCCTTCCAGTGCTCTTCTCCAGGGTTTGACTGGTATCTGCTCATTACACTAAGTGCATGAGCAACATCCGGTCTAGTACATATCATACCGTACATGATAGATCCTATTGCAGAAGCATAAGGGATCTTACTCATACGGTCTCTCTCCTCAGGTGTCTTTGGGGCCTGTTTCTTGGAGAGATGTATTCCATGGCTCATCGGCATGAGACCTCTTTTGGAATCTTCCATGCTAAACCTCTTTAGCATTGCATCAATGTACGTTCCTTGGGATAAACCAAGCATCCTTTTAGATCTATCTCTATAGATCTTTATCCCCAAAATATAGGATGCTTCTCCCAAGTCCTTCATGGAGAAGTGTTTAGATAACCAGATTTTAATCGATTGTAGCATAGGAATGTCATTCCCTATCAGTAATATATCATCAACATATAATACAAGGAATGAAACTGTGCTCCCACTAACCTTCTTGTTCACACATGGTTCATCGTCGTTTTTGACAAAATTAAACTCTTTGATTGTCTCATCAAAACGAATGTTCCATCTACGAGAAGCTTGCTTCAATCCATAAATGGATCGTTGCAGCTTACAGACTTGATTTGTTCCAACCTTTGAAACAAATCCCTCTGGCTGTGTCATATACACATCCTCCTCAAGTTTCCCATTAAGGAAGGCCGTTTTCACGTCCATCTGCCAGATCTCATAGTCGTTATAAGCTGCAATCGCAAGCAAAATCCGAATGGACTTGAGCATAGCTACTGGTGAGAAGGTTTCATCATAGTCAACTCCTTGTCTTTGTTTGAAACCTTTTGCAACCAGTCGGGCCTTATAGGTCTCTACCTTGCCGTCCGCTCCAGTCTTTCTTTTAAAGACCCATTTACACCCAATAGGCTTAATGCCTTCAGGTGGTGAAATCAAAGTCCATACTTTGTTTTTCATACATGGAGTCCATTTCGAATTTCATAGCTTCAAGCCATTTTCCTGAGTCTTTATTACTCATAGCCTGTTCGTAATTCAATGGATCATCATCATTCATGATGTGTACCTCATCGTCATCCTCTATAACGAATCTATATCTCTCAGGTATCTTCGGTACTCTTCCAGATTTACGAACAGGGTGTGGTATAGTAGGTTCTTCTACTTTGTCAGGTACCTGACTTTGATCCGTGGTAATTTGTGGGTCTTGAACTTCTTCAAGATATATCTTACTCCCACTGACCCCTTCATGGATAAAGTCCTTTTCCAAGAAGGCAGTATGTTTCGCAACAAACACCTTTTGATCAGTTGGATGATAGAAATAATACCCTAAAGTTTCTTTAGGGTATCCCACAAATCTACACTTATCGGATTTAGTCTGTAGCTTATCGTTTTCAAACTTTTTGACATAAGCTGGACAACCCCAAGTCTTAACATGCTTAAGATTTGGTTTCCTCCCCTTCCATATCTCATATGGAGTCTTTGGGGCGGATTTGGTAGGTACCTTGTTAAGTAGGTATGCAGCCGTTTCTAGGGCATATCCCCATAAGGAAATTGGAAGGTCGGTAAAACTCATCATAGATCGAACCATGTCCAACAGTGTTCGATTTCTCCTTTCAGATACTCCATTTAACTGTGGTGTACCTAGAGGAGTCCATTGTGAGATTATACCATTTTCTTTGAGATAATTGAGAAACTCACCGCTTAAGTATTCTCCACCTCAATCTGATCGAAGTATCTTTATACTCTTGCCCGTTTGTTTCTCTACTTCACTTCTGAACTCTTTGAACTTTTCAAATGATTCTGACTTGTATTTCATTAAATACACATATCCAAATCTTGAGTGATCATCAGTGAAAGTAATAAAATAAGAATACCCACCCCGTGCACTTGTTGTATAGGTCCACAAACGTCTGTGTGAATCAATGCCAATAACTCTGTAACTCTTTCTCCTTTTCCACTAAAAGGAGATTTAGTCATTTTACCCATGAGACAAGATTCACAAGTTGGATATGATTCATAATCAGATAACTCAAAGAGCCCATCTTTATGCAACTTGGATAATCTTGTTTCATTGATATGACCGAGTCTACAGTGCCACATGTAGGTATAATTAATATCATCTCTTTTCCTTTTCTTAGTTTGTTCAATTTGAAAAATATTTTCTTGTAAGTCAAGTGTATAAAGTCCATTTCGCAAATTTCCAACACCATATAAAATATCGTCTTTATAAATAGAACAACTATTGTTCTTTATAACAACGTTAAATCCTTCCATATCCAATACAGAAATTGAAATAATATTTTTAATAATATTCGGAACATAATAATAATTATTAAGATAAATGGACTTGCCCGAAGGCATTGCTAAATAATAAGTTCATACAACTAATGCAGCAACCTTTGCTCCATTCCCCACTCGTAGGATCACCTCATCATTGTTCAGCTTTCTACTTCTGACCAGTCCCTTCACATTATTACATATGTGAGAACCACAGCCGGTATCCAATACCCAAGTAGAATTTTGACTTTCTGAAAAATTAATTTCAATCATGAACAAACCTTGATTGGAAGTCGAAGCTTCTCCAAGCTTCTTCTTTGCCAGAAACTTCTTGCAGTTCCTCTTCCAATGACCCGGCTCGTTGCAATGGAAGCACATTCCTTTGCTAGCTGGATCAGATTTCTTTTGTTCCTTTATGTTCACTTTGCCCTTGGTCATCCGAGATCGGAAGAGCTCCTTAGATATCTCATATCTAGCAGTCCTACTTTGTTCACCATACAACTCCTTGAGGTGAATCAACATAGTAGGAGCATCCATGTTTTCGTGCTGACGCTGAAGCTCGTTATTCATGGATGCGAGCATGATGCATTGAGCCACAGATGCATCATCTTGCCACTTTACAATGGTGGCAATCTCTTCCTCAGAGGCTGTTTCTGGAACAGTTCCAGGGACAGGTGAGTTTAGGACATAAGAAATCTTTTCAGCAGTGAGAACTATTCTCAGATTTCTTAGCCAGTCCGTATAATTCGGCCCGGTAAGCTTATTAGCATCAAGTATGCTTCGCAGTGAAATTAGTGATTTTGACATTTTTAAAATTTTGCATGTGAAAAACAACATTTTAGCAAACATTCATTTTCACCAAAATAAATTTAGGTCTTTATTTTAAATTGGTATCTCCCACTATTTTTATCAAACTATATTACCCTCAGTTATATAGTTCGGCAACATCTAATTAAAGATTTGCTAATGAGAATAAGGATCCCATTTCAAATGTATATAACCTTGTGGATAGCACAACAAGCGATATACAAATAAATAGGTAGACAACTCTTGTCAATTACATCACCATGTAATTCCTTTTATTTTGCCTCTTAAATCATAATGGTGAAGTGTGTGCACATCCGAACTAAAATAATTTAAGTTAAGTCCAGCCTAGCACTTTCATAAATTCAAAAAAGAAAAATGTTCGTCCTTGTGGATAGCACAACAAGACTAGATCGTTCAATTTTCTTGATAAGCATCAAATGTGATTAATTAACATCTTAAATACACAATACTCGCCTTGTGGATAGCACAACAAGCTCATATTAAATATCTAATACTCTATTAATTTATCATGCTAGAAGGCGACGTTCGATATTCCAAATATCATTTGAACACTTCGGACTTAATATTATTTCTTTGAGGGGTTTGTTATTATTAGTCTCATCTTTGTTTAGCGCGCATGCACATATATATATAAAATACGCGTCATTTTATTAAACATGCGAAGCATGTTTGCATAAAATATAATATATATAATATTTAGCATGCAATATAGAATACTATATTCTACCCGGATTGATTATGGACTTTTATTCTAGTTTGGTTCACTAGAGCCACCAAGTGAACCAAAAGGTCAAACCTAGGAGTGCAAGAATTTAAATTTAAACATAACTATTACATTTAAACCCGGGCTCCATACAAACGGGTCTTCACGCGCTCCTTGCTCCTTGGTCTCCAATTTTTTCAAGATAATTCTAACTATTTCTATTACATTAAACTATTTAATTTAAATAGAAACCTTGATCAGCAGTCAAGGGGAAGTACATAGGAGGGAGATAGAATTTTACATCACGAAATTTTTTTTTTAGAGAAGACGAGGTACACATACCCCATTTAATAAAACCCATTCATTCAAGCATTCAACTAAAATAAAATCAAATCACATTGGTCAAATAGTCCATAATCAATCCCCATTTATTATCATACATATCACTATATATATCAATAAATAAATATTCATCTCATGAATTAAAACATTCCATATATATATGAGTATCATTTAATGGGCAATTTTAAATTGCATGAAATCCAATTTCAAGATTAAAATAAACTCTTTATTTTAATTATAAAATTATTTAGAATATAATATATAAATATATCATATTTATTTTTTTAAAAAGAAGTCACCTTCTTTTATTAAAAGAGTCCTGCAGGTTTATTAAAAGAGTCCTTTCCTGATGGGTCACATTCTTTTTGGAGTAAGAAAGAGACAACACATTTTCTTTGCAGAATTCAAGATTAGCACCCAAAAAAAAAATTGTGATTCGTCCCAAAAAAAAAAAACGTCATTTTTTTTTCTTTAAAAAAAATAATTTTATACAATAAAATTAGGCCCAATAAATTATTTTAAATATATACCCATATGTATATGAAATCAAAAATAAATTAATAATTGCATAAAAGTTTGGCTCTGATGCCACTGTTGGGTTTGTACGAAATCGTGACGCAATCAAATTGCAAAAATTAGCGGAAGCATGGTATATCAGAGTTTAAAAAAATTTCTACAAAACCATTACCCGGATCATCCTTTATGCAAATTATTAATTTAAAACGATAAATAAGAAGTTATGGAATCATACCCTTGTAGAACGAAGCTTCCACAGGTACTAGTTCAACTCCTTGTTCTTCGTGATCTCCTTGAATTTCCGGGTTAGATTTCTTCCTTTGATCAACGTTAGCCACCCAAGTGTTTGGCCTCTAGAGGTGATCCACCAAGGAAGATGAATTATCAAGAAGGAGGGTGATTGGCTTAGTTTTCTATCCACTATAGAAAAGGAGTACTCTCCAACAATTGGAATTGCATCAAGTAATATCTATTATAAGAATCCTCTTATATAGATATTGGTCAACCCTTCTAATCCTATTAGACATGGGATTTCTTTTAATTAATTAAACTCCTTTAATTAATTTAGGCTTCCCACCACATGGGAAATAATTAATTAAATTCATTTAATTAATTTGTCTCCTGAATAAATGAGAGTACTAATATTAAATTAATTACTAAACTCCTTTAGAAATTAAAATAATAATAATTATAATAATATTAATAAGACTCCTCTTATTAATTTATATTTAATATTTCCAAAATATTAAATAATAAATATTAAGCTATTTAATTTATTCTATCACCATAGATTAAATTAATTTCACTTAATGCATTATTACGATTATGCCATTACCTTCTTAAATAATTATTCTTCCTTTTATGGTGTGACCCTTTAGGTTCTCCATATTAAACCGGTTGTGAATAAATCAATTAGAACAATTCTAATCTTATTTAAATAATAAATTAAACTAATAATCTATTTAAATAAATAATATTTATTCTACAATAGGGATAAGCCTCCCTAGCGATCAACGACTTTCCAGATAATATAGATTTCAACATTAATCATAAAAGAACTTGTGAGTAAATAGTTACCATACAATTCAATCCTTCCACCATACAATGTCCCAATTAAATATAAGACATGAATTTACTGTCAAGTCTTATTTTATTTAATTATATGTATTTCGATTAGAAAATGCACAACTCCAAATAATGTAAATTAGAAACTCCTTTCTAATTTCATTTTACCTTGGCCAAGGATTCCTAGGTTGTCATTTAACGAATCACATAGGACATATCTCCTCCTTTACTAGAGGTGGTAGATTCTTTATTGATCATTCATTGTCTCCGTATGTAACTCATTATACCCAAGCATACCCTTTTATATACCCTAAAGGGCTTTAAGGAATAAGTCAAAGTATAATTCATTACATACAAGATACTATGATGATCTCAAGTCCAAGGATCACTTGTACTACTATCACATTAGGAATTCCTATTGACAGGCGAGTAAAACTCCATTAGGTATTCCATAGCGAGTCACGTTCAGTGAACTTATTCTCCAATAAGCACCTACATACTTGCTTTAGTGTCTTCACACAAATGATTATGAGATCAATCATCCTCATCTAATGAGCAAGCAACATATGTACTAATCTATCCGGATTTACTAATCCCCTTTTTAGTAATCCCATGATTAGGAACTATTTTAGTTTTAGAGCTTTCTAAGAATTTAGATCTCATTGGCATGATCATCATCATGATTCTAAAAGCATTGCTTAAAACTATGGGTTATTTACATATTATAAAAACAGCACCATGTAGATAATTAAATGCCTTTAATAAATGAATATTTTTATTAATAAATAAATAAGATTGCCTCCAAAGTATGTGCTTTATCATCATACATGATTGGCTTGTATGCATACTACTTTCATTATTTGCATAGGTTAAATTCACATAAGCACATAACCACATAAGGTTTAAATAAGTTTGAAAAATTAACTCTCAAAAAATTTAAATCACAGATAAAATTAATAAGAAGCTTAAAATTCCTGGTCGTTACATTTTCCCCTTGAATATCCGAACCTCACTACTCCCTCTCTCTTTTTTATTTTTTTAAGCTTTTTGAGGAGAAATGAAGAAAGAGAATTTAACTTTATTTCTAATGGTTAGAGAGAGGTGTAATAATTAATAGAATGTATAAATATACTACTTCTATATCTATACATATCCTCCATATCTCTTCCATCTTCTCTCTCTTATCTTTCACATAACTTGCACACTTAAATAAAATAAATGGAAGTAATGATTAGAGTGACACATAAGGTGAGTTGGTAAGGTTAGGTAGGAGTTGGTAAATAAAATGATGAGCTCACATGCTCTCCTTTCTCTTCCTCCTTGCTTGACCAAACTTGCCACTTTATTCTCCCAATTTGGTTTATTTTTATTGCTTTATCTAATATATCAAATGTCTAAAATGCCTCTTAACTCGTGGGCTAAGAATTGGGCTTTGAATTTAATTCTTTTGGGCTTACTAATAAAATAGTTGGGCTATGTAAATTAGCATAGTCCATAATTTTAATTCTATTGTACCCTAATCATTAAATTCGAGTTTCTATTCACTCAATTGTAAGTTAATTCCTTACTCAAATATATTTAATTACTTAACCCAATTAGACTTGTTTTAATAAAATTAATTAATTGAGATAATAAACTTAATCTCTTAGGTTAGTAAAAATTTTAAATACTAACATCATTTTCTATTATAACCCTAGGTTATTTAATTTCCATACCTAATATATATATATATATATATATTAGGTTACAAGACTTTATTCTTAATTCTCTTTTTTATGTTAAATAAATATATAAATAATACACAAAACCATATAAGTCATTCGCAAAATTTTTAAATCCATATTCTATTTTCAGTCTAGGTCTTATTATTTAACCTTTATTTAATTATTTAAAATCTTATAAATTCTCGGGTTGTCACATTCACCCCTTCTTCTAAGAATTTCATCCTCAAAATTACAGCCTACTAATCCCTACTCCTTCTATTCACCAAAACTAGGTTTTCAACTTAACCTTTATTTGATTTCATTCTCATTTAATGAGTACACATGGCTTCCTTCTATGAGGAACTATTCTATCATCACATTCTACCCAGATTTCTCCCCAAGGAGTTAAAAACTTTTTAAATTATGCTGAGGTCATATAGACCATGAACTCTCGGGTTTAACAGTATTCACTGTAATCAAATAATAGATATATTTACAATCACGAAGAAGGTAAACTGCAGATGCTGGCCTTAATTATCTGAACGACTGTATGCGTTCAATGATTGGAATCTACGTTATCCAACCAATATATCCCCATTTTTTGGGGTTATTTATACTCAGCCGGAAGTATGAATCAAAACAATATGGTTCGGGATAAGTTCTTAAAGAGATACTTGAATTTTCATAAATATTTGTCTAGCTGAATCAATTAGCTTAGACATATACCAATAATTCTAACATCAATCGAAACATGTGTCTGGACAAATTTAATTGACACTTGACTTTTCTTTAAAATTCTAAAAATAATTTTATGACCTCATTATACCGCACTGTATTTACAGTTCGTTGAAGATTCTGTCATTTTTGTGACTTTGTCATAAAATAATATACCATAGTGGGTTGACGATCTTTAGATCACATCCAACACTAGGCAATACTGCATTAATGACTCCATCGTTTTTATCATCGTTGCATCAGGTTCCATGATGCATTGATGATATATAAAATATATTTTGATATTTTAAATAATTTTTTGTCTAGCCGAAACAATTAGCGTAGACTCTTCTTTAAACCGTTCAAAACTATTGAAAATCATTTTTGGAATTATCATGTCGCATCAGGTAACGATGTGTCAGGATCCCGAAGTCCACACATACACAATTGTAATCATGTTTTGAAGATAACCAAAAATTTATTTTTGCTGTTATCATGCCGCAATAGGTAACGATGTGATAATGGCTCAAAGTCCATCTCCACACCCTTGTCACCATGTTGTGAAGATAACAAAAAATCATTTTATTTCGAAAAAGGCACATCAGTGTGAATTTAGCTTGATGTCAAAAATTTCGAAGTCTAGCACAGCTAGAAGATTTGGAATACCTAGGCTTCTACCATCAACTTCAATTCTTCTAATGATCAATTGCTTAATAATTATATCTATTTCTATTATCCTCAATCCTTCATTCATAATTTTCCTATACCCCCATATAGTTCATCAAACATACCACATGTTATGAGTTCAGGAACTTACCACAATCCTATGGGTTTAGAAACTTATCCTAGTCAGACCAAAGTCGTCCATTCGCTGAGGGATTCCACCATACGATTATGAGTCACGAACTTACCATACGTATGAGTTTAAAGAACTCACACCTAATCTTATATTCTCTATCTATCCGTTATACACATGAGAAAAGAATCACCTTCTCATCATACATATAGCGAATAGCGCGACACCGACATTTCAATGATTGTCAATGTGATAAAATAAGTAGTCGTTAGACCAAGCACAAAACCCCAGCCCATATAAAGGTTTGCACAACTTAGCAATCACCTGAGTCCTCAATTGAAATCCCACATAATCCTAGCTCCCTTAATACTCGATACGAATTTCATTTAATCCGTATCTATAATTCATAACTCTTTCCTGAGTTTTAATAATACAATTTCATAGTACAACTGTCATACAGCAATTCTGCTATAAAGTTTTCAACCATTTGATTGCTCATCTGTCCTTTTATGACCTCTTCAGATCACGTTGTGATCTCATATTATAATCATATTATATTATGATTCTTTCCTATCTTATGATCGTTTTGTTTTACGATCTTCTTTCCCTTTATACTTTTAGTCTTTTAGACTTTATCTATTCATTACTACTGTTCATCTTTATTATTAGAGCTAGGTAACTCTGAATTTTTATTACTTGTCAGGATTCTTCTTTGAATCTTATTGACTTATTAATACCTTGCCCAAATTCATCGCTTAGAATCTAAACTCTATTTGAGTTTATTCCTATTCCTTATCTCTGTGGTTATAACCTAAGGTACCCCTACCTAAGGTTTATAACCTACAGCTTTGATACCAACTGTAGCGCCCCCAAATCCGGGTCCCCAGAACCACGGACCTGGTACGTTACGATACATCATTTCTATAACAATTGCGGAAGATATAAACATAAATTGTTTATACAATAACTTTTTACAACATAATCCCCAAGGTTTTTAACCTTAACTTATTACATGCTTTCTATATCCTATACGACATAACATGTCATTTGCATTCAATACTATTACAAGTTTAACCTACAATAATCCAATCCTGGAACTTGCCTTTGCATTTGCCAGTATCCGGAGTTTCGTCTTAATCTGAAATATTTATCATGATATAGCAAGGGTGAGCAACAAATTTTCCCATCAAGTTTTAAATACAAGGGAAGATATATCATGATTGAAAAGAATAATAAGCTAACAAACTTTCAACAATATAAGAATTGTAAAAGAACATGAATCAATAATGATGAATAGCCAACAATTAACATGAATAAATTCAACTAAATAATATGGTAATGAAGGTGATCAGCCTTTCATACCTGATGAACATATACAATATGCATAACGTGCGAATCAATAAATCATAGATGTGATTAATCAACAATGATTAATCACGAACATGCTTTACAATAACAACTCGAGTTCGAGTTAGAAACTTGTTCAACAAAGTATAGTTTAGGAACTTGCCTGTACCGTCGATTACTGCTATACAATCTTATTTAATCGCTTTATTGAAAAGACCTATCAGTTATAAGATTGATCTTTTAATAAGCATAACATACCTTATAAGTAAACTATCTAACATTTAAACACATAGTCAAATATTATATAACTTTAACACTATACATATACACAAGTCTAAACCTAGCACACATCGAGTCTTTAATAATATTCAATATAGTATACTGAGTGGTTTCCCACAAACAACTAACCAATTAGTTTCCGTCTAGTTTACACTATTTTCACAGTGAGTTAGATCGGTTACTAATTCGTAGATACCTTCCCCATATGAAGGAGTCGTTTAGCCCAGCTACTATACACCAATCATTAAAGGGTACGATTGCACTACCTTAGACTTAACACTACTTTGTCATATAACTTGTGAATTAACACTTAATCTTTCATTTTATAAGTCCTTCTTCATAATCTAGTAAGACGAATTCCTAATCCAGCAACCTAAATTCAAACTGAACTATAATCCAGCAACCTGGATTCACACAATCTCACAACCCTGCAACCTGGATTCAAACTAAAATCCAATCCAGCAGGCCTGGATTATCCAAGCAGATCATTCTAGCAACTTGATGGCCAATCCAGCAAACCAGATTGCAAACCAGCAACCTGATGGCCAATCCAGCAAGCTGGATTTCCCTTTTTTAATCTAATCATTTTATTATTTTTTTTATCTTTTGTCCACACATAAGTACATGTATTCAATACACAAAATTAATTTTTCAAGAATTTTTTAATTTCCTTTAGTATTTTTCAAAAATTCATTTCTAGTTAATTCTTTAAAAATTTGTTACATCACGCTTAACTCCAGAAATTTCCAATTTTTGGCGAGATCTTACACATGTTATCGTGAGCCTCCAGTTTAAATTTCGTGGCCATCGGAGTTATAAAACTCCGGTTATAGCAATTTTTGTCAAAAAAATACAACTATTAAAATAGTCATAACTTTCTTAATTTAAGTCGAAATGAGTTCATTTTTGGACACAAGCTACTTTATAACATATATTTTAATGTCCCAAACTATTGGAATTTATTTCAAAAATTAAGTGGATGAAACTGCCCTTACAATTTCCAGATAGATTGCTTTTTGGGTGTTTCAGATTTTTCCAACTTTTAAAAACTGTCCAGACGGAAATCTACATGGAATTTTTCTGTGATTCCACTTGGAAAAGTTAGAAGAGTCATACATCTAACCCCAGAAATTGACCACACTCAAAAATTCTAAATACAATGAGAGATATGGTCATTTAAATTTCAGGTTCTGTTTTTCCCAAAAATAGTTTTTCTCACTCTTAGGTTTTCTAAGAAATCTTCCATGATCTATTGATTTATCAAACATCAACTATCATAAACTATCATAACACATACTAATACACCTTAAGATCATGGATCTACCATGATCTATGATCTATTACACCAAACATACACCAAATCCAAGCAAACATAATTTATACTAAGAAAATCAAGATTTTCTAACTTTTAAAACATAGTTTCTTTTTTCTTGTTTTTGATCTAACTTTTGATCATCAAAAGTGATAGATCTAAACCTAACACACTTATTAATACGTAGATCTAAGGTTTTGGAGTTTTGAAATCATAGATCCAAGTTTTAATTCAAACAACTAAAAATAACTTTGATAAAAGGTGTTTATACCTTTGATTTGAGAGCGTCTTTCCTTTTCTTTTTCTCCAAAGTAGCCAAGGAACTTTGGTAGTATGAAGATCAAAATTCTCCTTCTTTTCCCCTTGAATATCCGAACCTCACTACGCTCTCTCTTTTTTCAATTTTTTAAAGCTTTTTGAAGAGAAATAAAGAAAGAGAAAATAACTTTATTTCTAATGGTGAGAGAGAGGTGTAATAATTAATAGAATGTATAAATATACTACTTCTATGTCTATACATATCGTCCATATCTCTTCCATCTTCTCTCTCTTATCTTTCACATAACTTGCACACTTAAACAAAATAAATGGAAGCAAAGATTAGAGTGACACATAAGGTGAGTTGGTAAGGTTAGGTAGGAGTTGGTACATAAAATGATGAGCTCACATGCTCTCCTTTCTCTTCCTCCTTGCTTGATCAAACTTGCCCCTTTATTCTCCCAATTTGGTTTATTTTTATTGCTTTATCTAATATATCAAATGTCCAAAATGTCTCTTAACTAGTGGGCTAAGAATTGGGCTTTGAATTTAATTCTTTTGGGCTTACTAATAAAATAGTTGGGCTATGTAAATTAGCATAGTCCACAATTTTAATTCTATTATACCCTAATCATTTAATTCGGGTTTTTATTCACTCAATTGTAATTTAATTCTTTACTTAAATATATTTAATTACTTAAACCAATTAGACTTGCCTGTACTGGGTGCTCTCCCCAGTCACTGGGTGACTACTTTCTGTCAATTTTAATTCTAGCACGGGTACCGACGTGAAAACACATCGCCCTTATTACTGTTTATATATATATATATATATATTTCGTTTCTGTCACAGCCTGGATTATTTTGAGGCTATTTACAATTTTTATATATATATATTTCAATTCCAGTCCGGGCTTGTGAGTGAAAACCCATCGCCCTTTTACAGCTTTTATATATATATAATTATATATATTACTTTACTCAATTTATTCAACTGCTGCATTTAACATTCATTTGTATATGAATCTGCACTGACATATCTGCGGGTAGACTAGATTTATTTAAATTTCGCCAATTCTAGTTTTCAAACGGTTCAAAACCTTCAGACTGAACCGGGAAACTAGAATGGCTGAGATTTCTTTAAATCTAGCTTTCTTTCTAGTTTCAGCTTCAAAAGCAACCTCGCGTCCTTTAGATCGCTATCTTGTGGGAACGAGATGTTTTGGTCACGCGCATCCAGGATTTACTGATGAATCTTTGGTTCCATTGCGACGTGAGGATGTATATATATCTATTTCTGTACAAATTTGAACTATGCAGGTTTTGGCTACTCATATGTGAGCCTAGGAATCGTGGGATTCACGATCAAATCGATCGGAATCTGATTCCCACGATGGATAAACTCCAATTTACACATGTACCCTGACAGTTTTTCTGTAGAAATGTACATGTAAACAGACCTTAAAATGGTTATCCAGATTTAAGGTCTCAATCTAGTGAAAATATGGATTGTCGTGTCAGCGTCCCTCCGATGGTTTTAATACCCAAGAGGAGACCAACGCTTATATATTTCTGTGGTCGAGAATGCTTCGTAGCCCGGTAAATCACCATTCACATGCAGCCTTAAGGCTATAAAGATAAATTAGAAGTATCAAAAGGCTTCAATTCCTATGGCAGCGGAAGGGTTTGAGAAACCAGCTTTTAAAACATCATTTTCAAATCAAATCAAAAGAAAAGTTTTTTCAAAGAAAATCAAACTAAATGCTTTTGCAAATCAAATCAAAGAATAATTTTTAAATAAAAAACAAACCCTTCGTATATAGGTTCAATGAAGCAAAGCACTACTTTCAATCAATCATATCAATAGACCCAATTTTTAAATAGCATTCACTCACGCATTCACAGTTTTTAAGGGAAATATTGAAAAGATGTGGTACCGTGTTTACACGGGAGTTGTGGGGTGCCTAACACATTCCCCACACTTAACCAAGCCCCCGAACTCAAAACTCTGATTTCAAAGATCAAGTTTAAACAATGTCCAGTAATTGGGCCTCTTTTCAAATCAAACTCGGTTGAGTTGGTACAACCATTTTTAAATCTACCAACTGGCGACTCTGTTAAATCAAATCAAATCGTCGACATAAACACATGTTGGCCTCTTTCTTAAAAAATCCTTCAAAACCTTTTTCCAAAATAAAAAGAATAAGGGTAGAGAGAACTTAGGAAGATCGATTTGAGGAAACCCAGGTTACGAACCGACCTACGGGATTCTAAAATTTTCCAACGTCGATAGGTAGCGACTCTGCTGGGGACAGTAGAAGGCTTAGGCTGCTTTCAAATCTTTTCAAATATTTCCCTTTTAAAACTATTGAATGCATGAAATCCTGCGTCTCCATAGTCAATGGATGAGTGAATGCTACGTCTTTACATTGAATGAATGTGAATGAATGATTTCCTGCTTCTTAGTGCTTCGCACCCATATTTAGTGCTTCGCACCCAACTGTCATCACATGCATAAACGGTGAGCCACGATGTATGAGAATGTATGTTGTGTGTCCCTCTCACAAGGAGGATAACCCGGTCGGTGTTAAGTAATGACTCTGGGGACGATTAAGTCTCTGGGGGTGCCTCATGAAAATACACCACTCAGATTCGCTCCAGTTGAAAGATCGAATTAACTTCCCTTCTAGTAGATTGCGATGATCTGGGAGCCTTCATGCCGAAACAAAAGCCGCGAGAGTAAACCTAAGATAGGTCAGCCTCTAATTAACCAAATCCGAAGGGAAGCTTCTTCATGCCTTCCTCTTTCAATTCCATGTCAAGTCTCTAATTACTGAGGATCACAATGTAAATGACAATAATGAAAGATTTACTTTCCTGTCAAATATCCTGTCATCCTTCCATCAAAATAACTAATCTCGGTTTTGCAGGATAACCACTAAAAAACACATCATGCATCCGATCCTTATCTACATCAGGAAATTGACACGCCTACGTTTTGTTGTAGGTGCAAAATTTGGTCCTGTCACCAGATCTAAATTCAAGAAAACACTCAGTCCATCCGCGGACATGGCTTCAAGTGCTCCACCAGAATCTACCCCTTCCTCCATGTAAGAGTTCGAAGGACTTAAAAATTAGATAGCCGAGCTAGCCGGTTTTCTGCGAGAACAAAGCAAGGCCCTTAAAGGGAAACAATCTCTAACTCATCCAGAACCAGGAGCATCTGGTAGTGGTGCTGGCAGTCAAGATACTGAAAAGGCCAAAACTCAAATTCATGGACCATAAAATAAGGACCCAACCAACAAAACTCCTGAAATCACCGCCCTCAGCAAAGAACAGGAAGCTGGTGATCTTCTCAAAAAAATGCAACAAATGGAAGAAACTCTCCGGTCTATCAAAGGGACTGGGGCATTTGGCAGTGTGAATTATTCTGACCTCTATATCTTCCCCGGGGCTCGTTATCCTGAGAAATAAAGAACCCCCGAGTTCTAGAAATATGATGGGTTGGGAGATCCATACACACACCTGAAAGTCTTCATCGGAGAACTCGGATCCTATCTAGAGGATGAGAAGCTTCGAATGCAACTATTCCAGAAGAGTCTAACCAGAGAAGCCAGAGCATGGTATGCCCGGTTGGACAATTCCAAAATTCATAGCTGGGAAGAGCTGGCCCATGCCTTCCTCAGCCAGTACAGTTTTCAATCACAGCTGGCTCTAGATAAATATCAAATAACCAAAATCAAGAAAAAGAACACTGAATCATTCAGAGAATATGCCCAGTGATGGAGACGGGTTGCAGCATAAGTCACCCCTGCCATGACTGAATCTGAAATAGTCATGACCTTCATCGATATCCAAGAAGCGCCTTATTATAAGAGGGTCCTAGCGGGAATAGGGAAACCATTCTTTGAAATGATCAAGCATGGCGAGATAGCGAAAATGGGGCTCAAATTCGAGAAGATAAAAGATCTAACCACCCTTGAAGCTGTCGTCAAACATATCCAATCTGAAAATTACGGGTGTAATCCACGGAGGGTTCAAAAAAAGAAAGATGAAGAAGTCTCCTTGGTTTTACAAGGAAAAAATTCAAGGGGCGATTCAAATCACACGCCCATTCAAAGGAAGAATTATACCCCTTTCCAAGCTTCAGCACAGCCTGCAAACCCTTAATTCCATAAACATGTGGAAGCCAGGCGTCAGAGAAATTTCACCCCACTAGGGGATTCCCTCGAGAATGTGTTCAAACTTCTGACAACTCAGAAGAAGATTGTTCAACTTCTTCCCCCAACCAACACTAACGGAAGGAAAATGCCAATATGAACAACACCTCAAGTGGAGAATGATCTAAATACCTCCGCTATATTGAGGAACCAAGTCAATCCAATCTCAGTAGCCCAGAGAATTGGGAAACTTTTGAGAAACGATTCTTGATGAAGCAAGAAATTAAGTCTCTTAAGGAACAAATTGAGCAGTTGGCTGAACTGCTCGTTTACCAGCATCAACTCACCAGGAAGATGCTGAAGCAAATTTATCAATCTATTGGCAGTCATTCTCCTCTGGCGAAAGTCAATTTCAACCCCAATAGGGATTATTACCAGTCTCACGAACAAGAGCCCTGGATCGAACAGATGGTCAAAGAAGAGAATTTCTGAGCAAAAGGGAAATTCCTATTTCAAAGGAATTTCACCAATCTTAACCAGCCAATGGGAGAAATCCTCCAAATGCTGATCAATGAGGGAATGGTTGCAGACTTGCTACCTCCCATGTACCCTCAATCCAGAAAATTAAAACCTGACCAAATATATCAGTACCATTCCAACTCTCCCGACCATGATACAGAAGAATGCTAGGCACTTCGTAACCTAATTCAAGACATGATTGAGAAAGGTGACCTAATCAGAGGAGATCAAATCCTCGACATTGCAGATAAAAATAGCCTCTGGATCCCCAATGCATGGTATCAGGACACAGTGGCTGTCATATCCTGCAATAAGGAAATAATCATCACACCACTGGTCCTGACAGGGAAAAGGGTCCAAGAAGTCCAAAATCCTGTAAAGGTGGCTACATCTCAGCCTCTAATCTTGCCCTTCCGACCTCAGTATCCAATCATCAGTCTGAAGAAGGTCCCATAGAACTACGGGAACATTGAAAGCTCTACTTCAAAAAACATTTCCATCATGTCAAAGGATAATTCATTGTACCTGTCTCAGCGGGTGATTAAACCAGTTACCAAAGCAAAAGAAAAGGTGGCTGAAGAAAAGATCAAAGAGTTCCTCAACAAAATGGGACATAATGAAATCAAGATAGTGCAAAGCTTGACAGATGCACCCAAGCAAGTGTCTATCCTCGACTTGGTCTTATCATCAGAAGACCATCGCAACATCCTAGTGAAGGTACTAGAGGAAGCCCATCTACCACACACGGTAGACACAGAGAAATTCCATCATGTGATATAACACATCTTCAACAGCAATGTGATTTCCTTCATAGACGATGATATCCCGGTCGAAGGAACAGGCCACCATAAGTCCCTGCATAGCTATTTTGAGATTTCAATGGAAATTGATGAGTAGTTTATATTAATATGCTTCCATGTTGTTCTTATTGATTGTTATATGATTGTCTATTACGATTTGTGCTCCATTGCTTAATTGATTCGCGACCAATTACTGTGATAATTTGTACGGGCTTGAAAGACGAAGTATAAATTTAGATCTAATCGTAGTAGCGGGCGATTGTATGTTTATATGTCGTTGAATGTATGATTTGTGCTTAGGATAGACATATATCGAAGCGCCGCTCATAGTCACTAGAGAACTTGGACTTTAAGCCTTAATTATTTTTAAATCACATAGACATATAGGGGTTTAGATAATTTGGGTGTTCATGTGCGTTCTATCATCTGTGGATTGCATGTGATATGGATTAGGTGCATCGAAAAATGGCCTTCTCTCACTTTCATGTTCTCGGCTAACAACTTGTGACGATTAATTTGACCTAATTGGAAGTTTAAGATTTCAAGATAACTGAATACTGAGCAGTCACTAAGGACTATGAACTCTTACTAGAATTGATAGTAATATACTGAAAATCCAATAAAACAAGTACAACAGGTGATCAGCCTAAAGTACCCTATATTATGCATAACATTTAATCATACTAAAGTGCGCACGTCGGTCTCCCGACAATATATTTCCCTTTTAAAGAAGGTTGTTCAACTCAGTTAACACAAGAATTCTGCACCATTCAATTGGTTTGGACAGCTTTCTAATCATGTTATAAGTCTAGCCGAATCAATTGGCATAGACGGCTCTTTAAACGAATAAGCGAACAATTATAAGTTCAATACTCGAATCAAAGTTCAAGAATAAATAACTCTATTCTATTTATGAAGCATTATGTCAAAGGATAGGAATTATGCTTTCAATTATTTACTTGTATAACCAATAATAGTACAAGCTCCGGTAATGCTCAATAAAGAGTAGGGTTCAAGTACGTGCACTTTAAAAGAGTGTAAGTAAGAGAACTTGCCTTATGTGTAGTCTATCCACGATAAGTAATTCAACACTTTCGAATCCTATTTATAGTGTATTATAAGTATAGGATGTCCATTAGCTAACACATTCGTTATTTAAGCTTGATACGATTCAAGTATACACGTACGGTACAAAATCAGTTTATATGTTTATCACGAAATCAAGTACCTAGTTACTCCATAATCAATTTCACAATGCTCAAGGTTAAGACCTTTTTATCCATGGACTTTCATTATATAAGTTAAACACTATCTTATTACTTAATCATCGCATATATACACCTATCAGTAGGGTGTAAACCATTTCTAGTAATGTAAGCATCATATAAGCTATCTGTCCAAAATCAGATTGTCAAACTATATGGCTTCTGATTTCAGGCCGGCTGCGCCATGGCTAAGCCTAGGGCCGGCGTAGCTGCGCAGCCCTCTGGCCAAGCCAAGGCTGAGCTGTGCCTTGTGGTTTCTGTTCGGTCATGCAAGCCAACAACACCACATAGCATCTGAACATATTAAAGGATACTTTTATGTTTGTACAACCTTTCCTCGTCTCAAATATACGTGATATAGATTCTAAGTCAATACTTTCAATAACTTAAAGCCATTCAAGGTCATAAAACTACAAAGCTATCATGCTTGTCATGTACACACATAAGGTGGTCGTGTAACGTGTTCTAAGCATGTTCATAAATATCTTTACTACATACATATTACTAGCATTGCTATTGGTTTTGAAATTATGCTTCATTTTGTGTTCATTTAGTCTTTATGGAACCTAGCATGGTATGTACACATGTATATATTTGTATGACACATTAGGGAGGTTTAAAAACACTATCCAACATGTTCACAATGATCAGAATCTAAACTTCGATATAACATGTCAAGATTTACGTTCAAAGTTTATACTTTCACTAGTAAAGTTCATTTAACGCGATCCACATGCTCATGTTACCTTATGAAACATGTATACATCTATTAACATGCTTTTCATGCCTCCCTAGATCATAATAATATGCTTGCAAGGTCAGAATACCGACATAAGTCATATATGTTTAAAGTTCAATTATAAACCTTATGTTCACTTCAGAAACTATAACTGTTCGTTAATCATGTATGCAAACATAGTGGAACATGCTCACATTAGGTCTACATATCCATATATATATGTTACTCAAGCTAGCATACTTTATCTAAGTCATTTTAGCAAGTAGCACATAACAGATTTTTAAGCAGAAGCAGGAAACTGGGTTCAGAAGCAGCTGCGCCCTAGTGTTATACCGGTGCAGCTGCACCACGTCTGGTTCACACCAGGAGGCAGCCGGCTACGGCAGAAACTAGGCCAAACACAAAACTTTCCTCACCAATTCGTATGTAATTAGTCATATAACAGCTTAAACATGCTTATATGGTTATATAACACTTAAGCAAGCATTCTATCTCCCAATTACACTTTAATTCAATCATGATCAAGAATCTAAGAAATTACAGAAAACCAAAATGAAGAACTTGAGAGTATACCTCTGCAATGCAATTGGGCTTGCTGCTAAATCAAATTTCCTCTACTAATATATATGTATTGCTCTCACTCAACACTTATGCAATTCTCAGCAATTGAAAAGAGAGGAGAGGAGTTCATATTTATAGAAGAAAGATTACACAGACATTGTCATTTTCCACTAAATCAAACTCATGGATTGAAGGATTGCATATTGGTTATGAAAGGGTAGGTAATGGGTGGTTAAATTCCATCATCATACCCACTCCCCATTGCATGATGAAGCTAGGGAGTTTGCTGAGTTTGAGGAAGAAATAGGGAGTAGACTTAGCTTGAGTATTTCACGTGTGCAAGGATGGTGACTATCAATATGGGACAAGCCAATTAGAAGCTCAGCATTCTAGCAACATGCATATATACATACTTAGGCTATACTTTAGTTAGAGTCACAATGTATATTTAATTAGTCAACATGGCAAGGTAGTACAATTAATTTACACATAACATTCATGTATACTTGGGTCCTCATAAAATAATATTGCAAGGTAATAAGTTGGGAATACATATAACCTATGTACATTTTGTTAATACCGGATATAATTTAATCGGTTAGTATCACATTTATTATTCGATTATATATTGAAGTAATCATCAATTATAATTGTTTACTATATATATTCATGATGTATTATTTTAATGTACACTTCACATACAATTGTCACATATACATTTCATGTAACTCTTACAACTTAATAAACTCTACTATATATATATATATATAGTCACATTGAACCTTACACTTTGTATAATATATAGTTAGCTACTATACGTTATACTTTTAATATCGCATGCTTGCACATAGGAATTAATAAATTACTTATCTTATCAATTAATTAATTAATCTATTTCTCATAAATCAATGAAATTATTAATCTCTAGAATAATAAATATAAATCTTATTATATTTATAAACACGTTGCTTATTTTTATTATATCTCCAATAATAATAATTACATATTATTAATTAATCACCATTAATATTCTATAACAATTAATTAATATTCTACAATAGCAATTTAACAATAAATATAGATTAATTGTTCACTTAATAATTCATTCATTAATTAATATAACCATTATTGTTTCTCATCACCGTGCCACACAAGGTTTTCAATGAGTTTATCGCAAACTCCATATATATTCTCAATTATTATAATTATTCAATTTAATATAATTGAGTTAACTCATCTCATAACACAAAATCATTTATATTCAAATAAATATTCATTTTCTATTAATATATTCATTAATTAATATATAGAAATTCTCGGGTATTACATCTTCCCCCCTTATAAAAATTTCGTCTTGGAATTGCTACAAGGTTACACAAATAGATGGGGATAGTCCCTCATCATCCTATCTTCTAATTCCTACGTAGCCTCCTCGACATCGTGGTTACGCCAAAGTACTTTTACAAAAGATATAATTTTATTTCTCAAGGTTTGCTCTTTCCTATCTAGTATTTGGACAGGAATTTCTTCATACGCCAAGTTCTTCTCCACTTGAATGGGCTCATAAGAAATCACGTGCTTGTAGTCGGCCTTGTATGGTCGCAACACGAAAATGTGAAACACGTTGTGGATGTGCTCCAACTTGGGTGGTAATGCAACTTTGTATGCCACTTCGCCCACTCACTTCAGTATCTCGAACGGTCCTATGAATCTTGGACTCAACTTTCCTTTCTTGCCAAAACAGATCTTTCCCTTCTATGGAGATACCTTCAAGAATACGAAACTGCCAACTTTAAAGTCTCGGTCCTGCCGATGCAAATATGCGTACTTTTTCTGGCGGTCTTGAGCTACTACTAGTCTGGATCTTATTATTGTCACCACATCTGCGGTTTGTTGTACTAACTCTGGTCCGAGTATTCGTCGTTCTTCGACTTCATCCCAGCACAATGGCTTTTGCACTTTCTTCCATAAAGAGCTTCGTACAGTGGCATGCTGATACTCGCATGGTAACTATTGTTATACGCAAATTCAACTAAGGGTAGGTGGTCGTCCCAATTTCCCTTTAAGTCCATCACGCAAGTCCTAAGCATGTCCTCCAGCATTTGTATTGTTCGCTCACTCTTTCCGTCTATCTGAGGATGATAAGCGGTACTCAACCTCAACTGCGTCCCCATTCTCTCTTTCAAACTTTTCTAAAAATTTGACGTGAAGCGCGAATCTCGATCAGAGACAATCTATACCGGCACTCCATGTCGTGAAACAATCTCATTTACATAAAGGCTCGCTAACTGGTTCAAACTGTATCGGATCTTGACCGGTAGAAAGTTTGCGATCTTCGTTAGTCGATCCATGATAACCCAAATGACATCATAACCTTTCTGCGTAACTGGAAGTCCTACCACGAAGTCCATCGTAATATGCTCCCATTTCCACTCCGGTATTTCCAATGGTTGTAGTAAACCACTCGGTCGCTGGTGCTCTGCTATAATGCGTTGGCAAGTCAAACATCTACTAATGCACTCTGTGACTTCTCATTTCAGATTGGGCCACCAAAAGTGTTGCCTCAAATCTCGGTACATCTTCGTGCCTCCCGGATGAACGAAATACGTCGTATTGTGTGCCTCGTGCAAAATCTCTTCTCTCAACTCGATTATCGCTGGTACCCACACTCTTCTTTCGAATCCCTAAAATACCGTCTTTATTCATTTGGAATCTCTCTTCTTCATTTTCTGTGATCCTCTTTTTGATTTTCTCGCATTCTCCATCTTTCTCTTATGATTCCTTTACTCTATCCAACAAGGTTGGATGAGCTTCCATTACGAACAACTTTTCTTCAGACCTCTCTGGTTCCTTTACTTCTATTTCCAACCTTTCCATTTCTCTTACCAATTCCTCCTGAGTAGTCAAATGAAATAATTTCTCCCTTTCTTTTCTGCTCAGAGCTTCAGCAACCATGTTTGCCTTACCCGGGTGATAAAGAATATCGCAGCCATAATCTTTGATCAATTCTAACCACCTTCTCTGACGCATATTCAACTCCTTCTATGTGAAGATATAGTTTAGACTCTTGTGGTCCGTGTATATCTCACATTTCTCTCCGTACATATAATGCCTCCAAATCTTTAACGCAAAAACTACTGCCGCTAACTCTAAGTCGTGAGTAGGGTATCATTTTTTGTAATCTTTCAACTGTCGTGATGCATACGCAATTACTTTTCCGTGTTGAATGAGCACACAATCAAGTCCCTTATGCGATGCGTTATACACCACAAAATTTCCCGCATCATCTGGTAGTGACAATACAGGCGCTTCGCTTAATCTCTTCTTCAACTCCTGAAAACTCTCTTCGCATTTGTCGGTCCATACAAATTTCACCGTCTTCCTCGTCAAATTAGTCAACGGGGTTGCTATCTTAGAAAAATCCTGGATGAATCTTCGATAGTACCTAGCTAACCTTAAGAAACTTCTCACCTCCGTCGGTGTTCTCGGTTGTTCTTAATTACTTACTGCTTAGACCTTTGTAGGGTCTATTGAGATTCCATTCTTATCCACCACGTGGCCTAAAAATTGAACCTTCTCCATCCAAAATTCACACTTAGAAAATTTCATATACATCTTCTCTTTCCTTAGTGCCTCCAAAACAATCTTCAGATGTTCGGTGTGCTCTTCTTCTGTCTTCGAGTAGATCAAAATGTCATCGATGAAAATTACTATGAATTTATCCAAGTATGGTTGGAAAACTCGGTTCATCAAGTCAATGAATGCTGCCGAAGCATTGGTCAATCTGAATGACATTACCAAAAACTCGTAATGTCCATAACGGGTTCGAAACGCAGTCTTTGGTATGTCTTCTTCCCGTACTTTCAGTTGATGATAACTTGTCCGTAGGTCTATTTTTGAAAAACACTTCCCTTCAGCTGATCAAATAAGTCGTCTATCCTTGGTAGCGGATATCTGTTCTTGATCGTTACTCTGTTTAATTCTCGATAATCGATACAGAGCCTCATCAATCAGTCCTTTTTCTTAACGAATAAAACTGGTGCTCCCCAAGGAGACACACTCGGTCGAATGTAACCCTTAACTAATAACTCTTGCGGTTGTATCATCAATTCCTTCATTTCTACTGGCGCCATACTATATGGAGCCTTCGAAATCGGTGCCATTCCCAGTACTAAGTCTATCATAAATTTGATTTCTCTGTCTGGCAGAAGACCAGGCAGATCGTCCGAAAATACATCTCGAAATTCATTCACTATGGATATATCCTTAATTTCTACTCCCTTTTTTCGAGTATCTATGATGTAAGCTAAATAACCTACACATCCTTTCCTTAACAATTTCTTAGCCTGCATCATCGTAACGCAACACGATTGCTTAAGCGATGAGCTACCATAAAACACTACCTTAGACTTACTCGGAGTCTGAAGGTTCACACATTTATTCTGACAGTCAATTATTGTAGCATGGTTATATAACCAATCCATACCCAGTATTACGTCAAATTCTCCCAATCTAATAGGAATCAAGTCTACGCTTAGTTCATGTTCTCTAATGTTTGCGCGACAATTTTGATAAACGTATTTTACAGGGATTACTTCCTTATTTGCAACTTCTATGTTCAAGGGATTTTCTAATCGTTCTCGAGGTGAATTAAGTCTACTAGCAAATTCTTCAGATACAAAAGAACAGGTGGCACCCGAATCAAATAACACATAAGCATTTATATCATTGATTGGGATTATACCTGACACCATGTCCTTCGTAGCCACTGCGTCCTAGACGGTCATGTTAAAGGTTCTGGCGGTTGGATTGTGCCGGTCCACCGATTATTAGTTTGTTCCCTCCTTATTGGCTACTACCTCCGCCACTTCCCTTCTTCGGGCAATCCTTGATTCGGTGCTCCGTCGAGCCACATGCAAAACATCCTTGTATCTTTTTTGGTTTTGGGCAGTTGGGTGAAATGTACCCCTCCTGGCCGTAGTTGTAGCAAGTGCCGCTTCCTTTCCAACACTCACCCTGATGGTTCTTCCCACATTTTGGGCATCCTTCAGCCCTCTTCTTAAATCCTCCACGAAAATTCCCCGATTGATTGTTGTTGTTTTTGTTGTTGTTGTTTTTATTCTCCCACTTTCTTTTACCCAAGTTGCTTCCTCCACTACTACTTCCTCCAGCACGGTTCTCTCCTCCAGTATTCTTCCCTTTCTTCTCCTTGTTGTACAGACTTAAGGCCTCACTGTCACCTTCCGCAATGATCACCTTCTCCAGCAATGTCGCAAAGGAATCAATTTGAAGAACTGATACCTTATTGAACAGCCACGGCTTCAGCACTTGTTCGAATCGCCTCACCTTCCTTTCTTCATCTCCTACCTGGTGCTCTGCAAAACGCGCTAGTTCATTAAACTTAGCTGCGTACTGTGCCACCGTCATATCACCTTGCTTCAGTTCTAAGAACATCACCTCCTTCTTATTCTTCATGCTTTTTGGGAAGTAGTTCTCGAAAAATAGAGTTTTGAATCTATCCCAAGCTATTATCCCTTCTCCAACTCTTTGTTGATTAGCCTCCCACCAGTAGTTGGCTTCGCCTCTCATCATATATGTAGCGAATACAGTCTTTTGGTCTTCACCCACACGAGCTATAGTGAAGGCCTTCTCGATATCCTTAACCTATGTTTGTGCAATTATCGGGTCAGTAGTACCCTCGAACTCTGGGGGTCCTACACTCTTAAAATCTTTGAAGGTCGTTACTGGGACAGCTTGAGGGTTGGGGCGAACGGGTTCGTTGTTCCTTCCCCTAAGGGCCTCTCCTAACAGATCTACTAGCTTCTGGATTGGGTCTACTTGTTCTCTCTCATTGTTCACTAACTCCTCAGGTGCAGTCAATCTACGTCTGGGCGGCATTATCTGCATCACAAAATTTCATTTTATTATTACTCAGTTATATTACTTAAGAATTTCTTTTAATACTAGAGGCATAAATTTTATAACACATTTTTGAAATAAGCTTCATTTATATTCATATGCCAAATCGTTTCATTACATGATTTCCCCTAGCATATTTCTATAAATGTTATCACTTATATCCCCTAATATCACAAAAGACGGGAATATACCAACCTGCTACCATACTACCCCTCTAACAAAAGCTTATACGGGGTTTATATCACTATCCCATACTTTACACAAAAAGTTGGGATTACAACATAGTATATACTATACATAAAGTAAATACTACTAAGCTACAGCTAGACTGACTAAGGGTCTCATCCCATAATTCCACCCTCCACAACGCTCTTTACTCTATCTGTGCTATATACGCCACCAGCTCTTGACTCATAGTACGTAGGGTCTGTCCCTGCTCTGCCGGGTAGTGGTACACACCATTAATCACCCTCTCAAAAGCTGAACGGAACACATACCCCATCTTGTTCATCTTCCTCTTCTTGCATCTAACCTCATCCTCTAGGTCGTCAGCTCTCTCGTTAGCCGCTTCCCACTTCTCCTCAAAGTGGATCCTATCCATAACCTCCAACTCTAGCTGAGTACGGAGTGCTTCCTTCTCTGTCTTCTCACTCAGCGCCCTCTGTTCTACCTCTTCCATCTTTCCTGCTAGATCCGCATTCCTCGCCACCAACCTGTGGAATAGGGTTCCCATCTGGATCCCCGCCTCCCTGCGATAGGCAATCTCTACCTCCAACTTTTGCATGGCCAGCTTCCTCTGATGGTCTTCGTCCCTCAGCTTCTGGAACTCAGACTCTCTCTCCTTGGCCTCGGCCTCCAGCTCCTGGACTAGGCAGTCCAACTCCAGAATACGCTCCTCATACTCGCCTAACATCTGCTCCTCTATAGTAGCCTCATCAGAGTCCTCCACTGGCTCATCCTCCATCGGCTTGTCCTCCATCGGCTCCTCCTCTAGATCGGACTCTATCTCAATCTCATCCTCATCGTCAGACTCGAGCGGTGCAATAGCCTGCACTGGCACAGCCTCTAGAGGTGCCTCGTATACTATGTGTATATCTCTGGGCTCCTCCTCGGCCACTCTACTAGGTACTCCCATATCTGCCATCCTACAATCACAAACACAAGACAAACAAACAGCAACTCCATTAGAATGTTAAATAAAACATAAGTTCATTATATAGAATGAAGTTACATTTCATAACACGCTAAGTCTCGCTCTAGGGAAAACTCTATGTGAGTTCTATCCCTTTCTAACTTCTAAGTTCTCCTAAGTTATAATCTAAGGACATTCGCTCCTAAGGTTTATAACTATAGCTCTGATACCAACCTGTGACGCCCCCAAATTTGGGCAGCCACTTGGTCACTCAAATTCGGTTCGTCACGTTCTCATGGCAATACGATAATAACTAAAATCACACAATCACAGCTGAAAATCTAGAATAATATACAATGATTTATTATAATTATTCCCCCATGTCTCGCAACCTACAGTACTTAATAGATTACATAATAATATCAAATAACGACTTATTACATAATCTAACTTAAGCTTAAACATAGTCAAATCCAGTCTTACTACATCATCTTAATACAACATTATAATTTTTAAAACTTAAAAAGAGACAAGCTAGTCTGTAGCCTTGCCCTTGCCCTTATCGGTACTCGAGGGTCCGCACGGCTCTGCCTTAACTGAAATGTTCTAGGGAAAGCAAGAATGAGTAATAAGTTTGCTTGGCAAGTAATATAACAGCAAGGGTGAGTAATATAATTCTCGAATCTTTAAAAAGATATGGCAAGGTGTGATAGTTCAAGGATAACAAGAATATGAACAGTTCTCAATAACAGTCGCTAAGGACAGAATAATATCAATATAATTCGATACTAAATCAATTTAAGATTTCAAGATAACTGAATACTGAGCAGTCACTAAGGACTATGAACTCTTACTAGAATTGATAGTAATATACTAAAAATCCAATAAAACAAGTACAACAGGTGATTAGCCAAAAGTACCCTATATTATGCATAACATTTAATCATACTAAAGTGCGCACGTCGGTCTCCCTATAATATATTTCCCTTTCAAAGAAGGTTGTTCAACTCAGTTAACACAAGAAATCCGCACCATTCAATTGGTTTGGATAGCTTTCTAATCATGTTATAAGTCTAGCCGAATTAATTGGCATAGACGACTCTTTAAACGAATAAGCGAACAATTATAAGTTTAATACTCGAATCAAAGTTCAAGAATAAACAACTCTATTCTATTTATGAAGCATTATGTCATAGGATAAGAATCATGCTTTCAATTATTTACTTGTATAACCAATAATAGTGCAAGCTCCGGTAATGCTCAATAAAGAGTAGGGTTCAAGTACTTGCACTTTAAAAGAGTGTAAGTTAGAAAACTTGCCTTATGCGTAGTCTATCCACGATAAGTAATTCAACACTTTCGAATCCTATTTATAGTGTATTATAAGTATAGGATGTCCATTAGCTAACACATTTGTTATTTAAGCTTAATACGATTCAAGTATACACGTATGGTACAAAATCAGTTTATATATTTATCACGAAATCAAGTACCTAGTTACGCCATAAGCAATTTCACACTGCTCAAGATTAAGACCTTTTTATCCATGGACTTTCATTATATAAGTTAAACACTATCTTATTACTTAATCATCATATATATACACGTATCAGTAGGGTGTAAACCATTTCTAGTAATGTAGGCATCATATAAGCTATATGTCCAAAGTCAGATTGTCAAACTGCATGGCTTCTGATTTCAGGCCGGCGCAGCTGGGCCATGGCAAAGCCTAGGGCTGGCGCAGCTGTGCAGCCCTCTGGCCAAGCCAAGGCTGAGCTGTGCCTTGTGGTTTCTGTCCGGTCATGCAAGCCAACAACACCACATAGCATATAAACATATTAAAGGATACTTTTATGTTTGCACAACCTTTCCTCATTTCAAATATACGTGATATAGATTCTAAGTCAATACTTTCAATAACTTAAAGCCATTCAAGGTCATGAAACCACGAAGCTATCATGCTTGTCATGTACACACATAAGGTGGTCGTGTAACGTGTTCTAGGCATATTCATGAATATCTTTACCACATATATATTACTAGCATTACTATTGGTTTTGAAATCATGCTTCATTTTGTGTTCATTTAGTCTTTATGGCACCTAGCATGGTATGTACACATGTATATATATGTATGACACATTAGTGAGGTTTAAAAACACTATCCAACATGTTCACAATGATTAGAATCTAGACTTCGATATAACATGTCAAGATTTACGTTCAAAATTTATACTTTCACTAGTAAAGTTCATTTAAAGCCATCCACATGCTCATGTTACCTTATGAAACATGTATACATCTATTAACATGCTTTTCATGCCTCCCTAGATCATAATAATATGCTTGCAAGGTCAGAATACCGACATAAGTCATATATGTTTAAAGTTCAATTATAAACCTTATGTTCACTTTGAAAACTTTAACCGTTCGTTAATCATGTATACAAACATAGTGGAACATGCTCACATTAGGTCTGCATATCCATATATATATGTTACTCAAGCTAGCATTCTTTATCTAAGTCATTTTAGCAAGTAGCACATAATAGATTTTTAAGCAGAAGTAGGAAACTGGGTTCAGATGCCGGCGCAGCTGCACTGAGCCCCAGTGTTATATCGGCGCAACTGCGCCACGTCTGGTTCACACCAAGAGGCAGCTGGCTACGGCAGAAACTAGGCCAAACACAAAACTTTCTTCACTAATTCGTATGTAATCAGTCATATAACAGTTTAAACATGCTTATATGGTTATATAACACTTAAGCAAGCATTCTATCTCCCAATTACATTTTAATTCAATCATGATCAAGAATCTAAGAAATTGCAGAAAACCAAAATAAAGAACTTGAGAGTATACCTCTGCAGTGCAATTGGGCTTGCTGCTAAATCAAATTTCCTGTACTGATATATATGTATTGCTCTCACTCAACACTTATGCAATTCTCAGCAATTGAAAAGAGAGGAGAGGAGTTCATATTTATAGAAGAAAGATTACACAGACATTGTCATTTTCCACCAAATCAAACTCATGGATTGAAGGATTGCATATTGGTTATGTAAGGGTAGGTAATGGGTGGTTGAATTCCATCATCACACCCACTCCCCATTTCATGATGAGCTATGAAGCTAGGGAGTTTGCTGAGTTTGAGGAAGAAATAGGGAGTAGACTTAGCTTGAGTATTTCACGTGTGCAAGGATAGTGACTATCAATATGGGACAAGCCAATTAGAAGCTCAGCATTCTAGCAACATGCATATATACATACTTAGGCTATACTTTAGTTAGAGTCACAATGTATATTTAATTAGTTAACATGGCAAGGTAGTATAATTAATTTACACATATAACATTCATGTGTACTTGGGTCCTCATAAAATAATATTGCAAAGTAATAAGTTGGGAATACATATAACCCATGTACATTTTGTTAATACCGGATATAATTTAATCGGATACTATCACATTTATTATTCGATTATATATTAAAGTAATCATAAATTATAATTGTTTACTATATATATTCATGATGTATTATTTTAATGTACACTTCATATACAATTGTCACATATACATTTCATGTCACTCTTACAGCTTAATAAACTTTACTATATAGTTTATATATATATAGTCAAATTGAACCTTACACTTTGTATAATATATAGTTAGGTACTATACGTTATACTTTTAATATCGCATGCTTGCATATAGGAATTAATAAATTACTTATCTTATCAATTAATTAATTAATCCATTTCTCATAAATCAATGAAATTATTAATCTCTAGAATAATAAATATAAATCTTATTATATTTATAAACACGTTGCTTATTATTATTATATCTCTAACAATAATAATAACATATTATTAATTAATCACCATTAATATTCCATAACAATTAATTAATATTCTACAATAGCAATTTAACAATTAATATAGATTAATTGTTCACTTAATAATTCATTCATTAATTAATATAACCATTATTGTTTCTCATCACCGTGCCGCACAAGGAATTCAACGAGTTTATCACAAACTCCTTATATTCTCAATTATTATAATTATTCAATTTAATATAATTGAGTTAACTCATCTCATAACACAAAATTATTTATATTCAAATAAATATTCATTTTTCATTAATATATTCATTAATTAATATATGGAAATTCTCGGGTATTACACGAACTATACAGATTTTTAAGTCTTTGTGACTAACAGAAATAGTTGATATAACAAAAATTTCAGAAATGGTAGAACAAGTTTCTAAGTATGAGCGACTGACAGAAATGGTTGAGTGAAATAAAAATTCCAGAAATGGTCGTCAACCCTCAGTGAAATGAAATTGTTGAACTATCGTTTATTCAAATCAAATATTTTGTTTATAAATATATACTTGTTGAGCATGTCATAGCTCATTCTTGAAAATTATTCCCTTTGCAGTGTTAGATGATAAATCCGGAACGTCTGGGATGCATAATGGAAAGAAGCTATGCTTAGATTAGTTTTATATTACTGTCTTTATTAATGTAAGTCTTATAAGGCTTTTTGTTGTAATAAGAACGCAATGTTGAGAACCATGTAACCAAACATATTATATGAAATATATATTATCATCTTTTGTTTCCGCAATCGTGTACATTTACATTCTTAGATGATTTAGCAAATATTATTGAACTAGTACAGTATCCATATGAACTATACATCTGAATGAGGGTATTGAATGACTTTGGGAGTTCTGTAAGCATTGAGATCGCTCCTCGGTTCCAAGAACAATCTTATCATTCATACTGTGAATGTCAGATAGATAGGAACTATTGATATCAAAGAAGTATACATAAGATATAAACCTATTCATTCAAGTGGGGGTATCCAAACACAGAGAATGTTCTGACGAAAACTATTATCTGTTATGGGATACTGTGAATATTGGAGAGATATGAATTATATATTATGGAATATTTATTGACGTGAACACCAAATCAACTACGGGAAGTATAGAGAATTTAGGGGCGTCACAGAGCGTCCCGGTGATTTACTATCGTAGAACACTACATTGGGCTTCTTAGAAACCCTAAGGTTCACACTTTTCTTTTGACAATCTATTACCGCTCTATAGTTAAACAACCAATCCATCCCATGAATTATATTAAATTCTCCCAACCTTATCGATTTTAGATCTACCGATAACTTGTTGCCTCTAATATCTACGCAACAATTCCTATGAATGTTTTCAACGGGAATTATCACTTCGTTCGCTACCTTAATGTTTAAAGGTATTTCTAATCGTTCTGGGAGTAACCCTAAATGTAACGACCAGGAATTTTAAGCTCCTTATTAATTTTATCTGTGATTTAAAATTTTTGAGAGTTAATTTTTTAAACTTATTTAAACCTTATGTGGTTATGTGCTTATGTGATTTAACCTATGCTAATAAATGCTAGAATTTTTATTAAAGGGAATCACTAATGGTTATTTAAATTAGTAGATTAACCCTGAGACCTTTATATCAGAATATTGATAAAAGTGTTAGTAATTATATATTCAAATTTCTTGAGTATAGTGTAGAGAGTTAATCGTGATTAATTAATTATTTGAGAGTAATTAATTGATAACGTATGAAATTATTATTGTTGTTGATTTATAATTATTATGAATAAATAATAATTAATGAGTAAGAGAACTAATAAATATAATAATATTATATTTACGTGATTAATTAGTTTTATACAAGCATGCGATATATTAAACCTTGTAATATATGGTGGATACCTTCATATTGTATAAGGTGCAAGGTGACACATTAGTATGTCTCTATATTATATATAAAGACTATATAGTATGATTAGTGACATTATGTGAGTTACATTATAATATGATTTATATAGCATGAGAGGAGTGGTAGACATTAATATGTATACCCTATTACGTTGTATTAATATCAATAAACTATTGTTATTTGATAATGATGTTATTAAATTATAATGGTAACCATGGTGATAATAATAAATACCAAACTGCTTTATATTCGGTGTTAAAATAATGTACATGGATTATATGTATATACACTACTTGATAACTTGTAATTAGGAAATACATTGTATGCCTTTAAATTATTATAACCTATGTTATATAAAATAAATTGTGTATGTATATTATGTAACCAAAGTCTATATGATATGCCCCAAGTGTAGTATTTGCTAGTTGCTGAGAATTGTCCCAATATGAGGGCCCAGCTTTCTCTCCTTCACGTGTAAACCCGCATGCTATGCTACTCTATCTTCTTCTTCTCAAATTCATCCAAGCTAGCCATAATCATTGTAAGGGGAGTGGGATTTATGATGAGTTCCACCCACTCTCACCAACTCTCTCTTGTCTATTGAACAACCTTACAATCCATGGGTTTGATTTGGGAGAGTATTGCATTAACTGGGTATTTTGTTTGCCTATAAATTGAACTCCCTTCGTCTTATTTCAATTGCTGAGATTTTATATTGATTTAAGGGAGAATAACATAGTAGCATTATATAATTTGATAGCAGCAAGTTTAGTTTCTACATCACAGAGGTATAATCAATTGCATTCTTGTTTTTCAATTTCTGTGAATTTGCTAAGTATTTGATTCTTGACTTCATTTGAATTGGATATTAATGGATTGAAATATGTTGGTTAAGTGTTATACAAGATGTAAACATGTTAGAATTGCAATGTGTTATGTTAGAATCAATTTTCATAGGAAAATATTTGAGTTGGGCTGAAGGAACTGCCGAAGCAGTTCAGTCCGGATTGGATCAGGAGCCGGCGCAGCTGCGCCGGGTTTGTACCTGGTTGCAGCGCAGCTGCGCAGGCCCTGCAATGCATATTTTATTTTTTTTGTTACAGAACCTATCATGCCATCATATAGTACCTTGTTAAGGCAGGCATGTAAACTGGATTAACACACATATACGAGTATATTAACATTATGTTAACGTGTTTTGCTATGTTTGCATATAAGGTTTATGAAACAACATATAGTTATGAAATAAACTTAAGATTTCATGAACGAACGTCAACATATGTGAAGCATGCTAGTATTCTGACTTTGCAAGCATATTAGTATGATTTAAAGATATATGAGAAGTATGCTAACTCGCGTATGTAGGTTTCCTAATGAATTATGATCATATGAACCTTACTAATGCACGTTCCTAACAAAAATGAAACACAAACCTTGGCATGCTATGCCATGTTACTATTCTGATTTTTGCGAGCATAATAGCATGGTTTATATTAACTTGAAATGTATGTTTAAAAATGTTAAACACGTTAGCATACTTGATTGAAAGCTTCAAGTGGTTTTTCAAGCGAAACTTAAAGACTTTCAAAGTAAACATAACTAAGACTTGTGTCTTTTAGATTGTGACCACTTAAATACATATAACTTATTGTATGCTTTCTACTACCTGTGAGTAATGGTTACGAGATACTTTACATGTACCATATTGTCTTTTTGACTTGGTGTACCTTGTAATAGAAACTTAGAATGTGAAATAGCATTGAATACCATGTGAATGATATTATGACCATGCAAGCATGTGTATTAGAGTTTGTTAGACCTATAAGCATATTAACATAGACCTCGTTTGGTCAAAGAGTGAATTTCGCATATGCACGTATTCATAAGAAATGAATTTCTGAAGCACGAACTACGTGATTAAAGTATATGTGTGTAGTATACTCGAGCATACATATTATATATTGTTTAGCCTTGTTATATGAAAACATGACTTTAGTAATCAACTTTGAAGCATGAGCATGTATTAGTTAAAGTATGTGAATTACCGGCATGAAAACATATAACTTCGAAATTGGATTAGGACGAGCATGCTAGTTTCGAATGGGAGATTATAAACTTGATAAACATATGTGTTGATTTATATCAGTAACTGGAAGTGCTATGTGTTCAAGCCTATGTTGATGCTTATGAACTAGACAATCTAAAATTATTAAATCTAAGACAAGATTAGATTGACTTACGTGAACTATGTGATAGAATTATATAATGATTAGATTCTTGTATGTGTGAACTTATATTAGTTTATATATACTAATTGGAGAGATCGACTTGTTAATATTAGGTCATTCCAACGCCGTTTCAATTAAAGCTAGAATTATTTGTAGCTGAGCAAACAAGCAAGTTTCCTAACTTCATTTAATTGTGATATTGAATGCAAGTACCCTAGACCCTTGTATTACTTTATTCAACGGATATTGTAAGCTAGTATCCGAACCCTACTTTTATTGTGCAAATATTTTAAATCCTTGCACTACTCTATTCAATTACTCGAGTAAGCGACATTCTAAACTTCACCTTATTTGTGCAAGTTCCTATCCTTCTCATATTGTTTTGAGTAGGTTATTATTGTATTGTGAAAGTTCCCCGAACTTCACATTTTGAGTATTGTGAAAGTTCCCCGAACTTCACACTTTGGTTATTGTGAAAGTTCCCTGAACTTCACACTTTGGTTATTTTGCAAATTCCCGAACTTCATTTCTTTATTATGAAAGTTCTATAAACTTATACAAACTCGTATATTGTGCAAGTATCTTATCTTTGTGTTTACTTTACTCAAAGAGCGTTGTCAGCAAATGTCCTAACCTATGCATTTACTTTATGCAAGGGATCTATTATGGTGAAATTCTCCGAATTTCACTCTTTGATGTTGTAAGTGTCTAAGCCTATGCATTTATTTTATGCAAGGAAATCTAGTATTGTGCAAGTTCTCCGAACTTCACACGTTGAGTATTGTGCAAGTTCCCCGAACTACACACGTTGAGTATTGTGCAAGTTTCCCGAACTTACACAAATTCATATTATGCAAATTCTAAACTTCACTTTGTGCAAGTTCTCTATCCTTCTCATATTGTATTGAGTAGGTTATTGTGGAATCGAAAGTTGTTTACTTAATTGCTTGAACTTTATTTCTAAGCATGTTATTTAGTGTTTTAATTACTTATCAATTATTCCACATCGATATTATTGATATCCGCACTTAGTGCGTTTGAGCTCGTACAGTCTTCAACTTGTACATTATTCAAGGTTCTAAATTTCTTGAACCGTGTCAGTAAGAGTCTGAACCGTTGCTCGGTCAGACTAGTGTATGAAATTTTCTTTGAAGCTATCCAAACCAATTGATGGTAAGGATTCTTAGACGGAATAGAACACCCCTCATATGTAGGAGTGTGCCCAGGTATCTAATATATATGATACGAGTAAGAAGATTTAAGTGTTATGCATATTCACGTTGTGCCCGAGGCTGATCTCCTCGAGGTACTAGGTTTTTGTAGCCAGTAGCCAGTAATCCAAAAAGGGTCAATTAGCTATTGAACCCATTGGAAAGTTATAGTTCAGAGTCTACTCGACTATCAGTCATTCTAAAGGCAATTATTATCTTTGCTTTTAATATTCATATTATTGAATTGTTTAGATGTTCATATTATTGAATCGTTCAGATATTCATTGAATCGTTCAGATATTCATATTATTGAATCGTTCAGATATTCATATTATTGAATTGTTCAGATGTTCATATCATTGAATCTATCTAATGTTCATATTATTGAATCGTTCAAATATTCATATTATTGAATAGTTCAGATATTCATATTGTTGAATCTTTAAGATATTCATTTTGTTGAAATCATTGTCAGATATTTTTCCATTCATCATGATATATCCTTTATTGTTGTATTTAAACTTGCTGAGCAAACTTGTTGCTCATTCTTGCTATATCATGACTTATATTGCAGTTAAGCCCGAGGCCTCAGGGAAGGACAAGGGTAAAGGAAAGATATAAGATGGTTTGCAAGGAGCAGACTTAGTCTTTATGATTTGTTTAATTACTGTTAATGTAATATGAACCCTAATGTTTATTCTAGGGTAGGTTTGTAAGATTTTATTTAAGGTTATCGAATCTTGGGACTAGTAACACCTTTTGAATGAACGACGTACGTTTATTATATTCCGCATTTTAGTTATCGTATGTATTGTTTCATGGCGACCAGACCGGGGTCAGAGGACCGGATTCGGGAGTGTCACACTAAATGCTTAGCAAATTCACATGCTATAAAAGAACAAGTAGCACCCGAATCAAGAAGCACATAAGCTTTATTTCATTGACCGGGATAAAACCTGCCACTACAGTCGCTGATGCAACTGCATCTTTGACTGTCATATTAAAGGTATGGGTTATAGGTCTACCCGATGGTGGTGGTATAGTAATGGATAGCTTATCACTACTAGTACCCTTATTACCCTCCGACCCCTTCTTCGAGAAATTCCTCGCTATGTGGTGTATTGACCCACACACGAAACACCCTTGACTCTTCTTAGGGTTAGGATAATTGGGTGAATTATGACCGTCCTGCCCGCAGTTATAGCAGACTGATTTCCCCTTCAAACAGACTCTTAGGTGAACCTTCCCGCATGTTTTGGATGCTTCGATCCTACGCTTTGGATCCCCTTATTTTGCTCCAGTATTTCCAGAGTTGAAACCCTTCCACTTGGGCGCACTTTTGCTCCTACTCGCTCCCTCAATCTTAGGGATTCTATCTCCCTTATTCTTGTTCTTCTTCTCCCTGTAGTTTTGGCTCAAAGCCTTACTACCATCTTCAGCTATAATTACCATTTCCAGGGTTATTCTAAATAACGCGCTCTGGAACACATAAATCCTTCTATAGAGCCAGGGCTTCAATGTGACGCCCCCAAATCCGTGACCGGCACTTGGTCTCTCGAATTCGGTTTGTCACGTGCTCATGGTAATACAATAATAACTAAAATCACACATTCACAGCGGAATATCTAATTTAGAATAATATACAATGATTTATTATAATTATTTTCCCAAGTCTCGCAACCTACAGTACTTAATAGATTACATAATAATATCAATTAACGACTTATTACATAATCTAACTTAAGCTTAAACATAATCAAATCTAGTATTACTACATAATCTTAATACAACATTAAAATATTTAAAAACATAAAAGACACAAGCTAGTTGGTAGCCTTGCCCTTGCCCTTATCAATGCCTGAAGGTTCACCATGCTCTGCCTTAACTGAAATATTTTAGAGAAAGCAAGAATGAGCACAAATTGCCCAGCAATTAATATACAATAAGGGTGAGTAATAAAATTCTCAATTCTCGAAAGGGTATAGCAAGGTTCGATAGTTCAAGGATAACAAGAATATCAACAGTTTTCAAATACAGTCACTAAGGAAAGAATAATATCAATGTGATTTAATAATAAATCAATTCAAGATTTCAAGATAACTAAATACTGAGCAGTCACTAAGGACTATGAACTTCTACTAGAATTAACAGTATTAAACTGATGACCCAAATCAAAAACAGGTACAACAGGTGATCAGCCTAAAGTACCATCGTTATGCATAACAATCAATCATACTCAAGTGCGCGCGTCGGTTCTCCGACAGTTATATTTTGTTATTCTCAGTCAAATACAAGATCCCGCACCAATCAATCGGTTTGGGTCGCCTTTCAATAATATAAGTCTAGCCGAATCAAATGGCATAGACACTTTCACAATATTCAAGAATAATACCAAGTTCCACATGAATAATAGCTTTAATGAAATAAGAGTTCAAGTATGCTAATTCAATTCAAACGATTAAGTAAAGAAACTAGTTCGCAATATACAAGGATAGAATACTTGCATAAAGTAAATGCGTCGGTTAGGATACTTGCATCCAAAGAGATAAGGTTTAGATACTTGCACCGTAAAAGAGTGTAAGTTAGAAAACTTGCACTTTAAAAGAGTGTAAGTTAGAGAACTTGCCTTTAGCGTAGTTTATCCACGAAAAGCAAATCAATACTTTCGAATTCCTATCGTAATATAGTTACGTATATATATGATATTCATTAGTCATATAATTAACTTCACATTTTATCTTCGAATATACGATCAACATATAAGCTAAGTCTTAACCTAGCTACACAGTTATATAGAATATAATATCTATCCTTAACGTTCCTCCTTTTGAGTTTAAACACATTCTCATATCATATAAGATCGCAACAATTAGCAAACATGCTCTTATATTATTAATATCACATAAGACCACAATTAATACTAAATGTATTTCATTTTAGTAAGTTATGGCATTCTCATAAGTTAACCGTCAAAATCGAGTTCAAGTGACATCATATAATATCACGTAGCATGTATACATGTTTAAAGGATACTTTTATGAGTATACAACCTTTCCTTGTTCTAATCATACATGCAATATATTCTAAGTTAACACTTTCAATAATTTAAAGCCATTCAAGGTCATGGAATTTACAAGGCCTATCATGCTAGCTCTTTAAACACATAAGGTATTCATATACTTTGCATTAGGCATACTTATAAGCATTCACATTTCATACATGTAACTATTACAGTTATTAGTTGAAAATATGCTTCGTTTACGCTAAATCATGACATCTAGCATGGTATGTATATATGCATGACGTTCATGAAGTCAATAGTATTATCCAACACGTTCATAAACTTCAGAATTTAAACTTCAAGTTAACATGTCAAGGTTTACGTTTTGAACTTACACTTTCACTTAGTAAAATTCACAAATGAAGCCCACATGCTCATGTCATATTATGAAATATATATAAGCAAGTCAACATGTTTTTCAAGCATTTCAAGGCCCTATAAACATGCTCGAAAAGTCAGAATGTATATATGGTCCTTACATGTCAATATCAACCTTCAAAACTTGTGTTTTTGTTAGAAAGGTGCACTAGTTGGGTTCACATATTCATATTATATCACGATACATATATACTTAAGTCAATATGCATTCCATGTATTTCTAGGTCATACAGACGTGTCTCAAAAGTCAGAATACTATTATGGTATTTATATATCAAAGTTCCTCTTTTCATAACTTTAAGTTTTCTTTGAAATACTTAACTAAAACAACTAGCATGGATTGCTATAACCTAGTAACCTTATTCCATATGTTAATGTGAGTTATAAGCATACTCTACTAGTACAACATGTTCAATACATCAGAAGATATAATAAAAATTATCAACAAATTCTGCAGTGGTGCGCGGCCGCGCCCAAATTGTACTAGGGAGACGCGCGGCCGCGCGGCTCCCATTCCGGACCAGAAAGCTCCAGCGTCGGCATATATCAAGCCCAAATCACAAAATTACTTCACAATTTCGATTCTACATAACTACATTGCAATACCAACATACTTATATGTCTATATAACAACTAATAACCATTCTATAATTCAATTAACATGCCTTGCAACCAAAATCAAGAAATGAGAATTTGACAAAAACAAAATGAAGAACTTGAGAGTATACCTCTGCAATGTAATTGGGCTTGCTGCTATCTCAAGAACACTGATATATATATGCTCTCCCTCTCAACACTTAGCAAAATCTCAGCAAAAGGAATTAGGAGGTGGGAGCTCAATTTATAGAGCTTTCATTACACAGACCATGAATTACTCCATTGAATTAAACTAATGAATTGAAGGTTTGTATGTTGGGTAATAGAGGGTTGGTAGATAGTTGTTGAAGGTCATCATCATGCCCACTCCCCATTGCATGATTGCTATGAAGGTTTGCTGTGTTTTAAGGTTATAGGGTAATAGGATAGCCTCATGATGTATTCACGTGAAGAGAATGGAGCAAGGAATGTATCTCAGCAATCTAGCAATGTTAATATACACCACTTATGCTACTTTGCACATATTTTATACCTAAGTTGTATTCATATACTACATGCTTAGATTGTAATTTCAATGTCACAATGTAAGTCATATAATGTAATAAGTGTAATTTACATACATATAATCCATGTACATTTTATCATACCGGTATAATTCAAATCAAATATTACCACATTATTAAATTCTACAATCAACAGTTGATTACAATATATTCATATTATGTTAATGTATACTTGCATACATATTGTCACACTAGTATAAACATGTAGCTTATATATTTCAATCAATCCTAATAGATGGTCTCTATGTAATATATTCACATTGCATTATATAACATAGTTTATGTATGCAAGCATGGTCACACTTAAGTGTCTCTCTACATTATATACTATGGTTGTATTCCATATACTTTATATTATTAATTATTGCATGCTTGTACATAACAATCAATATAATATTATTATATTAATTTCTTACTTATTTATTTTATTATTCATAATGTCAAATAAATAAATTATTCATCTCATTGATTAATTAATAATAATATTAATTAATCCATTCCTTATTGATTATTAATTTCCATAATAATCGATTAACACTTATATGATTAAATATCACATTAAATGAATATAAATCTTATTATATTATAGACACGTTGTTCATTATTAATATTATATTATTTGCAATAATAATAATCCACACATCATCAATTAATAATCATTAATATTCTATAACAATTAATTAATATTCTCTAATAACAATTAATAATTAATATAGATTAATTGTTCACTTAATAATTCATTCGTTAACTAATATAATCATTAATAATCCTCATCACTGTGCCACACAAGGCATTTCTCGAGCTTATAATAAACTCCACATTTTCTCAATTATCATAATTATTCAATTTAATATAATTGAGCTAACTCATCTCATAACACAAAATTATTTATATATGTATAAATATTCACTTCCATTAATATATTCATTTAATAATATATGGAAATTCTCGGGTATTACATTCAATCCCTGCTCAAACCTACAAGCCTTCCTCGCCTCCCGTGTCCACCTGATGTGGAGCAAACCTCGCCAGTTCATTGAACTTGACTGTGTATTGGGGAACTGTCATGTCCCCCTGCTTAAGTTCTAAAACTTAATCTCTATGCTACCCTGCATAATTGAAGGGAAGTAGTTCTCGAATAAAACCATCTTGAACTGTTCCCACGTAAGCACACCTTGTGATGCCCCGAAATTCGGTCTATTTTCACACCCGAATTTCGTACATCACGAGTACTTCTCGTTCCATACATACATCATTATATCATAAAGAATAACGACATATCTATTCAATTCCCTGGTTCTATTACCTTAAAACCTTCATTCATTTAAATAATGATAATTACATTATCCTTTACTTCTTACAAGAGTGACTTTTATCCGCCACAAAGGATTAATAATAGTTCATTAAACTAATCTATAGTTTAATAACTAATCTACATTACAAGTCTTGGCTTGATCTTAACGCTTGTTCATAACATGAACAATACTTTATCTTGTGACGCTAATGGTACTCGCAACCATAACACCTTACCATAGCAGGACACCGATCAGCTTGATCTTCATAGGATACTTTAATACATACTATCGTCGTTCGCTGAAAATGTTTTTATTTCAAGAAAGTGTGAGCATTCAATTGCTCAGCAAGTCATAGCAGTTGAATAATAATAACTCAAAAATCAAAATTCTTTTAAGACTTCAATAATAGAACAATGGTTATGAAGCATCTTGAATAATAGGAATAAATTTGATTCCTATTATTTTAAAACATTAGTCACATTCACTTTGAAATACGTTCATCCTTCCACCTTTTTCATACACATTATGTCTGGCTAGAATCATTAGCACAGACTTAACAAGAACAGTTCATAAATAAACTGCACTCTTTCACATTGAACAGTTCATCTCATAGAAACACCGAAGTGTTAAAATTATGGCACAAGGCCTCATATATACTACCACCTTGTACAAATATCACATACTTGTACATAGGTAAAACTTTCCAAGTTCAACATTTGGGAAAGTTTAAGAAACTAGCATTCATATAAAAATGAATGAAGTTAGGAAACTTGTCTTAGCACTGCATACTTCTTACGCTATACCGTTCATCGTAATACCTATATAACACATAAGGAATAACACATACCAATTAGTCATATACTTGATTTCTGCATTGGTTTAAACTTAACTTGACTTCTTATGGTTCGCGTTCTTATAATCTAAGTTTACGTGACCAACCTCCATTTTCATTTCTTCAGTTATTATGACATAAGGAGAAGTCACAACCTTACGATTATCTTATATGATAATTTACATTCTCATCTTCTTCTCATAATATTTACACATAGCACACATTAAGTCTTTAACAGTTTTTAATATAGTACGCTGAGTGGTTTCCCACAAAAAACTAACAAACTAGTTTTTCGTCTCGTCTACACTGTCTTTCACAGCAATGAGTAGCTTAAAAACCTACTAGATCGGTATTTCTAAAGCTTAATATATTGTGATTACTTAAGTAGTGCATGTTACTTTTCATATTTTTGTGTCAAAGTGCAGGAAAGGAGCGTAGCTGGGCAAATGGGAAGAACGCAGGTTGAAAGAGGTGATCTGGCAGCTAGGCGCGGGGAGCGCTTGATTTGTACGAAGATGGGCGCGGGTCGCGCCGGATCATGTGAGAGTCCCTAGTAGGCTAGCGCGAGGCGCGCCGCTTGTGAACATATTTAGGCGCAGGACGTGCGTGGCAGACAGATCTGATGAAGATTTGGTCATTGAAAACATAAAGTTAAGTTGGAAAAGAATTGCATACTTACCTATTTGTACTAGGGTTTGATTAGACTATAAATATTGGTAGTTTTCTTAGGTTTATTTGATCTTGGATCTTGGAACTAGAAGGAGGCTATTCATTGATTAAAACCTTAGTTTTGAAGAATCAAGGCATGTCAGGCTAATTTACTCATTCAATTCTGAAGGGATGTTGAACCTTATTTTCAATTAATGGTTTGATCAAGTTTATAATATTTATTCTTTCGTATGTGAGATCTATTCTGATTATCTACATAAACATTCTTGTATGCTATTCAATTGACTAATTTGGTTTCTGTAGGATTAAATTATTAAATTGATATCCTCTGCTAGATTAAGATATATATTAAGCAAACGATGTATGTCTGATCATAAGTAGCAATTAATGATATTTGATTGTGGTCAAGCTTTTGAATATTATTAAGGTTTTTAGAAAACAAGTTAAATAATTTCTGATTGTGTAATTATTGCTTGGAATAATCTAATTCTCATTCTTCATTTTTCATGCTTCTATTGTATTAAATCTAGACTGATAGTTCTAGGTTGTATGATAGTTAGGATCTTTTGTTTGCGATCGTCGCATTAGATTTACACATAAGGAGAATTTTGGATAATTGGCAATCGCGGTTATCTAGGGTTATTAATCTCATTGAAAGATAAATATTGTAAACACTTGGTTAAATCATAATTGTGAAAAGGCGATACTGAACTGAAGAATTGAAGCTTTTTACTCATTGATATTTTCTTTAAATTCACTTTTGTTAATTCAATTTTTCAAACTAAAATCCCCAATTCATTGGAAAATACTTGGATAATTATAAAAGAACACACTCTCTGTGGGATCGATCCTTGCTTATTACTATACTAATTCTTGAGTTAGTGGAATAGAAGTAAGATAAATTTTGTAGTGCTAAACGACAGCTACCACACATCGAGTTAGATCGGTTGCTAGTTCGTATTAACCGTCGCTCTCTGACGAAATCGTTTGGCCCAGATACTATATATCGACCATTACAGACTATGATTGTACCACAACTCAACCTTAACTTATCTGAACCATTAAAACTATCAAGTTCGTTAACTTAATTCTCCTTTCATATCTTACGACGTCTGGTGTATTTGACTCGAAATGTTATTTGAGTTATTGTCATTAACTCAGCTTGTTAAACATTTACACATTATTTAATACTCTTACTACCGTTCATTACGGCTTTCTTGATGATTACACATCTTACTTACTACTTTCGTCAACGTCTAAGTTATACAACCAATGTATACTTAGAACGTTCGCCCGACGCGAATACGATTCACGAGGATCGTTTACGTATTCGGCGTTCACGTCTTTTGTCTCTTAAACCTTCACTCAACCTTTAATTAAAATTTTAATTACTTTCAATAGTGGTTCATTAGTTGAATATTACGTTCATTGTCATCTCTTAATGTCTAAGTCAGACTGTTCGCTGTATGCTACGACCGATCGTCCATCGCAATAACTTTGTGTTTACAGCATCTATACGCTTTGCACTTACTTCCATTATGATATTATAACATTGGAATGTTATAAGTCACCATCGTCATTCAACGTCTATGGAATCACAACATAGCAATCCCATAAGTTCATTTCACCGCAAATATGGTCCCCGAATATCGGTTACGTACTTTACGTTCGCATTCCACGACTTTTAAACTCCCGTTAAATCTTACCGTTCAACCTTTACTAAAGGTTTAAATCTCTTATTTAAGTGTTATATAATGTGAATTATACGTTCATTATCCTTCTGTACACGTTCCCCAAGAATTGAGTAGTTAAAAACTCAATTTTGGGTTTTCCCCTGCATCGGCGCTGCGACACCAGTCTCCCCTCTTTGGCCGCGTTGCGGCGTCCCACTTGCAGTAGAAAACTCCCACATTGACGCTGTGGTGCCACCTCCCAAGGCATAAATGGCGTTACGGCACCAGTCATCCAGAGAAATTTACCCGATTAGGCGCTGTGGCGCCAACTTCTTAGGCCTAGACGCTGCGGCGCTGGCCCTGTTCCTTAGAAAATTTTCCAACTTTTTAACTTCCCGAGTTTGTAACGCGATCGTTATAACTTTGAACTGGCTCGTTCCAAAGTCATTAGTTCACATATCTCATATTCTATGATTCTATCCAGTCAGATTTAATTTCTAAATCTGTTGGTGATAAATTTTCGTTTCTTCCATTTTAACGCGTTCATTAAACGTTCGTGAACATCGACGCTCATTTCTTCATTTTAAGTCTGAATTCTACCGTTCTTGCTCCCGTAAGTCTTAAATACTTCATTTACGACACACCATCGAAAACCAAGGTTTATGAGTTAAACGGCGACTTTTGACTTTCATTCCGGGAAAATTTACGATTTCTACGATTAATGTCTAATCTCGTAACTTTTGCCATAACTTCGTTACTCGAGATTTTTACTCCAAACCAAATGGAATCAATCCATTGGTTATTCATCTATGATTCTAACCATCATAAACATCTAAGTTTTAATGGCTTTCTTCTTTAAGTTCCTTAACCATTCAATTATGGTTTAACTTATTCATTAACAAATATTTCAAGGTTTTAACTCATTTCTTCATTAAATTCTTAACCATTCAACTATGGTTTTACTTGTTCTTGGTTATTAGTGTTTCAAAGTCCACTAATATCCACCTTATCACTTCGTATAATACATGCTTTATGACGCCCCCAAATCTACGTTCCTTCGAAACCTCGGATTCGGTGCAGTCGCGATACTACTATTGCGGAACTATTACATCTTTTAGTCATTAGTGAAAGAATACAACTTTGTTTATTACAATTTAGAATGTAAATTTTATTCATATCTAGGATCTTGTATAAAGACTCCAAACCTTTACCGTTCCCATCTATACATCATATCCGATGTTACTAAAATGCGGAATAACTTAAACTTTTTCAATTCTCTTGAATAAAATCTTTTATTGATTTCTAAATCTTGAATTGATTTCATAACATTGAATCATACTATATTATGATTCGCTTTACACAAATTTCTGTATAAACGTTTACAACTTAACTTGATACCGTCTATGTATTAGCTAGTACATCTTTTACAATACAACAAGTATTAAACATCGTAAGCATCTATCAAGTACACTCTTAGAACCTAAACAGGGTTCAAACGATAATCTAAATAGTATTCTCCGTTGTGATACTATCTATCTTTATCAATCAAGAAGCACGAAATCCTTATCGTAAGTCCTTAACCTGCAAAAATGGTTATTTGCAAGAGTGAGCTCGACAGCTCAGCAATTCTAACAGTTTTCATGCATCACATAGCATATAACATCATACTCAGTTCATGCATTTATAATCGATTTATATTCACTAGCATGTTACTTCTCACATAACAAACATATCATCAAAGATCAACTTTCAATCTCATACATATCTCATATACAGTTCATATATAAGTTCACATCATCACAATATAATATAATTCAACTAACAGTTATTGAATTTATATATATATCAAATAGGAACTGAAAGACTTGCCTAATGCGTAGTTTAACAACTACGACTTAACTGCTTATAGATATCTGCACTTCGTGTAATCCTACACAGTTATATTAATCATAGAGATCACACTCATCAGTTATATGTATCCACACATTCTCAATGTAATAATAAAGGTTACATTATTGTCTAACTTGGTTCTTAGAACCTTCGTTTCACTTTCTTATCGTATTCTTAGAATAACTATGTACGTATAAGTATACTTTAACCATACGTACTTACTACCATTCTTCATATACACATGCCCGTCTTCCACTAATCCATTTACATATAGCTAGTGTAGTCCACACTTTGAGTTAATCATTCTCATATATCATTACTAACACATAAGATCACAACAAATAGCAAACATACTCTTTTTAGCATTTTATAGCATTATTGTAAGTTAACCGTCAAATCGGATTCAAGTATCAACATGTGATCTTACATAGCACGTATATATATTAAAGGATACTTTCATGCTCGTTCAACCTTTTAACGTTCAATTTACATGATATAGGTTCTAAGTTAATACTCGTAAAAACTTAAGTCCATTCAAGGCTATAAAGTCATAAAGTCTAACATGCTCGCCTTTTAAACACATGGGGTATTCATATACTTTGTATTAGGCATACTCATAAATAATTATATCACATTTATGCAACTAACACTGTTTTGTTTTGAAAACATGCTTCGTTTATGCTTCACTTGAATCACAACACCTAATCATGGTATATTTATATGTAGGATACATGATCGAGTCTACGAGTACTATCAAACATGTTTACAAATATCAGAATTTAAATCTCAATATACATGTTAAGACTCACGTGCAAAACGTATACTTTCACTAGTAAATCTCACTAATAGGGTCTAATACGTCCATGCTATCTAGATTCTTGTGTTAACATGTTCGACACATATTTCTAAGTCATCTAAACATGCTCGCAAAAATCAGAATGTATATATGGTATTTGCATGTCAATAGCCACCTTCAAAACTTACATTTTCATTAGAAAGGTTCAATAGTGGGGTTCGTATGTCCATGTCACATTATGAAGCATATACACACAAGGTGACATGCTTTTCATGCCTTTCTAAGTCGTACTAACAAGCTTGTACAAAATTAGAATGTCAACATAGTTCACATATGTCAATTTGTTTACAACAGTTTTTGTTTTCTTCAAAATTATAAACATTTATGGATCATGCATGAAATATTGGTAACACATGTTCATTTTAGGTCTACATATCCATCTACCCAAGTTATTCATGCTAATATACTTGCTAAATAAGATATTACACGATAGCCCAAAAAAATTCTGCAGCAGAAAAAAATAAAACTAGAACAGGCTGCTGGCGCAACTGCACAGCGCCTGGGTGTAAACCCGGCGCAGCTGCGCCGTGTGAAATTCATGCCAAGAACAAGCCTGCTTCGGCAGGTTCCATCCTAACTCAAAATTTTGACAGCTAATTCGATTCTTAACTGCTATAAAATAGTTCTAACATGTTTATAACTCATAAAACACTTAACAAACTTATTCTAACTCAACAATTAATCCATCCATGCTCAATTTCAAGAATTGGAACTTGACAGTAAACATTAATGAAGAACAAGAAGCAATCTTATACCTTTGCAATTAGCTAATTGAACTTGCTGCTATACTCCCACTCACAATGCTGCTATACTATCAAAGTATCCTCTCAATACTTAAGCAAAATCTCAGCCCCAACAAATTGAAGGAGAAGAGGCTATATTTATAGAATAACTATTACACAGTCAATGCTTATGCATTCTAATTCAAACCAACGGATTGTAGAATTATATGGAGGTTAACAATTAGTTGGTGAGGAGTTGGTGAACTCCATCATGATTCCCACTCTCCTTGAAATGATCAACTATGTTTTGATGAAATTGAGAAGGAGTATAGTCATGTGGGTTCACATGGGAAGAAATGAGAAGGTGGGCACTCAATATGGGACAATGCTTCTAAATCTCAGCAGAATCAACTTGCAAATGTAATACCACACTTGGTTTATATATATACCTTCCATATACATTTAAGTTGTACACCTTCCATTTCATATAACTTAAGTTATAAATTAATGTGTCACAATGTAGTCCCAATAATACTATCATGTAGTAAATTTTAACTTGCACATATATAAATTCATGTACATTTCATCCTATCGGATATAATTCTATCGGGTATTACTCATTATTATAACGGTTATTAATTATCATAACGGTTATTATCACAGTTATAATATCCTATAGAAATCATTATCAATTAACAATTATTATATGCTAATAGGGTATTACTTAAGGTCTACCCACACACATAAGCAATAATATTATGTAATTCACAAAATAAAATCAATTTTACTATATAGTTTATATATATAATACAGTCACATTAATGTTTCACTATACTTTATATAACATATGTGTAATTACAATATGTTATATTCTTAATAATCACATCCTTTGCACATATCAACTAATTGAGCAATTATAATCATACTAATAATCTACTCATTTATATATTATTATACTCAATGACAATTAATTAATTAATAAAATATTAATTCATTCATTCCTCATCAATCAATGTAATTATTAATCTCCATAACAATTAATTAACATTTATATGGTTAATTATCACATTAAATAAATATAAATCTTTTTACATTTATAACAAATATACTTATTATCATGCTATCACTCGCAATAATAATAATTCAACATACCATCAAATAATTACTAGATACTAGTATATTGTCCATAACAATAATTAATATTATAAGACAATATATCTCATTCCTCATCAATACAATTCCGATTATATCTATAATCAATTTCCTTATTATTATACTATCATTAGTTATAATAATAAATCAACATATTATTATAAAAATAATTAATATAGACTAATTGTTTAATTAATAAATCTTCCGTCCTTGAATTAATTAATTCATCAACGAATCTATTATCGTGCCACACAAGGCATATCTCACAAGCTTACATTAAGCTTATTCTCATTCTCGACACTTATTTATTTCCAAAACATTACTCACCCACCACATGTTCAATTTACTTAGGACTATTAAGTCACAAGGTTCACATATATAAATATATCGTGAATGAAAATATTCAAATATTATATATAACCTTTACGGTAATATAATAACTCAAGCTATTAAAATGCTAAACTACCTCAATTAATTATACTTATACTAAGTATAACATTTACACTTATAATAATTAATATATACTCTATTAATTATTTAAATGATAACATCAATGATAAAATAATAACTTAAGTTATTTAATAAAATAACTTAATTAACTCTCTTGAAAATACATTAGAAATTATGTATTTTGCCATAACATAAAATATTATATTTTCTCCAAATAAAGACATTCATTATTAAAAAATAATTTACTTTTTGTCTCAAGATATTATTCTTCATATAATATCTATTACAAATAATTACATGTACGACACATGTAAATAGATAATAAGTTTATTTTCTTTTATAATAAATTATTTCTATCAATTTATTTATATATAGCAAATATATTTTTAATATATTTACCATATTAATTAATCATACCTATTACCTCATACAAAAACATATAAGGTAATATTATTATTCAAAAATAACATTTCCTCCTTTTATTAAAATAATTCAATATTAGAAATTATTTTAATATCCTTTATCAGAAATATGTAATAACTATTTCTCTTCACTTTCTATAAATTGCCCCAACACAACTTCTTTAATCTATACATTTAATCCTATCTCATATATTAAATATTTGTTTAAAGATATAATGATTTCCATCTTCCTTTAATAACGTATATATATATATATATATATATATATATATATATATATATATATTAATGTTATTCGTACATTAGACTTTCTCACATATTACCATTCTAAGTAATATATATAAAGTATCACATATTCAACACACATATTAATTCACTCCGTTACTTAAGTAAATTAAACCCTGTACTATATCACCTTAGTTAATTATATTATTCCATAATATAATTCCCAACTATCAATTAACCCATATTTATTCTTATTAGTTAATTCCCTTAATTAACTCATGCTTCACTATCCAAACCCATTCACGGATAGTTTAAGTACTATCAATAACCTATATTATAAACATAGTAGTTATTAGTATACATACACAAGAAAATGGTGATTATACATTAAAGATATTTAATGTCACCAACTTATTATGATAAAATAATTCTATAAATTATTTAATATCTATAGATAATTTTATCTACTCCCTTTATCTCAACTGAATCATCTTTGCGATAAATAACAATATATTTATTAATAATATATTTATTAATCACAACAATCGCATATTACGTAGTTCATATTACCCTATGTAACACAATATTACATAACTTGTATCACATAAATGTTTTTATTCGAACCCATTTCACACTTAAGAATTTTATTTATTAAATCCTTATTTAATAATTTATGAAAATTCGGGTTCTTACATGCTTCCCTAATTATCACTTCTCTATCAATTTAAATATTGAAGAAAGATTAAAATTCAAGGTTTAACACTTATACTTCTTGATGTTCTTGAGTTCTTGACTTTTTATTCTTGACAAAAATCTTACATAACTTCTTTGCTTCTTGGATTGCTTGTTATAAGCTCTTCTCTTTCTCTCATATGCTAGTTGGTGATTTGCAAAACCACAAATAAGTAACTAAGCTTCTCTTATATAGAATTTGCAAGAGTTAGGGTATAAAGGTCATTAGGCAAACCTCCTCAACCCCCCATGTCTTGCCCATGTCTCCCACATGCTACCATGTGCACCACATGTGCCACCACATGTGCTACAATGTCCTCCCATGTGCTACCATGTGCCCCCATGTCTTCCCATATAGGTTACCCTATGGGTTTTACCCACCCGATGACCCATCGGTTCGACCTACGAGTTCAGTTCTTGGTTTGAGCTTAGAGTTAATTCTCATGGGGCTTATCTTCGGGCTTGATTTAAATAATCATTGGGCTTTAATCATTCACCAATTGGTTTTGACATAGTTAAAGTCCATTAAGACTTATCGTATTCTCTTCGTATATACTTCATATGATGTTCGTATTATACGTCGTATTCATCTCGTACCATACTTGTATAATACTATTATTATACTCATATTCGTTATGTATAATAATCCTTATAAATAAACTTAATCATTTCTTCTTCGATTTCACTTTCCCTAACCTTTAGGGTTTTAAGTCCTTAAGCGAAAACTTCGCGAGCCATAACTGAAATATTATTAAATATTCCATCTTATCTTAGAATCCTATCATTACACATTTCTCGGAATTTCAAAAATAATTCCCGAGCATAAACGTATGAATAGTAATTTTTCAAAAATTTCTCAGAAAACTTTTTTTTTTCGTCTTAGAAATTCAAATCATTTAATCCTAGCATATAGCTAGAATCCTAACCACATTCGCATCTTCTAGGTCATAAAATGAACTTTAAACACATAACACACATTATAATTAATAAAAATTCATTTTATTAATTAGTAATTATTTAAACTAAGTTTCTGGACAATTCGATTTTTCGAGTTGTCACGTTCTTCCCCCCTTATAAAAATTTCATCCTCGGAATTTTTTAAACCACATCCATACCCGAATGCTTTATCCTTACAACCTTCGACGAAGGTTTAATTTTACTTCTTCTTATTTTTGTTGAAAAATCTTAACATACTATTTCAATTAGGTATTTACCTAATTATTCCTTCTCATTATCTCTTCAACATCCTTTTTCTTAAGGATCATTATCTGTTATAATAGTCAAGCGTTAAACATCATGACAACTATACTTCTAATCTCTCGGGATATCATATTCACCCCTTCTTCTATAAATTTCGTCCTTGAAATTGTTAACATACAACTTTTCTTTGCAACTCCTTTCCCAAGAAGTTCTAATCTTCCCCACATTCAAGAATCTTCACAACATAGAAACTAATTATGAAGTTGAACTAATGACTAGGAATATAAAGATTCCTTTAAAATATTTTGCTGAGGGGTCCTAAAAACCATGAACTCTTAAACTCGATTTATCGGTATTTACCGCAAACCAATTCCTTGGTCGGCCTATTTACAATCACAAAGAAAGTAAACTACCTCTTCCATCGTAGGTGATCAACCTATCGTATAACCCCAGATCGCTAGGTTTGTTCACCTAAGACGTATTCATTAAGATTTCGCACCAAAATAATTTAGTTTGGCATAAACTTTAAAATAAAGCTTGATTTCTTTTAAACATGACATACCATTTGTCTAGCCAAATAAAATAGCTTAGATCATACCAATAAATTGGACATCAACTTGAACCATTCGTCTAGTCAAACCAATTGACATCGACTACTCCTTTAAATTCTTTCACAATAATTCAAAACGTTTAATGACGTCATGATACCGTACTTTTTTACAGCACGTTGAGGACTTCATCAGTTTATGACTTCGTCATTCTATATGTACCATAGCGGGTTGATGATCCATAGATCACATTCAATACTAGGTTCAATTGCATTAATAACTCCGTCTTTTTACCATCTATGCATCAAATGCACTGATGATATAAAATTCATTTTGATATTTCAAATCAATTTATGTCTAACCGAAGTAATTAGCATAGACATACAAAGAATAGGTCTTTTAAAATCCCTTGGTTCACAAGAAGTTGAACCAATCTTATTTTCTTAAACATGTACACATTAGCATGATGTCAATAAATTCAAAATCTAGCATAGCTAGAAGACTTGGAGTACTTATTTTCTTCATCTTCCTTCATTGTCATACTTGTGACAATCCTAACTTCTTTTCTAGCACCTTCAATGATACTTATACTGAAAATAACTTATTTTCAGTCTAACCATTCCTATACCATAGTAGTTCATCAACTTATCACACTTTATGTGTTTAGAAACTTTCCACAATCATATGTGTTTAAGAACTTATCTTCACGATATGTAGTCCAAGAACAAATCAAGGACTTTCCATATGCTTAGAGGCTCGAAAACATAACATATAACTATGAGTCACAAACTTTTCATTAGTATGAGTTTCAAGAACTCACACATATCTTAATACATTCTACTATCTAATATACACATGAGAAAAGATTCACCTTCTCGTCATATACATATTGATAGCGCGACATTACCATTCCAATGATTATCACTGTAATAAACTAAGTGGTTGTTACACCAAAGCACAAACCTTTTCCCATAACAAAAGTTCATACAACTCAGCTATCATATGAGTCCTCAATTGAAATTTATAACATTCTTACCTTCTCTTACTTAATACGAATTTTCTTTAACTCGTATTTCATCCTCTATCACTCGATCTGAGTTCTTCTTCCCGTACTACTTTGTAGTACCATTTCATTATAGCCTTGAGCTATAATTCATCATCGTTTAACAGAAACCCTGTTATTACGATTTAATGAGATCACGTCGTGATCTTCTTTCTTAATCAATTAACCCAATGATTTTCTTATCCTTCTCTCTCAGATTATAGCCTAAGGTATTCATACCTAAGGTTTATAACCTATCAGCTCTGATACCAACTTATGACGCCCCAAAATCTAGTCTATCTTCACACCCGAATTCTGTACATCATGAGTACTTCTTGTTCCATATATACATCATTATATCATAAAGAATAATGACATATCTATTCAATTCCAAGGTTCTATTACCTTAAAACCTTCATTCATTTAAATAATGATAATTGCATTATCCTTTACTTCTTACAAGAGTGACTTTTATCCGCCACAAAGGATTCATAATAGTTCATTAAACTAATCTATAGTTTAATAACTAATCTATATTACAAGTTTGGCTTGATCTTCATGCTTGTTCATAACATGAACAGTTCTTCATCTTGTGACACTAATAGTACTCGCAACTATAGCACCTTATGTGACGCCCCTAAATCCTGGTACTTTCAACCCACGGATAAGGTGCTACATGGTGCTATTATCTACTCATACATTCAATTGAATACTTCAATCACATGCATAAGTTTACTAACATTTTATTACAATAATTCCTTCCCAAGTTCTTATTAACCTTTACATATGTTTGTTGGCATAATATCATTCATTACAACAATAATACTACGCTATTACAAGGATAACTAAGTATCCATCTTGGACTTGCCCTTGTCCTTACCAGATCCTTCGGTCCGATAGCTCTTAGCTGAAACATATGATTTTAAGAAAGAATGAGCATAACTAGCTCAACAAGTTTAACATTTTACTTTGCAATCACAAAATTAAGAATCATATGATTTGATCTTCCATAACTGTACAATAGTTCTGAAATAGTATGCATAATCAAAATAGCATTTTGAGTTTCTTTAAAATCATTTTTATGGACACATAGTCACTTAAGAATCTGAGCCGGTCCTAGACAATGAACATCTTTTGCTTTTTCAAGCATAAAAGAACATCCCGGCACTAAGGCCGTATATTCGATATTTCTTACAAGCACGTCCAGGTGATCAGCCTGTAGTACTCTATGTTGATCAACACTCCATTCTTTAAACGTTTTCACATTTAAACTTTGTGGCAACTCAGTGCCTGTCGAGTTAACGACATTAAAACCTTTGTGTATTCATACTCAAGTTTTCCTTTGAATCCGTACCAAATCAATTAGCGTAGGATAACATAACGAGAATACTTTGAAAGATTTATGAAAAATCCATCAAAGTACTTTACATATATGTGTAGCCAAACCAAAGGGCATCGACTATCCAACAATAGTGCATGCATAGGCAACTATGCATCATGACCACTTACCCAACATAAAGTATAGACAAGAGTTTAGAAAGATTGTTTAACGTAACGTTAATACAAGGGTTAGAGAACTTGCCTTCGCGTCTTTTAACTTTTTAAGTGTATGCTACTCGGTCTTTACAACCTCTACAAGATATAAACAAAGAGCATACCAATTAGGTTATCATAACCGATATACATTGTGTAACTATCTTCTCCTTCTTGTATAACTTAGCCAAATTATTAAACTAATAACATCTGTTCAAGTTATTTGTCATTCGTCACAGCTTAATAACATTCATTAGTCGTAAGTCAACTCTCATCGATCATCGCTATGCACAACGACTGATGAAACCCTAATCGGTTCGATACGTCGAACACATTCTCATCGGATTACCGTCATCGGAGTCCGTATAGAAATCAAGTAAATTTTAACTTCATTTCATAACATTCATATACCTCGTACCGCTATTACATGTTATGTAACCCTAAGGCACGCTCACAACTCGATTACGATTCATGGTTTACATTATTGGTTTTCGAGTTTTAAATTTAAATACGTTTTGTCAACGTTTAATTCATAAAACCATTCTTAAACATGTTGTTTAAGTGATTTATCTTCATTAATAGTAACCATATAGTTGCCCCATAATTACCATGTAGCAAACTAGGTTAAGAAACATGCACATCAGAAAAAATTTCGTTAAGGGAGCTGTAGCGCCAGACTTAGGCTTAAAGCCTGCGTTGCGACGCTGTCCCGCAGTATGATTTCCCATGTCCTAGCACTGCGGCGCCAAGTTTTCCTTCCCAAGCGACGCTGTGGTGCCCCCTATGCAGGGTTCCCTTACCGGGCTGGCATTGGGTACTACTAACATGGCGGTGCTGCAACGCCGACCATGTTTTGCAGATTTTTTTTTATTTAATGAAATTCACGAGCTCGTAACACGATCGTTACAACCCGGAATTGGCTCATTCCAAAACTAATAGTTCATAAATATAATGTTCTATAATTTCATCAAGTCGAAGTTCAATTCTGAATCCGTTGGCAAGAAATTTGTCGATTAGTCCATTTTCACGTATTCGTTAAACGTTCGTGAATATTCGACGCTCAATTCTTCGTTTTAAGTCCGAATTGGTTCGTTCTTGCTCCCGCAAGTCTTATTTACCTAATTATACATTACGCCATTGAAAATCATCATTTTCAAATCAAATGACGACTTTTAACTTCTATTCCGGGAAAATTTACGATTTCGACGATTAACGTCTAAGCGCGTAACTTTCGCCGAATCTTCATTATTCAATATTTTTACTTCAAACCAAATGGAATCAATCCATTGGTTATTCATTATTGATACTAACCATTACAAACTGCTATGTTTTAATGGTTTCACATACTTATTAATCAAATTCTCATAGTTTTGATAGTTTCTTCATTACATCTTTAATCAATTATTATGATTTCATTTCTTCATGGCTTATTAGTGTTTTAAGTCCATTATAAGACCAACCTTATTACTTCTCCTTAATCATGCTCCACCAATTCACTTCTCTATCAATATATATTGAAGGACGATGGGGAATTAGAGTTTAAGTATGTATACCTCTTGGTGTTCTTGATTGGTCTTTTTAAGTTATGAAGATAACTTGGCTTCTTACAACTCTTCTTGATTAATCTTTCTCTTCTCTCTCTCAAGTAAGATGTTGGTGATTTTGGTAACCAACAAATGAAGACCAAAGCCTTCCTTTTATAGGCTTGCAAGAAGGTGGGTAGGATAGTCTTTTAGGCCCAACCTCCTCACTATTCCCACCTCCTCTCTTTTGCTTTCCCACCAAGTTTTGACCCATGTGCTAGCACATGCCAACTCATGTCTCCTCATGTGCTCATGGGTTGCCCCATGAGTTTAACCCACCGGTTCGATCCACGTGTTTAGTTATTAAAATAATTCAAATTGAACGTATTTACTTCGTATAAAATTTTTATTATATGTTGTATTAATTCCCGTATCCTCTTTGTATTATACTCGTATAATAATTCGTATTATACTCGTATTTATTTTCGTATAATAATAATAATTATTGTACATAACCTTTTTATTCTTAGGTTTTAATCCTCCTAACCTTTAGGATTTTAAGTCCACACGCGAAAACTTCATGAGCCATAACTGGAATATTATTAGATATTCCATCCTGTTTTGAAATCCTATCATTATGCGTTTCTCGAAAATTCAAATATAAATCTAGAGCAGAAATGAATGAATAGTGATTATACAGAAATTTCTCTAAAAATTTTCATTTTCGTCTCGGAAATTCATATGATTTAATTCTAGCACATAGCCAGAATACTAACCATATTCACATCTTCTAGGTCATAGAATGACCTAGAAATAGCTTACTCGTTTTAATAAACATTTATTATAATTTTATTCAATAAAATCAAATAAAGTTTATTTACATAAACGCCTGATTTTCTTGGGCGTTACATTATCCCCCCTTATAAGAATTCTGACCCCAGATTTCAATACAAGCTAGTCAAATAAATAGGGATATGCCCTCTTCAACTTGTCTTCGAGTTCCCACGCTGCTTTGTCGGCATTGTGGTTCCTCCATATCACCTTCACCGAAGGTATTACTTTATTTTTCAAGACTTGTTCTTTCCTATCAATCACTTGAATAGGAACTTCTTCATACGTTAAGTCTTTCTCAACCTGAATAGGTTCATACTCGATTACGTACTTATAATCGAGCTAATAGGGACGTAATACCGACACGTGAAACACGATGTGGATATGCCCCAACTCTGGAGGTAATGCTATTGCATATGCTACCTCTCCTACCCTTCTTAAAATCCGAAAAGGTCCAATAAACCTAGGACTTAATTTTCCCTACTTCCTGAAGCGTATCTTCCCTTTCCAAGGCGACACCTTTAAGAATGCGTACGAACCGACTTCAAACTCCCTGTTCTTTTGATGCGGATCTGCATACTTCTTCTATCTATCTTGAGCTGCTACTAGTCGAGTTCGTATCAACTTAACCACTTTTGCCATTTGTTGTACCATTTCAGGTCCCAACATTTGACGTTCTCCCACTTCATCCCAGCACAGTGGGGTTCTGCACTTCCGTCTATATAACGCTTTGTAAGGCGGCATACCTATACTTGCGTGATAACTGTTTTTGTAGGAAAACTCTACCAACGGTAGATGATCGTCCCAACTACCCTTGAAATCCATAATGCAAGACCTTAACATGTTTTCTAGCATTTGAATTTTCCTCTCACTTTGTCCATCCATCTATGGATGATACGCTGTGCTCAACCTCAGTTGTGTTCCCATCTACTCTTGCAAACTTTTCCAGAAAATTGATGTGAATCGCGGGTCGCAATCTGACATAATCAAAACTGGTACTCCATGTCTCGAGACAATCTCTTTGACATAAAACTTAGCTAGCTGATCCAAGTTATACTTGACTCTTATCGGCAAGAAATGAGCTGACTTCTTCAAACGATCCCCTATCACCTAGATAGCGTCGTATCCTTTCTGCGTTAACGAAAGTCCTACCACAAAGTCCATCGTGATATGATCCCACTTCTATTCCAGAATATCCAATGATTATAGCAATCCACTTGGTCGTTGATGTTCGGCCTTAACTTTCTGACAAGTTAAGCACCTACTGATATACTCCGCTATCTCTCTCTTCATGTTGGCCCACTAGAAATTCTATTGAAGGTCTTGATACATCTTGGTACTACCAGGATGAATCGAGTACCTCGAATGATGAGCTTCATCCATTATCTCCTCTTTCGATTCCGGCTCACATGGAACCCAAATTTGTCCTTCAAATCTTAATAACCCCTCGTTATCAAGACTACACTTAGCTTTTATATTGTATGCGGTCTTCTTCTTAATCTGTTCGCACTCCTCATTTTTGAGTTGCACTTCCTTCACCTTCTCCACGATGGTAGGTTGAATCTCCATTGTAAATAGCTTATCCCCTTCCTCACTGGGTAACCTTACCTCTATTTCCATCCTTGCCATCTCTGTTAACAACTCTTTTTGAGCCGTTAACATTAACAGCTTCTCTCTACCCTTCCTACTTAAGGTGTCAGCCACTACGTTTGCCTTCCCTGGGTGATACAAGATTTCACAGTCTTAATCCTTTATTAACTCCAACCATCTACGCTGCCTTAAATTTAATTCCTTCTGTGTGAAGATATACTTCAGACTTTTATGATCTGTTTTTATCTCACACTTCTCCCCATATAGTTAATGCCTCCAAATTTTGAAGGCAAAAACCACTGTTGCAAGTTCAAGGTCATGAGTAGGATAACCTTTCTCATACTTCTTCAACTGCCTAGATGCATACACAATGACTTTGCCATACTGTATGAGTATGCAACCCAGTCCTTTATGCGAAGCATCGCTATAAACTACGAAGTTCCCCATCTCATCCGATAAAGACAATACCGCTGCTTGACTTAACCTCTTCTTTAACTCCTAAAAGCCATCTTCACATTTCTCTGTCCATACGTACTTCACAGTCTTCCGCGTTAAAATTGTCAATGGCGTAGCTATCTTCTAGAAGTCCTGAATGAACCTTCGATAGTAACCCGCTAACCCTAGGAAACTCCGTACCTCAATCAATGTTTTTGATAGTTCCAAGTTAATAACTGCTTCTACCTTTGCCGGATCCATTGAAATCCCATCCTTGTCGATGACGTGACTCAGAAATTGCACTCGCTCTAACCAAAATTCACACTTAGTGAACTTCACATATAACTTCTTCTTTCGTTGTGCTTCCAGCACTAATATTAAATGTTCAGCATGATCTTCTTGTGTCTTTGAATAGACTAGAATATCATCAATGAAAACCATAAAGAACTTGTCCAAATAATGTTTGAACACTCTATTCATCATGTCAATGAATGCGGCTGGTGCATTCGTTAACCCAAATGACATCACCAGGAACTCGTAATGGCCGTAACGAGTCCTAAATGCTATCTTAGGTACATCCTCCTCTCTAACCTTCAGCTGGTGATACCCTGTCTCCAAGTCTATCTTAGAAAAACATTTTGCCTCTTTCAACTGATCAAAAAGATCATTGATCCTGGGTAATGGGTATTTATTCTTTATCGTTAACTTGTTCAACTCTCTGTAGTCGATACACAGTCTCGACGATCCATCCTTCTTCTTTACAAACAATGCCGGCACTCCCCATGGAGAGACACTCGTTTGGATGTACTTCCTATCCAACAGTTCTTGCAATTGAATTATCAACTCCTTCAGTTCTATCAGCGCCATACAATATGGTGCCTTCAAAATTGATGTTGTTTTTGCCACAACGTCTATAATGAATTCGGTCTCCCTATTCGGTGGAAGACCCGACAAATCGCACGAAAGTACATCCGCATATTCATTGACAATAGGTACCAGTTCCAATGTCGCTCCCACTCGCTGGTGATAGTAGTGTGCATACAAGCCAATCATGTATGATGATAAAGCACATACTTTGTAAACAATCTTATTTATTTATTAATAAAATATTCATTTAAGGCATATAATTATCTACATGGTGCTGTTTTTATAATATGTAAATAACCCATAGTTTTAAGCAATGCTTTTAGAATCATGATGAGATCATGATAATGAGATCTAAATTCTTAGAAAGCTTAAAAACTAAAATAGTTCCCAATTGTGGGATTACTAAAATGGGGATTAGTAAATTCGGATAGATTGGTACATATGTTGCTTGCTCATTGGATGAGGATGACTGATCTCATGGTCATTTGTGTGGAGACACTAAAGCAAGTATGTAGGTGCTTATTGGAGAATAAGTTCACTGAACGTGACTCGCTATGGAATACCTAATGGAGTTTTACTCGCCTGTCAATAGGAATTCCTAATGTGATAGTAGTACAAGTGATCCTTGGACTTGAGATCATCATAGTATCTTGTATGTAACAAATTATACTTTGACTAATTCCTTAAGGCCTTTTAAGGCATATATAGGGTATGCTTGGGTATAATGAGTTACATATGGAGATAATGAATGATCAATAAAGAATCTACCACCTCTAGTAAAAGAGGAGATATGTCCTATGTGATTCGTTAAATGACAACCCAGGAATCCTTGGCCAAGGTAGAATGAAATTAGAAAGAGGTTTCTAATTTGCATTATTTGGAGTTGTGCATTTTCTAATCGAAATACATATGATTAAATAAATTAAGACTTGACAGTAAATCCATGTCTTATATTTAATTGGGACATTGTATGGTGGAAGGATTGAATTGTACGGTAACTATTAACTCACAGGTTCTTTTATGATTAATGTTGAAATCTATATTATCTAGAAAGTCGTTGATCGCTAGGGAGGCTTATCCCTATTATAGAATAAATGTTATTTATTTAAATAGATTATTAGTTTAATTTATTTATTTAAATAAGATTAGAATTGTTCTAATTGATTTATTCATAACCGGTTTAATATGGAGAACCTAAAGGGTCACACCATAAAAGGAAGAATAATTATTTAAGAAGAAAATGGCATGATAGTAATAATGCATTAAGTATAATTAATTTAATCTATGGTGATAGAATAAATTAAATAGCTTAATGTTTATTATTTAATATTTTAGAAATATTAAATATAAATTAATAAGAGGAGTCTTATTAATATTATTATTATTATTATTATTTTAATTCTAAAGGAGTTTAGGAATTAATATAATATCAGTACTCTCTCTCAATCCTAATAAAGATTAGGATATAAATTAATTAAAAGTATTTAATTAATTAAATAAAATCCTATTCTAATTGGATTAGGAGGGTTAACCTAATATCTATATAAGAGAGTCTTATATCAGAAATAAGGTACGTGAATTTTTTCAAGAGTTGAGAGTACACATATTTTATAGAGATAGAAACAAGGGTTAAGCCAATAACTCATCTTCTTGAGTTCTTCATCTTCCTTGGTGGATCACCGTTAGAGGCCAAACATTTGGGTGGCTGACATTGATCAAGGGAAGGAGCCACTACAGAGGAATCAAAGGAATCAAAGGAGTATAACTTGTACCTGAGGAAGCTTGGATCTTCAAAGGTATAATTTTATTTTTTCTCCATCTATATTCATTGATAATTGATGCACAAGAATGATCATGGTTATGGGTTTGTATAAATTTTTGAAAACCTAGTTTTTGCTCTTCCGCCCTATTTATGTGATTTGATTGCATAATTGCGTTACGTACAAACCCAACAGTGGTATCAGAGCCAATCTTGTGCTAATTATCAGTCTATGTGATTCCATACATGTATGATATGCGATTGGATCGAGTTCTGGGCAACAAAAAATTTTCAGATTCTGCGAAGCTGCGCCGGTACAAGACAATATTGTTGCGCAGCTACGCCGGTTACTGTTCCTGGTTTTCATGCTGCGCAGCTGTGCCGGTTCCCTTTACATTCTTGGCGCAGCTGCGCTACTGGACAGGAACTGAAATTTTTTATATTTAATTAAATGAATGGTTTATTTAATTAATAAAGGTTTAAAATAAAGATGTTTATTTTATATGAAATGAGATTTTAGAATTGCTAAAATTAAAGAGTTTAATTTGGAATTATTTTTGAATGAAATAAAGGAGTTTATTTTTCCAAAAACAAAGTTTAGCAAACTTTTGCCCAATAATTGATATTAATACATATATGGAATGAATTTATTTTCATGAGATGAATAAGTTTTATTGATACGTATGATGATATGTATGGTAATAAAAGGGATTGATTATGGACTATGACCAATGTGATTGGATTTTATTTTGGTTGAATGCTTGAATGAATGGGTTTTATAAAATGGGGTCTGCGTACCTCGTCTTCTCTAGTTTTATTCTCGATGTAAATTCTATCTCTTTTCTATGTACTTCCCCTTGACTGCTGATCAAGGTTTCTATTTAATTTTAAATAGTTAATGTAATAGAGATAGTTAGAATTATTTTGAAGAAATTGGAGACCAAGGAGCAAGGAGCGCGTGAAGACCCGTTTGTATGGAGCCCGGATTTAAATGTAATAGTTACATTTAAAATTTAAATTCTTGCACTCCTAGGTTTGACCTTTTGCTTCACTTGGTGGCTCTAGTGAACCAAACTAGAATAAAAGTCCATAATCAATCCGGGTAGAATATAGTATTCTATATTGCATGCTAAATATTATATATATTATATTTTATGCAAACATGCTTCACATGTTTAATAAAATGACGCGTATTTTATATATATATATATATATATATATATATATATATATATATATGTGTGTGTGTGTGTGTGTGTGTGTGTGTGTGTGTGTGTGTGCATGCGCGCTAAACAAGATGAGACAAATAATAACAAACCCCTCAAAGAAATAATATTAAGTCTGAAGCGTTCAAATGATATTTGGAATATCGAACGTCGCCTTCTAGCATGATTAATTAATAGAGTATTAAATATTTAATATGAGTTTGTTGTGCTATCCACAAGGCGAGTATTGAATATTTAAGATGTTAATTAATCACATTTGATGCTTATCAAGAAAATTGAACGATCTAGTCTTGTTGTGCTATCCACAAGGACGAAAATTTTTCTTTTTGAATTTATGGAAGTGCTAGGCTGGACTTAACTTAAATCATTTTAGTTCGGATGTGCACACACATGACCATTATGATTTAAGAGGCAAAATAAAAAGAGTTACATGATGATGTAATTGACAAGAGTTGTCTACCTATTTATTTGTATATCGCTTGTTGTGCTATCCACAAGGTTATATACATTTGAAATGGGATCCTTAATCTCACTAGCAAATCTTTAATTAGATATTGCCGAACTATATAAGTGAGGGTAATATAGTTTGATGAAAATAGTGGGAGATACCAATTTAAAATAAAGACCTAAATTTATTTTGGTATGCAAAGTTAATAAAATGAATGTTTGCTAAAATGTTGTCTTTTCACATGCAGAATTTTAAAAAATGTCAAAATCACTAATCTCACTACGAAGCATACTTGATGCAAATAAGCTTACCGGCCCGAATTATGAGGACTGGCTAAGAAATCTGAGAATTGTTCTCACTGCTGAAAAGATTTCTTATGTCCTAAATTCCACTATCCCTGAATCTGTTTCAGAAATAGCCTCTGAGGAAGAGATTGCCACTTTCAATAAGTGGCAAGATGATGCATCTGTGGCTCAATGTATCATGCTCGCATCCATGAATAACGAGCTTCAGCGTCAGCACGAAAAAATGGATGCTCCTGCTATGCTGCTTCACCTCAAGGAGTTGTATGGTGAATAGAGTAGGACTGCTAGATATCAGATATCTAAGGAGCTCTTCCGATCTCGGATGACCGAGGGCACTGCCGTCGAGACTCATGTTCTGAAGGTAATCAATTTGATTGAACGCCTTGGACAGCTTGGGTTCTGTCATGGATGGGGAGTTGAGTCAAGACTTGGTCTTGCAGTCACTCCCTGAGACCTTCTCGCAGTTTGTGATTAATTTTCACATGAATAAGCTAGATGTCAGCTTGCCTGAGCTGCTTAACATGCTGAAAACTGCAGAAGGTCACTTCTCATCCAAGAAGAGCCATGTCTTGATGGTGGATTCTTCCAATAAAAGGAAGAGGCCCAAGGTGTCTTCTGAAAAGAAGAAATCTAAGAAGGCTAAGGGAAAAGGGAAAGAAAAGGAGCAAAAGAAACCTGAACCAGCTAAAGGAATGTGCTTTCATTGCAATGAGCCGGGACATTGGAAGAGGAACTACAAGAAGTTTCTAGCAGAGAAGAAACTTGGAGAAGCTTCGACTTCCAATCAAGGTTTATTTATGATTGAAATTAATTTTTCTAAAAGTCATAATTCTACTTGGGTATTGGATACCGGCTGTGGTTCTCACATATGTAATACTGTGCAGGGACTGGTCAGAAGTAGAAAGCTGAACAAAGATGAAGTGATCCTACGAGTGGAAAATGGAGCAAAAGTTGCTGCATTAGCTGTAGGAACTTATTGTTTAGCAATGCCTTCGGGCAAATCCATTTATCTTAATAACTGTTATTATGTTCCGAATATTATTAAAAACATTATTTCAATTTATGTATTGGATATGGAAGGTTTTGACGTGATTATAAAGAACAATGGTTGTTCTATTTATAAAGACGATGTTTTATATAGTATTGGAAATTTGCGAAATGGACTTTATACACTTGACTTACAAGAAAATATATTTCAAATTGAACAAATTAAGAAAAGGAAAAGAGATGATATTAATTATACCTATATGTGGAACTGTAGACTTGGTCATATCAATGAAACAAGATTATCCAAGTTGCATAAAGATGGGCTCCTCGAGCTATCTGATTATGAATCATATCCAACTTGTGAATCTTGTCTCATGGGTAAAATGACTAAATCTCCTTTTAGTGGAAAAGGAGAGAGAGTTACAGAATTGTTGGCATTGATTCACACAGACGTTTGTGGACCTATGACAACAAGTGCACGGGGTGGGTATTCTTATTTTATTACTTTCACTGATGATCACTCAAGATTTGGATATGTGTATTTAATGAAATACAAATCAGAATCATTTAAAAAGTTCAAAGAGTTCAGAAGTGAAGTAGAGAAACAAACGGGCAAGAGTATTAAGATACTTCGATCAGATCGAGGTGGAGAATACTTAAGCAGTGAGTTTCTCAATTGTCTCAGAGAAAATGGTATAATCTCACAATGGACTCCTCCAGGTACACCATAGTTAAATGGAGTATCTGAAAGGAGAAATCGAACACTGTTGGACATGGTTCGATCCATGATGAGTTTTACCGACCTTCCAATTTCCTTTTGGGGATATGCCCTAGAAACGGCTGCATACCTACTTAACAAGGTACCTACCAAATCCGCCCCAAAGACTCCATATGAGATGTGGAAAGGGAGGAAACCAAATCTTAAGCATGTTAAGACTTGGGGTTGTCCAGCTTATGTCAAAAAGTTTGAAAATGATAAGCTACAAACTAAATCCGATAAGTGTAGATTTGTGGGATACCCTAAAGAAATCGTAGGGTATTATTTCTATCATCCAACTGATCAAAAGGTGTTTGTTGCGAAACATGCTACCTTCTTGGAGAAAGAGTTTATCCATGAAGGGGTCAGTGGGAGTAAGATATATCTTGAAGAAGTTCAAGAACCACAAGTTACCACGGACCAAAGTCAAGTACCTAACCAAGTAGAAGAACCTACTGTACCACACCCGGTTCGTAAATCTGGAAGAGTACCGCAGATACCTGAGAGGTATGGATTCGTTATAGAGGATGACGATGAGGCACACATCATGAATGATGATCCATTGAATTACGAACAAGATATGAGTAATAAAGACTCAGGGGAATGGCTTGAAGCCATGAAATCCGAAATGGACTCCATGTATGAAAACAAAGTATGGACTTTGGTTTCACCACCTGAAGGTATTAAACCTATTGGGTGTAAATGGGTTTTTAAGAAAAAGACTGGAGCATATGGAAAGGTAGAGACCTATAAGGCCCGACTGGTTGCAAAAGGTTTCAAACAAAGACAAGGAGTTGACTATGATGAAACCTTCTCACCAGTAGCCATGCTCAAGTCCATTCAGATTTTGCTTGCGATTGCAGCTTACAACGACTATGAGATCTGGCAGATGGACGTGAAAACGGCCTTCCTCAATGGGAAACTTGAGGAGGATGTTTATATGACACAGCCAGAGGGATTTATCTCAAAAGTTAGAACAAATCAAGTATGTAAGCTACAACGATCCATTTATGGGTTGAAGCAAGCTTCTCGTAGATGGAACATTCGTTTTGATGAGACAATCAAAGAGTTTGATTTTATCAAAAACGAGGATGAACCTTGTGTATACAAGAAGGTTAGTGGGAGCGCAGTATCATTCCTTGTATTATATGTTGATGATATATTACTGATAGGGAATGACATTCCTATGTTACAATCCATTAAAATCTGGTTATCTAAAAACTTTTCCATGAAGGACTTGGGTGAAGCATCCTATATTTTGGGGATAAAGATCTATAGAGATAGATCTCAAAGGATGCTTGGCTTATCCCAAGGAACGTACATTGATACGATGCTAAAGAGGTTTAGCATGGAAGATTCCAAAAGAGGTCTCATGCCGATGAGCCATGGAATAAATCTCTCCAAGAAACAGGCCCCAAAGACACCTGAGGAGAGAGACCGTATGAGTAAGATCCCTTATGCTTCTGCAATAGGATTTATCATGTACGGTATGATATGTACTAGACTGGATGTTGCTCACGCACTTAGTGTAACAAGCAAATACCAGTCGAATCCAGGAGAAGAGCACTGGAAGGCAGTGAAAAATATCCTAAAGTACTTGAGAAGGACTAAAGATATTTTTCTTGTCTACGGTGGGTCTGAATTAAAACTCGAGGGATTCACGGACTCAAGTTTTCAAACAGACCAAGATGACGGTAAATCTGTTTCAGGGTATGTGTTTACCTTGAACGGAGGTGCAATGAGTTGGAAGAGTTCCAAGCAGCAAACAGTTGCTGATTCAGTGACAGAGGCAGAGTATATAGCTGCAAGTGAAGCTGCAAAGGAAGCTGTTTGGATTAAGAAGTTCATAACTGAACTTGGTGTGGTTCCTGGGATCGGAGAAGCAGTTCCCGTATACTGTGACAACACCAGAGCGGTTGCACAGGCTAAGGAACCCAGGTCTCATCAGAAATCTAAACACGTGTTGCGGCGATTTCACTTGATCAGGGAGATCATTGAAAGATGAGACGTCACCTTGGAGCGTGTGGACTCTCAAGACAACATTGCAGATCCATTTACTAAAGCTCTAACACAACAGCAGTTTGATCATCACTTAGAGAAGATGGGTATGAGATACCATGGCGATTGGCTTTAGTGCAAGTGGGAGATTGATAGTAGTGTGCATACAAGCCAATCATGTATGATGATAAAGCACATACTTTGTAAACAATCTTATTTATTTATTAATAAAATATTCATTTAAGGCATATAATTATCTACATGGTGCTGTTTTTATAATATGTAAATAACCCATAGTTTTAAGCAATGCTTTTAGAATCACGATGAGATCATGATAATGAAATCTAAATTCTTAGAAAGCTTAAAAACTAAAATAGTTCCCAATTGTGGGATTACTAAAATGGGGATTAATAAATCTGGATAGATTGGTACATATGTTGCTTGCTCATTGGATGAGGATGACTGATCTCATGGTCATTTGTGTAGAGACACTAAAGCAAGTATGTAGGTGCTTATTGGAGAATAAGTTCACTGAACGTGACTCGCTATGGAATACCTAATGGAGTTTTACTCGCCTGTCAATAGGAATTCCTAATGTGATAGTAGTACAAGTGATCCTTGGACTTGAGATCATCATAGTATATTGTATGTAACAAATTATACTTTGACTAATTCTTAAGGCCTTTTAAGGCATATATAGGGTATGCTTGGGTATAATGAGTTACATATGGAGATAATGAATAATCAATAAAGAATCTACCACCTCTAGTAAAAGAGGAGATATGTCCTATGTGATTCGTTAAATGACAAACCAGGAATCCTTGGCCAAGGTAAAATGAAATTAGAAAGAGGTTTCTAATTTGCATTATTTGGAGTTGTGCATTTTCTAATCGAAATACATATGATTAAATAAATTAAGACTTGACAGTAAATCCATGTCTTATATTTAATTGGAACATTGTATGGCGGAAGGATTGAATTGTACGGTAACTATTAACTCACAGGTTCTTTTATGATTAATGTTGAAATCTATATTATTTGGAAAGTCGTTGATCGCTAGGGAGGCTTATCCCTATTATAGAATAAATGTTATTTATTTAAATAGATTATTAGTTTAATTTATTTATTTAAATAAGATTAGAATTGTTCTAATTGATTTATTCATAACCGGTTTAATATGGAGAACCAAAAGGGTCACACCATAAAAGGAAAAAGAATTATTTAAGAAGAAAATATCATGATAGTAATAATGCATTAAGTATAATTAATTTAATCTATGGTGATAGAATAAATTAAATAGCTTAATGTTTATTATTTAATATTTTAAAAATATTAAATATAAATTAATAAGAGGAGTCTTATTAATATTATTATTATTATTATTATTATTTTAATTCTAAAGGAGTTTAGGAATTAATATAATATCAGTACTCTCTCTCAATCCTAATAAAGATTAGGATATAAATTAATTAAAAGTATTTAATTAATTAAATAAAATCCTATTCTAATTGGATTAGGAGGGTTAACCTAATATCTATATAAGAGTCTTATATCAGAAATAAGGTACGTGAATTTTTTCAAGAGTTGGGAGTACACATATTCTATAGAGATAGAAACAAGGGTTAAGCCAATAACCCATCTTCTTGAGTTCTTCATCTTCCTTGGTGGATCACCGTTAGAGGCCAAACATTTGGGTGGCTGACATTGATCAAGGGAAGGAGCCACTACAGAGGAATCAAAGGAATCAAAGGAGTAGAACTTGTACCTGAGGAAGCTTGGATCTTCAAATGTATAATTCTATTTTTTCTCCATCTATATTCATTGATAATTGATGCACAAGAATGATCATGGTTATGGGTTTGTATAAATTTTTAAAAACCTAGTTTTTGCGCTTCCGCCCTATTTATGTGATTTGATTGCATGATTGCGTTACGTACAAACCCAACAGCTGGGTATCAACAACATGGCATAGGTAACCTATATATCCTTTCCTTAACAACTTTCTGGCTTGCGTCATGGTTATACAACAAGATCGTCCCTGTGAATTACTACCGTGGAACACTACTTTGGGTTTCTTAGAAATCTAAAGGTTTACACTTTTCTTTTGGCAATCTATAATTGCCCCATGGTTAACCAACCAATCCATCCCGAGAATTACATCGAGTTCCCCAAACTTTATCAGTATAAGATCTACCGATAACTTGTTACCTCTTATCTCTACACAATAATTTCTATGAATAAAGTCAATAGGAATTATTTCCTCATTTGCTACCTTCACATTCGAAGGTATTACAAGTTTTTTAGGGAGTATCCCTTATAGTTTAGCAAATTCACATGCTATAAATGAACAAGTAGCACCCGAATCAAACAACACATGCATTTTCATTGTTGATCGAGATAATATCTGCTACGACATCGCTCGATGCCACTGCATTTTGGACCGTCATGTTAAAGGTACGGGCCACTGGTCTACCTTGTTGTACGAGACCACTAATCACTAGCTTGGCACCGCTAGCTCCCTTTCCACTGTCCGACCCCTTCTTCGGACAGTTTCGTGCAAAGTGGCCTGGAGACCCACACGCAAAACATGTTGTACCCTTCTTAAGATTGGGACAGCTGTAATACCCGAGAATTTCCTATTATTATTAAATAATTATATTAATGGAAATGAGAATTTATTTGAATATAAATGATTTTGTGTTATGAGAATGATTAAATTCAATTATATTAAATTGAATATCTATGACAATTGAGAAAAATGTTGAGTTTACGATAAACTCGTTGAGAGCCTAGTGTGGCACAGTGATGGGAAATATTAATAATTATATTAATTAACGAATGAATTATTAAGTAAACAATTAATCTATATTAATTGTTAATTGCTATTGTAAAATATTAGTTGATGGTTATGGAATATTAACTGTGATTAATTAATAATACGTGATTATTATTATTGCAAGAAATATAATAATAATAAACCACTTGTTTATAATTGTGCTGAGATTTATACTTGTTAATGTGATAATGAATCCTATGATTATTAATTAGGTGTTATTAGTAATCGATGGGGAATGGATTAATTAATATTATTGTTAATTAATTGATAAGATAAATAATTTATTTATTTGACGTTATGAATAATAAAACAAATAAGTAAGTTATTAATATAATAAGATTATATTGATTGTTATGTACAAGCATGCAATAATATATAATACGACTATATTATATAGTGTAGAGAAACACTTAGGTGTGACCATACAAGTATACATAAACTATGCTATATAATGCAATGTGAATATATTACACATATGGACCATGTATTAAGATTAATTAAACTATGTGAGCTACATGATTAATACCTATGTGACAATGTGTATGTAAGTATACATTAAAATGATATATCATGAATATATTGAAATCACTTGTTGATTGTAGAATTTAATGAAGAAAATAATGTGATGTGATTATATCCGGTATTAATAAATGTACATGGATGATATGTATGTTACATTGCCATATCACATCTACTACCTTGAAATATTAAGCATGTGACTTACACTATAATGTTAATTATAAAATATAGTATGAATAAATATATAATAGCCTAAGTGTATATGTATATATGGCCTTAGTGTTAATACACTTCATGTTGCAAATGCTGAGTTTCATATTGCCTTGTCCCTAAATGATAGTCACTATCTCTTCTCCCACGTGAAAGGCCAAAGGCCTAAGCTACTCCCTCATGTCAACTTCCTAGCTAGCCAATGATGCTCATGATGAAGAAGGATGTGCGTGATGGGGGTGGTTGGACACTATTCCATCAACTCCCCTCAATCCTCTAGTTCTTCATTTCCCCCATTGTTTCAAACCTTGGGGCAATTGCTTTGTATGGATATTGAATTCTCCTATAAATACCAAGCCTCTCTTCATTTTCTATGTTGCTAAAATTTGTGCTAAGTTGATATAGAGAGAGTATTGTGAGTTTATAATCTGAATTTGAGAACAAGTCTTGTGCAAGTTTGAGCTCAAGAGGTATAACCTCTAAACCCATTTAAATTTCAATTCATAGAGATTGCATGATATTGTTGAAATTAGTGTGTGATAAGGTGCTAGCATAAGTTGTTAAGTATATCTATGTGTTAGGAATGTAAAGTGATGGTAGGCAAGCATGCTAGCTAAGTACATTATGAGAAATTCTGAAGCTCTGCAATAACAGAACATCTTCTGGTCTAGAACGGGAGTCCGCGCGGCCGCGCGTCTCCCTAGTACAATTTGGGCGCGGCCGCGCGCCACTGCAGAATTTGTTGATGATTTCTTTTATATCTTCTGATGTATTGAGCATGATGTACTGTTAGGATATGCATATAACTCACATTAACATATGGAATAAGGTTACTAGGTTATAGCAATCTATGCTAGTTGTTTTAGTTGAATATTTCAAAGAAAACTTAAAGTTATGAAAAGAGGAACTTGGATATATAAATACCATAATAGTATTCTGACTTTTGAGACACGTTTGTATGACCTAGAAACACATGGAATGCATATTGACTTAAGTATATATGTATCGTGATATAATATGAACATGTGAACCCAACTAGTGCACCTTTCTAACAAAAATACAAGTTTTGAAGGTTGATATTGACATGTAAAGACCATGTATACATTCTGACTTTTCAAGCATGTTATGTGACCTTGAAATGCGGGTCAAATATGTTAACATATAAATCTAGATAGCATGAGCATGTTAGGCCTTATTAGCAAGCTTTACTAATGACAACATAAGCTTTAAATGTGGACTTTGACATGTTATATTAGGACTCTACATTCTGATATTTTCAACATGATTGAATGTAGTTTGAAGGCATCATATATGTACGTACTTGTTAGATGTAATGCAAGTTAATCAAGCATGAGTTTGATTAAGTCACGAACTAGTAATAATGCTAGAATCACATATCCATGACATAAGAAACATATGAACATGCGTATCAATAAAATATATGACTACTTTATATGTCTAAATGATAAGCATGACAATTTATGTGAATTCATGACATTGTATAACCCTAAGTCGTTAGGGATCGTGAATTAAAACAAAATCATAAATGATTAGAACGAGGAAAGATTGTATACAAACATAAAAGTATCCTTTAAAAATGTATACATGCTACGTGATATTATATGATGTCACTTGAACCCGATTTTGACGGTTAACTTATGAGAATGCCATAACTTGCTACAATGAAATATATTTAGTATTGATTGTAGTCTTATGTGATATTAATAATATGCGAATATGTTTGCTAATTGTGGTAGTCTCACATGATAGTAACGATGTATGAATATGATCAACTTGAGAAAAGAGAAAGTTAAGAATAGAAATTAGATGCTAAATAATTGTGTAGCTAGGGTAAAACTTAGCTTGTGTGTTGATCGTATATTCGAAGATATATTGTGAAGTTAAATTATATGACTAATGACTATCATTACGATAGGAATTCAAAAGTGTTGACTAGCTTTACGTGAGTAAACTACGCATAAGGCAAGTATCCTAAACCCTTGCATTACTTTATTCAACGGATATCGTAAGCGAGTATCTAAAACTTATCTCTTTGGATACAAGTATTCTATCTTTGTATATTGCGAACTAGTTTCCTACTTAATTGTTTGAATTGAATTAGCATACTTGAACTCTTATTTCATTAAAGCTATTATTCATGTTGAACTTAGTATTGTTCTTGAATATTGTGAAAGTGTCTATGCCATTTGATTCGGCTAGACTTATGTTATTGAAAAATGAAACTAATTGATTGGTGCGGGATCTTGTATTTGACTGAGAAGAACAACCTTCTTTGAAGGGAATATATAATTGTCGGAGAACCGACGTGCACACTTGAGTATGATTGATTGTTATGCATAACGATGGTACTTTAGGCTGATCACCTGTTGTACCTGTTTTTATTGGATTTTCAGTTTATTACTGTCAATTCTAGTAGAAGTTCATAGTCCTTAGTGACTGCTCAGTATTCAGTTATTTGAAATCTTGAATTGACTTACTATTGAATCATATCCTGTCCTTAGCGACTGTTATTGAGAACTGTTGATATTCTTGTTATTCTTGAGCTATCAAACCTTGCTATACCCTTTCGAGAATTGAGAATCTTATTATTGACCCTTATTGTATATTACTTGCTGGGCAATTTGTGCTCATTCTTGCTTTCCCTAAAACATTTCAGTTAAGGCAGAGCATGGCGAACCTTCGGGCGTTGATAAGGGCAAGGGCAAGGCTACCAACTAGCTTGTCTCTTTTACGTTTTTAAATATTTTAATGTTGTATTAAGATGATGTAGTAAGACTAGTTTTTATTATGTCTAAGCTTAAGACAGGTTATGTAATAAGTCGTTAATTGATATTATTATGTAATCTATTAAGTACTGTAGGTTGCGAGACTTGGGGGAATAATTATAATAAATCATTGTAAATTATTCTAGAATAAATTTTCCGCTGTGATCGTGTGATATTTAGTTATTATTATCGTGATGTATTACCATGAGCACGTGATGAACCGAATTCGAGAGACCAAGTGGCGGTCCTGGAATTTGGGGGCGTCACAACAGCTAGGCGCAATATGCCCTTCCTGTCCACAACGGTAATATATCATTTTACCCATGCGACAGACTCCAATATGAACCTTCCCACATATCTTTCATGCCTTGTTCCTTCTCTTAGGATCTCCCTATTTTACTCCAGTATTTCCAAAGTTAAAACCCTTCCGTTTCGGTGCATTACCGTCATCACTTGTTCCCTCTATTTTGACCCCTCCATAAACTTTATTCTTATTCTTCTTTTCTTTCTGGTATAAGCTCAAAGCCTCACTACCACCCTCGGCTATTATGGCCTTCTCTAATACCACACCAAAAATTTTGTTTTGGAAAACGGATACTCTGTTATAGAGCCAAGGTTTTAACCCTAGCTCAAATCATTTTGCCTTCCTTGCCTCTGTGTCCGCTTTATGTGGCGCAAACCTCGCCAGTTCGTTGAACTTGGCAACATATTGGGGAGTAGTCATATCCCCCTATTTCAACTCCAGAAACTGGACCTCCATCTTACTTTGCATGCTAGTGGGGAAATAGTTTTTGAAGAACGTCTTCTTAAACTGTTCCCATGTAGCATTTACTAACTCGACCTACTCTGGTTCGCCACCCACCAAAAATTGGCCTCTCCCTTCATCATATATGTAGCAAAAGGAATCTTCTGCTCTTCTCTGACCTTTATTCTCACAAATGCCTTCTCAATTTCCCTCACCCATGCTTGGCAGTGATAGGATCCGTAGTTCCTTTGAACTTCGGTGGACCTACGCTTTTGAAATCCTTAAAGGTAGTACCAACTACCACCCCAGGATTTATTCTTCCACCTCCTTTAGCCTATTTAAAGGCTGCAGTCATGAGATTAACAAATTCCTGCATCGGGGCATTCGGAACCGCTACCTCCTCCACAATAAGTGGGTCAGCTTATCGAGTTCTTTGTTGTCTTTTCGTGGCATTTTCCTATTAACGTAAATAAAGTTTTGTTATTATTTACTTCTTTCTGTTGGTTAGTATTTATAAATAATAGTAACACAACCACATTGCCAAGCATTTCAATAAACTTCTTATATTAAAATACTTCTTCTTGTAGTATAAACCTACAATTATTCTTCATTACATGGCCATAGCCATTTACAATATTATCCCGCAATTGCTTGCTAACAATTGGGACTTCCAAAAGTCTACCCTTTAATTATACAAAAGAGGGTTTTACGTCGTTACTAGCTACACAAATATTTACATAGCTAATTCTTCTGTACATACTAACTGGACTACATCTGCCTCACGACATTATCGTAATCCGTATCCGCCATACCAGCCACTATATCCCGGCTAATGGTATGCCGAGTCTATCACTCCTCCATAAGATATTCAGCAATCTGGTGCTGGTAATCCTCATGAGAACTCCTATGGATATAAGACATTTGACTAATCTTTTACTTCTTGTTTAGAAGCTCAGCTTTCTGTTCCTGGACCTCAAGCTTTAGGTCCCGATCCTTATCTTTTTCCAGCACTTTCTCGTCGTGCTCCTCTTCCCAGAAGACCTCCATGTCTTCCTTATCCTCCAGGACGTCGTGAACCTCTTGCTTTAGGTCACGGACCTCCTTACTTAGTTGGACATTCCGATCCAATATTTCTATGAACAAAACCTTCATAGACTCCATCGGTGACATCTCCTCCTTCTCCATAGGTAGTACCGGATCAAATGATACCATATCTAGATCTTCTTCAGACATACCATCAAATATGGTGACATAGTCAAAGCTGTCTACATCCTCAGAAGGATCCTCCTTTTCCGGATCAATCTCTTCTATAATCACTATAGGCACCTCTGCTACTGGCATCGGTACCATCTCTATGAAGTTGACAGATACTTCACTTAGTTCCTATAATTCACTATTCATGTTCATAACTCCTAATATCTATAATAAGACACAAGAACTTGATTAGTATACATTCAAAATATTATAAACATATATCACATTTAATATGTTTAAGGTTACTTTCTTCTTTAAAACTCTACCCGAGTTTTATTTACTTGTAACTTCTACTTCTCTTCTTAAGGTTATAGCTTAAGGTTTCCCCCCCCCCTTAATTTTTATAACCTAAAGCTTCGATACCAATCTATGATGACCCCAAATACGAGTAATCTCAACCCATGGATAAGGTGCTACACGGTGCTATTATCTACTCATACATTCAATTGAATACTTCAATCACATGCATAAGTTTACTAACATTTCATTACAATAATTCCTTCCCAAGTTCTTATTAACCTTTACATATGTTTGTTGGCATAATATCATTCATTACAACAATAATACTACGCTATTACAAGGATAATTAAGTATCCATCTTGGACTTGCCCTTGTCCTTACTCGATCCTTCGGTCCGATAGCTCTTAGCTGAAACATATGATTTTAAGCAAGAATGAGCATAACTAGCTCAACATGTTTAACATTTTACTTTGCAACTACAAAATCAAGAATCATATGATTCCATCTTTCATAACTATACAATAGTTATGGAATAGTATGAATAATCAAAATAGCATTTTGAGTTCCTTTAAAATCATTCTCAGGGACACATAGTCACTTAAGAATCTGAGCTGGTCCCAGACCATGAACATCTTTTTCTTTTTCAAGCATAAAAGAACATCTCAGCACTAAGGCCGTATATTCGATATTTCTTACAAGCACGTCCAGGTGATCAGCCTGTAGTACTCTATGTTGATCAACACTCTATTCTTTAAATGTTTTCACGTTTAAACTTTGTGGCAACTCAGTGCCTGTTGAGTTAACGACATTAAAACCTTTGTGTATTCATACTAAAGTTTTTCTTTGAATCCGTACCAAATCAATTGGCATAAGATAGCACACCAAGAATACTTTGAAAGATATTTGAAAAATCTATCAAAATACTTTACATATACGTCTATCCAAATCAAAAGGCATCGACTATCCAACAACAGTGCATGCATAGGCAACTATGCATCATGACCACTTGCCCAACATAAAGTATAGACAAGAGTTTAGAAAGCTTGTATAACGTAACGTTAATACAAGGGTTAGAGAACTTGGCTTCGCATCTTTAAACTTTTTAAGTGTATGCTACTCGATCTTTACAACCTCTACAAGATATAAACACATAGCATACCAATTAGGTTATCATAACCGATATACATTGTGTAACTATCTTCTCCTTCTTGTATAACTTAGCCAAATTGTTAAACCAATAACATCCGTTTAAGTTATTTATCATTCGTCACGTCTTAATAACATTCATTAGTAGTAAGCCGACTCTCGTCGATCATCGTTATGTACAACGACTGACGAAACCCTAATCGATTTGATATGTCGAACACATTCTCATCGGATTCCCGTCATCGGACTCCATATAGAAATTAAGTAAATTTTAATTTCATTTCATAATATTCATGTACCTCCTACCTCTATTACATGTTATGTAACCCTAAGGTAAGCTCATAACTCGATTACGATTCACGGTTTACATTATCGATTTTTGAATTTAAAATTTAAATACATTTTGTTAACGTTTAATTCATAAAACCATTCTTAAACATGTTGTTTAAGTGATTTCTCTTCATGAATATTAACCATATAGTTGCCCCATAATTACCATGTAGAAAACTAGGTTAAGAAACATGCACGTCAGAAAAAATTTCGTTAAGGGCGTTGCAGTGTCAAACTTAGGCTTAAAGTCGGCGCTGCGGCGCTGTTCCGTAGTATGATTTCCCCTGTCCTGGCGCTGTGGCGCCAGATTTTTCTTGCCAAGCGGCGTTGCGGCGTCCCCTATGCAGGGTTCCTTCCCCGGGCTGGGGTTGCGACGCTGGGGACTACTACCTGGGCGGCACTGCAGCGCCGACCCTGTTCTGCAGAAAAAAAATTTATTTAATAAAATTCACGAGCTCATAACACTATCGTTACAACTCGAAATTGGCTCATTCCAAAGCTAATAGTTCATAAATCCTATGTTCTATGATTTCATCAAGTTGGAGTTTATTTCTGAATTCGTTGGCGAGAAATTCATCGATTAGTCCATTTTCACGTATTCGTTAAACGGTCGTGAGCGGTCGACGCTCAATTCTTCGTTTTAAATCCGAATTGGTTCATTCTTTCTCCCGCAAGTCTTACTTACCTAATTATAAGTTACATCATCAAAAACCATCGTTTCTGAATCAAATGGCCACTTTTGACTTCTATTTCGGGAAAATTTATGTAAGGACCAAGAATTTTACATGATTATATATGTAATTTTTTTTATGAATAAATTTTTTTTAGAAAGTACTTGAACCATATAAGTGAATATGTGAATTAAGCTAGATCGTTAATTTATTTATTAACTAAGATGAATACTTAATCAATATGATTAAGGAATAGTAAGATAAGTTATGTTAAAAATTAACATAACTTGAATGTTAACCTTGAATGGTAAATTAAAAAGATTTATAATCTTTAAGTAATTAATTATCGATATACATTATGTGAAGTGATTATATGATTATGTGAGTATTTAAATATAACAAGGAATGATAAATATGTTATGACTTATGTGAATTAAGTAGGTGATTAAATAAATATACATTATATAATGTGTATACATTTATTTTGTATATAAAGAGAATTAAGAATAAAGTTATGTAACCTAATATATATTAGGTATGGTAATTAAATAACCTAAGGGTTATAATATGGGAGAATGATAGTATTTAAATATATACAAACCCTAAGGAATTTATTTTAAACATCTCTATTAGTTAATTTTATAACTTAATTAAAGCAAGTCTAATTGGGTTATAAAATTTAATGTACAAGAGTAATGATTTAAATGACAAATGAGTGAGTGAAAATCCTAATTAAATAATTAGGGTAAGATAAAATTAAAAGTATTGGAATATGTCAATTTACATGATCCAAGTAGTTAATTAGAGAGCCCAACAATTTAATTCTATGGCCCAGGCTAAGCCCATGTGTTAAGGAACTTGTTGGACATTTGAGTAAGTAAATAAAGCATTAAAAACAAATAACTAATGGGCTAGAAGATGAGGAGGTGGGCGGCCCAAGAGGGAAGAGAATGGAGCATGTGATTAAATCTTTTGCCTAGATTTGCAAGCAAGCTAAAGATTATGAGAGAGAAAGAAAAGATATTGGATAGATTTAGTAAAGATATGGAAAGATATGGAGAGATTTGGTGAGATATGTTTAGATTTGGTGAGATATGTTCGGAGATTATATATATATATATATATATATATATATATATATACATATGACATATGCATATATCTTTCCTTATATAAATAGCCCTCTCATCTTTAATAAACTAGTTTCCTTGTTTTATTATTTCATCTCCTAATAGCTAAAGAAAATCAAAAGCTAGAGAGAGAGAGCCAAGAGGAATTTCGGCCATCAAAGAGGTTAGGAGAGAGGGCGAGTTTTGTTAAGTTTTATAGTTCTCTAATCAAACATAGGAAAAAGAAGAGGAAGGAACAAGCTAAGGTATAAAAAATTTCTACTTATATAATCTAATTTCTTTTTTATTTTGATTTTATTTTTGATAATATGAAGTTATGATCTTGAGGTTTAAAATCTTAGATCTATGTGTTTATAAGTGTTTTATGTTTAGATCTAACCCTTTTGAGGATCAAAAGTTGGATCTAAAGAATGAAATGAAAACTTGGTTTTTCAAAATGTAGAAAACTCTAATTTGTCTTAGCCTTGATTGTGTTTAATCTAGATTTTGCTGAATGTTTTATGAAATAGATCATGGATCATGGTAGATCCATGAGTATATGAAGTATTATTAGGTATTATGATGAGTTATGTTGGTTAATATGTGAGAACATGGAAGTTTTCTTACAAAACACAAAAGATTGAAAAGCAAATTTTTGAGAAAACGAAACATGAAATTATAACGACCATATCTCTCATTATATTTCGAATTTTTGAGTGTGGTCAAGTCCTAGAGTTATATCTATGAGTTTTCTAATATTTTCAAGTGGAATCACTGAAAAAGGTGTTATAATTTTTTGTGTGGACTGTTTTTAGCAATGGAAGCAAAATCTAAAAACGACAATGAGCAATCTGCCCAAAACTGATAGAGGCAGTTTTGGCAACTTAATTAATGAAATAAATTCCAATCTTTTGGGACATGTAAATATATGATATAAAGTAGCTCTTGTCCAAAAATGAGCCTATTCTGACTTACATTGACCGAGTTATGGTCATTTTAATATTTGGGTTTTTTCGACAAAAATCGCTATAACCGGAGTTCTATAACTCCGATGGCCACAAAATTTAAACTAGAAGCTCACATTAATACGTGTAAGATCCTGCCAAGAGTTGGAAATTTCTGGAGTTAAGCATGATATAGCTAATTTCTTAATCTACGAACTAAAAACGGATTTTTGAAAAATACTAAAGGGAATTGAAAATTCTAGAAAAATTATTTTTGTGTATGAAATATATGTATATTTGTTCGGCCAAAGGATAGAAAAATAATTAGATAATTTGGTATTTTCATGGAAGGGGTAATTCAGCTTGCTGAATTGAACAATTCAGGTTGCTGAATTGGAAACTGAAAATGTTAGGTAGGAAATACAGTTTGGTTTCAGCTTCCTGAAATGGTCAATTCAGGTTGCTGAATTGGAAACTAAAAATGTTAGGAAGGGAAGACAGTTTGGATTCGGGTTACTGAAATGATAGATTCAGTTTGCTGAATTCATAAATAGTTTGTCGAGTTATAATAAAACTTATAAATGAACGAGTAAGTCTAAAGTAGTGCAGACGTGCTCGTAATAGTTGATATATAGTATCTGGGCTAAACAATTCCTTAAGGGAGCGGAGATATATACGAATTAGTAACCGATCTAACTAGCTGTGAAAACAGTGTAGACGAGACGAAAACTAATTTATTGGTTGTTTATGGGAAACCACTCAGTATACTATATTGAATACTATTAAAGACTCGATGTGTGCTAGGTTTAGACTTGTGTATTCATATGGTGTTATCTAATGATTGATTATATGATTACATATTAGATAAATATTATAAGTGAGATATGTGATGCTAATTAAGAGATCAATCTTATTAATTATAGGTCTTACAAAAAAAGTTAACTTAAATTGCATAGCTGTAGTCAACGAATCAGGCAAGTTCCCTAACTCAAACTCGAGTTATTATTTTTCAAGCATGGTAGTGGATAGTTATTGTTGATTATTCCACATCTAAGACTATTATTGAATATTCGCATTTATTGCAAGTTTCCTAATTCAACTTGAGTTATTAATTTCAAAGCATGATTAGTGAATAAGTATTGATAGTTATTCACATCTATAATAATTATTGTTATTCGCACATAGTGCAATTGATTCTTGTTCTATTATTGAAACTACTTATGAGTCAGATCTTAGCTATTTGTTTTGGCAAGACTAATATTTGTTAAAGCATGAAACGTTTTTTTGATTATGAATATATTTATTATTGGAAGATCTATGCCATTGAAATCGGCTAGATCAATACTGATATTATATGTTGAAATCATAGTATTTCTTTGAAAGCAATCCAAACAATATTGTTATGGTACGGACTCGTGATGTAAGACTGAGATGAACAAACTTTATTGTCGTAAAACGATCCATGCGCTATTTATTGAGTATTATGCATAATATAAGGTACAAAGGAGTTGGCCGCTCCAGGTACTTGCAGAGGAGTGTAGTTTAGTTTTTATAACTAACTTATATTCCTGAGGTAATTTAGTTTTAATAACTAATGATTCCTCTATTAGTTCATGATCCATTTGTTATCACTCAGCATGACATCTGGGAATATCCCACTTTATTGAATATTATTGCAGTATTGTTAATTCTTCTTATTCACTTGAATATGATTGAATCTTTGAAAGAATTATACTCTTTCATCCTTGATATGTTATTTAGCATGAAATTTAAAAAAGTCTTATTATTGAGAATGAATTATTGTTCAGCTACTTCAAAATCCTTTGATTATTGTTGAAATTCTATATAAGCTAGACTCTTCTATTCATGATATATATTCTTTATTGAATATTTTAACTTGCTGAGCAAACTTGTTCCTCACCCTTGCTTAAATCAAACATTTCAGCTAAGGCCGAGGTAGCAGAAGGTTCTAACAAGGACAAAGGCAAGGGCAAGGCTCAGGAGTAGATATTATTGACTTTTAATGGTTATGTTACATTATGTAAACCTTTTTAATAGCTAAGTGTATGTAAGTTATGTTAAGGTTAGTTAACTTAGGATATTGTTATAAGTTGTATTAAGTAATGATATGAATGATGTTTTTCATTAATGAATGGGTAGTTAGATGTGATATGTATGATGGATCGTAAGCACAAAACCCGAGGTTATGAAACCCGAATTTGGAGGTGTCACAATTTACGGTTTTGACGATTAACGTCTAATCTCGTAACTTTCGCCGAATGTTCGTTATTCAATATTTTTACTTCAAACCAAATGGAATCAATCCATTAGTTATTCATTATTGATACTAACCATTACGAACTTCTATTTTTTAATGGTTTCACATACTTATTAATCAAATTCTCATGGTTTTGATAGTTTCTTCATTACATCTTTAATCAATTATTATGATTTCATTTCTTCATGGCTTATTAGTGTTTTAAGTCCATTAGAAGACCAACCTTATTACTTCTCTTTAATCATGCTCCACCAATTCACTTCTTTGTCAATATATATTAAAGGAATATGAGGAATTAGAGTTTAAGCATGTATACCTCTTGGTGTTCTTGATTGGTCTTCTTAAGTTATGAATATAACCTGGCTTCTTACAACTTCTCTTGCTTAAGCTGTCTCTTCTCTCTCTCAAATAAGATGTTGGTGATTTTGGTAACTAACAAATGAAGACCAAAGCCTTCCTTTTATAGGCTTGCAAGATGGAGGGTAGGATAATCTTTTAGGCCCAACCTCCTCACTATTCCCACCTCATCTCTTTTGCTTTCCCACCAAGTTTTGACCCATGTGCTAGCACATGCCAACTCATGTCTCGTCATGTGCTCATGGATTTCTCCATGGTTTGCCCCATGGGTTTAACCCATCCATTAACCCACCTGTTCGATCCACTATTTTAGTTATTAAAATAATTCAAATTGAACGTATTTACTTCGTATAAAATTTATATTTTACATTGTATTAATTCCCGTATCCTCTTCGTATTATATTCGTATAATAACTCGTATTATACTCGTTTTTTTTTCGTATAATAATAATAATTATTATACATAACCTTTTTATTCTTTGGTTTTAATCCTCGTAACCCTTAGGGTTGTAAGTCCTCACCCAAAAACTTCATGAGCCATAACTGAAATATTATTAGATATTCCATCCCATCTTTAAATCCTATCATTACGCGCTTCTCGAGAATTCAAATATAATTCTAGAGCAGAAATGTATGAATAGTGATTTTATGAAAATTTCTCAAAAAACTTTATTTTTTATCTTGGAAATTCATATGATTTAATTCTAGCACATAGCTAGAATACTAACCATATTCACATCTTCTAGGTCATAAAATGACCTAGAAATAGCTTACTCACTTTAATAAATATTTATTATAATTTTATTCAATAAAATCAAATAAAGTTTATTTAGATAAACGTCCGATTTTTTCAGCCGTTACATTCTCCCCCTTATAAGAATTCTGTCCCCAGAATTCAATACAAGTTAGTTAAATAAATGGGGATATGCCATCTTCATCTTGTCTTCGAGTTCCCACGTTGCTTCGTCGGCATTGTGGTTCCTCCATATCACCTTCACCGAAGGTATTATTTTATTTCTTAAGACTTGTTCTTTCCTATCAATCACTTGAAAATGAACTTCTTCATACGTTAAGTCTTTCTCAACCTGACTAGGTTCATACTAGATTATATGCTTGTAATTGGGCTTATGTGGATGTAATACCGACACGTGAAACACATTGTGGATATGCCCCAACTCTGGAGGTAATGCTATCGCATATGCTACCTCTCATACCCTTCTCAAAATCTGGAAAGGTCCTATAAACCTAGGACTTAATTTTCCCTTCTTCCTGAAGTGTATCTTCCCTTTCCAAGGCGACACCTTCAGAAATGCATACGAACCGACTTCGAACTCTCTATTATTTCGATGCGGATCTACATACTTCTTATGTCTATCTTGAGCTACTACTAGTCGATTTTGTATCAACTTAACCACTTCCGCTATTTGTTGTACCATTTTAGGTCCCAACATTCGACATTCTCCCACTTCATCCCATCACAGTGGGGTTCTGCACTTCCGTTCATATAACGCTTCGTAAGGCTACATGCCTATACTTGCGTGATAACTGTTGTTGTAGGTGAACTCCACCAACGGTAGATGATCGTCCCAACTACCCTTAAAATCCATAACGCAAGACCTTAACACGTCTTCTAGTGTTTGAATTGCCTTCTCACTTTGTCCATCCGTTTTTGGATGATACGCAGTGCTCAACCTCAGTTGTGTTCCCATCTACTCTTGCAAACGTTTCCAGAAATTTGATGTGAATCGCGGGTCACGATCTGACATAATCAAAACTGGTACTCCATGTCTCGAGGCAATCTCTTTGACATAAAACATAGCTAGCTGATCCAAGTTATACTTGATTCTTATCGACAAGAAATGAGCCGACTTCGTCAAACGATCCACTATCACCTAGATAGCGTCATATCCTTTCTGCGTTGTCGGAAGTCCTACCACAAAGTCCATCGTGATATGCTCCCATTTCTATTTCAGAATCTCCAATAATTGTAGCAATCCACTTGGTCGTTGATGTACGGCCTTAACTTTCTGACAAGTTAAGCACCTACTGACATACTCCGCTATGTCTCTCTTCATATTGGCCCACCAAAAATTATGTCGAAGGTCTTAATACATCTTGGTACTACCAGGATGAATCGAGTACCTCGAATGATGAGCTTAATCCATTATCTCCTCTTTCAATTCCGGCTCACATGGAACCCAACTACCCTTAAAATCCATAGCGCAAGACCTTAACACGTCTTCTAGTGTTTGAATTGCCTTCTCACTTTGTCCATCCGTTTTTGGATGATACGCAGTGCTCAACCTCAGTTGTGTTCCCATCTACTCTTGCAAACTTTTCCAGAAAATTGATGTGAATCGCGGGTCGCAATCTGACATAATCAAAACTGGTACTCCATGTCTCGAGACAATCTCTTTGACATAAAACTTAGCTAGCTGATCCAAGTTATACTTGACTCTTATCGGCAAGAAATGAGCTGACTTCTTCAAACGATCCCCTATCACCTAGATAGCGTCGTATCCTTTCTGCGTTAACGAAAGTCCTACCACAAAGTCCATCGTGATATGATCCCACTTCTATTCCAGAATATCCAATGATTATAGCAATCCACTTGGTCGTTGATGTTCGGCCTTAACTTTCTAACAAGTTAAGCACCTACTGATATACTCCGCTATCTCTCTCTTCATGTTGGCCCACTAGAAATTCTATTGAAGGTCTTGATACATCTTGGTACTACCAGGATGAATCGAGTACCTCGAATGATGAGCTTCATCCATTATCTCCTCTTTCGATTCCGGCTCACATAGAACCCAAATTTGTCCTTCAAATCTTAATAACCCCTCGTTATCAAGACTACACTTAGCTTTTATATTGTATGCGGTCTTCTTCTTAATCTGTTCGCACTCCTCATTTTTGAGTTGCACTTCCTTCACCTTCTCCACGATGGTAGGTTGAATCTCCATTGTAAATAGCTTATCCCCTTCCTCACTGGGTAACCTTACCTCTATTTCCATCCTTGCCATCTCTGTTAACAACTCTTTTTGAGCCGTTAACATTAACAGCTTCTCTCGACCCTTCCTACTTAAGTCGTCGGCCATTACGTTCGCCTTCCCTGGGTGATACAGGATTTCATAGTCGTAATCCTTTATCAACTTCAACCATCTACGCTGCCTCATATTCAATTCATTCTGTGTGAAGATATACTTTAGACTTATATGATCTGAATATATCTCACACTTCTCCCTATATAGGTAATGCCTCCAAATTTTTATGGCAAAACCACTATCGTAAGTTCAAGGTCATAAGTAAGATAACCTTTCTCATACTCCTTCAACTGCCTAGATGCATACACAATGACTTTGCCATACTGTATGAGTACGCAACCCAGTCCTTTATGAGAAGCATCACTAGAAACTACGAAGTTCCCCGTCTCATCCGGTAAAGACAATACCAGTGCTTGACTTAATCTCTTCTTCAGCTCCTGAAAGTTATCTTCATATTTCTCTGTCCATACGTACTTCACGGTCTTCCGCCTCAAATTTGTCAACGGCATAGCTACCTTCGAGAAGTCCTGAATGAACCTCCGATAGTAACCCGCTAACCCTAGGAAACTACGCACCTCAGTTGGCGTTTTGGGTAGTTCCCAGTTAATAACTGCTTTTACCTTTGCTGGATCCACTGAAAATCCCATCCTTGTCGATGACAGTGACCCAAAAATTGCACTCGCTGTGACGCCTCTAAATTCAGACCGTCACTGATCTCGAATTCGGTTCATCACGTACTAATTCTAATAACAACTAAAATCTCAAACAATGGAGTAACAAGAATAATTTACATTGATATAACATAAATATTCTCCTTCCAAGTCTCGAAACTATTACTAATACACTTCATAACTTAAACCAAACATTTCTTAATACATAACATTTAAATAAGTCTTAATACAACATAACAGAAACATCCTAATATAGAAAAGCACAGCTACTCCATAGCCTTGCCTTCGCACTTGTCTTGTACTGGGGTTCCACCTTGCCCTGCCCTAACTGAAATGTTTATGGGAAGCAAGAGTGAGCAACAAATTTTCTCAGCAAGTAATACGCCGATAAATGTGAACAGGAATATATACAGTTCTAAATCTCAAGGGAAAACGATATTTAATCGCTCAGGATTTTAATTAAGAATGTTGTGAACAAAATAAATAGCAATGACTTCCAAATCTATTCCGTGAAGTTGAATAAGGACCACTACGGGTCGAGAAGTTATTAAAAGTTTCAAAAGTTTCAACAATTTCAAGTGAATGAATAGATATCACTGAGTGTTCGTTGTGGACCAAAGATTAATAAAGAATCCAATGAATTCAAAGTTTCAAGTTAATAAATACTGGATACTGAGTGGTCGCTAAGAACCACGAACTTCTACTAGAATCACAAAAAATATTTCTGGTAACCTAAACAAGTATAATTAGGGGATCAGCCTATCGTACCTGGTGTTATGCATAACCTGTCACACCACTGTCAGCACCCCAACTATATATTTCCCCTTTTTACAAGGGTTGTTCAACTTAGTCAATTTATAAGAGTCCGCACCAAGGCAATTATTGTGGATTGCTTTTTAATTCATGATATTGGTCTAGCCAAATTAAATGGTGTAGACAATTTCAACAATGTATATAAGAATAATTTATGAGTTCAATACTCGCAACAATAATTTGAAGAATATAATTGTGATTTAAATCAAACTATGAAACATAAGTTTGTAAGGCAAGAATTATTCTAGCACCTATTTACTCGTACGACCAAAGTTAGTGCAAGCTCGAATATGTGTTCAATAAAGAGTATGAATCAAATACTTGCTCAATAAAAGAGTAGTCAGATACTTGCAATTAATATACAAGAACGGTTTCAAGGAAACTTGCACAATGAAAGAGTATAAGTTAGGGAGCTTGCTTACGACGTTCCTCGAATAAGTAACCACAAGGATAGGATACTTGCAACACAATAAAAGTAGGGTTCAGATACTTGCACTATAAATGAGTGTAAGTCAGGAAACTTGCCTTAAGCGTAGTCTATCCACGTAAAGTAAATCAACACTTTCGAATCCGTATCGTAATATAGTTACGTATATATATATGATATCCATTAGTCATATCATATCATATCTTGGATATATGATCAACACATAAGTTAGGTCTTAACCTTACTACACAGTTATAACACATATAGCATTGTATTAAATCATAACGCTTAACTGATTAGGTCATTCTTATCTAGGGAATTCCTTCTCTCAAGTTAAACATCTTCATAGTATGTTATTATTTACTTACACACATGTCGTACGAAATCAGATTATCATGAAATCAAGTAACATAGTTATATCACTGTATGGCATTGTAGTAAATCATAACACTAAATTAGGTTATGTCTTTATTATCTCTAGAGTTCCTTTTATAACTAAAACATCCTCATATATTATTACTATCACATAAGACCACAACTAGTACCAAACACACTTTATTTAGCAAGTTATGGTATTTCTATAAGTTAACCGTCAAGATCGGATTCAAGTATCAACATATGATAACATAATACATGTTAAAGGGTCCTTCTATGTTTGTACAACCTTTTCACATTCAATTTTACATGATATAGGTTCTAAGTTAATACCCTTAATAACTTAAGTCCATTCAAGGTCATGAAACCACATTAGCTATCATACTAGTTATTTTAAACATATGGGGTGATCACATAACTTGTTTTAGGTATGCTTGCAAGTTTCTACTTCATATACACATAACTAGTATTGTTACTTAGCTTAAATCATGCTTCACTTGTGCTCAACTAATCTTTATGGCATCTAACATGGCATGTATACGTGTATGACATATTAATGAGGTTAAGAGAACTGCCAAACATGTCAGAATATTAGAATATGAAACTCGCAATAACATGTCAAAGTCTACTTCCAAAACTTATCTTTTGTTTAGTAATGTTCACTAATGAGTCCATCGTGTGCATGTTATATCATGAAACATATACGTACAGGGTACCACGTTCTTCATGCATTTTTATGTCACACTAACATGTATCCAAATCAGAATATAAACATGAGTATATCATACTAAGGCTTCTCTTTAAGTTCGAAGTTTATTTATAAATTCTAAGTTTGTTTCAACACTATAAGTTTTCATCAATCAGGCATGCAATCATAGTAAAACATGTTTGCGTTAACTCCATGTACTCCTATAGGCATGCTACTTATGTTTTCAAACTTGTTCCAAAGTGTTATCTTAAGTTCGCACGTAACAGCCTGGATCAGAAGCAGAATCTGGAACCAGTGACCGGCGCAGCTGCGCAGGGCCTTGGCCAGCAAAACACAAGTCTAGCACTGGCGCAGCTGTGCAGCACCCTAGTATAACCAGGGCGCAGCTGCGCCGTTACCTGTACAGAGCTGGAAGCACCTGCTTCGGCATACAGCAACCCAATTCATAAAATTCATTCACGAAAACAACCACATTATATTCCAACATGCTTATAAGTTTATTATAACAACTAAACAAGCTTTCTATAATTCAATTAGCATGTATTGCAACCAAAATCAAGAATTTAGAACTTGATAGAAAATAAGAAATGGAGTCCACGAAATGAAGAACAAGAAATGGAATTATACCTCTGTAATGAAATCGTTGTTAACTGAATTCTCAGCTCTTAGAATACTTAACACTGATATATATGCTCTCACCCAACTCTTACACAAAATTCTCAGCAAATGAATTTGTGAAGGAGAAGAGGCCATATATATAGCAAAACCAATACACAGATATTGCAATTGCACTCTAAATTAAACCAACGGGAATGTAGGATTGCATGGTGGGTAAGAAGAAGTTGGTGGATGGTTGGTGAAGAAATCATGACTCCCACTCCCTTGCTCATCATGAGCTATGAAATATTTGCTGAAATTGAGAATATAGAGTAGAGTAGCTTGTATGCTACACACGTGAAGGAGAATGGGTCTCATATAATGGGACAAGCCAATTTCAATCTCAGCATTCTAGCAATTGTACAATGAAATGTTATAACATATATCATACACTTAGGCTATTACATATATATTCATACTATATATTTAGATTATAATTAACATTATAATGTAAGTCACATGCTTAATATTTCAAGTAGTAGATGTGATATGACAATGTAACATACATATAATCCATATACAGTTTGTTAATACCGGATATAATTTAATCGAATATTCTCTTATTACATTATCTCATGTATTATTCAATTAAATTCTATTAATCAACAATTGTTTACAATATTTCCATGATGTATTACTTTAATGTATACTCATATACATATTGTCACATAAGCATCATGATGTATTCATAACATATAGTTTTAATATGTACAGCCACATTTCCTTATATAATATAGTTTATATATAATTGCATGGTCACGCTTAAGCGTTGCACTACACACGTATCATACTATATGTTATATTTTTAATTATCACATCCTTTGCACATATCAATTAATTGAGCAACTAAACTCTACTCGATTATTATTCACAATGTCAATTAATATTAATTAATTCTTCCCTCATCAATCAATGTAATTATCAATCTCCATAACAATTAATTAACGTTTATATGATTAATTATCACATTTAAATAAATATAAGTCTTATTATATTTATAAACAAGTTGCTTATTATTATTCTATTATTCCATTATATATATAATTAATCATCAATTATTATTTATATTCATGATACATTATTTTAATGTCCACACACTCACATAGTCACATAGGCATTATCATGTAACTTAGTAAATCTTACTATATGGTTTTTATATAATATAGTCACACCGCACTTTAAACTTTATATATTATATAGTTAACTACAATACGCTATACATTTAATTCGCATGCTTGCACATAGAAGTAAATAATTTACTTATCTTATCAATTAATTAATAATATTAATTAATCCATTCCACGTAATTATTAATAACACTTAATTCATAATCATAGGATTAATTATCACAAATATAAATCTCAACATATTTATAAACAGGTGATTTATTATTATTTCATCGCTTGAAATAATAATAATTAACGTATTATTAATCGCTACTAATATTCCATAACAATTAATTAATATTCTACAATAACAATTAACAGTTAATATAGATTAATTATTCACTTATTAAGTCCTTCGTCAATTAATATCATCATTAATATTCTTCATCACTATGCCACACAAGGCTTTTACGAGTTTATTATAAACTCTACATTTTTTGCAATTATTATAATTACTTAATTTAATATAATTGAGTTAACTCACAAAATCATTTATATTCAAATAAATTCTCATTTCCATTAATATCTTTATTTATTCTTTAACCGGTTATTATTCTTAACAACATTATTTTAACTATAACATGTATTGCACTCAACAATAATCAAATATAACTCTTATTATACACATCAATTATTTACTTGCAAATGTTTTGTTACTCATAATAATATATTATAAATAATTACTTATTAATATGTTATTACTAATTACGATGATTAATTAATAATGTAATATTAATTAATCATTCACTTATTAATTCCTTCATCATTTAATATTAAATCACCACCATTTCCATTCTCATGCCACACAAGGCATTCTACAAGTTCGTTGAATTCCTCCATATTTTCTTCTAAATTTAATTTAATATAATCGAATTACTTTTCTCATAACTCATCATAAACATTTATGTTTCAATAAGTATCCGTTATCTCATTGTATCAATAATAATAATATTATTATTCATGAAATTCACGGTTCTTACATCCTCTCCCCCTTATAAAAATTCCGTCCTCGGAATTGGTACAAGGCTACACAAATAGATGGGGTTAGATCCTCATCATCCTATCTTCTAATTTCCACGTGGCTTCCTTGGCATTGTGGTTTTGCCAAAGCACTATCACAACAGATAAAATTTTATTTCTTAATATATGTTCTTTCCTATCTAGTATTTGGATAGGAATTCTCCATATGTCAGATTCTTCCCTACTCGAATGGGTTCATAAGGTATCACACGCTTATAATTAAGCTTATATGATCGTAAGACAGAAACATGAAACACACTGTAGATATGTTCCAGTTCACTAGGTAAGGCTACCTCGTATGCCACTTTTCCGGCTCTCTGCAATATTTCAAAAGGTTTCACGAACCTTAGACTCAATTATTCTAATCTTATCTTATCTTCCCTTCATAGGGAAACATTTAAGAAATACAAAACTAGCGTCTTCAAAATCTTGATTATGACAATGCCAATCTGCGTGTTTCTCATGTTGATCTTGAGTTGCTACTACTCTGGCTCTTTTTGTCTTCACAATGTCTGCCATTCGTCGTACTAAATCCGGTCCCAATTGAAGTCGTCGTTCTCTGACCTTATTCCAACATAGCGGTGTTCTGCACTTTCTTCCGTGGAGAGTTTCGTACGATGGCTTACCTATATTCGTATAATAATTATTACTATAAGCGAATTCTACTAAGGGTAAATGATATTCCAAGTTACCTTTGAAATCCATTACGCAAGCTTTTCCAAAACTTTGAATTGGTGCGCAGGTTTCGATCGGAAATACTTGACATCGATATGTGTCGCAAAACGATTTTCTTTACGTGTGAGTTTGCTAACTGATTTAAATTGAATAGAATACCTATAGCTAGAAAGTGTGTTATCTTCTTTAATCGGTCGATGCATTCTACAACTTCTCGTCTCATATTGACCACCAAAAGTGTCTTCAAAGATCCCGATACGTTTTCGTGCTTCCTGGGTGAAACAAAATATGTCCAACTATATGCCTCAGTGAAAACTCTTATCTCGCAATTTTTAGTTACGGTTGACTCTCACGCTCGATCTACAAATTTCAAGATACCATTTCTGAACTTTTCCTCTTTACCTTCTCGCACTTTTTGTCTTTATCTTGTCATCCCTTTAGTCTATCCAACAACGTTGGACAAACCTCCGTTATAAACTTCCCTTTGGACTTTCTAGGTCCCTTCACTTCTATTTCCAATCTTTTCATCTTCCTGATTAGCTCCTCTCGAGTTATCAACTTGAATAATTTCCTCATTCCCTTTTTCCTACTTAGCATATCGGCTACTACGTTCGCCTTTTCTAGGTGATAGAGAATTTCGCAATGGTGCTCCCAATTTCTTACCTCCTTTACCTCTGCCGAATTTGACGTGCCCTAAAACTAACCTTCTCCTTGACACACAACACTAGTGCTCCATAAGGGAAAACACACTCGGCTGAATATATCCTTTATCTAACATTTCTTGCAATTGTATTAATAATTCTTCATTTCTATCGGCGCCATAAGATAGGTGCTTTCGAAATCAGTGCAGTCTCCGGTACTAAATCTATTACGACTTGTTTTCTCTGTCTGGCGGAAGGCCGGGCAGATCGTCTGGGAATATATTTTGAAATTCTGGTTCTGTTAATACATTATTTATTTCTACTCTCGCTCTCTTAGTATCTACAATATGGTGAAACAATCTACACAAACTTTTCTTAACAATCCCTTGGCCTGCATCATTGTAAAGCAACACAGTTGCCTAAGCGACGAGCTACCATAAAACACTTCCTTGGACCGGTTTGGATTCTGAAGGTTCACATTTTTCTTCTAACAGTCAATTATCGTAGTATAGTTATGTAATCAGTCCATTTTTTTTAGCATCCCATCACAGTTTCCAAATTTTATCGGAATTCAATCTATGCTTAGTTTACATCCCCTAATTTACGCGCAACAATTACGGTAAACGAATTTCTACGGGAATTACTTCCTTATTCGCAACTTCTATGTTTAAAGGATCTTCTAATTGTTCTTGGGGTAACTTAGTCGTTTCACAGTCCTTCAGATGCAAAAGGGAAAGATAGCACTCGGATTAGATAATATATACGCATTTATATTATAGATTAAGACAGCACCTGACATCACAACTTGGAACGCCACTGCATCATGTATCATAACGTTAGTCGTACTTGGCATTGGTTCACTTGATTGAGCTAGTTCGATTATCGCCGACTTCCCGCTATGGCTTCTTTTGTTGCTGTCTTCTTCCTTCCTTCCTTTCTTTGGGCAGTTCTTAACCTGATGACCTGTTGACCTACAAGCGAAGCATCCTTCGATCTTCTTTGGGTTTGGGCAATTTGGGGAAATATGCCCTTCCTGGCTGCAGCTACCGCAAACGCCTCGTCCCTTCCAGCACTCTCCTTGATGACTCTTTCCACATTTCGGGCAAACCTTGTTCTTTTTCTTGAGTCCTTCTTGGTGACTTCCCCTCTGATTGTTGTTGATGTTGTTGTTGTCCTGTCTTCTTTTGTTTTCGTTTCCCTACTCATTCGTTTTCTTCTGCCAATTACGTATTTGACGTTTTTCAGATCCATACGCAAAACAATCTTTGGTTTTCTCCTCCCTAGGACAGTTAGGAGAAATATGACCCTTTTCACCGCACTTATAACATACATATTTTCCTTTCAAGCACGCTCCCATGTGGTTCTTTCTACATTTCTTACAGGCTTCTACCTTCTTCTTCCGTAGTTGTCCTTCTCCTCGTACATACTTATTCTCATTCCACTTCCTCTTTAAATTCTTACTGCTGCCACTACTACTCTCTTCCATTCTTCCTTCGTTCGCTTTCTTTGAATTATTAACCTCTATTTCTTTAGTCAAATTAATATCTTTTCCTACCTCTGAAGTTTCTGTCTGTCTCTTCTTATAATCATTGATTCCTTCTTCAAAAGCATTTACTATAAGATCTACCAATTGTCGTAAGGGTTCTTGATTCAATTCCCTATCTCCATTCTCTGTCGCTTGACGAGTCTCTCCTCCTTGGGGTATTGACATTTCTCTACGTAGAAATAAAATGGTATTATCATCTCTTTGTTAAACATCTAATACTTCTTAAGACGTATAAGTTTTATTGCTATTCTCCCTTGTTATTATTTAACAAAATCTGGTTACTACACGCACATTTAATAAAAACATGCCACATAAAACATATCACATTGTATAGAAATCTGCTAGTCTCATTACATACCCCTCTCGGGTACCACTAAAGTTGGGGTTAGAAAGATACTTCCCACATTATCCCTAAAATTGGGATCCACAACACTGTTCCATATCTATAAACATCTATCGCGACGCTTATTATCTAACTACCTTCATTCTCACCATGTCTGTATCTATTAGTTACTAATTTGAAGGTCTAAAACTTCGCCTCCCAGTTATTGTATCTTATTTTTCATTTTAAAGAAACTCAAACATGTCTCAATCCTAAAAGAAAACTTCCATCGTGGATTTTCGGTTATATTCCGATTCCATCTCCTCCTAGGTTAAGGTTACTGCTGAAAAAGGCTTAACTTTAAGGGGTGTTGCGGACACCACATGTATATCATATGGTTCCTCCTCCATGAATCTACCAGGTTTACCTATCTCTGACATCCATAATCACATAACTAATAAACTTTGTTATCATCTCTGAATAAAACATAATTTCATCGTATGAAATGAAAATATATTTCATAACACTACTATCTTTCTAAGAAACTCTACATGAGTTCTATCTACTTCTAGTCTCTAATTTCTTCTAAAGTTATAGCCTAAGGATGCCCTCCTAAGGTTTATAACCTACAGCTTTTGTAACGACCCCAAAACTCATACAATATAATTCTCATCCTCGATCATTAGCAATACATCTTTAATCTATCTTTACATCATTATTCGATATTAAAATCACTAAAAATGCGGAATATTTAAAATTTTTATAAACTTTCTTTCTATATTGCCCTGAATCGCAACCTTAACATTACAAATATTTGATTCAATTCTATTACATGAATCGCTACAACGAAAGGACTATACAAAGTCTTACATCACTAAGCAATATCTATTATACGTCGGATAGCTCAACTTACAACTTAATAATTAAGTTACAATGAAAACATCAACTACAATTTGAAATTTAACAAAATTAATATTCTTTAACATTGATCTCTATAAATCACTTAACACGTATCCTTACCTTGCATTCTTGACCTGCAAAAATGGTTATTTGCAAGAGTGAGCTCGACAGCTCAGCAAGATCTAACAGTTTTCATGCATCACATAGCACATAATTAACATGCTCAATATTAAAGTAACATGGCATACATGCTTTAATCACATAACAAATATAAAGATTGAGTTCCTTACTCAATCAACATTATTAAATCAATCAATGTAGTCATAAATTGACTTTAACATTTCATGCTTGCAACATATACAACATAGCATACTCTTTGTAATACAATTTAAAATAGTTCATAATATCATCAAGTTCACATAGAAAATAGGAACCGAAAGACTTGCCTGGCTCGTAGATTACCAAATACCAAAAAACAGCTTAATATAATCTGCTTCATGATCCTACATAACGTATTACCATACACATCAATTATTAGTGATAGTAGTGTGCATACAAGCCAATCATGTATGATGATAAAGCACGTACTTTGTAAACAATCTTATTTATTTATTAATGAAATATTCATTTATTAAAGGCATTTAATTATCTACATGTTGCTGTTTTTATAATATGTAAATAACCCATAGTTTTAAGCAATGCTTTTAGAATCATGATGATGATCATGCTAATGAGATCTAAATTCTTAGAAAGTTTTAAAACTTAAATAGTTCCTAATCGTGGGATTACTAAAAAGGGGATTAGTAAATCCGGATAGATTGGTACATATGTTGCTTGCTCATTGGATGAGGATGATTGATCTCATGATCATTTGTGTGGAGACACTAAAGCAAGTATGTAGGTGCTTATTGGAGAATAAGTTCACTGAACGTGATTCTCTATGGAATACCTAATGGAGTTTTACTCACATGTCAATAGGAATTCCTAATGTGATAGTAGTACAAGTGATCCTTGGACTTGAGATCATCATAGTATCTTGTATGTAACAAATTATACTTTGACTTATTCCTTAAGACCTTTTAAGGCATATATAGGGTATGCTTGGGTATAATGAGTTACATATGGAGATAATGAATGATCAATAAAGAATCTACCATCTCTAGTAAAAGAGGAGATATGTCCTATGTGATTCGTTAAATGACACCCAGGAATCCTTGGCCAAGGTGAAATGAAATTAGAAAGGAGTTTTTAATTTGCATTATTTGGAGTTGTGCATTTTCTAATCGAAATACATATAATTAAATAAAATAAGACTTGACAGTAAATCCATGTTTTATATTTAATTGGGACATTGTATGGTGGAAGGATTGAATTGTATGGTAACTATTAACTCACAGGTTCTTTTATGATTAATGTTGAAATCTATATTATCTGGAAAGTCGTTGATCGCTAGGGAGGCTTATCCCTATTGTAGAATAAATATTATTTATTTAAATAGATTATTAGTTTAATTTATTTATTTAAATAAGATTAAAATTGTTTTAATTGATTTATTCACAACCGGTTTAATATGGAGAACCTAAAGGGTCACACCATAAAAGGAAGAATAATTATTTAAGAAGGTAATGGCATAATCGTAATAATGCATTAAGTATAATTAATTTAATCTATGGTGATAGAATAAATTAAATAGCTTAATGTTTATTATTTAATATTTTAGAAATATTAAATATAAATTAATAAGAGGAGTCTTATTAATATTATTACAATTATTATTATTTTAATTTCTAAAGGAGTTTAGTAATTAATTTAATATTTAGTACTCTCATTTATTCCTAATAAGATTAGGAGATAAATTAATTAAATGAATTTAATTAATTATTCCCATGTGGTGGGAAGCCTAAATTAATTAAAGGAGTTTAATTAATTAAAAGAAATCCCATGTCTAATAGGATTAGAAGGGTTGACCAATGTCTATATAAGAGAAGTCTTATAATAGATATTAGATGATGCAATTCTAATTGTTGGAGAGTACTCCTTTTCTATAGAGGATAGAACACTAAGCCAAACACCCTCCTTCTTGATAATTTCTCTTCCTTGGTGGATCACCTCTAGAGGCCAAACACTTGGGTGGCTAACGTTGATCAAAGAAAGGAATCTAACCCGGAAATTCAAGGAGATCACGAAGAACAAGGAGTTGAACTAGTACCTGTGGAAGCTTCGTTCTACAAGGGTATGATTCCATAACTTCTTATTTATCGTTTTAAATTAATAATTTGCATAAAGGATGATCCGGGTAATGGTTTTGTAGAAATTTTTTAAACTCTGATATACCATACTTCCGCTAATTTTTGCAATTTGATTGCGTTACGATTTCGTACAAACCCAACAGTGGCATCAGAGCCAAATCTTTATGCAATTATTAATTTATTTTTGATTTCATATACATATGGGTATGTATTTAAAATAATTTATTGGGCATAATTTTATTGTATAAAATTATTTTTTTTAAGAAAAAAAAAAACTTTTTTTGGGACGAATCACAATTTTTTTTTTTTGGTGCTAATCTTGAATTCTGCAAAGAAAAGGTGTTGTCTCTTTCTTACTCCAAAAAGAAGGTGACCCATCAGGAAAGGACTTTTTTAATAAACCTGCAGGACTCTTTTAATAAAAGAAGGTGACTTCCTTTTAAAAAATAAATATGATATATTTATATATTATATTCTAAATAATTTTATAATTAAAATAAAGAGTTTATTTTAATCTTGAAATTGGATTTCATGCAATTTATAATTGCCCATTAAATGATACTCATATATATATGGAATGTTTTAATTCATGAGATGAATATTTATTTATTGATATATATGGTGATATGTATGAAATTAAATGGGGATTGATTATGGACTATTTGACCAATGTGATTGGATTTTATTTTAGTTGAATGCTTGAATGAATGGGTTTTATTAAATGGGGTCTGCGTACCTCGTCTTCTCTAATTTTTTTTTTCTTGATGTAAAATTCTATCTCCCTCTTATGTACTTCCCCTTGACTGTTGATCAAAGTTTCTATTTAAATTAAATAGTTTAATGTAATAAGAATAGTTAGAATTATCTTAAAGAAATTGGAGACCAAGGAGCAAGGAGCGCGTGAAGACCCGTTTATATGGAGCCCGTGTTTAAATGTAATAGTTATATTTAAATTTAAATTCTTGCACTCCTAGGTTTGACCTTTTGGTTCACTTGGTGGCTCTAGTGAACCAAACTAGAATAAAAGTCCATAATCAATCCGGGTAGAATATAATATTCTATATTGCATGCTAAATATTATATATATTATATTTTATGCAAACATGCTTCGCATGTTTAATAAAATGACACGTATTTTATATATATATGTGCATGCGCGCTAAACAAGATGAGACAAATAATAACAAACCCCTCAAAGAAATAATATTAAGTCCGAAGCGTTCAAATGATATTTGGAATATCGAACGTCGCCTTCTAGCATGATAAATTAATAGAGTATTAAATATTTAATATGAGCTTGTTGTGCTATCCACAAGGCAAGTATTGCGTATTTAAGATGTTAATTAATCACATTTGATGCTTATCAAGAAAATTGAACGATCTAGTCTTGTTGTGCTATCCACAAGGACGAACATTTTTCTTTTTTGAATTTATGAAAGTGCTAGGCTGGACTTAACTTAAATTATTTTAGTTCGGATGTGCACACACTTGACCATTATGATTTAAGAGGCAAAATAAAAGGAATTACATGGTGATGTAATTGACAAGAGTTGTCTACCTATTTATTTGTATATCGCTTGTTGTGCTATCCACAAGGTTATATACATTTGAAATGGGATCCTTATTCTCACTAGCAAATCTTTAATTAGATGTTGCCGAACTATATAAGTGAGGGTAATATAGTTTGATAAAAATAGTGGGAGATACCAATTTAAAATAAAGACCTAAATTTATTTTGGTATGCAAAATTAATAAAATGAATGTTTGCTAAAATGTTGTTTTTCACATGCAGAATTTTAAAAATATCAAAATCACTAATTTCACTGCGAAGCATACTTGATGCTAATAAGCTTACCGGACCGAATTATACGGACTGGCTAAGAAATCTGAGAATAGTTCTCACTGCTGAAAATATTTCTTATGTCCTAAACTCACCTGTCCCTGGAACTGTTCCAGAAACAGCCTCTGAGGAAGAGATTGCCACCATTGTAAAGTGGCAAGATGATGCAACTGTGGCTCAATGCATCAAGCTCGCATCCATGAATAACGAGCTTCAGCGTCAGCACGAAAACATGGATGCTCCTACTATGTTGATTCACCTCAAGGAGTTGTATGGTGAACAAAGTAGGACTGCTAGATATGAGATATCTAAGGAGCTCTTCCGATCTCGGATGACCAACAAAGTGAACATAAAGGAACAAAAGAAATCTGATCCAGCTAGCAAAGGAATGTGCTTCCATTGCAACGAGCCGGGTCATTGGAAGCGGAACTGCAAGAAGTTTCTGGCAAAGAAGAAGCTTGGAGAAGCTTCGACTTCCAATCAAGGTTTGTTCATGATTGAAATTAATTTTTCAGAAAGTCAAAATTATACTTGGGTATTGGATACCGGCTGTGGTTCTCACATATGTAATAATGTGAAGGGACTGGTCAGAAGTAGAAAGCTGAACAATGATGAGGTGATCCTACGAGTGGGGAATGGAGCAAAGGTTGCTGCATTAGCTGTAGGAACTTATTATTTAGCAATGCCTTCGGGCAAGTTCATTTATCTTAATAATTGTTATTATGTTCCGAATATTATTAAAAACATTATTTCAATTTCTGTATTGGATATGGAAGGATTTAACGTTGTTATAAAGAACAATAGTTGTTCTATTTATAAAGACGATGTTTTATATGGTATTGGAAATTTGCGAAATGGACTTTATACACTTGACTTACAAGAAAATATTTTTCAAATTGAACAAACTAAGAAAAGGAAAAGAGATGATATTAATTATACTTACATGTGGCACTGTAGACTCGGTCATATCAATGAAACAGGATTATCCAAGTTGCATAAAGATGGGCTCCTTGAGTTATCTGATTATGAATCATATCCAACTTGTGAATCTTATTTCATGGGTAAAATGACTAAATCTCCTTTTAGTGGAAAAGGAGAAAGAGTTACAGAGTTGTTGGCATTGATTCACACAGACGTTTGTGGACCTATGACAACAAGTGCACGGGGTGGGTATTCTTATTTTATTACTTTCACTGATGATCACTCAAGATTTGGATATGTGTATTTAATGAAATACAAGTCAGAATCATTTGAAAAGTTCAAAGAGTTCAGAAGTGAAGTAGAGAAACAAACGGGCAAGAGTATAAAGATACTTCAATCAGATCGAGGTGGAGAATACTTAAGCGGTGAGTTTCTCTATTGTCTCAAAGAAAATGGTATAATCTCACAATGGACTCCTCCAGGTACACCACAGTTAAATGGAGTATCTGAAAGGAGAAATCGAACACTGTTGGACATGGTTCGATCCATGATGAGTTTTATCGACCTTCTAATTTCTTTCTGGGGATATGCCCTAGAAACGGCTGCATACCTACTTAACAAGGTTCCTACCAAATCCGCCCCAAAGACTCCATATGAGATGTGGAAGGGGAGGAAACCAAATCTTAAGCATGTTAAGACTTGGGGTTGTCCAGCTTATGTCAAAAATTTGAACATGATAAGCTACAGACTAAATCCGAAAAGTGTAGATTTGTAGGATACCCTAAAGAAACTGTAGGGTATTATTTCTATCATCTAACTGATCAAAAGGAGTTTGTTGCGAAATATGCTGCCTTCTTGGAAAAGGAGTTTATCCATGAAGGGGTCAGTGGGAGTAAGATATATCTTGAAGAAGTTCAAGAATCACAAATTACCACGGATCAAAGTCAGGTACCTGACCAAGTAGAAGAACCTACTATACCACACCCTGTTCGTAAATCTGGGAGAGTACCGAAGATACCTGAGAGGTATGGATTCGTTATAGAGGATGACGATGAGGTACACATCATGAATGATGATGACCCATTGAATTACGAACAGGCCATGAGTAATAAAGACTCAGGGAAATGACTTGAAGCCATGAAATCCGAAATGGACTCCATGTATGAAAACAAAGTATGGACTTTGGTTTCACCACCTGAAGGCATTAAGCCTATTGGGTGTAAATGGGTGTTTAAAAGAAAGACTGGAGCGGACGGCAAGGTGGAGACCTATAAGGCCCGACTGGTTGCAAAAGGTTTCAAACAAAGACAAGGAGTTGATTATGATGAAACCTTTTCACCAGTAGCTATGCTCAAGTCCATTTGGATTTTGCTTGCGATTGCAGCTTATAACGACTATGAGATCTGGCAGATGGACGTGAAAACGGCCTTCCTCAATGGGAAACTTGAGGAGGATGTGTATATGACACAGCCAGAGGGATTTGTTTCAAAGGTTGGAATAAATCAAGTCTGTAAGCTGCAACGATCCATTTATGGATTGAAGCAAGCTTCTAGTAGATGGAACATTCGTTTTGATGAGACAATCAAAGAGTTTGATTTTATCAAAAATGACGATGAACCATGTGTGTACAAGAAGGTTAGTGGGAGCGCAATTTCATTCCTTGTATTATATGTTGATGATATATTACTGATAGGGAATGACATTCCTATGCTACAATCGATTAAAATCTGGTTATCTAAACACTTCTCCATGAAGGACTTGAGAGAAGCATCCTATATTTTGGGGATATAAATCTGTATTAATAGATTTAAAAGGATGTTCGGCTTAACCCATAGAAACGTATATTCATTAGATGCTAAAGGCGTTTAGCATGGCAACTCCAAAAGGTGCCTCATGATGATGAGCCATGGAGTGTATCTCTCTAAAATTGTCCTCAGTAAAAGAGAGATCGCATAAGTAACTATTATGTATGCAATAAAATATACAAGACTTGATGTTGATCAGTCGTATTCTGGAGAAGATTTCTGTGAGACAGTGATAAACATCTCAAAGTACTTAACTGACACTAAGGATGTCATCATGACACATGATGAGTCTGAATTAAACTAGAAGACTAAACAGACTCAAGTTTTCAGACTGACCAAGACGACAGCAAAATCCACTTTATGGTAAGTCGTTACCTTAAAAGGTGGTGCAGTAAATTGGAAAGGTTTCAAACAGCAAAAGTTGCTGGGTTAGTGACAAAGACAAAGTATATAACTGTAAGTGAAGCTGCAAGTTGATGTTTCGGATGAAAAGTTCATTACAGAACTACGAATAGTTCCTAAGTCTCATCTTGAATCTAAACATGTGTTGCGGCACTTTGATTAAAAAAATCATTGAAAGAGGAGAGTGTAGACTCTCAAGACAACATTGCAGATCCATTTACTAAAGCTTTAACACAACAGCAGTTTGATCGTCACTTAGAGAAGATGGGTATGAGATACCATGGCGATTGGCTTTAGTGCAAGTGGGAGATTGATAGTAGTGTGCATACAAGCCAATCATGTATGATGATAAAGCACGTACTTTGTAAACAATCTTATTTATTTATTAATGAAATATTCATTTATTAAAGGCATTTAATTATCTACATGTTGCTGTTTTTATAATATGTAAATAACCCATAGTTTTAAGCAATGCTTTTAGAATCATGATGATGATCATGCTAATGAGATCTAAATTCTTAGAAAGTTTTAAAACTTAAATAGTTCCTAATCGTGGGATTACTAAAAAGGGGATTAGTAAATCCGGATAGATTGGTACATATGTTGCTTGCTCATTGGATGAGGATGATTGATCTCATGATCATTTGTGTGGAGACACTAAAGCAAGTATGTAGGTGCTTATTGGAGAATAAGTTCACTGAACGTGATTCGCTATGGAATACCTAATGGAGTTTTACTCGCATGTCAATAGGAATTCCTAATGTGATAGTAGTACAAGTGATCCTTGGACTTGAGATCATCATAGTATCTTGTATGTAACAAATTATACTTTGACTTATTCCTTAAGACCTTTTAAGGCATATATAGGGTATGCTTGGGTATAATGAGTTACATATGGAGATAATGAATGATCAATAAAGAATCTACCATCTCTAGTAAAAGAGGAGATATGTCCTATGTGATTCGTTAAATGACACCCAGGAATCCTTGGCCAAGGTGAAATGAAATTAGAAAGGAGTTTTTAATTTGCATTATTTGGAGTTGTGCATTTTCTAATCGAAATACATATAATTAAATAAAATAAGACTTGACAGTAAATCCATGTTTTATATTTAATTGGGACATTGTATGGTGGAAGGATTGAATTGTATGGTAACTATTAACTCACAGGTTCTTTTATGATTAATGTTGAAATCTATATTATCTGGAAAGTCGTTGATCGCTAGGGAGGCTTATCCCTATTGTAGAATAAATATTATTTATTTAAATAGATTATTAGTTTAATTTATTTATTTAAATAAGATTAAAATTGTTTTAATTGATTTATTCACAACCGGTTTAATATGGAGAACCTAAAGGGTCACACCATAAAAGGAAGAATAATTATTTAAGAAGGTAATGGCATAATCGTAATAATGCATTAAGTATAATTAATTTAATCTATGGTGATAGAATAAATTAAATAGCTTAATGTTTATTATTTAATATTTTAGAAATATTAAATATAAATTAATAAGAGGAGTCTTATTAATATTATTACAATTATTATTATTTTAATTTCTAAAGGAGTTTAGTAATTAATTTAATATTTAGTACTCTCATTTATTCCTAATAAGATTAGGAGATAAATTAATTAAATGAATTTAATTAATTATTCCCATGTGGTGGGAAGCCTAAATTAATTAAAGGAGTTTAATTAATTAAAAGAAATCCCATGTCTAATAGGATTAGAAGGGTTGACCAATGTCTATATAAGAGAAGTCTTATAATAGATATTAGATGATGCAATTCTAATTGTTGGAGAGTACTCCTTTTCTATAGAGGATAGAACACTAAGCCAAACACCCTCCTTCTTGATAATTTCTCTTCCTTGGTGGATCACCTCTAGAGGCCAAACACTTGGGTGGCTAACGTTGATCAAAGAAATGAATCTAACCCGGAAATTCAAGGAGATCACGAAGAACAAGGAGTTGAACTAGTACCTGTGGAAGCTTCGTTCTACAAGGGTATGATTCCATAACTTCTTATTTATCGTTTTAAATTAATAATTTGCATAAAGGATGATCCGGGTAATGGTTTTGTAGAAATTTTTTAAACTCTGATATACCATGCTTCCGCTAATTTTTGCAATTTGATTGCGTTACGATTTCGTACAAACCCAACAATTAGTCACCTAGCAACGCTTATCAAACGTCAAAGTAAATACTACTTTATACTTTCTAATTCTCTTCTACTCGTTTGACACTCGCTGTCAAACCATATATATAATTAACAATATCAGTTAATTATCACATAGCTAATCCTCATCGTTAATTAACCAATCTAGGTTAACTCATTCCTCATTAACTATTAAATTAATAATTATTATCACATAAAAATTTACATCACATACTCACATTACATTTCCTCATAATCATATTATATATCACATGATTAATCAATTAATAATTACATACTCATATTAAATTATAATTAAATAAATTGTAATTTAAACATCCACTTTAATCACATTATAATTAAATAATTTATAATTGCACTATTTATAACTTACTTTAAACCATTACTCTAATTAAGCAAATTATAATTAAAAAAATTATAATTTATAATTAATCAAACTACATCATGCATTAAATTATAATTAAACCAATTATAATTTAAATGAAACAATTACTTAGATTATAAATAATCAATTTAAATTCATGCACTCATTTAAATAAATTGCAATTTATTCTACACATTTACCTCAATTATAATCACATATCATATTAATCAAATTATAATTAACAAAATTATAATTTAAGTTAAACTTTTACTTTGATTATATATTCATTATAATTTAACAAATTATAATTTAAATTAAACCTTTACTATAATTATTTCAAATTACAGTTACACATCATGTTAACTAAATTATAACTAAATGAATTACAACTTAAGCTAACCATTTAGTTTACTAAATCAAATACTAATTTAAGGTTTTCACAACCTTCTTTCTTTTAAACTTTGAAATTGTAAAATAACTATTAATAATATCTTATTGAAAATCTTGGTTCATGTATAACACATAACCATTATCATTAACCTATATAATTTGGGTTTTAAAAACTGTACAATTAATTAAAAAAAAATTGCCTCTGTTCAGGGTCCGGCGCAGTTGCGCCACTAATTGCCTTGACACCGGCGCAGCTGCGCAGGTGTCAAACATGAGGAAACCCAGCGGCGCTGCTGCGCTGCTTCTGCCCTTGCTGCCTGCGCAGCTGCGCCAGTACGCGGGCAGAAACAGAGCAGCAATGGCACTGTCATGCCAACAAACGACAATTACAAGCAATTTCACAATGTAAGGTACTCACATGCACTAATACACATGCTATACGCCACAAAATTTGTCTAAGCAACAATAATCAAAAGGTTTTAGAAACCAATTTTACTATTTTCATAAAGTTTATACCTTTATCAAACAATTCACCGTAAATCCAATTCTCAACCAATTAACTTCATAATTCATGTATTATCTTCGTTATTAAAGATAGTATCATACAAAAATCTAAATATGCATATATCACATAAGTAATTATAAATTTTTCATTCTAAACTCAACCAAAATATGAAAATTTCTTAAGAACACAAATTCTTCATAAAAACTTGTTTTATAACAAATTTTTGATTTCTGAAAATCATACATAGCATACAATTCACTTATATGAACACAACTTATATATTCAATTCATAGTTATATAATTTCTCGTTAACTTACAAACACAGAGAACTAATACTTATGGATAATCATAAAAACATATTTAAAAACACGAATTGAGATTATAACCTTATTTTGCTTAGAAGAACAAGATGAAGATGGTGGTGTGTTTGACTCTCTCAAACTTCATCTTCCTCTTTCTTCTTTCTCCCTCCTTCTCTTTTCTCTCTATCTTTTCTATGTGCTTTCTCTTCTCTTTCTCTGTATTTCTTTTTGTTTCTAACACTGACTATTTTCTCTAACTCTTGTTATAATCTAACGTATATTATAATATACATATATCTATATACATATAATAGAATCATAAATATAAACATAATAACCCTTATTAACTATAATAATTATAATTAATATATAAGTTACAAATTTGAATTTTAAAAGCATTAAGGCTTGTTTGGAAAAATAAGTTATTTTAAAAACAGGTTTTAATAGTTAAGGCCCCGTTTGGCAAAACGGATTTAAAATAATGCAAGGGCCTTGTTTGGGAAAACGGTTTTAAAAACTCTTTTTATTCTTTTAATAAATCCTTTAACACATCTTTTTAATGTTATCCTTAAATTAATTAAATCTTAACATTATAATTTAATTAATTAAAAGTCTAACATCATTTAATCACATAAAATTATCACATAATTATAATTATTCGTTAATTATAATTGCATGTAACACTCATCACATTACTCACCTAATTTAATTATTTCAATTAAATTAGAACTATAACATACAATCATTATATCAATTAAATTAAATACTAAATATTCATTTAATTAATATACTACACTTAATTACATTACTCCATAATAATCACATAATTATTTATTTAACTCAATAAATAATTCAATTAAAATATTTATTTACTCCAATAAATAATTAAATTATCTTCACATAGATTCACATATTTCACCATATATGACACGTATTCACATACTCAAACTCAAAACATCAGATAATAAGAATTTTATTTATTAAATTCTCATTTAAAAAAATTCTTAAAATCTGGGATGTCACATTCTTCCTCCTTATAAGGATTCCGTCCTCGGAATCACCGAAACCCTACCTTACTCAAGTTTTTACAAAAATCTCTTTCACAATTTTATTGTTGAATAACTTTAACTCATTATCATAACGACATTTATATAAACTACACGTATATCTCTACTAAATTCACATCTTCAACAAGGTTAAGGTTTTATTACTTAACCTTCAATCAAACATAATCGTATATCAAATATAATATATTTTCTTTAACTCATTCCTTCCCTTACTAAAGATCATTACCATATATTCTACTCGTAGAATTAATATACTATATAATTCACCATCTATAATTATTTGGGTTATCACATTCACCCATTCTTCTAAGAATTTTGTCCTCAAAATTTAAGTCTATCAATCTATATATATCATTCTATCAAAATAGATTTTTACGTTAATCTCTATTCACTGGATTAAAGCGTTCAACAACTACTTCTTTCTAAGCAATATCCTTCTCGCTACATTCTCCTTCAAAATAATAAGAATCTTCCACAATTGCTCAATAATTGGGAAGCGATATAAACAACTCAGGAATTTAAAAGATTCCAAATCATGCTGAGTGGTCGCAAGACCTTGAACTTATTTTTAGGTTTATTAGTGCTTCACCCCCGGTACTTCACACTATAAAACCGCATCGGTACTCTAGGTGGCCAGCCTATCGCACCCCTACTTCGGCCAAACGTAGTACATCGTAACGACTATATGCGTTACACTCGGAACTATTGTCTCCGATAACATGTCCCCTTTTATAGGATTGTTCATCTCAGCTTCTTAACATCTGAATCCGCACCAAAACAATTTGGTTTGGCATAGTTTGACCAAAAACGCTCGAATTTCATAAACATCTTTCAATATTTGTCTAGCTGAATCAAGTAGCATAGACTTCTAGCAATAATTCGGACATCAATCAAAATATACATATATATATATATATATCCTTAACCAACTCAAAATATTTTTTTTTTCGTTTAAAGAAACTAAAAGTAAATAAATCTCTTCTTCTTCTTTATATATATATATATATATATATAGTTTAAGGAAACTAAAATAATAATAAATCTTTTCACAATATCCTGATACCGTATCGTATTACTGATACGTTGAGGATTTCGTCATTACATGACGTCGTCATACTACCTTATACCATAGTGGGCTGACGATCATACGATCACATCCAACAATAGGTTTAACTGCATTGATAACTTCCTCGATTGTTTTTACACCATATCAAATGATGCATATGAAATACATTTTGAAGATTTAAAATCATTTTGTCCAGCTGAAGCAATTAGCATAGACATGTGAATAATAACACTATTTTAAAAATTCATTGGTTCCATCATTGATCCAATATTTTTCAAGAAAACAGAAGTGCAACATCAGCACGAAGTCAATAAATTTTGAAAAACTAACAAAGCTAGGAGATTTAGAATATAAAAACTTTCTCTATCAATATAACTCTTTACTCCATCATTACTTAATCATTCTATCAACCTTAAACAATATCAATGCTTTCTATATTATAAACTTTCTATACCCAGTATAGTTCATCGAACTTACCACACTTTGGAAGTTCAGGAACTTGCCACAATAATATGAGTTTAAGAACTTGTCCTAGCAATACGTAGTCAAAGAACTGATCAGAGACTGTCCATATGCTTAGGGGTTCAAAACATACATACGATTATGAGTCACGATCTTACCATAAGTATGAGTTTTAAGAACTCGCCTAACCTTAAGATCATCTAATGTAATCTTCATATCATCTAATCTAATCTCTATTGACTCTAACTATCAAATGTAATATGAGAAAAGAATCACCTTCTCATCATATATATATTGATAGCGCGACACCAACCTTCCAACGATTATCAATATGATAAACCAAGTGTAAGTACAAAACCCTGCCCATACAGAAGTTTGTACAACTCAGCCACCACATGAGTCCTCAATTGAAATTCCACTTAACTCTATCTTACTTATAACATCTCGTTCTATACTCGATACAGACTTCCTGTATCCCATCATTTATAACTCATCGTGAGTTAATCTCGTACTATATCATAGTACATTCTCGTTATAGCATCAAACTATAACTATTCAATTATTACAGACCATCTGTCTTTTACAACTAAAAGATATCACGTCGTGATCTTATTCTATAATCATCTCCCTTATGATTATTCCTTATCTCATTATCGTTTTGTTTTAAAACTTCTTATCTATACTTATATCATATTATACCATGATTTCAGTCATGCTTTTAATCTCATAGACTTCGTCTATTCATCGTTATTCGTCATCTAGATCATTAGAGTTAGGCAACTCCTGGTTTTTTTGAATCTTCTTGTTTATTAATCAATTCTCGTTCTTTAAGAATTTCTAATTCCATTCCTGTTGCTCAATATTTTATTCGAGTTTTATCCCTCGCCATTCTAATCTTCTTCTTATAACATTTCTAGGACTTAACTCATCCTATACTTCTACGTATAATTCTCATTCTCTAAAGTCATAGCCTAAGGTACTCTTACCTAAGGTGTATAACCTACAGCTCTGATACCAACTGTAACGACCCCAAAACTCATACAATATAATTCTCATCCTCGATCATTAGCAATACATCTTTAATCTATCTTTACATCATTATTCGATATTAAAATCACTAAAAATGCGAAATATTTAAATTTTTTATAAACTTTCTTTCTATATTGCCCTGAATCGCAACCTTAACATTACAAATATTTGATTCAATTCTATTACATGAATCGCTACAACGAAAGGACTATACAAAGTCTTACATCACTAAGCAATATCCATTATACGTCGGATAGCTCAACTTACAACTTAACAATTAAGTTACAATGAAAACATCAACTACAATTTGAAATTTAACAAAATTAATATTCTTTAAAATTGATCTCTATAAATCACTTAACACGTATCTTTACCTTGCATCCTTGACCTGCAAAAATGGTTATTTGCAAGAGTGAGCTCGACAGCTCAGCAAGATCTAACAGTTTTCATGCATCACATAGCACATAATTAACATGCTCAATATTAAAGTAACATGGCATACATGCTTTAATCACATAACAAATATAAAGATTGAGTTCCTTACTCAATCAACATTATTAAATCAATCAATGTAGTCATAAATTGACTTTAACATTTCATGCTTGCAACATATACAACATAGCATACTCTTTGTAATACAATTTAAAACAGTTCATAATATCATCAAGTTCACATAGAAAATAGGAACCGAAAGACTTGCCTGGCTCGTAGATTACCAAATACCAAAAAACAGCTTAATATAATCTGCTTCATGATCCTACATAACGTATTACCATACACATCAATTATTAGTCACCTAGCAACGCTTATCAAACGTCAAAGTAAATACTACTTTATACTTTCTAATTCTCTTCTACTCGTTTGACACTCGCTGTCAAACCATATATATAATTAACAATATCAGTTAATTATCACATAGCTAATCCTCATCGTTAATTAACCAATCTAGGTTAACTCATTCCTCATTAACTATTAAATTAATAATTATTATCACATAAAAATTTACATCACATACTCACATTACATTTCCTCATAATCATATTATATATCACATGATTAATCAATTAATAATTACATACTCATATTAAATTATAATTAAATAAATTATAATTTAAACATCCACTTTAATCACATTATAATTAAACAATTTATAATTGCACTATTTATAACTTACTTTAAACCATTACTCTAATTAAGCAAATTATAATTAAAAAAATTATAATTTATAATTAATCAAACTACATCATGCATTAAATTATAATTAAACCAATTATAATTTAAATGAAACAATTACTTAGATTATAAATAATCAATTTAAATTCATGCACTCATTTAAATAAATTATAATTTATTCTACACATTTACCTCAATTATAATCACATATCATATTAATCAAATTATAATTAACAAAATTATAATTTAAGTTAAACTTTTACTTTGATTATATATTCATTATAATTTAACAAATTATAATTTAAATTAAACCTTTACTATAATTATTTCAAATTACAGTTACACATCATGTTAACTAAATTATAACTAAATGAATTACAACTTAAGCTAACCATTTAGTTTACTAAATCAAATACTAATTTAAGGTTTTCACAACCTTCTTTCTTTTAAACTTTGAAATTGTAAAATAACTATTAATAATATCTTATTGAAAATCTTGGTTCATGTATAACACATAACCATTATCATTAACCTATATAATTTGGGTTTTAAAAACTGTACAATTAATTAAAAAAAATTTTGCCTCTGTTCAGGGTCCGGCGCAGTTGTGCCACTAATTGCCTTGACACGGGCGCAGCTGTGCAGGTGTCAAACATGAGGAAACCCAGCGGCGCAGCTGCGCTGCTTTTGCCCTTGCTGCCTGCGCAGTTGCGCCAGCACGCTGGCAGAAACAGAGCAGCAATGGCACTGTCATGCCAACAAACGACAATTACAAGCAATTTCACAATGTAAGGTACTCACATGCACTAATACACATGCTATACGCCACAAAATTTGTCTAAGCAACAATAATCAAAAGGTTTTAGAAACCAATTTTACTATTTTCATAAAGTTTATACCTTTATCAAACAATTCACCGTAAATCCAATTCTCAACCAATTAACTTCATAATTCATGTATTATCTTCGTTATTAAAGATAGTATCATACAAAAATCTAAATATGCATATATCACATAAGTAATTATAAATTTTTCATTTTAAACTCAACCAAAATATGAAAATTTCTTAAGAACACAAATTCTTCATAAAAACTTGTTTTATAACAAATTTTTGATTTCTGAAAATCATACATAGCATACAATTCACTTATATGAACACAACTTATATATTCAATTCATAGTTATATAATTTCTCGTTAACTTACAAACACAGAGAACTAATACTTATGGATAATCATAAAAACATATTTAAAAACACGAATTGAGATTATAACCTTATTTTGCTTGGAAGAACAAGATGAAGATGGTGGTGTGTTTGACTCTCTCAAACTTCATCTTCCTCTTTCTTCTTTCTCCCTCCTTCTCTTTTCTCTCTATCTTTTCTCTGTGTTTTCTCTTCTCTTTCTCTGTATTTCTTTTTGTTTCTAACACTGACTATTTTCTCTAACTTTTGTTATAATCTAACGTATATTGTAATATACATATATCTATATACATATAATAGAATCATAAATATAAACATAATAACCCTTATTAACTATAATAATTACAATTAATATATAAGTTACAAATTTGAATTTTAAAAGCATTAAGGTTTGTTTGGAAAAACAAGTTATTTTAAAAACAAGTTTTAATAGTTAAGGCCCCGTTTGGCAAAACGGATTTAAAATAATGCAAGGGCCTTGTTTGGGAAAACGGTTTTAAAAACTCTTTTTATTCTTTTAATAAATCCTTTAACACATCTTTTTAATGTTATCCTTAAATTAATTAAATCTTAACATTATAATTTAATTAATTAAAAGTCTAACATCATTTAATCACATAAAATTATCACATAATTATAATTATTCGTTAATTATAATTGCATGTAACACTCATCACATTGCTCACCTAATTTAATTATTTCAATTAAATTAGAACTATAACATACAATCATTATATCAATTAAATTAAATACTAAATATTCATTTAATTAATATACTACACTTAATTACATTACTCCATAATAATCACATAATTATTTATTTAACTCAATAAATAATTCAATTAAAATATTTATTTACTCCAATAAATAATTAAATTATCTTCACATAGATTCACATATTTCACCATATATGACACGTATTCACATACTCAAACTCAAAACATCAGATAATAAGAATTTTATTTATTAAATTCTCATTTAAAAAAATTCTTAAAATCTGGGATGTCACATTCTTCCTCCTTATAAGGATTCCGTCCTCGGAATCACCGAAACCCTACCTTACTCAAGTTTTTACAAAAATCTCTTTCACAATTTTATTGTTGAATAACTTTAACTCATTATCATAACGACATTTATATAAACTACACGTATATCTCTACTAAATTCACATCTTCAACAAGGTTAAGGTTTTATTACTTAACCTTCAATCAAACATAATCGTATATCAAATATAATATATTTTCTTTAACTCATTCCTTCCCTTACTAAAGATCATTACCATATATTCTACTCGTAGAATTAATATACTATATAATTCACCATCTATAATTATTTGGGTTATCACATTCACCCATTCTTCTAAGAATTTTGTCCTCAAAATTTAAGTCTATCAATCTATATATATCATTCTATCAAAATAGATTTTTACGTTAATCTCTATTCACTGGATTAAAGCGTTCAACAACTACTTCTTTCTAAGCAATATCCTTCTCGCTACATTCTCCTTCAAAATAATAAGAATCTTCCACAATTGCTCAATAATTGGGAAGCGATATAAACAACTCAGGAATTTAAAAGATTCCAAATCATGCTGAGTGGTCGCAAGACCTTGAACTTATTTTTAGGTTTATTAGTGCTTCACCCCCGGTACTTCACACTATAAAACCGCATCGGTACTCTAGGTGGCCAGCCTATCGCACCCCTACTTCGGCCAAACGTAGTACATCGTAACGACTATATGCGTTACACTCGGAACTATTGTCTCCGATAACATGTCCCCTTTTATAGGATTGTTCATCTCAGCTTCTTAACATCTGAATCCGCACCAAAACAATTTGGTTTGGCATAGTTTGACCAAAAACGCTCGAATTTCATAAACATCTTTCAATATTTGTCTAGCTGAATCAAGTAGCATAGACTTCTAGCAATAATTCGGACATCAATCAAAATATACATATATATATATATATCCTTAACCAACTCAAAATATTTTTTTTTTTCGTTTAAAGAAACTAAAAGTAAATAAATCTCTTCTTCTTCTTTATATATATATATATATATATATATATATATATATATATATATATATATATAGTTTAAGGAAACTAAAATAATAATAAATCTTTTCACAATATCCTGATACCGTATCGTATTACTGATACGTTGAGGATTTCGTCATTACATGACGTCGTCATACTACCTTATACCATAGTGGGCTGACGATCATACGATCACATCCAACAATAGGTTTAACTGCATTGATAACTTCCTCGATTGTTTTTACACCATATCAAATGATGCATATGAAATACATTTTGAAGATTTAAAATCATTTTGTCCAGCTGAAGCAATTAGCATAGACATGTGAATAATAACACTATTTTAAAAATTCATTGGTTCCATCATTGATCCAATATTTTTCAAGAAAACAGAAGTGCAACATCAGCACGAAGTCAATAAATTTTGAAAAACTAACAAAGCTAGGAGATTTAGAATATAAAAACTTTCTCTATCAATATAACTCTTTACTCCATCATTACTTAATCATTCTATCAACCTTAAACAATATCAATGCTTTCTATATTATAAACTTTCTATACCCAGTATAGTTCATCGAACTTACCACACTTTGGAAGTTCAGGAACTTGCCACAATAATATGAGTTTAAGAACTTGTCCTAGCAATACGTAGTCAAAGAACTGATCAGAGACTGTCCATATGCTTAGGGGTTCAAAACATACATACGATTATGAGTCACGATCTTACCATAAGTATGAGTTTTAAGAACTCGCCTAACCTTAAGATCATCTAATGTAATCTTCATATCATCTAATCTAATCTCTATTGACTCTAACTATCAAATGTAATATGAGAAAAGAATCACCTTCTCATCATATATATATTGATAGCGCGACACCAACCTTCCAACGATTATCAATATGATAAACCAAGTGTAAGTACAAAACCCTGCCCATACAGAAGTTTGTACAACTCAGCCACCACATGAGTCCTCAATTGAAATTCCACTTAACTCTATCTTACTTATAACATCTCGTTCTATACTCGATACAGACTTCCTGTATCCCATCATTTATAACTCATCGTGAGTTAATCTCGTACTATATCATAGTACATTCTCGTTATAGCATCAAACTATAACTATTCAATTATTACAGACCATCTGTCTTTTACAACTAAAAGATATCACGTCGTGATCTTATTCTATAATCATCTCCCTTATGATTATTCCTTATCTCATTATCGTTTTGTTTTAAAACTTCTTATCTATACTTATATCATATTATACCATGATTTCAGTCATGCTTTTAATCTCATAGACTTCGTCTATTCATCGTTATTCGTCATCTAGATCATTAGAGTTAGGCAACTCCTGGTTTTTTTGAATCTTCTTGTTTATTAATCAATTCTCGTTCTTTAAGAATTTCTAATTCCATTCCTGTTGCTCAATATTTTATTCGAGTTTTATCCCTCGCCATTCTAATCTTCTTCTTATAACATTTCTAGGACTTAACTCATCCTATACTTCTACGTATAATTCTCATTCTCTAAAGTCATAGCCTAAGGTACTCTTACCTAAGGTGTATAACCTACAGCTCTGATACCAACTGTAACGACCCCAAAACTCATACAATATAATTCTCATCCTCGATCATTAGCAATACATCTTTAATCTATCTTTACATCATTATTCGATATTAAAATCACTAAAAATGCGAAATATTTAAATTTTTTATAAACTTTCTTTCTATATTGCCCTGAATCGCAACCTTAACATTACAAATATTTGATTCAATTCTATTACATGAATCGCTACAACGAAAGGACTATACAAAGTCTTACATCACTAAGCAATATCCATTATACGTCGGATAGCTCAACTTACAACTTAACAATTAAGTTACAATGAAAACATCAACTACAATTTGAAATTTAACAAAATTAATATTCTTTAAAATTGATCTCTATAAATCACTTAACACGTATCTTTACCTTGCATCCTTGACCTGCAAAAATGGTTATTTGCAAGAGTGAGCTCGACAGCTCAGCAAGATCTAACAGTTTTCATGCATCACATAGCACATAATTAACATGCTCAATATTAAAGTAACATGGCATACATGCTTTAATCACATAACAAATATAAAGATTGAGTTCCTTACTCAATCAACATTATTAAATCAATCAATGTAGTCATAAATTGACTTTAACATTTCATGCTTGCAACATATACAACATAGCATACTCTTTGTAATACAATTTAAAACAGTTCATAATATCATCAAGTTCACATAGAAAATAGGAACCGAAAGACTTGCCTGGCTCGTAGATTACCAAATACCAAAAAACAGCTTAATATAATCTGCTTCATGATCCTACATAACGTATTACCATACACATCAATTATTAGTCACCTAGCAACGCTTATCAAACGTCAAAGTAAATACTACTTTATACTTTCTAATTCTCTTCTACTCGTTTGACACTCGCTGTCAAACCATATATATAATTAACAATATCAGTTAATTATCACATAGCTAATCCTCATCGTTAATTAACCAATCTAGGTTAACTCATTCCTCATTAACTATTAAATTAATAATTATTATCACATAAAAATTTACATCACATACTCACATTACATTTCCTCATAATCATATTATATATCACATGATTAATCAATTAATAATTACATACTCATATTAAATTATAATTAAATAAATTATAATTTAAACATCCACTTTAATCACATTATAATTAAACAATTTATAATTGCACTATTTATAACTTACTTTAAACCATTACTCTAATTAAGCAAATTATAATTAAAAAAATTATAATTTATAATTAATCAAACTACATCATGCATTAAATTATAATTAAACCAATTATAATTTAAATGAAACAATTACTTAGATTATAAATAATCAATTTAAATTCATGCACTCATTTAAATAAATTATAATTTATTCTACACATTTACCTCAATTATAATCACATATCATATTAATCAAATTATAATTAACAAAATTATAATTTAAGTTAAACTTTTACTTTGATTATATATTCATTATAATTTAACAAATTATAATTTAAATTAAACCTTTACTATAATTATTTCAAATTACAGTTACACATCATGTTAACTAAATTATAACTAAATGAATTACAACTTAAGCTAACCATTTAGTTTACTAAATCAAATACTAATTTAAGGTTTTCACAACCTTCTTTCTTTTAAACTTTGAAATTGTAAAATAACTATTAATAATATCTTATTGAAAATCTTGGTTCATGTATAACACATAACCATTATCATTAACCTATATAATTTGGGTTTTAAAAACTGTACAATTAATTAAAAAAATTTTGCCTCTGTTCAGGGTCCGGCGCAGTTGTGCCACTAATTGCCTTGACACGGGCGCAGCTGTGCAGGTGTCAAACATGAGGAAACCCAGCGGCGCAGCTGCGCTGCTTTTGCCCTTGCTGCCTGCGCAGTTGCGCCAGCACGCTGGCAGAAACAGAGCAGCAATGGCACTGTCATGCCAACAAACGACAATTACAAGCAATTTCACAATGTAAGGTACTCACATGCACTAATACACATGCTATACGCCACAAAATTTGTCTAAGCAACAATAATCAAAAGGTTTTAGAAACCAATTTTACTATTTTCATAAAGTTTATACCTTTATCAAACAATTCACCGTAAATCCAATTCTCAACCAATTAACTTCATAATTCATGTATTATCTTCGTTATTAAAGATAGTATCATACAAAAATCTAAATATGCATATATCACATAAGTAATTATAAATTTTTCATTTTAAACTCAACCAAAATATGAAAATTTCTTAAGAACACAAATTCTTCATAAAAACTTGTTTTATAACAAATTTTTGATTTCTGAAAATCATACATAGCATACAATTCACTTATATGAACACAACTTATATATTCAATTCATAGTTATATAATTTCTCGTTAACTTACAAACACAGAGAACTAATACTTATGGATAATCATAAAAACATATTTAAAAACACGAATTGAGATTATAACCTTATTTTGCTTGGAAGAACAAGATGAAGATGGTGGTGTGTTTGACTCTCTCAAACTTCATCTTCCTCTTTCTTCTTTCTCCCTCCTTCTCTTTTCTCTCTATCTTTTCTCTGTGTTTTCTCTTCTCTTTCTCTGTATTTCTTTTTGTTTCTAACACTGACTATTTTCTCTAACTTTTGTTATAATCTAACGTATATTGTAATATACATATATCTATATACATATAATAGAATCATAAATATAAACATAATAACCCTTATTAACTATAATAATTACAATTAATATATAAGTTACAAATTTGAATTTTAAAAGCATTAAGGTTTGTTTGGAAAAACAAGTTATTTTAAAAACAAGTTTTAATAGTTAAGGCCCCGTTTGGCAAAACGGATTTAAAATAATGCAAGGGCCTTGTTTGGGAAAACGGTTTTAAAAACTCTTTTTATTCTTTTAATAAATCCTTTAACACATCTTTTTAATGTTATCCTTAAATTAATTAAATCTTAACATTATAATTTAATTAATTAAAAGTCTAACATCATTTAATCACATAAAATTATCACATAATTATAATTATTTGCTAATTATAATTGCATGTAACACTCATCACATTACTCACCTAATTTAATTATTTCAATTAAATTAGAACTATAACATACAAGAAATTATATCGGCGTATTGATCTTGAGTTGCTACTACTCTGGCTCTTTTTGTCTTCACAATGTCTGCCATTCGTCGTACTAAATCCGGTCCTAATTGAAGTTGTCGTTCTCTAACCTCATTCCAACATAGCGGTGTTCTGCACTTTCTTCCGTGGAGAGTTTTGTACGATGGCTTACCGATATTCGTATAATAATTATTACTATAAGCGAATTCTACTAAGGGTAAATGATATTCCAAGTTACCTTTTAAATCCATTACTGTAACGATTGAGATTTAATATTTAATTTTAAATATTTATTGAGTTAAATAAATATTTTATGTGATTTATTTATTGAGTTAAATAAATAAATTATGTGATTTATGGAAGTGATTTAATTAAGTGTTATATATTAATTAAATGAATGTGTAATATTTATTTCATTGATGTATATTTTATATTATAGTTCTAATTTAATTGAGAGAATTAAATTAGATGATTTGTGTGTTAATGTTACATGAATTATAATTAGCGAGTAATTATAATTATGTGACAAATTTTATGTGATTTATTGATGTTAGATTTTAATTGATTAAATTAGTTGTTTAATATTTAATTAATTAAAATGTGACATTAAATATGTGTTAAAATAATTTATTAAAATAAAAAAAAAAGATTTTAAATGATTTTAACCAAACAAGGCCCTTGTAATTGTTTTAAACCTATTTCTACCAAACGGGGCCCTAACTATCAAAAAGTTGTTTTAAATAAACTGGTTATCAAACAATACCTTAGCATTAATAATCTGTTTTTCAAAATAACCTTGTTTTGCCAAACAAGGCATTGTGTCTTTTGAAAATTGTAAGTGACATTATACTTAATATATTTTGTCAGTTATATTATATATAATTAATCCTATATCTATTACTACATATTACATTATACGTTAGTTTTCTTTACGCTAAGTAAGTATAAACTAAGAAAACAAAGAGAGAAAAAGAAGATCAGAGAAGTTGAGAGAAAGAAGAAGGAGAATTTGGAGAGAAAACAAGAAAAGCTTAAGGGAATTCATCTTCTTCACTAACAACTAGCTTAAAGGTAATTTATAATCTCTATTTTTATATTTTCAGAACTCAGCTATATGTCATTAGTATTTTATTCTCTGTTAAATATAAGTTTTCATGAAATTATGTAAACATGGATTATATATATAATTGTATTCATGTGTTGTTCATAGTAGGTTAATTGCTATCAATGGTTTTTAGAAAAACAAATTGGTGATTTAATATGTTTTAATAAGAATTTATGTTCTTACGTGTTCATACGGTTTCGACCAATTTTAGAATGAAAAATAACGAAATTGATATATGTTAATATGCTTATTAGGTATTTACTTGATGCTATCTTCAATTTCAAGTATAATGCATGCATATAGGGTTGAATTGCTTGAGAGAAATAGTTACAGTGGATTATTTTGAAAAATATATGAGTTTTCATGAAAATGGCCAAATTGGATTTTTAAAACTTGTGATTATCATTGTTTAGATGGTTTTGTGTTTTAGAAGCATGTTATATATATGTATTATTACATAGGTATGATTTACAATGTTTAAGTTACTGTGAATTACCGTTTGTTGGCTTATTTGGGTTAATCGGTGAAGCAGAGTATCGTGGCTGTCTGCCTCTGTCTGTGCTCCTGCGCAGCTGCGCCGGTAGTACAGCCAAAAGCAGCGCAGCTGCGCCTCTTGTCTTTCCCAGATTAAGCACCTGCGCAGCTGCGCCGGTGCCAAGGCCTTTAGATGCGCAGCTGCGCCAGGTTCTGTGCAGTGGCAGTGTGTTTTAAACAATTGTGCAGATTGTCTTCATGCCTAAGTTACATTATTGCTAAGATAATGAGCATATATCTAGCTGCTATAACATGTGTTAACATGAAGTTGATAATTTCATAATTTGAGAAAAAAGAAGTTTTGAAAACCTAATATAGTATTTAAATTATAAACTATAATTGTTTAATTGTAAAATAAGTTAATTAATTATAATTAAGAGTAAATGTTTAATTTAAATTATAATTCTGTGAAATTATAATGTATAGAAGTTGATTTATTTTAATAAATTAGATGATAATTTAAATTATAATTTATGTAATTATAATTTAATAAATGCATGTTTAATTATGGATTATAAATTGATAATTGCATGATTAAATATAAATTGTGTAATTATAATGCGTGATATAGTTTAATTGATTATAAATTATAATTTGTTTATAATTTAAAAGGTAAATATAATTTAAGTAATTACAATTTGATTAAGTGTTTGAATTATAATTGTTTAATTATAATTTAGCTAAATACATAATTGATTTAATTATGTGAATATGTATGTGATGTAATTAACTATGTGATAGTTGATTATTATTATTTATTTAATTAGAGTGAGTTAACCATGAGGGTTAACCACTTATGTGAATTAGTTATGTATTAACTAATTTAGATTATTATAGTTGAATGTGTATAGGATAGTGTTTAGGTACGTGGTTGAGTTAAGTAGCTTGCGCTTAAGGCAAGTTTTCTAAACCCTAAACTCGTTAATTCTATGCAAGTTTTCTAAACCCTAATCTTATATTAATTTTATGCAAGTTTTCTAAATCCTAAACTCATTAATTCTATGCAAGTTTTTTAAACCCTGATCTTGTATTAATTTTTATGCAAATCTTCTAACCTTAAACTTGTTAATTATATATAATTTCTTGAATTCATATATTCATTGTTGAGAATGTCCTTTCCATTTCTGTATTGGACAACTGTTTATTTAATTGAAATGATCTTAACTTATTGTTCAAGTAAGATCCAGTTATTATTTTAAATACTTTAAGTTGATTCTAAAATATATGTTAGTTTATAATTATGTTATTTACGAATTATTGATAGTCGATTCAACTAATCCTTAGTTGATGAACGTGAATTCTAAATTACCCTTGTAAGCTTATCCAAACCAAACTTTCTTTGGTGCGGGCTTGAATTCAAATTACTGAGTTGAACAACCCTATTTACTAGGGGAGGTTACTACGCATAGCGTTAAGATGTTTGTGAACAATACATGGTACAAAGGGCTGATCCCCCTAAGTACGAGTTAAGGTACATAGTCTTATTGACTGTTAAAGGTTTATATAGAAATATTTTTAACCTAGGACAAGAGTTCAAAGGTCTTATGACACTCAGATAAATTCAATTTTTGAATTGTAATTGCGATGAAAGAATTATTATTCAATTCTTTATTGTTGAAGCGAATCATATTATTCAGATTCTGTGAAAGATATCCTTTCATGTATATATTATTGTTAAACTCCAGTGAGCTGTGGTTTGCTCACTCTTGCATTAAATAACAATTTCAGTTAAGGTTGATAACGCTGATGCCGCATCTACGAGTAAGGGCAAGGGAAAGCAAAGTAAGTGAAGACTTGTTTTATTTAATTGAGAATGATTGTAATAAGACTTGAATGTTATGTTTTTATTTCCGCACTTTATTATATTCATATTAGGGTTAGAATAACCCGGGATTATTTTACAAAGGTTGTAACCTTTGTTGTAAGGGAGATTTATTTATTTTAATTTAAGTTGTAGTTACTTTGCATTATTCATTGGGTAGATGTATGTTATATTAGAAAGTGAACACCAAATCATGTGGAAACGAAGTATCCAGATTTGGGGGTGTCACAGGTTGGTATCAAAGCCATAGGTTATGAAATCTTAGGTGGGGAAAAACCTTAGGTAGTAGCCTTATAGGTAAGATCGAAAAGATAGATGTGATAGGTAAAAGATAATAAACTATCTTATGTGCTATGTGTTTACATTATAGTATTCGAAGAGTGACGATTCATTATCACGTAATAATGAACTTTAAAATTCTTTTGTCAGGATGTCGAACGTTGGAGAACCTAGTCAGGCTAGAGAGGATGTACCTCAGGTGCCTAGAGATGAGGAGCCCCGTGACATACATGTTGTCTGGGAGCAGCTGGTTAGGAGAGAGCCATCTCCAGTGATCACCGTAACTGGTCGGGAGAGTGAGCTGACACCTATTCCAGAGGATGAGAACGAGGACGAGTCTGAAGAGGAGGAAGAGGAGGAACAGGATCCCGAAGAGGAATTCTCACCTCACTCTACTAGTGCTGAGATGTACGAGGCAGTCTATGATAGCAACGTGGAGCTTCATGGCCTAGTAGGAGATCTCGAGGAGACTATCCAGCAGCGAGACAAGACGATCGAGGAAATGGCAAGTGACCTAGGAGATGCACAGTGGAACCTGATACATATGAAGGTTGATAGAGATGCTGCTCGATTTGAACTGGCAAAGCTGAAGCAAGACATCCAGGAGGAGTCGAGGAAGCGTGCCAGAGCTGAAGAGTCAAATTTGAGGGCTAATCAACGAGCAGACCGAGCCGAAGGTGAAGCTGAAGCCAAGAGGGCCAAGCTGAGGGAAACGAAATATGCTTTTCATACCGCAATAGAGAGAGCTCAGGACTGTATTTTCTACTACCCAGCTCAGTTCCAAGGTTTATCGTGGTATGTGGTGGACCGAAGAACTGCGTTTTGGGTAATGAAAGAGGAACGCAGAGAGGCTGTGCGACGTATTAATATGCCTAGGCAGTAGCAGCAGTAGCAGTAGTAGCAGTAGTAGAGTTGGTTTATGTATTGCTTTTTGTAATAAGTAATGTAATCCCATAATTTGAGATAAGAATGGGATGAGTTAATAATGTAATCCTGCAACTTTTCAGTTCAGGAAAGGATGATGTAAATGGCAGAAATGCTATCTTTTTGATGTTATTAAACTACGAGTAATGAATAAAAGAAGTTTATGGACGTGCTATGTGTTATATGTGAACTGAGCCATTTAAACGTTTAAGTATCAACTTGAATATTTAAAAATTGTGTAAAGGATCTAATAGTAATATTTTCTTAACAGAAAATGCCTCCTAGAAGAAGAATAACACGTCAAAACCCCGAGGGTTCGACGAACAACAACAATAACGATGGGACGAACCCCAACTTGGTTCAGCAGTTGGTGAACCTGTTGACCGGAGCTCTTGCGAATCAGTCGCAGGTGCAGGGTATTACGTTCAAGGAATTCAAGGAAGTAGGACCGCCTGAGTTCAAAGGATCGACTAACCGTATCGAAGCTCAGACATGGGTTATGGAAATAGAGAAGGTATTTTTTGACACCCCCAAATCCGGTATCTTAATTTTCACAGGATTTGGTGTTCACTGTTCCAATATCATACAACTATCTACCCATAAATAATGAAATTCATTTATTAGATAAATAAATCATCATCTTACATCATCTGAAATAATAATACATCATAAATCCCAGGTTAAACTTAACCTTAAATCTCTGTTGCGGAAACGTAAATAAATAAGTTTTAAGTCATCACATATAAATCTTGAACTTTAACATTCTTAACATCAACACAAGTCCTCAACACCTGTTAGCTTTTTCTTTACCCTTGCTACTAGAAGGTACATCATTTCGTTCATTATTAGCTGCAATGTTATTATGCAAGAGTGAGCACGAATGCCCGCAAGTATAAAAATATGTCAGAATAATAACATGCGAGTGAAAGAATTCTGAATAACAGAAAGCTCAACATTTGAATCAAGAATATTAATTAAGAGTCAAATTACTTCTCAAATTTTTAATCAAGAATATTAATCTAGAGTCAAATTACTTCTGAGGGTCATTAAGACATTGAACCGAGTCTTAGGTTATCAAGTATATTAACATTTCCAACCTTTAACAGCCATAAGACTATAGACTTTACTTCTCGTACTTAGAGAGATCAGCCCTTCGTACTGATACTGTGCACACTATCTTAACGCTTTAAGCATCTTCATTAATCCCCTATATTAGGGTTGTTCATCTCAGTTTGACATCAGAATCCGCACCAAATAAAGTTGGTTTGGATAACTCAATAAATGATATTCAAATTGAATATTAACTTCTCAAGGTATACAATCGAATAAGTATTGTACACTTAAATGATACTTTTAAAAGAATCATGGCATCTCATGTAAAATTCTAAACTTGGATATTCAAGAGTAAGAATTTGCTCAACAATAGTAATTAAGCATAGCAATTGCTTAATTTAAAGAGTTTAGTTTAGGAAACTTGCCCAACAATAATAATAAGTTAAGGATAGAAAACTTGCCTCGTGCGCAAGCTACAATTATTACTCACTTCTTTAATTACTCTTACCTATCAATACATTAACAATATCAATTAATCACAAGTTCGATATGATTATTGATTTACAATAGTATTCTTCAAACTCATTATTAGGTTTTCAAATAATGGTTTACGTTGATTAATTAACTTGTTAATTAATCAAGTAACTTAAGTTATTAACTTGTATTAATAACTCATTACATACATAACATGTGTTCATGTTCATTAGACTCAAAACACATTTCACAAATTTCCAACAATTAGAATTTTTTTTCAAAATTTTCGGACAGGCGCGGCCGCGCACCATTTTGCCTTGCAGCCGACGCGGCCGCGCGACTGCAGAATTTCAGAATCTGAAGTTCGCGAACGAACATAGATTTTCTCCCATTTTCTCCCAATTCACATCATTACACTGATTTATAATGTTACCCATGAAGTATAAAATTCACAGGAACATTATATATCACTTATAACATGTTCTTAACATTCCAAGTCATGTAATTACACAAATCAAAATATTAATTTTCACTGTTCTTCAAAACTTTCAAGAGTTTAATGAAAAACATAAAAAATCTCCTTACGGATTCGTTACTACACCGATTCAATTCATTTCAATTCCATTTTCTTTGTTTTAACATATACAATCATATTCATGTATCAATTTAAATATAAACATATGATTCAATCATTAATTTAACCCATATGGGTTATTCACCCATATTCAATACTCTATAATTTCATAAAACTCATTTATTAACAAAGTTATTTGGTGTGATAAGTGTAAATCATGGATACATGATCTAACACATAATACTAACATCTACGGTCACATATATAATAACCTCACACTTTAATTTCCCAAAATGATTCTTAACAGAGAGTTTTTACAAAGACGTATAAAAACTCTGTAAATATTTGAAAAACCCAATTAAGGCCAATTTATATAAAATTGATCCTTTAAAATATGTTTATATGTCAGAAAAAAACGTTATGATCACATACCCATATAGATAAAGCCATATCATAACCCAATTTTGAAATTAGTTTTTCACAGAAAACTAAAATACGTAAATGAAGACTTTGGAAAAATATAACTTTTAAAAACTTAAAAAGGAAGATTACCCTTTGTTAGTATGAAGATAATCACATACAACACTTAAGATTTTCTCAAATCTCTTTCTTTCCCTCAATTTTTCTCTTTTCCTCTGATATTTTTCTCTCAACTTTTCTCTGAGAATTTCTAACTTTTTCTTTGATAATGAATTAGGATAACCCAATATACGTATATATAAATATTACCGTTGTATTTACAACGGACTAACTCCTCTTAAGGCCCTGTTTGCCTTCCTTCTTTTCCTCCTTTCTCTTTATTTTAATAACTAGTTTATAATATAGTTAATGTAACACTTTAATTAATTCAATTAATCTTATTTAAATTAATTAAACAAAATAAAATAATTCATATTTAAATCACATTGTCACATAATTAATATTTTTATTTATTAATTATGTTAATTCCCTAATTCTTTAATTAATTATTAAATTAATTAAAGTAACATTATGCTTATTTAATTAATTTATTTAAGCAAATAAACTCAATTAAATATATACCTTGAACTATTAAATTAATACATATTAATTTAATTAATGTAACACACATAATTAAATTAATCTACCACAAATTCATGACTTAATTATTTAACTCAATAATTAAATCATTAAAAATATTTATTTATTTCAATAAATATTCAAATATCTTTACAAAATTCTCGTTCGTCACATCTTTCCCCCCTTAAAAGGATTCTGTCCTCAGAATCACGGTTCGATTAATAATTTCGTCCCATCACATTCTCATAACAAAAATATTTATTTATTTCAATAAATATTCAAATAACTTTGCAAAACTCTCGTTTGTCACATCTTTCCCCCCTTAAAAGGATTCTGTCCCCAGAATCACGTTCACCTATTCAAGAAAATAAGTGTGGATAATTCTTCATCATATTCTCTTCGAGTTCCCACGTAGCTTCTTCAGCGTTGTGGTTCCTCCAAATTACCTTAACAGAAGGTATTACTTTGTTCCTGAGAACTTGCTCTTTCCTGTCAACTATCTGAACAGAAACTTCTTAGTATGATAAATCTTTCTCAACTTGTAGGGGTTCATATTCTATCACATGTCTGTAATCGGGTTTATAACGTCGTAATACCGACACATGGAAAATATTGTGGACATGCTCCAGTGCCGAAGGCAAAGCTATCTCATAGGCTACTTCTCCAATACTTCGGAGTACCTCAAAGGGTCCAATGAACCTCGGGCTCAATTTTCCCTTCTTACCAAATCTGATCTTTCCCTTCCAAGGAGAGACCTTTAAACATACAAAACTACCCGATTCAAACTCTACATTCTTGCGGTGTGGATCGGCGTATTTCTTCTACCTATCCTGAGCCTCTACTAATCTTGTCCGAATTACTTTAACTATCTCTGCCCTTTGTTGGACTAACTCTGGTCCTAGCAATTGTCTTTCACCAACTTCATCCCAGTACAATAGAGTTTTGCACTTTCTACCGTACAATGCTTCGTAAGGCGGCATACCAATACTAGCGTGGTAACTATTATTATAACCAAATTCTATAAGCGGCAAATGATCATCCCAATTGCCTTTAAAATCCATTATGCATTCTCTAAACATATCCTCTAATGTTTGGATCATTCTTTCACTTTGCCCGTCAGTCTGAGGGTGATAAGCGGTGCTCATCCTCAACTGTGTTCCCATGTATTCTTGCAGTCGCTTCCAGAAATTCGATGTGAAGCGCGGATCATGGTCAGAAATAATTGACACTGGCACCCCGTGCCTCGAAACAATCTCCTTTACATATAACTTCGCCAATTGTTCTAGGTTAAATCTGATTTTGATCTGAAGAAAGTGTGCGGATTTCGTTAATCGGTCGACGATAACCCATACTGCGTCATAGCCTTTCTGGGTCATCGGAAGGCCAACAACAAAATTCATTGTAATATGTTCCCATTTCCATTCTGGGATTTCTAAAGGTTGTAACAAACCACTTGGCCTTTGGTGTTCTGCCTTGATCCTTTGACAAGTCAGACACTTGGCAACACAATCGGCCACGTCCCTCTTCATATTTGGCCACCAAAAGTGTTGTCGTAAATCCTGATACATCTTAGTACTCCCGGGATGAATGTAATACCTCGAACTATGAGCCACACTCAAAATGTCCTCCTTGATTTCTGGTATTAGCGGTACCCAAACTCTACTTTCAAATCTCAACAATCCTTCGCTGTCCATTTTAAATCTAAGTTCAGTCCCATCAGATATCTTTTTCTTTACTTCCTCACATTCCTTATCTAGTATTTGAGATTCCTTAATTTTATCCAACAAAGTTGTACCAGCTTGCATATGAAAGAGTTTCTCATCAATCTCCATTGGACATCCTACTTCCAATTCCAGCTTTTCCATTGCTGAAATTAATTTTTCCTGTGCTGTCAGCATCATCAACTTTTCCCGACCCTTTCTGCTTAAGGCGTCGGCTACAACATTCGCTTTGCCTGGGTGGTATAAGATATCACAATCATAATCCTTTATTAACTCCAACCACCTTCTTTGGCGCATATTCAAGTCTTTCTGTGTGAAAATTTACTTCAGACACTTATGGTCTGTATATATTTCACACTTCTCCCCATAGAGATAGTGTCTCCAAATCTTTAAAGCAAATACCACCGCAGCCAATTCCAAATCATGGGTTGGATATCCCTTCTTATAATCTTTCAACTGTCGTGACGCATACGCAATGACTCTGCCATTTTGCATAAGCACACAGCCTAGCCCTTTATGCGACGCATCACTATATACCACAAAATTTCTTGTATCATCCGGTAGGGACAACACAGGTGTTGTACTCAACCTTCTCTTAAGCTCTTGAAAACTTTCCTCGCACTTCTCCGTCCAAACGAATTTTACAACTTTCCTAGTCAAATTCGTTAGTGGAGTGGCAATTTTGGAAAAATCCTGAATAAATCTTCTATAGTAACCAGTTAATCCAAGAAAACTTCGTACTTCCGAAGGTGTTTTCGGTTGATCCAAATTCATCACTGCTTCGACTTTGGAGGGATCCACTAAATTCCATCCTTATCAATCACGTGTCCGAGAAATTGCACCCTTTCAATCCAAAATTCACACTTTGAGAATTTGGCATACAACTTCTCTCTTCTTAATACTTCTAACGTCAACTTCAAATGCTCAACATGTTCTTCCTTGGTCTTAGAATAGACCAATATATCATCAATAAAAACCACTACGAATTTGTCCAGAAACGGCTTGAACACTCCATTCATTAGGCCCATAAATGCTGCAGGCGCATTTGTTAGACCAAATAACATAACCAAAAATTCGTAGTGACCATATCGTGTCCTAAATGCTGTCTTCGGGATATCTTCTGGCCTTACCTTCAACTGATGATAACCACTTCTCAGGTCTATCTTCGAGAAATATCTCGCTCCTTTTAATTGATCAAACAGATCATCAATCCTTGGCAACGGATACCTATTCTTAATGGTAACCTTGTTCAATTCTCTATAGTCGATGCAGAGTCGCATCGTTCCATCCTTCTTCTTAACAAATAATACCGGCACTCCCCACGGTGATACGCTCGGTTGAATATATTTCTTGTCCAATAGCTCTTGTAGCTGTACCATCAATTCCTTCATTTCTACCGGAGCCATCCGGTACGGTGCTTTCGATATTGGAACCGTTCCTGGCACCAAATCGATAACAAAATCTACTTTCCTGTCAGGCGGAAGTCCTGGCAGATCATCCGGGAAAACATCCACGAAGTCTCTTACGACTGGTATTTCTTCTAACTTTGGATTCTCTTTACGACTATCGACTATGTAGGCTAAATACCCCACACAGCCCTGTCTTAATAACTTCCTGGCCTGCATCATCGTCAGACAACTCGCTTGTCTAGGCGATTTGCTGCCATAAAATATAACCTTTGACGGAGTCATAAGGTTAATACATTTCTTCTGGCAATCAATTACTGCTCCATAATTGAATAACCAATCCATTCCCAGGATAACGTCAAATTTCCCAAGTTTAATCGGGATAAGATCTACATTCATAACGTTACCCTTAATATCCACTCTACAGTTCTTGTGTATATACTTAATAGGAATTAATTCCTTGTTCGCAATCTCTATATTCATAGGGATTTCTAATTCGTCTTTAAGCAATTCTAAATTCTTTGCAAAGTCATCGGATATTAATGAACAAGTAGCACCCGAATCAAATAAAACATAAGCATTGACTTTATTGATCGAAATGATACTTGACACCACATCACGAGACTGCACAGCGTCTTGTACGGTCATGTTAAATGTCCTTGCAGTTGGTCGGTTTGTCAAAGTCGGTCCGGTAATTGTAAGAGGATTTCCACTATTATTTCCCTTATTTCCACCTGACCCTGCCCCTCCAGATGCCTTCTTTGGACAGTCTCTAGCCAAGTGATCCTTTGACCCACATGTATAGCAGGCGCCCTTCTTAGGGTTAGGGCAGTTAGGTGCTATGTGGCCTTCCTGACCACAATTGTAGCAAACTCTTTTTTCTTTCATACAGACTCCCAAGTGAGTCTTCCCATAGGTTGGGCATGGTTCTAACTTTTTCTTCTGACTACCTTGCTGACTTACAGACAACGGGTTGTAGCCTTATTGTTTCCTTCATTATCATTCTTCTTCTTCTTTTGATCCTGATTGTACTTAGACACCGCTTCGCTTCCACCTTCAGCTAGAATGGCCTTCTCCAGAACTCCAGTAAAAGTGTTCAATTGAAACATTGACACCTTGCTATACAACCAGGGTTTCAATTCCTGTTCAAAACGCCTAGCCTTTCTTTCGTCAGTATGCACCTGATATTGGGCAAACCTAGACAATTCATTAAACTTTGCCACGTAGTCGGGCACAGACATATTCCCTTGCTTCAACTCCAGAAAATGCACCTCCATTTGATTCTAGGAGCTGGTCGGGAAATACATCTCGAAAAACATTTCTTTAAACCTTTCCCAGGTTATTACTCCTTCTCCTCCCCTGATCTTATTTGCCTGCCACCAATAGCTGGCTTCTTATTTTAACATAAATATCGCGTAGGCGGTCTTCTGGTCCTCCCTAACTCGGGCGACCTCAAAAATTTTCTCCATTTCCATAACCCAAGTCTGAGCTTCTATCGGGTTCATGGAACCCTTAAAATCTGGAGGTCCCACTACCTTAAATTCTTTAAATGAGGTGACGGTGTCCGAGTATGCTGCTAAGTTTAACGAATTGGCCAGGTTCGCTACCTGCCAGGTCAGTACTGACGCTAGGAAAGCGAGAAGGTTTGAGCGGGGACTGAAGCCCTGGCTCTACAGAAAGGTTTCCATGTTCCAGCTGAATACCTTTGCAGTGGTGATGGAGAAAGCCATACTTGCTGAGGGAGGAAGCGAAGCGGTGACGAGGTTTAACCAAGATAAGAAGAAGAATAATGAGGTAGAAACCAAGACTGGGGGTAGCAGCGCTATGAACCAGAAAAGGAAGTGGTCTGATAATACCTTTGCTGGGAGTCAGCAGGGAAGCCAGCAGAAGAGGAAGTTTGAAGCATGTGCTACATGCGGTAAGAATCACACTGGCATGTGCATGAAGGGGAAGTGGGTGTGCTTCAACTGTGGTCAGGAAGGCCACATTGCACCTAATTTCCCAAACCCGAAGAAGGGAGCTTGCTTTACATGTGGATCCAAAGATCACATGGCTCGCAACTGCCCGAAGAAGCTGACGGCATAGGGAGCGGAGGAAATGGAAGCGGCAGTTCCGTGACCATTACTGCACCATTGCAAACTGTTCGACCCACTGCACGGACATTCAATATGACGGTGCAGGATGCTGTGCAATCAAAAGATGTGGTGTCAGGTATTATTCTGGTCAATAGTATAAATGCATATGTATTATTTGATTCGGGTGCTAGTTGTTCATTCATATCTGATGATTTTGCTAAAACCTTAGACTTACCAGTAGAGGAGTTAGTTTACCCTTTAAACATAGAGATAGCGAATAGGGAGGTTATTCCTGTTAGGAGCATTTATAAGAACTGTAGATTGGACATTAAGGGTCAGGAGGTTAGAGTAGATTTGATTCCGATTAAACTTGGGGAATTCGACGTCATACTAGGTATAGGATTGGTTGTTCAACCATGGGGCGATAATTGACTGTCAGAAGAAGTCGGTGAACGTTACGACTCCGTCGAAGTTAGTGTTCTATGGTAGCAAATCTCCTAGACAAGCAAGTTGTTTGACTGTTATTCAAGCCAAGAAACTTCTGACGCAAGGCTATGTAGGATATCTAGCCTACATAGTAGATACGCGTAAGGAAAGCCCGAAGGTGGAGGAAATATCGGTAGTTAGGAGTTTGTAGACTTTTTTCTTAGCAATTTGCCAGGACTTCCGCCGGATAGGGAGACAGAGTTCGTGATCAATTTAGCGTCGGTAACTGCTCCAATTTCGAAGGCTTCGTACCGAATGGCTCCAGTCGAGATGAAGGAACTGATGGTTCAACTACAAGAATTACTAGACAAGAAGTATATCCAACTGAGCGTTTCACCGTGGGGAGCGCCTGTTTTATTTGTTAAGAAGAAAGATGGATCGATGCATCTTTGCATTGATTATAGGGACTTGAATAAAGTTACGATCAATAATAGGTATCCTTTACCTAGGATCGATGACTTTTTTGATCAACTGAAGGGTGCGAGGTACTTCTCGAAAATCAATTTGAGAAGCGGGTATCATCAGTTGAAGGTGAGGAAGGAAGATATACCGAAAATGGCTTTTAGGACTCGATATGGGCATTACGAGTTCTTGGTGATGTCATTTGGTCTCACGAATTCCCCAGCTGCATTTATGGACCTAATGAACATGGTGTTTAAGCCATTTCTGGACAAGTTCATGGTAATGTTCATTGATGACATCCTGGTTTATTCCAAGACTAAGGAGGAGCATGCTGAACACTTACGACTAACCTTAGAAGCGCTGAGACGAGAGAAGCTTTACGCTAAATTCTTGAAATGCGAATTTTGGTTGGAACGTGTGTAATTTCTTGGCCACGTGATCGACAAGGATGGTATTTCGGTGGATCCGTCGAAGGTTGAGGCCTTAATGAGTTGGGATCAGCCGAAGACACCGTCTGAAGTGAGGAGTTTCTTGGGATTGGCAGGTTATTACCATAGATTTAACCAAGACTTTTCTAGAATCGCAACTCCGTTGATGAATTTGACTCGTAAAATAGTTAAGTTTGTTTGGACGGAGAAGTGTGAGGAGAGTTTTCAAGAGTTGAAGAAGAGGCTGAGTACTGCGCCTGTATTGTCTTTACCGGATAGTTCGGGGAATTTCGTGGTATATAGTGATGCCTTACATAAAGGATTAGGCTGTGTGTTGATGCAGAGCGGCAAAGTCATTGCCTATTCGTCATGTCAGCTGAAGGATTACGAGAAGGGGTATCCGACCCATGATCTAGAATTGGCGGCAGTAGTGTTTGCCCTAAAGATTTAGAGGCACTACTTATATTGAGAGAAGTGTGAAATATACACAGATCACAAGAGTCTGAAGTATATATTTACCCAGAAGGATTTGAACATGAGCCAAAGAAGGTGGTTGGAACTGATTAAAGACTACGATTGCGAGATACTTTACCATCCGGGTAAAGCTAACGTTGTCACCGACGCTTTGAGCAGGAAAGGTCGGGAGAAGCTGAACGTGTTAACTGATCAGGATCGATTAATAGAACAGATGGCTAGATTGGAGTTGGAAGTGAAGTTTTCGAAGGAATCGAATGAGATGTTGTTTCAAGTAACCACTGGTTCTACTCTAGTAGACAAGGTGAAAGAAGCACAACTTCACGATGAAGAATGCAGGAAAGTACAGATGAGGATAATCGATGGCGAAGAGTTCAAGTTCAAGATAGATAATGAAGATCTGTTATAATTTAAAGGTAGAATCTGGGTACCGCCAATACCAGAGGTCAAAGAGGACATTCTGAGCGAAGCTCATAGTTTTAGATATTCTATTTACCCTGGGAGTACAAAGATGTACCAGGATCTCAGGCATCATTTCTGGTGGCCGAATATGAAGAGGGATGCTGCTGAATGCGTTGCGAAGTGCTTAACGTGCCAGAAAGTCAAAGCAAAACACCAGAGACCAAGTGGACTGCTGCAACCGTTAGAAATTTTAGAGTGGAAGTGGGAGCACATCACGATGGATTTCGTGGTCCTGCGACTCAGAAGGGATTTGATGCGATATGGGTTATAGTGGATCGACTGAGTCAGCCCACTTTTTCCCGATTAGGGTTAAGTACAACTTGGATAAGCTAGCAAAGTTATACGTCAAGGAAATTATTTCTAGACACGGTGTTCTAGTGTCAATTGTGTCTGATAGAGATCCGCGTTTTACGTCTAAATTCTGGAAGCATTTGCAAGAATGCCTGGGAACGCAATTGCGAATGAGTACAGCGTATCATCCTCAGACTGATGACCAGAGCGAAAGAACGATTCAGACGCTTGAGGATATGCTGAGAGCTTGTGTGATGGACTTCAAAGGAAGTTGGGAGGATCACCTACCATTGGTGGAGTTCGCCTACAACAATAGTCATCATGCGAGTATTGGCATGCCGCCTTACAAAGCATTATACGGCAAAAAATGTAGAACTCCTTTGTGCTGGGATGAAGTCGGTGAACGTCAATTGTTGGGACCAGAATTGGTACAACAAACCACCGAAATTGTGAAGCTGATCAGAACGAGATTAGTTGCTGCTCAAGACAGACAAAAGAAGTATGTCAATTTACATCGACAGAACCGAGATTTCTTACCAGGAAGTTTCGTGTTCCTGAAAGTATCCCCCTGGAAGGGGAAGATTCGATTTGGTAAGAAGGGAAAGTTGAGTCCCAGATTTATTGGACCTTTTGAGGTGTTACGAAAAGTTGGCGAGGTAGCTTACGAGATTGCATTACCTTCGGAGCTCGAGAATATACATAATGTCTTTCATATTTCTGTGTTAAGACCTTACAAGCATGATTATAAACATGTAATAGAATTTGAACCTTTACAATTTGATAAGGACTTAACATATGAAGAAGTGCATGTTCAAATAGTTGATAGAAAGGAACAAGTACTTAGGAATAAAGTGATAACTTTTGTTAAGGTAATCTGGAGGAACCACAGTGCTGAAGAAGCTACGTGGGAACTCGAAGATGTTATGATGAAATCTTATCCGCATTTATTTACTTAGTTGTGTGTAATCCCTTATATACTGATTCTGGGGACAAAATCCTTTCAAGGAGGGAAGAATGTAATAGATGGAAAAAAAAATTATGTGTGATTCTGGGGACAAAATCCTTTTAAGGAGGGAAGATTGTAACGATTGAGATTTTATATTTAATTTTAAATATTTATTGAGTTAAATAAATATTTTATGTGATTTATTTATTGAGTTAAATAAATAAATTATGTAATTTATGGAAGTGATTTAATTAAGTGTTATATATTAATTAAATGAATGTGTAATATTTATTTAATTGATGTATATTTTATATTATAGTTCTAATTTAATTGAGAGAATTAAATTAGATGATTTATGTGTTAGTGCTACATGAATTATAATTAGCGAGTAATTATAATTATGTGACAAATTTTATGTGATTTATTGATGTTAGATTTTAATTGATTAAATTAGTTGTTTAATATTTAATTAATTAAAATGTGACATTAAAGTATGTGTTAAAATAATTTATTAAAATAAAAGAAAAAAGGATTTTAAATTATTTTAACCAAACAAGGCCCTTGTAATTGTTTTAAACCTAATTCTACCAAACGGGGCCCTAACTATCAAAAAGCTGTTTTAAATAAACTGGTTACCAAACAATACCTTAGCATTAATAATATGTTTTTCAAAATAACCTTGTTTTGCCAAACAAGGCATTGTGTCTTTTGAAAATTATAACTGACATTATACTTAATATATTTTGTCAGTTATATTATATATAATTAATCCTATATCTATTATTACGTATTACATTATACGTTAGTTTACTTTACGCTAAGTTAGTCTAAACTAAGAAAACAAAGAGAGAAAAAGAAGATCAGAGAAGTTGAGAGAAAGAAGAAGGAGAATTTGGAGAGAAAGCAAGAAAAGCTTAAGGGAATTCATCTTCTTCACTAACAACTAGCTTAAAGGTAATTTATAATCTCTACTTTTATATTTTCAGAACTCAGCTATATATCCTTCGTATTTTATTCTCTGTTAAAAATAAGTTTTCATGAAATTATGTAAACATGGATTATATATATAATTGTATTCATGTGTTGTTCGTAGTAGGTTAATTGCTATCAATGGTTTTTAGAAAAACAAATTGGTGATTTAATATGTTTTAATAAGAATTTATGTTCTTATGTGTTCATACGGTTTCGACCAATTTTAGAATGAAAAATAACGAAATTGATATATGTTAATATGCTTATTAGGTATTTACTTGATGCTATCTTCAATTTCAAGTATAATGCATGCATATAGGGTTGAATTGCTTGAGAGAAATAGTTACAGTGGATTATTTTGGAAAATATATGAGTTTTCATGAAAAAGGTCAAATTAGATTTTTAAAACTTGTGATTATCATTGTTTAGATGGTTTTGTGTTTTAGAAGCATGTTATATATATGTATTATTGCATAGGTATGATTTACAATGTTTAAGTTACTGTGAATTACCGTTTGTTGGCTTGTTTGGGTTAATCGGTGAAGCAGAGTATCGTGGCTGTCTACCTTTGTCTGTGCTCCTGCGCAGCTGCGCCGGTAGTACAGCCAAAAGCAGCGCAGCTGCGCCTCTTGTCTTTCCCAGATTAAGCACCTGCGCAGCTGCGCCGGTGTCAAGGCCTTTAGCTGCACAGCTGCGCCGGGTTCTGTGCAGTGGCAGTGTGTTTTAAACAATTGTGCAAATTGTCTTCATGCCTAAGTTACATTATTGCTAAGATAATGAGCATATATCTAGCTGCTATAACATGTGTTAACATGAAGTTGATAATTTCATAATTTGAGAAAAAGGAAGTTTTGAAAACCTAATATAGTATTTAAATTATAAACTATAATTGCTTAATTATAAAATAAGTTAATTAATTATAATTTGATTAATTATAATTAAGAGTAAATGTTTAATTTAAATTATATTTCTGTGAAATTATAATGTATAGAAGTTGATTTATTTTAATCAATTAGATGTTAATTTAAATTATAATTTATGTAATTATAATTTAATAAATGCTTGTTTAATTATGGATTATAAATTGATAATTGCATGATTAATTATAAATTGTGTAATTATAATGCATGATATAGTTTAATTGATTATAAATTATAATTTGTTTATAATTTAAAAGGTAAATATAATTTAAGTAATTATAATTTGATTAAGTGTTTGAATTATAATTGTTTAATTATAATTTAGCTAAATACATAATTGATTTAATTATGTGAATATGTATGTGATGTAATTAACTATGTGATAGTTGATTATTATTATTTATTTAATTAGAGTGAGTTAACCATGAGGGTTAACCACTTATGTGAATTAGTTATGTATTAACTAATTTAGATTATTATAATTGAATGTGTATAGGAAGTGTTTAAGTACGTGGTTGAGTTAAGTAGCTTGCGCTTAAGGCAAGTTTTCTAAATTCTAAACTCGTTAATTCTATGAAAGTTTTCTAAACCCTAATCTTGTATTAATTTTATGCAAGTTTTCTAAACCCCAAACTCGTTAATTCTATGCAAGTTTTCTAAACCCTGATCTTGTATTAATTTTTATGCAAATCTTCTAACCTTAAACTTGTTAATTATATATAATTTCTTGAATTCATATATTCATTGTTGAGAATGTCTTTTCCATTTCTGTATTGGACAATTGTTTATTTAATTGAAATGATCTTAACTTATTGTTCAAGTAAGATCCAGTTATTATTTTAAATTCTTTAAGTTGATTCTAAAGCATATGTTAGTTCATAATTCTGTTTTTTACGAATTATTGATAGTCGATTCAATTAATCCTTAGGTTGATGAACGTGAATTCTAAATTACCCTTGTAAGCTTATCCAAACCAAACTTTCTTTGGTGCGGACTTGAATTCAAATTATTAAGTTGAACAACTCTATTTACTAGGGGAGGTTACTACGCATAGCGTTAAGATGTTTGTGCACAATACATGGCACAAAGGGCTGATCCCCCTAAGTACGAGTTAAGGTCCATAGTCTTATTGACTGTTAAAGGTTTACATAGAAATATTTATAACCTAGGACAAGACTTCAAAGGTCTTATGACACTCAGATAAATTTTATTTTTGAATTGTAATTGCGATGAAAGAATTATTATTCAATTCTTTATTGTTAAAGCGAATCATATTATTCAGATTCTGTGAAAGATATCCTTTTATGTATATATTATTGTTAAACTCCAGTGAGCTGTGGTTTGCTCACTCTTGCATTAAATAATAATTTCAGTTAAGGTTGATAACGCTGATGCTCCGTCTACGAGTAAGGGCAAAGGAAAACAAAGCAAGTGAAGACTTATTTTATTTAATTGAGAATGATTGTAATAAGACTTGAATGTTATGTTTTTATTTCTGCACTTTATTATATTCATGTCAGGGTTAGAGTAACCCGAGATTATTTTACAAAGGTCGTATTGTTGTAAGGGAGATTTATTTATTTTAATTTAAGTTGTAGTTACTTTGCATTATTCATTGGGTAGATGTATGTTATATTAGAAAGTGAACACCAAATCATGTGAAAACGAAGTACCCGGATTTGGAGGTGTCACAATTACGCAAGCTTTTCCAAAACTTTGAAGTGGAGCACAGGTTTCGATCGGAAATACTTGACATCGATATGTGTCGCAAAACGATTTTCTTTACGTGTGAGTTTGCTAACTGATTTAAATTGAATAGAATACCTATAGCTAGAAAGCGTGTTATCTTCTTTAATCGGTCGATGCATTCTACAACTTCTCGTCTCATATTGACCACCAAAAGTGTCTTCAAAGATCCCGATACGTTTTCGTGCTTCCTGGGTGAAATCAAATATGTCCAACTATATGCCTCATGAAAACTCTTATCTCGCAAATTTTAGTTACGGTTGACTCTCACGCTCGATCTACAAATTTCAAGATACCATTTCTGAACTTTTCCTCTTTACCTTCTCGCAGTTTTTGTCTTTATCTTGTCATCCCTTTACTCTATCCAACAACGTTGGACAAACCTCCGTTATAAACTTCCCTTTGGACTTTCTGGGTCCCTTCACTTCTATTTCCAATCTTTTCATCTTCCTGATTAGCTCCTCTCGAGTTATCAACTTGAATAATTTCCCCATTCCCTTTTTCCTACTTAGCATATCGGCTACTACGTTCGCCTTTTCTAGGTGATAGAGAATTTCGCAATGGTAGTCTTCGACTGCTCCCAATTTCTTACCGCCTTTACCTCTGTCAGATCTGACGTGCCCTAAAACTAACCTTCTCCTTGACACACAACACTGGTGCTCCACAAGGGAAAACACACTCGACTGAATATATCCTTTATCTAACATTTCTTGCAATTGTATTAATAATTCTTCTTTTCTATCGGCGCCATAAGATAGGTGCTTTCGAAATCAGTGCAGTCTCCGGTACTAAATCTATTACGACTTATTTTCTCTGTCTGGCGGAAGGCCGGGCAGATCGTCTGGAAATACGTTTTGAAATTCTGGTTCTATTAATACATTATTTATTTCTACTCTCGCTCTCTTGGTAACTACAATATGGTGAAACAATCTACACAAACGTTTCTTAACAATCCCTTGGCCTGCATCATTGTAAAGCAACACAGTTGCCTAAGCTACGAGCTACCATAAAACACTTCCTTGGACCGATTTGGATTCTGAAGGTTCACATTTTTCTTCTAACAGTCAATTATCGTAGTATAGTTATGTAATCAGTCCATTTTTTTTAGCATCCCATCACACTTTCCAAATTTTATCGGAATTCAATCTATGCTTAGTTTACATCCCCTAATTTACGCGCAACAATTACGGTAAACGAATTTCTACGGGAATTACTTCCTTATTCGCAACTTCTATGTTTAAAGGATCTTCTAATTGTTCTTGGGGTAACTTAGTCGTTTCACAGTCCTTCAGATGCAAAAGGGAAAGATAGCACTCAGATTAGATAATATATACGCATTTATATTATAGATTAAGACAGCACCTGACATCACAACTTGGAACGCCACTGCATCATGTATCATAACATTAGTCGTACTTGGCATTGGTTCACTCGATTGAGCTAGTTCAATTATCGCCGGCTTTCCGCTATGGCTTCTTTTGTTGCTATCTTCTTCCTTGCTTCCTTTCTTTGGGCAGTTCTTAACCTGATGACCTGTTGACCTACAAGCAAAGCCTCTTCGATCTTCTTCGGGTTTGGGCAATTCGGGGAAATATGACCTTCCTAACCGCAGCTATAGCAAACGCCTCGTCCCTTCCAGCACTCTTCTTGATGACTCTTTCCACATTTTCAGGCAAACCTTGTTCTTTTTCTTGAGTCCTTCTTGGTGACTTCCCCTCGGATTGTTGTTGATGTTGTTGTTGTCCCGTCTTCTTTTGTTTTCGTTTCCCTTCTCGTTCGTTTTCTTCTGCCAATTACGTATTTGTCATTTTTCAGATCCATACGCAAAATAATCTTTGGTTTTCTCCTCCCTAGGACAGTTAGGAGAAATATGACCCTTCTCACCGCACTTATAACATCCACGTTTTCCTTTCAAGCACGCTCCCATGTGGTTCTTTCTACATTTCTTACAAGCTTCTACCTTCTTCTTCCGTAGTTGTCCTTCTCCTCATACATACTTATTCTCATTCCACTTCCTCTTGAAATTCTTACTGCTACCACTACAACTCTCTTCTATTCTTCCTTTGTTCGCTTTCTTTGAATTATTAACCTCTCTTTCTTTAGTCAAATTAATATCTTTTCTTACCTCTGAAGTTTCCGTATGTCTCTTCTTATAATCATTGATTCCTTCTTCAAAAGCATTTACTATAAGATCTACCAATTGTCGTAAGGGTTCTTGATTCAATTCCCTATCTCCATTCTCCGTCGCTTGACGAGTCTCTCCTCCTTGGGGTATTGACATTTATCTACGTAGAAATAAAATGGTATTATCATCTCTTTGTTAAACATCTAATACTTCTTAAGACGTATAAGTTTTATTGCTATTATCCCTTGTTATTATTTAACAAAATCTGGTTACTACACACACGTTTAATAAAAACATGCCACATAAAACATATCACATTGTATAGCAATCTGCTAGTCTCATTACATACCCCTCTCGGTTACCACTAAAGTTGGGGTTAGAAAGATACTTCCCATATTATCCCTAAAATTGGGGTCCACAACACTGTTCCATATCTATAAACATCTATCGCGACGCTTATTATCTAACTACCTTCACTCTCACCATGTCTGTATCTATTAGTTACTAATCTGAAGGTTTGGAACTTCGCCTCCCACTATTGTATCTTATTTTTCATTTTAAAGAAACTCAAATATGTCTCAATCCTAAAAGAAAACTTCCACCGTGGATTTTCGATTATATTCCGATTCGATCTCCTCCTAGGTTAAGGTTACTGCTAAAAAAGGCTTAACTTCAAGGGGTGTTGCGGACACCACATGTATTTCACATGGTTCCTCCTCCATGACCCTACTAGGTTTACCTATCTCTGACATCCATAATCACATAACTAATAAACTTTATTATTATCTCTGAATAAAACATAATTTCATCGTATGGAATGAAAATATATTTCATAACACTACTATCTTTCTGAGAAACTCTACATGAGTTCTATCTACTTCTAGTCTCTAATTTCTTCTAAGGTTATAGCCTAAGGACTCGCTCCTAAGGTTTATAACCTACAGCTTTGATACCAACCTGTGACGCCCCCAAATTCAGACCGTCACTGATCTCGAATTCGGTTCATCATGTACTAATTCTAATAACAACTAAAATCTTAAACAATGGAATAACAGAATAATTTACATTGATATAACATAAATATTCTCGTCCCAAGTCTTGAAACTATTACTAATACACTTCATAACTTAAACCAAACATTTCTTAATACATAACATTTAAATAAGTCTTAATACAACATAACGGAAACATCCTAATATAGAAAAGCACAGCTACTCCATAGCCTTGCCTTCGTACTTGTCCTGTACTGGGGTTCCACCTTGCCCTGCCCTAACTGAAATATTTATGGGAAGCAAGAGTGAGCAACAAATTTGCTCAGCAAGTAATACGCCAATAAATGTGAACAGGAATATATACATTTCTAAATCTCAAGGGAAAAACGGTAATTAATCGCTCAGGATTTTAATCAAGAATGTTGTGAACAAAATAAATAGCAATGACTTCCAAATCTATTACGTGAAGTTGAATAAGGACCATTACGGGTCGAGAAGTTATTAAAAGTTTCAAAAGTTTCAACAATTTCAAGTGAATGAATAGATATCACTGAGTGTTCGCTATGGATCAAAGATTAATAAAGAATCCAATGAATTCAAAGTTTCAAGTTAATAAATACTGCATACTGAGTGGTCGCTAAGAACCAAAAATATTTCTGGTAACCCAAACAAGTACAATTAGGGGATCAGCCTATCGTACCTGGTGTTATGCATAACCTGTCACACCACTGTCGGCACCCCGACTATATATTTCCCCTTTTTACAAGGGTTGTTCAACTCAGTCAATTTATAAGAGTCCGCACCAAGGCAATTGGTGTGGATTTCTTTCTAATTCATGATATTGGTCTAGCCGAATTAAATGGCGTAGATAATTTCAACAATGTATATAAGAACAATTTATGAGTTCAATACTCGCAACAATAATTTGAAGAATATAATCGTGATTTAAATCAAACTATGAAACATAAGTTTGTAAGGCAAGAATTATTCTAGCATCTATTTACTCGTACGACCAAAGTTAGTACAAGCTCGAATATGTGTTCAATAAAGAGAATGAATCAAATACTTGCTCAACAAAAGAGTAGTCAGATACTTGCAATTAATATACAAGAACGGTTTCAAGGAAACTTGCACAATGAAAGAGTATAAGTTAGGGAACTTGCTTACGACGTTCCTCGAATAAGTAACCACAAGGATATGATACTTGCAACACAATAAAAGTAGGGTTCAGATACTTGCACTATAAATGAGTGTAAGTCAGGAAACTTGCCTTAAGCGTAGTTTATCCACGTAAAGTAAATCAACACTTTCGAATCCCTATCGTAATATAGTTACGTATATATATATGATATCCATTAGTCATATCTTATCATATCTTGGATATACGATCAACACATAAGTTAGGCCTTAACCTTACTACACAGTTATAACACATATAACATTGTATTAAATCATAACGCTTAACCGATTAGGTCATTATTATCTAGGGAATTCCTTCTCTCAAGTTAAACATCTTCATAGTATGTTATTATTTACTTACACACATGTCGTACGAAATCAGATTATCATGAAATCAAGTAACATAGTTATATCACGTATGGCATTGTAGTAAATCATAACACTAAATTAGTTATGTCTTTATTATCTCTGGAGTTCCTTTTATAACTAAAACATCCTCATATATTATTACTATCACATAAGACCACAACTAGTACCAAACACACTTTATTTAGCAAGTTATGGTATTTCTATAAGTTAACCGTCAAGATCGGATTCAAGTATCAACATATGATAACATATATACATGTTAAAGGGTCCTTCTATATTTGTACAACCTTTTCACATTCAATTTTACATGATATAGGTTCTAAGGTAATACCCTTAATAACTTAAGTCCATTCAAGGTCATGAAACCACATTAGCTATCATGCTAGTTATTTTAAACATATGGGGTGATCACATAACTTGTTTTAGGTATGCTTACAAGTTTCTACTTCATATACACATAACTAGTATTGTTACTTAGCTTAAATCATGCTTCACTTGTGATCAACTAATCTTTATGGCATCTAACATGGCATGTATACGTGTATGACATATTGATGAGGTTAAGAGCACTGCCAAACATGTCAGAATATCAGAATATGAAACTCGCAATAACATGTCGAAGTCTACTTCCAAAACTTATCTTTTGTTTAGTAATGTTCACTAATGAGTCCATCGTGTGCATGTTATATCATAAAACATATACGTACATGGTATCACGTTCTTCATGCATTTCTAGGTCACACTGACACGTATCTAAATCAGAATATAAACATGAGTATATCATATTAAGGCTTCTTTTTAAGTTCTAAGTTTATTTATAAATTTTAAGTTTGTTTCAACACTATAAGTTTTCATCAATCAGGCATGCAATCATAGTAAAACATGTTTGCGTTAACTCCATGTACTCCTATATGCATGCTACTTATGTTTTCAAACTTTTTCCAAAGTGTTATCATAAGTTCGCACGTAACAGCCTGGATCAGAAGCAGAATCTGGAACCAGTTACCTGCGCAGCTACGCAGCGCCCCGGTTCAAAACTGGCGCAGCTGCGCAGGGCCTTGGCCAGCAAAACGTAAGTCTAGCACTAGCGCAGCTGCACAGCACCCTAGTATAACCAGGGCGCAGCTGCGCCGTTACCTGTACAGAGCTGGAAGCTCCTACTTCAGCAGACATCAACCCAATTCATAAAATTCATTCACGAAAACAACCACATTGTATTCCAACATGCTTATAAGTTTATTATAACAACTAAACAAGCTTTCTATAATTCAATTAGCATGTGTTGCAACCAAAATCAAGAATTTAGAACTTGACAGAAAACAAGAAATGGAGTCCACGAAATGAAGAACAAGAAATGGAATTATACCTCTGTAATGAAATCGTTGTTAACTGAATTCTCAACTCTTAGAATACTTAACACTGATATATAGGCTCTCACCCAACTCTTACACAAAATTCTCAACAAATGAATTTTTGAAGGAGAAGAGGCCATATATATAGCAAAACCAATACATAGCTATTGCAATTGCACTCTAAATTAAACCAACGGGAATGTAGGATTGCATGGTGGGTAAGAAGAAGTTGGTGGATGGTTGGTGAAGAAATCATGACTCCCACTCCCTTGCTCATCATGAGCTATGAAATGTTTGCTGAAATTGAGAATATAGAGTAGAGTAGCTTGTATGCAACACACGTGAAGGAGAATGGGTCTCATATAATGGGACAAGGCCAATTTCAATCTCAGCATTCTAGCAATTGTACAATGAAATGTTATAACATATATCATACACTTAGGCTATTACATATATATTCATACTATATATTTAGATTATAATTAACATTATAATGTAAGTCACATGCTTAATATTTCAAGTAGTAGATGTGATATGACAATGTAACATACATATAATCCATATACAGTTTGTTAATACCGGATATAATTTAATCGAATATTCTCTTATTACATTATCTCATGTATTATTCAATTAAATTCTATTAATCAACAATTGTTTACAATATTTCCATGATGTATTACTTTAATGTATACTCATATACATATTGTCACATAAGCATCATGATGTATTCATAACATATAGTTTTAATATGTACAGCCACATTGCCTTATATAATATAGTTTATATATAATTGCATGGTCACGCTTAAGTGTTGCACTACACACGTATCATACTATATGTTATATTTTTAATTATCACATCCTTTGCACATATCAATTAATTGAGCAACTAAACTCTACTCGATTATTATTTACAATGGCAATTAATATTAATTAATTCTTCCCTCATCAATCAATGTAATTATCAATCTCCATAACAATTAATTAACGTTTATATGATTAATTATCACATTTAAATAAATATAAGTCTTATTATATTTATAAACAAATTGCTTATTATTATTCTATTATTCCATTATATATATAATTAATCATCAATTATTATTTATATTCATGATACATTATTTTAATGTCCACACACTCACATAGTCACATAGGCATTATCATGTAACTTAATAAATCTTACTATATGGTTTTTATATAATATAGTCACACCGCACTTTAAACTTTATATATTATATAGTTAACTACTATACGCTATACATTTAATTCGCATGCTTGCACATAGAAGTAAATAATTTACTTATCTTATCAATTAATTAATAATATTAATTAATCCATTCCTCGTAATTATTAATAACACTTAATTCATAATCATAGGATTAATTATCACAAATATAAATCTCAACATATTTATAAACAGGTGGTTTATTATTATTTCATCGCTTGAAATAATAATAATTAACGTATTATTAATCGCTACTAATATTCCATAACAATTAATTAATATTCTACAATAACAATTAACAGTTAATATAGATTAATTGTTCACTTATTAAGTCCTTCGTCAATTAATATCATCATTAATATTCTTCATCACTATGCCACACAAGGCTTTTACGAGTTTATTATAAACTCCATATTTTTCGCAATTATTATAATTACTTAATTTAATATAATTGAGTTAACTCACAAAATCATTTATATTCAAATAAATTCTCATTTCATTAATATCTTTATTTATTCTTTAACCGGTTATTATTCTTAACAATATTATTTTAACTATAACATGTATTGCACTCAACAATAATCAAATATAACTCTTATTGTACACATCAATTATTTACTTGCAAATGTTTTGTTACTCATAATAACATATTATAAATAATTACTTATTAATATGTTATTACTAATTACGACGATTAATTAATAATGTAATATTAATTAATCCTTCACTTATTAATTCCTTCATCATTTAATTAATTAAATCACCGCCATTTCCATTCTCATGCCACACAAGGCATTCCACAAGTTCGTTGAATTCCTCGATATTTTCTTCTAAATTTAATTTAATATAATCGAATTACTTTTCTCATAACTCATCATAAACATTTATGTTTCAATAAGTATCCGTTTTCTCATTGTATCAATAATAAAAAAAAATTATTCATGAAATTCACGGTTCTTAAACTCGCTCTAACCAAAATTCACACTTAGTGAACTTCACATACAACTTCTCCTTCCGTAGTGCTTCCAGCACTAATCTTAAATGTTCAGCGTGATCTTATTGCGTATTTGAATAGACTAGAATATGATCAATGAACACCACAATGAACTTGTCCAAATACTGTTTGAACATTCTGTTCATTACGTCAATGAATGCGGCTGACGCATTCGTTAACCCGAATGACATCACCAGGAACTCGTAATGGCCGTAACGAGTCCAAAATGCTATATTAGGTACATCCTCCTCTCTAACCTTCAGCTGGTGATACCCCGTCTGCAAGTCTATCTTAGAAAATCATTTTTCCCCTTTCAACTGATCAAAGAGATCATCGATCCTGGGTAATGGGTATTTATTCTTTATTGTTAACTTGTTCAACTCTCTGCAGTCGATACACAGTCTCAACGATCCACCCTTCTTCTTTACAAACAATACCGGCGCTCCCCTTGGAGAGACACTATGTACTTCTTATCCAACAGTTCTTGCAATTGAATCATCAACTCCTTCAGTTCTACCGGCGCTATACGATATGGTGCCATCAAAACTGGTGTCGTTCCTGACACAACGTCTATAACAAATTCGGTCTCCGTATTCGGTGGAAGATCGGGCAAATCGCTCAAAAATACATCCGCATATTCATTGACTATAGGTATCATGTTCCAATGTCGCTCCCACTCGCTGGGTATCAACAACATGGCACAGGTAACCTATACATCCTTTCCTTAACAACTTTTTGGCTTGCGTCATGGTTATACAACAAGAGCGTCCCGGTGATTTACTACAGTAGAACACAACTTTGGGTTATTTAGAAATTCGAAGGTTTACACTTTTCTTTTGGCAATCTATAATCTCCCTATAGTTAACCAACCAATCCATCCCGAGAATTACATCGAATTTCCCCAACTTTATTGGTATAAGATCTACCGATAACTTGTTACCTCTTATCTCTACACAAGCAATTCCTATGAATAAAGTCAATAAAAATTATTTCCTCATTTGTTACCTTCACATTCGAAGGTATTACAAGTTTTTCAGGGAGTAACCCTAATCGTTTAGCTAATTCACATGCTATAAACGAACAAGTAGCACCCGAATTAAACAACACATAAGCATTTTTATTGTTGACCGGGATAATACCTGCTACGACATCGCTCGATGCCACTACATCTTGGACCGTCATATTAAAGGTACGAGCCACCGGTCTACCCTATTATACAGGACCAACAATCGCTAGCTTGGCACCGCTAGCTCCCTTTCCACTGTCTGACCCCCCTTCTTCGAATAGTTCCGTGCAAAGTGGTCCGGAGACTCACACGCAAAGTATGCCGTACCCTTCTTAAGATTAGGACAGGTAGGTGCAATATGCCCTTCCTGTCCACAAGGTAATATATCATTTTACGCATGCAACAGACTCCAAGATGAGCCTTCCCACATATCTTGTATGCCTTGATCCTTCTCTTAGGATCTCCCTGGCTTACTCTGGTATTCCCAAAGTTAAAACCCTTCCATTTTGGCGCATTACCACCACCACTTGTTCCCTCTATTTTGACCCCTTTGTTATCTTTATTCTTATTCTTCTTTTTCTTCTGGTAGAGGCTCAAAGCCCCAATACCACCCTCAACTATTATGTCCTTCTCCAATACCACTCCAAAAATTTTGCTTTGGAAATCAGATACTCGGTTATAGAGCCAAGGTTTAAACCCTAACTCAAACTTCTTTGACTTCCTTTCCTCCGTGTCCACTTGATTTGGCGCAAACTTTGCCAGTTCATTGAACTTGGAAGCATATTTGGAAACAGTCATATCCCCCTGTTTCAACTCTAGAAACTGGACCTCCATCTTACTTTGCATGCTAGTGGGGAAATAGTTTTCGAAGAACTTCTTCTTAAACTATTCCCAAGTAGCATTTACTAACTCAGCCCTACTCTGGTTCACCTCCCACCAGAAATTGGCCTCTCCCTTCATCATATATATAGTAAAAGGAATCTTCTACTCTTCTCTGATATTTGTTATCACAAATGCCTTCTCAATTTCCCTCACCCAAGCTTGGGTAGCGATTGGATCCGTAGTTCCTTTGAACTTCGGTGGATCTACGCTTTTGAAATCCTTAAAGGTAGTACCAACTACCACCCCATGATTTATTCTTACACCTCCTTTAGCCTCTTTAAAGGCTGCAATCATGAGATTAACAAATTCTTGCAATGTGGTAATCGGAACCCCTTCCTCCTCCACAATAAGTGGCTCAGCTTGCCGAGTTCTTTGTTATCTTTTCTGCGGCATTTTCCTGTTAACGTAAATAAAGTTTCGTTATTATTTATTTCTTTCTGTTGGTTAGTATTCATAAGTAATTGTAACACAACCACATTGCCAAGCATTTTAATAAACTTCTTATATTAAAATACTTTTTGTTGTAGTAAAAAACTACAACTGTTCTTCATTACATGGCCATAGCCATTTACAATACTATCCCGCAATTGCTTGCTAACAATTGGGATTTCCAAAAGACTACCCTTAAATTTTATAAAAGAGGGTTTTACGTCATTACTAGCTACACAAATATTTACATAGCTAATTCTTCTATACATACTAACTGTACTACATCTGCCTCATGGCACTCTCGTAATCCACATCCGCCATACCAGCCACTATATCCCGTGTAACGCCCCCAAAATCAGGACTATTTCTCTTTTCGATCTTGTGCGTTAATTCTATCTTGTTCTAGCTCTTAAAACATTATTTAATATTAAAATAGCTAAAAATACGAAATAATTTTTTTTCTTTCTTTCCATTCATTCATTCCCTGAATCTCAACCTTTACGATTCTCTTTTATAATGAAATTATATTCATTTAACAATTTCTCTTATCAGAGTTATATTAATATATATATATATATATATATAACTCAATATTAATTCTTTCTTATATAGTAATGTCATTATATCACTTTATTTAAACAAAATATTCATTACAATACATCTAGAACAAATATTCCTCCTGGAATATTTTAAACTATATATAGTTGTCAATTACCTATATCACAACCATCAATCATAGCTCTATACCATTCTATCCCAAGAAAATGTATTCATTTCCGGACATTGTTCAACCTTCATCATCCGTACAGCAAGTAATATTGCATAACATCATTAACCTGCAAAAAGTTTATGTTTGCAAGATTGAGCTCGACGGCCCAGCAAATTTAACAGTCTATCATGTTTTATATAGCACACAATTCTATATGCACTACATTTCCTTTACTATGCATATCCGCATATAACATATATTCTTTACTATGTATATCCTACATGCATCAATAATTTCGTACAATGCATAAATTCATGCATTATACATTTCCAATTATCGCATTACATCTTACAACATGTGTTATCACATATCACATATAAAATTGAGTTCCATACCCAATTAACTTAGTCATATTTTGACTTTAACAATTCATAGAGCACGATATGTAATTTAGCACATAACCACATTCAATCCACAAACATAACAAAACTGAAAAACTTGCCTCGTTCAATGACCATTGATACAAACTTTAGTTCAACTTCACTTCACGAATCCTACACAGTTATGTTCATATGTATGCATACATTAGTCACACATTCATATTCCATAACCTGTATGGTTAGTAAATATTCACATAAACTATATCAATATATGATATTCTTATTTCAAAGAAACCTTCATATTTCTCTTAAATATTTTAGGTTTCGGCATAATATAGCCATACATTCTCAAAAAGTTCCAGCACGGCTTTTAAAATGTCAATTCATTACATTTATAGTCTATATATTCTTTACAATGCATTTATAGGCTTATCATGCATCTATATGTAAATTTATAGCTATATTATTTGTGCCTTTCTTTGAGCATTTCTAGCTTAACTTTACTTTTGTGAGTAACTTAGACTCTATTTCGCATGTATAGTAGCTTTCCATGCTTAACGTATACATATTAATGAAATATATATTCTTCGCGTATATACTTAAATTACAAAGTAAAGTCATATCTCATTCTCTTAGCTCATAGATATATATTTATGATATCTATTCATCTTATGTATGTACATAACTTATGATTATAATCATTTATTCATGTACCTACATATGCCATTTAACTAACTTTTGATTTCTTTTCCACAATCTTTGTTTTGTATATCGAAAACCATTAGTTTTCGATGTATACCTTTTGTCAATTTTCATTGGGTATAGTACTTTTACATTTAAGGTAGCTTTTAACAGTGGCAACGTATTCCTTCTATAATTCATTACATAAATGATTCGTATTCTTTGCGCAAACTCAAGATTATATAACATGTACGCGTGTATCTATACAATCCCATAGATCATTTCAACATCCCTTATTTTTTGTTTTTGAAAATTTTTTATATTCATTTAGAACCTTTTAGACTTTGGCTTTCTTTAGCCATTATTTGCTCAAAAGGTTTTAACATAGCTTTTAGCACATTAATACGTTACATATGTGATTACAAACCATTTATAACCCATTATAGATTAATATATGGGTTTTCCATATCTCTTGTTCCTTACTTAAGTATTCAAGGTGAATACAAAATATATTTTATGTATTATTCATGATTATATAATTTATGGATAAATTATAGCTTTCAAATTGCTTAATATACCCATTCTTGTAAATTATGTTGTAAAAATCCATTGCGTTTCCAAGTAATACTAAACAGCTTAACGCTGCTAGCCGCTAGGCCTCGCATGGCCCTACGTGGCTTAGCCAGGCTCGGCATTGCCTGGGCAGCCTCTTCGCTTTGACACTCATTTAACGATGTTATATCTTGTAAACCACTCGTTCATATGCTTCGAATTTTGGATATGTTTAAGGTAGTATATCCATCTAATTTTAAAAATTATAATCCGAGCATTACAAGCAACCCAGACATTCAAAACCACGAGCCAACAAAATTAGTTGGGTGAACTGCCCAGCACAGCGCCGCACGGCGTGCGCTTTGCTAGTGCAGCGCGTGCCCAGTTGGGCTGCTGCCCCCCATAACGAAATGCCTAGTTTGCGCATTTTTAACTTTTCGATCGTAGTTCGGATTGCAACCAATATTTGATATATTGAAGACACCCTAGTAGACTATATTTAGAAAATATAAGCCACCCATTTCAGAATCTTTAAACAGCCCAAACAAAGCTCCAAAAATGCTCTGTCATAACAGTTTTTAATTATTTTCCAGCTTTACCCTCTCTTGCTAAAACAGTCATAACTAATTAGTTTCAAAACATTTTTGAGCGATTCTTGCTCCCACGCGAAGCAAACTTTCGGGACTATAACTTTTATTATTTGACCTTTTCCAAATTCTAAACACAGAATTCCAAAAAATTCGTTCAAGGTGACTGCCCCGAGTTGGTTAGACAGTTTTGACGCGACTACTTTGAACGGTCATAACTCTTTGCTCCGAAGTCGAAATTAGTCCGTTCTGGAGTCTATGGAAAGCTTATTCAGTGTACTATACTTACCCAAAAGCCTAGAAGTTTCTGAACAATATAGTTATCCCCAAATTTTTCTTTTAGGGTCAGTAGTCCACTAACTTTTCGGATTTCGTTTCTTCAAGCCTCCTAACGGTTAGCATAACTTTTGTTATACAAGTTCAAATGAGTTGAAACTTGTTCCTACGTAGAGACCTTGTTATAAGGTACATTTTTCATCCAAGTTTGCTCTTTAACAACATTATTAAGACACCTAACTAAAAGCTCAAAACTCAGTGTTTATATCCTTTTTAAGGAAATTTTATTTGATTTAATTTCATTCCATTGCTTTTCAGACTGATATGGTTTCTCTGATTAGCTTAGTAAACCTCACACTACATATTCAAATGTCTTTTAGTTCCAAGCCTTGGGTAATTATTCGTTTTTAAGCTTGGAAATCTTGTTTGGGCATTTCGTCAAACATCTAGCATGCAAGCTTTAAAAAGTCAGATTTCATATGTGTTTAAATATGAATCTAGCCAAAACTTTCCTCCCTTTTCACTTCATTCTACCTGCATAGAATCTCCTTACAATTCACAGCCCAATAACAGTTCAATTTTAGCATACTTATATCAATACTATCCCATAAACTAACCAATTTCTTTGAATTCCATAAAACTCATGACTTACCTTTCGTTTGTTGAAAATTTAAAACTGATGATACTTTAATTCCTTCCCAAGTTAATTTGCATCTTCAATTCCCTTGCTAGCTCCAATCGAGATTTGAAAATCCTGGTTCTTTTTCAATTCTCAGATAACACTTTAGTTCATTATCCCTCTTCCTTTTCTCCAGCTCAAACTCAAGAGAAATTAATGGGAGGTTGCCTTTGAAGCCTGGAAGAAAGAGGGATTGAACGGATGGAAAATGAAGGAGAGCAGAGTACTTTGGTTTATTTTGTTTTTTCTTTGGCTTTTCTCTAACCTCTCTCTCTCTCTCTCTCTCCTCAATTATCAGCCGCAACCTATCAACCATAGCCCCTAAGTGACCCCTTAACAACTCCCTAAGCCCCTTAGGCACCCCCTACTTGGCAAAATGTCTCAGCATAGGTACATGGCTTAATTTATTGCTCCGTACTTTCATCTAAACAATTATACATATTGTTTTACATTTACATTATGTTTTCAACATACTTGCTTAGCTTACTTGGCTTGTAAATTTCAGCACATATATAAAATACTATCGTTTCGTATATCTTCATAACATATAACTTAACGAAAATTGGTATTTATATATTACCACATTGCATCCGATACTTAATACATTTATATAACATCACATTATATATTTCTATTACATACACATCAATTAATATTTGATTCATTAATTATTTTAAATAAATTTATACAATTAATATTGTATAATTAAATTAAATTTTGTTCATTCCATAAATTATTTTCTAAACAATTTATCCACACAATAAATATATTTATTTACTATACTTAACCCTCATTTGATATTAATTTAATTCACTGGCTCGATACCAATATATATATATATATATAGCACATATACATACATATTCAAACCTCCTTCATCTCATAATACGAATTTTATTTATTAAATTCTTATTAAAGTAATTCCTAAAAAATTCAAGTGGTCACATTGTTTAATAAATCGTGTAACCTTGTAAAATAATCTTAAACATTATTACATGATAAAATAATTAAGGCTCATGCTTCATTAATTAAAAAAAAACACCTAGCCTTCATAGCCAGTATTTAAGTTATTTAAATAAATAACCTAGATTTAAGTCACTTAATTTCCATGTAATTTAATTATTCATGTTCATACCTTTATGAACTATTTAACTTAAAACCATCCTCCAATATAATATTGAATAATATTCCATTACATATTAATTAAGTACTTAAGTAATTCAACTTCACCCTAGCCGGTAAAGGCTTATTAGTTTAGTTAATCAATAATTAATCTCGACTAACCGCTCGTGTAATTAAATCACAGGGCCTTTCCTTTTTATTCTTTAGATAAAAATACACCCACAGTGAGGTATATAATTATCTCATCACGCCTCAACCTTAAACACATATATTTTATTTCATATCTTCAATTAAATATTAATTTAATTTACTAATTAACACCAATATTCATATATTAGACTAGACATTTAATTTAATGTCTATTAAACCACTTAATACGGCTTGCTACATCCAATAAGCCTTCTTCATATGGCTTGCCATATTTATTATTACATAATCTCTTTCAATTATTAAACCGTATAGATTTTTAAATAAATCATCTATTTTCACTCTAGTTTTAAACTTTAACCTTTAATTTAATCATTAAAGATTTTCTAAATTTTTGGGTTGTCACAATTCTGGCTAATGGTATGCCAAGTCTATCCCTCCTCCACAGGATACTGAATAATCTGGTGCTGGTAATCCTCATGCGAACTCCTATGGATGTAGGACATTCGACTAATCTTTTGCTTCTTGTTTAGAAGCTCAGCTTTCAGTTCCTGGACCTCAAGCTTTAGGTCCCGAACCTTATCTTTTGCCAGCACTTTCTCGTCGTGCTCCTCTTCCCAGAAGACCTCCATATCTTCCTTGTCCTCCAGGACGTCGTGAACCTCTTGCTTCAGGTAACGGACCTCCTTACTTAGTTGAACATTCCTGTCCAATACTGCCATGAACAAAGCCTTCATAAACTCCGTCGGTGACATCTCCTCCTCCTCCATAGTTAGTACCGGATCAAATGATACCACATCTACATCTTCTTCAGACATACCATCAAATATGGTGGCATAGTCAAATCTGTCTGCATCCTCATAAGGATCCTCCTCTTCCGGATCAGTCTCTTCTATAATCACTACAGGCACCTCTGCTACTGGCATCGGTACCATCTCTATGAAGTTAACAGATGCTTCACTTAGTTCCTGTAATTCACTATTCATGTTCATAACTCCTGATATCTACAATAAAACATAATAACTTGATTAGTATACATTCAAAATATTATAAACACATATCACATTTAATATGTTTAAGGTTACTTTCTTCTTTAAAAATCTACCCTAGTTTTATTTACTTCTAACTTCTACTTCTCTTCTCAAGGTTATAGCTTAAGATTTCCCCCCTTAAGTTTTATAACCTAAAGCTTTGATACCAACCTGTGACGCCCCCAAATCTGGGTACTTTCAACCCACTGATAAGGTGCTACACGGTGCTATTATCTACTCATACATTCAATTGAATACTTCAATCACAAGCATAAGTTTACTAACATTTCATTACAATAATTCCTTCCCAAGTTCTTATTAACCTTTACATATGTTTATTGGCATAATATCATTCATTACAACAATAATAATACGCTATTACAAGGATAACTAAGTATCCATCTTTGACTTGCCCTTGTCCTTATCGAATCCTTCGGTCCGATAGCTCTTAGCTGAAACATATAATTTTAAGCAAAAATGAGCATAACTAGCTCAGCAAGTTTAACATTTTACTTTGCAACCACAAAATCAAGAATCATATGGTTCCATCTTCCATAACTGTACAATAGTTATGAAATAGTATAAATAATCAAAATAGCATTTTGAGTTCCTTTAAAATCATTCTTAGGGACACATAGTCACTTAAGAATCTGAGCTGGTCCCAGATTATGAACATCTTTTGCTTTTTCAAGCATAAAAGAACATCCCGACGCTAAGGCCGTATATTTGATATTTCTTACGAGCACGTCCAGGTGATCAGCCTGTAGTACTCTATGTTGATCAACACTCCATTCTTTAAATGTTTTCACATTTAACTTTGTGGCAACTCAGTGCCTGTCGAGTTAACAATATTAAAACCTTTGTGTATTCATACTCAGGTTTTCCTTTGAATCCATACAAAATCAATTGGCATAGGATAGCACAACAAGAATACTTTGAAAGATTTATGAAAAATCCATCAAAATACTATACATATACGTCTAGCCGAATCAAAGGGCATCGACTATCCAAAAATAGTGCATACATAAGCAACTATGCATCATGACCACTTCCCCAACATAAAGTATAGACAAGAGTTTAAAAAGCTTGTATAACGTAACGTTAATACAAGAGTTAAAGAACTTGCCTTCGCGTCTTTAAACGTTTTATGTGTATGTTACTCGGTCTTTACAACCTCTACAAGATATAAACACATAGCAAACCAATTAGGTTATCATAACCGATATACATTGTGTTACTATCTTCTCCTTCTTGTATAACTTAGCTGAATTGTTAAACTAATAACATCAGTTTAAGTTATTTATCATTCATCACGACTTAATAACATTCATTAGTCGTAAGCCGACTCTCGTCGATTATCGTTATGCACAACGACTGACGAAACCTTAATCGGTTCGATACGTTGAACACATTCTCATCGGATTCCCGTCATCAGACTCCATATAGAAATCAAGTAAATTTTAACTTCATTTCATAACATTCATATACCTCCTACCTCTATTACATGTTATGTAACCCTAAGGTACACTCACAACTCGATTACGAGTCATGGTTTACATTATTGGTTTTCGAGTTTTAAATTTAAATACATTTTGTCAACGTTTAATTCATAAAGCCATTCTTAAACATGTTGTTTAAGTGATTTTTCATTCATGAATATTAACCATATAGTTGCCCCATAATTAACATGTAACAAACTAGGTTAAGAAACATGCACGTCGAAAAAAAATTCCTTAAAGGCGCTGCAGCGCCATACTTAGGCTTAAAGCCGGCGTTGCGGCGGCATCCAGCAGTATGATTTACCCTGTCCTGGGGCTACGGCGCCAGGTTTGCCTTGCCAAGCGGTGCTGCGGCACCCCCTATGCAGGGTTCCCTCTCTGGGCTAGCACTGCGGCGCTAGGGACTAATACCTGGGCGGCGCTACAGCGCCGACCCAACTCTACAGAAAAAAAATTCATTTAATGAAATTCACGAGCTTGTAACACGATCGTTACAACTCGAAATTAGCTCATTCCAAAGCCAATAGTTTATAAATCATATGTTATATGATTTCATCAAGTCGGAGTTTATTTCTGAATCCGTTGGCGAGAAATTCGCCGATTTGTCCATTTTCACGTATTCGTTAAACGTTCGTGAACGTTCGACGCTCAATTCTTAGTTTTAAGTCCGAATTGGTTCGGTCTTGCTCCTGCAAGTCTTATTTACCTAATTATATGTTACGCCATTGAAAACCATCATTTTTGAATTAAACAACGACTTTTAACTTCTATTTTGGGAAAATATACGGTTTCGACGATTAACATCTAATCGCGTAACTTTCGTCGAATCTTCAGTGTTCAATATTTTTACATCAAACCAAATGGAATCAATCCAATTGGTTATTCATTATTGATACTAACCATTATGAACTTCTATATTTTAATGGTTTCACATACTTATTAATCAAATTCTCATGGTTTTGATAGTTTCTTCATTATATCTTTAATTAATTATTATGATTTCATTTCTTCATGGCTTATTAGTGTTTTAAGTCCATTATAAGACCAACCTTATTACTTCTCTTTAATCATGCTCCACCAATTCACTTCTCTATCAATATATATTGAATGAAGATGGGGAATTAGAGTTTAAGTATGTATACCTCTTGGTGTTCTTGATTGGTCTTCTTAAGTTATGAAGATAGCTTGGCTTCTTATAACTTCTCTTGCTTAAGCTCTCTCTTCTCTCTCTCAAATAAGATGTTGGTGATTTTGGTAACCAACAAATGAAGACCAAATCCTTCCTTTTATAGGCTTGCAAGATGGAGTGTAGGATAGTCTTTTATGCCCAACCTCCTCACTATTCCCACCTCATCTATTTTTCTTTCGCACCAAGTTTTGACCCATGTGCTAGCACATGCCAACTCATGTCTCGTCATGTGCTCATGGGTTGCCCCATGGGTTTAACCCATCCGTTAACCCACTGGTTCGATCCACGGATTTAGTTATTAAAATAATTCAAATTGAACGTATTTACTTCGTATAAAATTTATATTATACGTCGTATTAATTTTCGTATCCTCTTTGTATTATACTCGTATAATAACTTGTATTATACTCATATTTATTTTCTTATAATAATAATTATTATTATACATAACCTTTTTATTCTTAGGTTTTAATCCTCGTAACCCTTAGGGTTTTAAGTCCTCACGCGAAAACTTCGTGAGCCATAACTGGAATATTATTAGATATTCCATCTCGTCTTTAAATCCTATCATTACGCGTTTCTTGGAAATTCAAATATAATTCTCGAGCAGAAACGGATGAATAGTAATTTTACAAAAATTTCTCGAAAAACATTCCTTTTCGTCTTGAAAATTCATATGATTTAATTCTAGCACATAGCCAGAATATTAACCATATTCACATATTCTAGGTCATAGAACGACCTAGAAATAGCTTACTCACTTTATTAAACATTTATTATAATTTTATTCAATATAATCAAATAAAGTTTATTTACATAAACATCCGATTTTTTCGGGCGTTACACCTTACCATAGCAGGACACAGATCAGCTTGATCTTCACACGATCCTTTAATACATACTATCGTCGTTCGCTGAAAATGTTTTTATTTCAAGCAAGTGTGAGCTTTCAATTGATCAGCAAGTCATAACAGTTGAATAATAACAACTCAAGAATCAAATTTTTTTAAGACTTCAATAACCGAACAATGGTTATGAAGCAGCTCGAATAATAGGAATAAATTTGATTCCTACCATTTTAAAACATTAGTCACATTCACTTTCAAATACTTTCATCTTTCTACCTTTTTCATACACATTATGTCTGGCTAGAATCATTAGCACAGACTTAACAAGAACAGTTCATAAATAAACTGCACTCTTTCATATTTAATAGTTTAATCACATAACAGTTCATCTCACAGAAACACCGAAGTGTTAAAATTATGGAACAAGGCCTCATACAAACTACCACCTTGTACAAATATCACATACTTGTACATAGGTAAAACTTTCCGAGTTTAACATCTGGGAAAGTTTAAGAAACTAGCATTCATATAAAAATGAATGAAGTTAGGAAACTTGCCTTAGCGCTGAATACTGCTTACGCTATACCGTTCATCGTAATCCCTATATAACACATAAGGAATAACACATACCAATTTGTCATATACTTGATTTCTGCATTGGTTTAAACTTAACTTTACTTCTTATAGTTCGCGTTCTTATAACCTAAGTTTACGTGACCAACCTCCATCTTCATTTCTTCAGTTGTTATGACTTACGGAGATGTCACAACCTTACAATTATCTTTTATGATAATTTACATTCTCATCTTCTTCTCATAACATTTACACATAGCACACATCGAGTCTTTAACAGTTTTCAATACAGTACACTGAGTGGTTTCTCATAAACAACCAACAAACTAGTTTCCCGTCTCGTCTGCACTGTCTTTCCTAGCGAGTTAGATCGGTTGCTAGTTCGTATTAACCGTCGCTCTTTGACGGAATCATTTAGCCCAGATACTATATATCGACCATTACCAACTACGATTGTACCACAACTCAACCTTAATTTATCTGAACCATTAAAACTATCAAGTTCATTAAGTTAATTCTCCTTTCATATCTTACGACGTGTGGTGTATTTGACTCGAAACGTTATTCGAGTTATTATCTTTAACTCATCTTGTTCAACGTTTACACGTTATTCAATACCCTTATTACCGTTCGTTACGACTTTCTTGATGATTACACATCTTACTTACTACATTCATTAACGTCTAAGTTGTACAACCAATGTATACTTAGAATGTTCGCCCGACACGAATATGATTCACGAGGATCGTTTACGTATTCGGCGTTCACGTCGTTCGTCTCTTAAACCTTCACTCAACCTTTACTTAAGGTTTTAATCACTTTCAATAATGATTCATTACATGAACATTACATTCATTGTAATGTCTGAGTCAGACTGTTCGCTGCATGCTACGACTGATCGTCCATCGCAATAACTTTGCGTTTACAGCGTCTATACGCTTTATACTTAACTTCCATTACGACATTATAACATCGGAATTTTATAAGTGACCATCGTCATTCAACGTCTATGGAATCACAACATAGCAATCCCATACATTCATTTCATCGCGAATACAATCCCCGAATATCGGTTACGTACTTTATGTTCGCATTCCTCGACTTTTAAACTCTCATTAAATCTTACTGTTCAACCTTTACTAAAGGTTTAAATCACTTCTTTAAGTGTTATCTAATGTGAATATACGTTCATTATCCTTTCGTACACGTTCCCCAAGAATTGAGCAGTTAAAATTTATTTCTAGGTTTTCCCCTGCACCGGCGCCGCAGCGCCAGTCTCCCCTCTTTTGGCCACGCTGCGACGCCCCACTTGCAGTAGCAAACTCCCACACTGGCACTGTGGTGCAGCCTCCCAAGGCATAACTAGCGCTGCGGTGCCAGTCATCCAGAGAAATTTACCCGGTTAGGCGCTTCGGCGCCAATTTCTTAGGCCTGGGCGACGCTGAGGCGCCGACTATGTGCCTTAGAAATTTTTTCTAACTTTTAAACTTTACGAGCTCGTAACATGATCGTTATAACTCAGAATTGGCTCGTTCCAAAGCCATTAGTTCACATATCTCATATTCTATGATTCTATCCAATCAGATTCAATTTCTGAATCCGTTGGCGATAAATTTGCCGTTTCTTCCATTTTAATGTGTTCGTTAAATGTTCGTGAACGTTGGACGCTCATTTCTTCGTTTTAAGTCCGAATTCTACCGTTCTTGCTCTCTCAAGTCTTAAATACCCCATTCTACGACACGCCATCGAAAACCAAGGTTTCCAAGTTAAACGGCGTCTTTTGACTTTCATTCCAGGAAAATTTATGATTTCGACGATTAACGTCTAATCTCGTAACTTTTGCCATAATTTTGTTACTCGAGATTTTTTCTCCAAACCAATTGAAATCAATCCATTGGTTATTCCTCTATGATTCTAACCATCATAAACATCTAAGTTTTAATGACTGTCTTTTTTAAGTTCCTTAACCATTCAATTATGGTTTAACTTATTCATTAACAATCATTTCAAGGTTTTAACTCATTTTTTCATTAAATTCTTAACTATTCAATTATGGTTTTACTTGATCTTGGTTATTAGTGTTTTAAAGTCCACTAATATCCACCTTATCACTTCATATAATACATGTTTCCCTAATTATTACTTCTCTATTAATTTAAATATTGAATGAATTGATGTAATAACCCGAAAATTTATAAGATTTTAAATGATTAAAATAAAAGTTAAAGGATAAAACCTAGATGAGAATTTAAGGAATAATTTAAAATTTTTAAAGAAGAACCTATATGGTTTACTGTTTGAATGAGAATAGAGAATATATGAGTTACAAAATTTCTAAATCCTAGAGATGAATTTATATGTGTTTGATGAAATATTAAGAATAACGTACTACGATACCTATAAAGTTTGGTGACCTAATATATAAATTAGGTATATGAATTATGTGTGTGATTACATAAATATAATGTGTATACATTTATTTTATATATAAAGATAATTAAGACTATGTAAATATCAATAATGTTGAGCATTAGTTCTAGTGATAATAGATTTAATGGACTAAGGAGAGTAAGTAATTTTGTAGCCCAATTTGTAGCCCAATTATTTAATTAAGCATTGGACTTGTAGATAAGTTGAGTTAATAATAATTAAGTTATTAAACTAGCCCAATATATTATGTATAGGACAAGTATTATGATGGCCCAATTTAATTATGGGTGGAAGCCCAAGTTCATTTTGTTAGTAAGCAATTTAAGAAAAAGTGCAAGCCCAGAAAGAAAGTAAATAAGTAGCCCAAACTTGGCCCAATTGGGGGAGAGCTCATTGGACCTTTAATTAGCTAAGTGGGCCTTAAAAATAAAATCAAAGTTGAGCCCAAAAGGCCATATGGCCGAAATTTGCAAGGAAGAGAGGAATAAGGGGGGGATGCTTGTAATGATGATAGTAACTTTAGTTGGTATTTCACTTTTGAGGTGTCACATTCCTTATGGTGCCAACCCATTAGCTATTTCTTGCAAACAACTCTTAAATAATGATGAGAGAGAGAAGGGATAAATATTAGTAAGATATTGATAGATATGATGATATCTAATCATTTATTTGTTGTATTAACAACTTAATATCTCATTTTGTTTTCTTTCATTTCATAAGTTAGAGAGAGAGAAAACAAAAGAAACTAAGAAAAAGTGAGGGTAGGGTTCGGCCACCTCAAGAGAGGAGAGAGATGGAAAATTTTGGTGTGTTCATAGTCCTTAAACAATCCTTAGAAAGAAGGAGAGGAAGGAAAATAAGCTAAGGTATAAGAAATCCTTACTTTTATAGTCTAAATTCTTTTTGAATTTGATTTGAGTTTTGATTTTTATAAAGTTTTGATCTAAGGATTTAAATCTTTAGATTTATGTGTTTAAAAGTGTTTTATCTTTAGATCTAACCCTTTTGTGGGTCAAAAATCGGATCTAAAGAATAAAAGGGAAAATATGTTTTTCAAAAGTAAGAACACTTATTTTTTCTTAGCTTTGGTTGTGATTAATCTTGTGTTTGGTGATTTTTGTTGAAATAAATCATGGATCATGATAGATCCATGAATATATTTGGTATGTGATGATGATTGATGATGGGTTATGTTGGTGAATGGGTGAGAATATGGAAGATTTCTTAAAAATCACTAAGTATGAAAAAATTAGATTTTTGGAAAATGAAGTATCAAACGAAAACGACCATATCTCTCATTCTATTTTGAATTTTTGAATGTGTTTAATTTCTAGAGTTAGATCTAGAAGTCTTATAACTTTTCCAAGTGAAATCACTGAAAAATTCTATGTAGATTTTCGTGTGGACTGTTTTGAACAAAGGACACCAAATCTGAAAAACCCAAAAAGTAGGCTGTCCGGAAATTGTAAGGGCAGTTTCGGGCATTTAATTTTTGAAAACAATTCCAATCTTTTCGGGACATCAAAATATATCTTATAAAATAGCTTGTGTCCAAAAATGAGGTCATTCTGACTTAAATTGAGGAAGTTATGACTATTTCAATATTTGCATTTTTTCGACAAAAATCGCTATAATCGGAGTTGTATAACTCCGATGGCCACGAAATTTAAACTGGAGGCTCACGATAACATGTATAAGATCCCGTCAAAAGTTGGGAATTTTTGGAGTTAAGCATGAGGTAGTTATTTTCTTAATGAATTAACTAGAAATGGATTTTTGAAAAATACTAAAGGAAATTGAAAAATTCCTGAAAAATTATTTTTGTGTATGAAATACATGTATTTATGTATGGACCAAGATAAAAAAAATAATAAGATGATTAGATTAAAAAAGGAGAATCCAGCATGCTAGATTGACCATCAGGTTGCTGGATTGCAATCTGGTTTGCTGGATTGGCCATCAATTTACTAGATGAGATGTTTAGACAATCTAGGATGCTAGATTAGTCTGTTTGGATAATCCAGGTTACTGGGTTGGATGTCAGTTTGAATCCAGGTTGATGGATTGTGGGATTGTGTGAATCCAGGTTGCTGGATTGTAGTTCAGTTTGAATCTGGATTAGGAATTCGACTTACTAAATTATAAAGGACTTATAAAATGAAAGATTAAGTGTTAATTCACAAGTTGTATGATATAGTAGTGTTAAGTCTAAGGTAGTATAGTTGTACCCTTTAATGGTTGATGTATAGTAGCTGGGCTAAACGACTCCTTCATATGGGGAAGGGATCTACGAATTAGTAACCGATCTAACTCACTGTGAAAATAGTGTAGACGAGACGGAGACTAATTCGTTAGTTGTTTGTGGGAAATCACTCTGTATACTATATTGAAATTATTAAAGACTTGATGTGTGCTAGGTTTAGACTTGTGTATGTATAGTGTTAAGGTTATCTAATATTAGACTATGTGTTTAAATGTTAGATAATTTACTTATAAAGTATGTTATGCTAATTGAAAGATCAATCTTATAACTGATAGGTCTTTACAATAAAGCGATTAAATTATATTGCGTAGCAGTAATCAACAGGTTCAGGCAAGTTTTCTTTAACTCAAAATTGAGTTATATTTTCAAAGCATGTTCGTGAATAATTACTGTTGATTGTTCACATCTATACTGATTATTGATTCACACTTAGTGCATGTTGCATATGTTTATCAGGTATGAAAGGCTGATCACCTTCATTACCATATTGTTCAGTTGAATTTATTCATGTTCATTGTTGGTAATTCAGCATTATTGATTCATGTTCTTTCACAATTATTATATTGTTGAAAGTTTGTCAGCTTATTATTCTTTTCAATCATAATATATCTTCATTTGAACTTAAACTTATTGGGCAAACTTATCGCTCACCCTTGCTATATCATGATAAACATTTCAGATTAAAGAAGAAACTTCGGACACAGTGTGACACCCCCAAATCCGTGTAACATCGATTACAGGACATGGTGCTCACGATACAACATACATCATCATCTATCTAAGTAAACTCCACCAATAATAATAGTAATATTATAACTATTACGTACTTACTCAAAATAAAATCCCAAGTCTTTACAACCTTTAATAAACCAAAACTTAAACTTAGCGTTTATCGCTACATTACATCATATGCGGAAATATAAACTTATTTTATAAGGTAACTAGCATCATTTCATCTTAGTCTTCCCCTTGTCCTTGCCCGAGCCCTCAGCCTTCTCATCCTTAACTGAAAGGTTTAAGCAAGAATGAGCACAAATTGCCCAGCAAGTATATAAAGAAGTTTGAAAACATACATCAGGAGTAAAAACATCTGTATGACAATATCTCAACAGTTGAAAGAATTATCAAGTGTTAAACAAGAATATCAAAGATAAGAGTTTAGAATTCTCCATAGCTACTATGGGGTGTTAAATACCCTGAACGTTACTTTGTTTCATCGAAAACCATCAGACAATTTAACAATCAAATAGATTGTAAACGGTCTCTGCAAGTACTCCAGGTGATCAGCCTATTGTACCCTACATTGTGCACAAGTATAAAGTTTAAACTGCATAAGCATAAATGGGACTATATGCCCGACATCTGTTTGCCCGTTTATTCGGGTTGTTCATCTTAGTATTCATGCGAGACCGCACCAAAGCAATTTGGATTGGTAAACATTAAATAGCTTCGAAAGATTTGAATTAAATCATTTTTCATCAATAATAACTAGCCGAAAACAAAGGCCAGGAAACATACTTAGAAACAGTTCGATAATGACATGAAACTTATAAGCATAGTTATTAGAATAATAACTGAGTAATCATCGATAAGCTTGCAAGATAATTTAAGTTGTATAACTTCACAACAAAGGAACTTGCACGAATAAATAGCTAGCACAAGTTCAATACTTACCCTCACTAAGATAAAAATAAATAAGGATTGAATAAATACCCAATATAAATTAGGGCTAGGAAACTTGCCTGATACGTCTGCTATCGTTAAAGCTAGCAATTAACCTTCACGTAACCTAATCATATTTGTCACATTAAGCCATTAGGTTCTTGAACTCTAATTCGAAAGAAAATGATTTAATTTCATTATAATTTCATTAATCAACTACCACGTATGCTATCATCAAACTAATTTAATCATATAACATGTTGCGTTATATAGATAAAGTGGTTCAATATGAGAATCTGAGTAAAAATAAGTTTCTGGATTTTTCCCGGTCCGACCCGACCCGACCCGGATCAGACCCGACCCGGACCGGCGCAGCTGCGCAGCCTCAAGCCATGTTACCGGCGCAGCTGCGCTGCCTGGAAAACCCGGAACCCATCTTTGAGTGGCGCAGCTGCGCATCGTTAAGCCGTATGAACGGCGCAGCTGCGTTGCTCTTTATGCCCAGAAAAATTTTGCAGTTTTGAGCAGCCATCTTAGCGAATTAATTCCGATTAAACCATACATGATATGACCATGAAACTTGGACACAACATACTTCATCTAGCATACTATTTTACAAAAATATCACATTCTAGAAATTAGCAAATTAAGACCACGAACCGGCTACCTTGAAAAGCGTGCCAAAACAGGTTCTAACACTTGAAAAAATTCTGGAAAACCCAGAAATTTGCAGATTTTTATTTCCAATATGCTTGCTCTAGAAAATCATAACTTGCTCAATTTAACTCCGTTTCTTATGAAATTTGGTCAGGTTATACATCATACTACACAGTATTTTACAAAATTATTACACCCACTAATCGGGTCATAGAAACTATGATTCCAAGGCTCCGAAAAACCCGAAAAGTCACAGATTCTATGTTAAATCATCTTTGACAAATCTTGTGATTTTGATTCTAGCATGCATGGGGTTGATTCCTACTGTCCAGACCACACATACTAACATATATATACGTAACCCAACCTTTAACTTCACTAAATTACCATGATTTGAACAATTTGACATCTAAGAAGCATTTTAGCAAACACTTAGCATGCATGGCATAAATTCATACGATTCAACGTGTAAGAGACATGAATTAAACCAGAACTTTTGTTCTCTACACCCACATATCAGTAACCAACATGAACATAGCCTCACAAAATCAAAACAAATCATTTGCAAGGTCTCATATGCATATTTTCTCATTTTTACTTAAGAACATGAAAAAGAGAGTTCATGGCTACCTCTTTGATGAATTCTTTTTGTTCGAATTCCTCTAATGACTCTCTTTTCTTGGTTAGTCTTTGCAAACTCCAGAATTCGCCACCCTCTCAAGCTATTTCCTCTCTCACTCTCAACTTCACTCACGGTAGGATATTTTACAAAAGAAAGAAATAGAATTTTAGGTGGAGAGTATATATAGAAATCATTAGTATAAGCTTCCCTTGCCTCTTCCATTCTCAATTCAGCAGTTACAACATTAAGTTAGAACATTAGTTTAGCAAATTAAATAAGAAGAATGTGGGGGTTAGAGAAAATGAAAGGATTTTTGGTTTTAAGGAGTAAAATGAAGTACTCCTTCCTTAGCTATATGTAATATACGTATACTCCTTCCCTTGTCCCAATTCGTGAGTCACATGTTGGGTTTGTACGAAATCGTGATGCAATCAAATTGCAAAAATTAGCGGAAGCATGGTATATCAGAGTTTAAAAAATTTCTACAAAACCATTACCCGGATCATCCTTTATACAAATTATTAATTTAAAACGATAAATAAGAAGTTATGGAATCATACCCTTGTAAAACGAAGCTTCCACATGTACGAGTTCAACTCCTTGTTCTTCGTGATCTCCTTGAATTTCCGGGTTAGATTCCTTCCTTTGATCAATGTTAGCCACCCAAGTGTTTGGCCTCTAGAGGTGATCCACCAAGGAAGAAGAATTATTAAGAAGGAGGGTGTTTGGCTAAACCTTAGTTTTCTATCCTCTATAGAAAAGGAGTACTCTCCAATAATTGGAATTGCCTCAACTGATATCTATTATAAGACTCCTCTTATATAGATATTGGTCAACCCTTCTAATCCTATTAGACATGGGATTTCTTTTAATTAATTAAATTCTTTTAATTAATTTAGGCTTCCCACCACATGGGGAATAATTAATTAAATTCATTTAATTAATTTGTCTCCTAATCTTATTAGGAATAAATGAGAGTACTAATATTAAATTAATTACTAAACTCCTTTAGAAATTAAAATAATAATAATTGTAATAATATTAATAAGACTCCTCTTATTAATTTATATTTAATATTTCCAACATATTAAATAATAAACATTAAGCTATTTAATTTATTCTATCATTATAGATTAAATTAATTACACTTAATGCATTATTACGATTATGCCATTACCTTCTTAAATAATTATTCTTCCTTTTATGGTGTGACCCTTTAGGTTCTCTATATTAAACCGGTTGTGAATAAATCAATTAGAACAATTCTAATCTTATTTAAATAAATAAATTAAACTAATAATCTATTTAAATAAATAATATTTATTCTACAATAGGGATAAGCCTCCCTAGCGATCAACGACTTTTCAGATAATATAGATTTCAACATTAATCATAAAAGAACCTGTGAGTAAATAGTTACCATACAATTCAATCCTTCCACCATACAATGTCCCAATTAAATATAAGACATGAATTTACTGTCAAGTCTTATTTTATTTAATTATATGTATTTCGATTAGAAAATGCACAACTCTGATTAATGCAAATTAGAAACCTCTTTCTAATTTCATTCGACCTTGGCCAAGGATTCCTGGGTTGTCATTTAACGAATCACATAGGACATATCTCCTCTTTTACTAGAGGTGGTAGATTTTTTATTGATCATTCATTATCTCCATATGTAACTCATTATACCCAAGCATACCCTATATATGCCTTAAAAGGTCTTAAGGAATAAGTCAAAGTATAATTTGTTACATACAAGATACTATGATGATCTCAAATCCAAGGATCACTTGTACTACTTTCACATTAGGAATTCCTATTGACAGGCGAGTAAAACTCCATTAGGTATTCCATAGCGAGTCACGTTCCGTGAACTTATTCTCCAATAAGCACCTACATACTTGCTTTAGTGTCTCCACACAAATGATCATGAGATCAATCATCCTCATCCAATGAGCAAGCAACATATGTACCAATCTATCCAGATTTACTAATCCCCTTTTTAGTAATCCCACGATTGAGAACTATTTTAGTTTTAAAGCTTTCTAAGAATTTAGATCTCATTAGCATGATCAACATCATGATTCTAAAAGCATTGCTTAAAACTATGGGTTATTTACATATTATAAAAACTAGCACCATGTAGATAATTAAATGCCTTTAATAAATGAATATTTTATTAATAAATAAATAAGATTGTTTACAAAGTATGTGCTTTATCATCATACATGATTGGCTTGTATGCACACTACTATCAATCTCCCACTTGCACTAAAGCCAATCGCCATGGTATCTCATACCCATCTTCTCTAAGTGACGATCAAACTGCTGTTGTGTTAAAGCTTTAGTAAATGGATCTACAATATTGTCTTGAGAGTCTACACGCTCCAAGGTGACGTCTCCTCTTTCAATGATCTCCCTGATCAAGTGAAATCGCCGTAACACGTGTTTAGATTTCTGATGAGACCTGGGTTCCTTAGCCTGTGCAACCGCTCCGGTGTTGTCATAATATACGGGAACTGCTTGTCCAATGCTAGGAACCACACCAAGTTCAGTTATGAACTTCTTCATCCAAACAGCTTCCTTTGCAGCTTCACTTGCAGCTATATACTCTGCCTCTGTCACTGAATCAGCAACCGTTTGCTGCTTGGAACTCTTCTAACTCACTGCACCTCCGTTCAAGGTAAACACATACCCTGAAACAAATTTACTGTCATCTTGGTCTATTTGAAAACTTGAGTCTATGAATCCCTCGAGTTTTAATTCAGACCCACCGTAGACAAGAAAAATATCTTTAATCCTTCTCAAGTACTTTAGGATATTTTTCACTGCCTTCTAGTGCTCTTCTCCTGGATTCGACTGGTATCTGCTTGTTACACTAAGTGCGTGAGAAACATCCGGTCTAGTACATATCATACCGTACATGATAGATCCTATTGCAGAAGCATAAGGGATCTTACTCATACGGTCTCTCTCCTCAGGTGTCTTTGGGGCCTGTTTCTTGGAGAGATTTATTCCATGGCTCATCGACATAAGACCTCTTTTGGAATCTTCCATGCTAAACCTCTTTAGCATCATATCAATGTACGTTCCTTGGGATAAGTCGAGCATCCTTTTAGATCTATCTCTATAGATCTTTATCCCTAAAATATAGGATGCTTCACCCAAGTCCTTCATGGAGAAGTGTTTTGTAAATGGATCTGCAATATTGTCTTGAGAGTCTACACGTTCCAAGGTGACGTCTCCTCTTTCAATGATCTCCCTGATCAAGTGAAATCGCCGCAACACGTGTTTAGATTTCTGATGAGACCTCGGTTCCTTAGCCTGTGCAACTGCTCCTGTGTTGTCACAGTAAACGGGAACTGCTTCTCCAATGCTAGGAACCACACCAAGTTCAGTTATGAATTTTTTCATCCAAACAGCTTCCTTTGCAGCTATATACTCTGCCTCTGTCACTGAATTAGCAACTGTTTGCTGCTTGGAACTCTTCCAACTCACTGCGCCTCTGTTTAAGGTAAAAACATACCCCAAAACAGATTTACTGTCATCTTGGTCCGTTTGAAAACTTGAGTCTGTGAAGCCCTCGAGTTTTAATTCAGACCCACCGTAGACAAGAAAAATATCCTTAGTCCTTCTCAAGTATTTTAGGATATTCTTCACTGCCTTCCAGTGCTCTTCTCCTGGATTCGACTGGTATCTGCTCGTTACACTAAGTGCATGAGCAACATCCGGTCTAGTACATATCATACCGTACATGATAGATCCTATTGCAGAAGCATAAGGGATTTTACTCATACGGGCTCTCTCCTTATGTGTCTTTGGGGCCTGTTTTTTGGAGAGATGTATTCCATGGCTCATCGGTATGAGACCTCTTTTGGAATCTTCCATGCTAAATCTCTTTAGCATTTCATCAATGTACGTTCCTTGGGATAAACCAAGCATCCTTTTAGATCTATCTCTATAGATCTTTATCCCCAAAATATTGGATGCTTCTCCCAAGTCCGTCATGGAGAAGTGTTTAGATAACCAGATTTTAATCGATTGTAGCATAGGAATGTCATTCCCTATCAGTAATATATCATCAACATATAATACAAGGAATGAAACTGCGCTCCCACTAACCTTCTTGTACACACATGGTTCATCGTCGTTTTTGATAAAATCAAACTCTTTGATTGTCTCATCAAAATGAATGTTCCATCTACGAGAAGCTTGCTTTAATCCATAAATGGATCGTTGCAGCTTACAGACTTGATTTGTTCTAACCTTTGAAACAAATCCCTCTGGCTGTGTCATATACACATCCTCCTCAAGTTTCCCATTAAGGAAGGCCGTTTTCACGTCCATCTGCCAGATCTCATAGTCGTTATAAGCTGCAATCGCAAGGAAAATCAGAATGGACTTGAGCATAGCTACTGGTGAAAAGGTTTCATCATAGTCAACTCTTTGTCTTTGTTTGAAACCTTTTGCAACCAGTCGGGCCTTATAGGTCTCTACCTTGCCGTCCGCTCCAGTCTTTCTTTTAAAGACCCATTTACACCCAATAGGCTTAATGCCTTCAGGTGGTGAAACCAAAGTCCATACTTTGTTTTCATACATGGAGTCCATTTCGGATTTCATAGCTTCAGGCCATTTTCCTGAGTCTTTCTTACTCATAGCCTGTTCGTAATTCAATGAATCATCATCATTCATGATGTGTACCTCATCGTCATCCTCTATAACGAATCCATACCTCTCAGGTATCTTCGGTACTCTTCCAGATTTACGAACAGGGTGTGGTATAGTAGGTTCTTCTACTTGGTCAGGTACCTGACTTTGACCCGTGATAATTTGTGGTTCTTGAACTTCTTCAAGATATATCTTGCTCCCACTGACCCCTTCATGGATAAACTCCTTTTCCAAGAAGGCAGCATGTTTCGCAACAAACACCTTTTGATCAGTTGGATGATAGAAATAATACCCTAAAGTTTCTTTAGGGTATCCCACAAATCTACACTTATCGAATTTAGTCTGTAGCTTATCATTTTCAAACTTTTTGACATAAACTGGGCAACCCCAAGTCTTAACATGCTTAAGATTTGGTTTCCTCCCCTTCCACATCTCATATGGAGTCTTTGGGGCGGATTTGGTAGGTACCTTGTTAAGTAGGTATGCAGCCGTTTCTAGGGCATATCTCCAGAAAGAAATTGGAAGGTCGGTAAAACTTATCATGGATCGAACCATGTCCAACAGTGTTCGATTTCTCTTTTCAGATACTCCATTTAACTGTGGTGTATTTGGAGGAGTCCATTGTGAGATTATACCATTTTCTTTGAGACAATTGAGAAACTCACCGCTTAAGTATTCTCCACCTCGATCTGATCGAAGTATCTTTATACTCTTGCCCGTTTGTTTCTCTACTTCACTTCTGAACTCTTTGAACTTTTCAAATGATTCTGACTTGTATTTCATTAAATACGCATATCCAAATCTTGAGTGATCATCAGTGAAAGTAATAAAATAAGAATACCCACCCCGTACACTTGTTGTCATAGGTCCACAAACGTCTGTGTGAATCAATGCCAACAACTCTGTAACTCTTTCTCCTTTTCCACTAAAAGGAGATTTAGTCATTTTACCCATGAGACAAGATTCACAAGTTTGATATGATTCATAATCAGATAACTCAAGGAGCCCATCTTTATGCAACTTGGATAATCTTGTTTCATTGATATGACCGAGTCTACAGTGCCACATGTAGGTATAATTAATATCATCTCTTTTCCGTTTCTTAGTTTGTTCAATTTGAAAAATATTTTCTTGTAAGTCAAGTGTATAAAGTCCATTTCGCAAATTTTTAACACCATATAAAACATCGTCTTTATAAATAGAACAACTATTGTTCTTTATAACAACGTTAAATACTTCCATATCCAATACAGAAATTGAAATAATATTTTTAATAATATTCGGAACATAATAACAATTATTAAGATAAATGGACTTGCCCGATGGCATTGCTAAATAATAAGTTCCTACAGCTAATGCAGCAACCTTTGCTCCATTCCCCACTCGTAGGATCACCTCATCATTATTTAGCTTTCTACTTCTGACCAGTCCCTTCACATTATTACATATGTGAGAACCACAGCCGGTATCCAATACCCAAGTAGAATTTTAACTTTCTGAAAAATTAATTTCAATCATGAACAAACCTTGATTGGAAGTCGAAGCTTCTCCAAGCTTCTTCTTTGCCAGAAACTTCTTGCAGTTCCTCTTCCAATGACCCGGCTCGTTGCAATGGAAGCACATTCCTTTGCTAGCTGGATCAGATTTCTTTTGTTCCTTTATGTTCACTTTGCCCTTAGTCATCCGAGATCGGAAGAGCTCCTTAGATATCTCATATCTAGCAGTCCTACTTTGTTCACCATACAACTCCTTGAGGTGAATCAACATAGTAGGAGCATCCATGTTTTCGTACTGACTCTGAAGCTCATTATTCATGGATGCGAGCATGATGCATTGAGCCACAGATGCATCATCTTGCCACTTTACAATGGTGACAATCTCTTCCTCAGAGGCTTTTTCTGGAACAGTTCCAGGGACAGGTGAGTTTAGGACATAAAAAATCTTTTCAGCAGTGAGAACTATTCTCAGATTTCTTAGCCAGTCCGTATAATTCGGCTCGGTAAGCTTATTAGCATCAAGTATGCTTCGCAGTGAAATTAGTGATTTTGACATTTTTAAAATTCTGCATGTGAAAAATAATATTTTAGCAAACATTCATTTTATTAATTTTGCATACCAAAATAAATGTAGGTCTTTATTTTAAATTGGTATCTCCCACTATTTTTATCAAACTATATTACCCTCACTTATATAGTTCGGCAACATCTAATTAAAGATTTGCTAGTGAGAATAAGGATCCCATTTCAAATGTATATAACCTTGTGGATAGCACAACAAGCGATATACAAATAAATAGGTAGACAACTCTTGTCAATTATATCACTATATAACTCCTTTTATTTTACCTCTTAAATCATAATGGTCAAGTGTGTGCACATCCGAACTAAAATGATTTAAGTTAAGTCCAGCCTAGCACTTCCATAAATTCAAAAAAGAAAAATGTTCATCCTTGTGGATAGCACAACAAGACTAGATCGTTCAATTTTCTTGATAAGCATCAAATGTGATTAATTAACATCTTAAATATGCAATACTCGTCTTGTGGATAGCACAACAAGCTCATATAAATATTTAATACTCTATTAATTTATCATGCTAGAAGGCGACGTTCGATATTCCAAATATCATTTGAACGCTTCGGACTTAATATTATTTCTTTGAGGGGTTTGTTATTATTTATCTCATCTTGTTTAGCGCGCATGCACATATATATATATAAAATACGCGTCATTTTATTAAACATGCGAAACATGTTTGCATAAAATATAATATATATAATATTTAGCATGCAATATAGAATACTATATTCTACCCGGATTGATTATAGACTTTTATTCTAGTTTGGTTCACTAGAGCCACCAAGTGAACCAAAAGGTCAAACCTAGGAGTGCAAGAATTTAAATTTAAATATAACTATTACATTTAAACCCGGGCTCCATACAAACGGGTCTTCACGCGCTCCTTGCTCCTTGGTCTCCAATTTTTTAAAGATAATTCTAACTATTTCTATTACATTAAACTATTTAATTTAAATAGAAACCTTGATCAGCAGTCAAGGGGAAATACATAGGAGGGAGATAGAATTTTACATCAAGAAAAAAAAAATTAGAGAAGACGAGGTACACAGACCCCATTTAATGAAACCCATTCATTCAATCATTCAACTAAAATAAAATCCAATCACATTGGTCAAATAGTCCATAATCAATCCCCATTTATTATCATACATATCACCATATATATCAATAAATAAATATTCATCTCATGAATTAAAATATTCTAAATATATATATGAGTATCATTTAATGGGCAATTTTAAATTGCATGAAATCCAATTTTAAGATTAAAATAAACTCTTTATTTTACTTATAAAATTATTTAGAATATAATATATAAATATATCATATATATATATATATATATATATATATATATAATATAAATTCACATTTATTTTTTAAAAAGAAGTCATTTTCTTTTATTAAAAGAGTCCTGCAGGTTTATTAAAAGAGTCCTTTCCTGATGGGTCATCTTCTTTTTGGAGTAAGAAAGAGATAACACCTTTTCTTTGCAGAATTCAAGATTAGCACCAAAAAAAAAAAATTGTGATTCGTCCCAAAAAAAAAAAATGACATTTTTTTTTCTTAAAAAATAATAATTTTATACAATAAAATTATGCCCAATAAATTATTTTAAATACATACCCATATGTATATGAAATCAAAAATAAATTAATAATTGCATAAAGGGCTTTGATGCCACTGTTGGGTTTGTACGAAATCGTGATGCAATCAAATTGCAAAAATTAGCGGAAGCATGGTATATCAGAGTTTAAAAAATTTCTACAAAACCATTACCCGGATCATCCTTTATGCAAATTATTAATTTAAAACGATAAATAAGAAGTTATGGAATCATACCCTTGTAAAACGAAGCTTCCACATGTACGAGTTCAACTCCTTGTTCTTCGTGATCTCCTTGAATTTTCGGGTTAGATTCCTTCCTTTGATCAATGTTAGCCACCCAAGTGTTTGGCCTCTAGAGGTGATCCACCAAGGAAGAAGAATTATTAAGAAAGAGGGTGTTTGGCTAAACCTTAGTTTTCTATCCTCTATAGAAAAGGAGTACTCTCCAATAATTGGAATTGCCTCAACTGATATCTATTATAAGACTCCTCTTATATAGATATTGGTCAACCCTTCTAATCCTATTAGACATGGAATTTCTTTTAATTAATTAAATTCCTTTAATTAATTTAGGCTTCCCACCACATGGGGAATAATTAATTAAATTCATTTAATTAATTTGTCTCCTAATCTTATTAGGAATAAATGAGAGTACTAATATTAAATTAATTACTAAACTCCTTTAGAAATTAAAATAATAATAATTGTAATAATATTAATAAGACTCCTCTTATTAATTTATATTTAATATTTCCAACATATTAAATAATAAACATTAAGCTATTTAATTTATTCTATCATTATAGATTAAATTAATTACACTTAATGCATTATTACGATTATGCCATTACCTTCTTAAATAATTATTCTTCCTTTTATGGTGTGACCCTTTAGGTTCTCTATATTAAACCGGTTGTGAATAAATCAATTAGAACAATTCTAATCTTATTTAAATAAATAAATTAAACTAATAATCTATTTAAATAAATAATATTTATTCTACAATAGGGATAAGCCTCCCTAGCGATCAACGACTTTTCAGATAATATAGATTTCAACATTAATCATAAAAGAACCTGTGAGTAAATAGTTACCATACAATTCAATCCTTCCACCATACAATGTCCCAATTAAATATAAGACATGAATTTACTGTCAAGTCTTATTTTATTTAATTATATGTATTTCGATTAGAAAATGCACAACTCTGATTAATGCAAATTAGAAACCTCTTTCTAATTTCATTCGACCTTGGCCAAGGATTCCTGGGTTGTCATTTAACGAATCACATAGGACATATCTCCTCTTTTACTAGAGGTGGTAGATTTTTTATTGATCATTCATTATCTCCATATGTAACTCATTATACCCAAGCATACCCTATATATGCCTTAAAAGGTCTTAAGGAATTAGTCAAAGTATAATTTGTTACATACAAGATACTATGATGATCTCAAGTCCAAGGATCACTTGTACTACTTTCACATTAGGAATTCCTATTGACAGGCGAGTAAAACTCCATTAGGTTCCATAGCGAGTCACGTTCAGTGAACTTATTCTCCAATAAGCACCTACATACTTGCTTTAGTGTCTCCACACAAATGATCATGAGATCAATCATCCTCATCCAATGAGCAAGCAACATATGTACCAATCTATCCGGATTTACTAATCTCCTTTTTAGTAATCCCACGATTGAGAACTATTTTAGTTTTAAAGCTTTCTAAGAATTTAGATCTCATTAGCATGATCAACATCATGATTCTAAAAGCATTGCTTAAAACTATGGGTTATTTACATATTATAAAAACAGCACCATGTAGATAATTAAATGCCTTTAATAAATGAATATTTTATTAATAAATAAATAAGATTGTTTACAAAGTATGTGCTTTATCATCATACATGATTGGCTTGTATGCACACTACTATCATCACAAGGGTCCCACCAGCTGCTGACTTGTACCACATAAAATATTATTATAATCAATTAAATCAATTAAATAATTATTTTGACCATATTGCCCTTCGTAGCAAAACGTTGCGATACTTATATCGATTTCTACTAAAGTCGACGTCCCGGACGTCATGGAACTATCTGTTTCGTCAAAATCCTCTCCGAAATTCGTGGTTGACTTTTTACCCGAAAAGGTCAACCGGTTGACTTTGACCAAAAAGTCAACCGTGACACATTTTCGTGGTTACAGTCTAACCTGACTAAATTCGACGTCCCGGACTCAAATACGCAGTCCGCGTCTCTTAATTCCACTCTGATTTCAAAATCATGCTTTAAAGCCATCCCACGAAATTAATAGAATTAATTCCATACTTAACCTATTTAAATAGTTGAATTAAACTAAACCAACCATTTAAATACTCCTCATCACATATCATAAAATAACACATGTATGTATAACGCATATACATCTAAATAACAGAAAACACACCAAAATTTCACTTAAATTCGTTTATTGATAATTGTTAAAAGACATAATTGATAGTAGTGTACATACAAGCCAATCATGCATGATGATAAAGCACATACTTTGGAAACAATCTTATTTATTTATTAATAAAATATTTATTTATTAAAGGCATTTAATTATCTACATGGTGCTGTTTTTATAATATGTAAATAACCCATAGTTTTAAGCAATGCTTTTAGAATCATGATGTTGATCATGCTAATCAGATCTAAATTCTTAGAAAGCTTTAAAACTAAAATAATTCCCAATCGTGAGATTACTAAAAAAGGGGATTAGTAAATCCGGATAGATTGGTACATATGTTGCTTGCTCATTGGATGAGGATGACTGATCTCATGGTCATTTGTGTGGAGACACTAAATCAAGTATGTAGGTGCTTATTGGAGAATAAGTTCACTGAACGTGACTCGCTATGGAATACCTAATGGAGTTTTACTCACCTGTCAATAGGAATTCCTAATTTGATAGTAGTACATGTGATCCTTGGACTTGAGATCATCATAGTATCTTGTATGTAACAAATTATACTTTGACTAATTCCTTAAGGCCTTTTAAGGCATATATAGGGTATGCTTGGGTGTAATGAGTTACATATGGAGATAATGAATGATCAATAAAGAATCTACCACCTCTAGTAAAAGAGGAGATATGTCCTATGTGATTCATTAAATGACAACTCAGGAATCCTTGGCCAAGGTTGAATGAAATTAGAAAGAGGTTTCTAATTTGCATTATTTGGAGTTGTGCATTTTCTAATCGAAATACATATGATTAAATAAATTAAGACTTGACAGTAAGTCCATGTCTTATATTTAATTGGGACATTGTATGGTGGAAGGATTGAATTGTACGGTAACTATTAACTCACAGGTTCTTTTATGATTAATGTTGAAATCTATATTATCTGGAAAGTCGTTGATCGCTAGGGAGGCTTATCCCTATTGTAGAATAAATGTTATTTATTTAAATAGATTATTAGTTTAATTTGTTTATTTAAATAAGATTAGAATTGTTCTAATTGATTTATTCACAACCGGTTTAATATGGAGAACCTAAAGGGTCACACCATAAAAGGAAGAAGAATTATTTAAGAAGAAAATGGCATGATAGTAATAATGCATTAAGTATAATTAATTTAATCTATGATGATAGAATAAATTAAATAGCTTAATGTTTATTATTTAATATTTTAGAAATATTAAATATAAATTAATAAGAGGAGTCTTATTAATATTATTAATATTATTATTATTTTAATTCTAAAAGAGTTTAGGAATTAATATAATATCAGTACTCTCTCTCAATCCTAATAAAGATTAGGATATAAATTAATTAAATAAAACCCTATTCTAATTGGATTAGGAGGGTTAACCTAATATCTATATAAGAGAGTCTTATATCAGAAATAAGGGACGTGAAATTTTCCAAGAGTTGGGAGTACACATATTCTATAGAGATAGAAACAAGGGTTAAGCCAGTAACCCATCTTCTTGAGTTCTTCATCTTCCTTGGTGGATCACCGTTAGAGGCCAAACATTTGGGTGGCTGACATTGATCAAGGGAAGAAGCCACTACAGAGGAATCAAAGGAATCAAAGGAGTAGAACTTGTACCTGAGGAAGCTTAGATCTTCAAAGGTATAATTCTATGTTCTCTCTTTTCTGTTATTGATAACAAGCACAAAGCATGATCATAGTTATGGGTTTGTATAAATTTTGAAAACCTAGTTTTTACGCTTTCGCCCTATTTATGTGATTTGATTGCATGATTGCGTTACGTACAAACCCAACAGTGGTATCAGAGCCTAACTTTGTGCTAATTATCAATTTTATAATTCCATGTATGAATTGATGTGAGAATTGGATCGTTTTTCTGGACAAAAATCGTTTTCTCCAAGTTTCTGCGGCGAATAACGCAGCTGCGCAGCTTCCCAGTTCATTACTGGCGCAGCTGCGCCGGTCTGCAAAAACTGCTGCTTCCGTCTACCTGCGCAGCTGCGCAGATTCCCAGTTCATTACTGGCGCAGCTGCGCCGGTACCTGGACAGATCCTGAAAATTGATTTTAATTAATTAAGTAAACTGTTTATTTAATTAATAAAGTTTTAAAATAAAGAAGTTTATTTTATCTGAAATATGATTTCAGAATGCTAAAATTAAAGGAGTTTAATTTGGATTTATTTTTGATTAAAATAAAAGAGTTTATTTTGTTTCAAAAATAAATTTTAGCAAAACTTTTGTCCATTAAATAACATCGATCCATATATGGAATAGCATTGTTATTCATGAGATGAATGGATATTTATTGATGCATATGTTGATGTGTATGATAATAAATGGGGTTCATTATGGACTATGACCAATGTGATTGGATTTTATTTTGGATTAATGCTTGAATGTATGGGTTTTATAAAATGGGGTCTGCGTACCTCGTCTTCTCTAGTTTTATTCTCGATGTAAATTCTATCTCTTTTCTATGTACTTCCCCTTGACTGTTGATCACGGTTTCTATTTAATTTTAAATAGTTAATGTAATAGAGATAGTTAGAATTATTTTGAAGAAATTGGAGACCAAGGAGCAAGGAGTGCGTGAAGACCCGTTTGTATGGAGCCCGGGTTTAAATGTAATAGTTACATTTAAAATTTAAATTCTTGCACTCCTAGGTTTGACCTTTTGGTTCACTTGGTGGCTCTAGTGAACCAAACTAGAATAAAAGTCCATAATCAATCCGGGTAGAATATAGTATTCTATATTGCATGCTAAATATTATATATATTATATTTTATACAAACATGCTTCGCATGTTTAATAAAATGACGCGTATTTTATATATATATGTGCATGCGCGCTTAAAAAGACGAGACAAATAATAACAAACCCCTCAAAGAAATATTATTAAGTCTGAAGCGTTCAAATGATATTTGGAATATCGAACGTAGCCTTCTAGCATGATTAGTTAATAGAGTATTAAATATTTAATATGAGTTTGTTGTGCTATCCACAAGGCGAGTATTGAATATTTAAGATGTTAATTAATCACATTTGATGCTTATCAAGAAAATTGAACAATCTAGTCTTGTCGTGCTATCCACAAGGACGAAAAATTTTCTTTTTTGAATTTATGGAAGTGCTAGACTGGACTTAACTTAAATCATTTTAGTTCGGATGTGCACACACATGACCATTATGATTTAAGAGGCAAAATAAAAGGAGTTACATGGTGATGTAATTGACAAGAGTTGTCTACCTATTTATTTGTATATCGCTTGTTGTGCTATCCACAAGGTTATATACATTTGAAATGGGAACCTTAATCTCACTAGCAAATCTTTAATTAGATGTTGCCGAACTATATGAGTGAGGGTAATATAGTTTGATAAAAATAGTGGGAGATACCAATTTAAAATAAAGACCTAAATTTATTTTGGTATGCAAAGTTAATAAAATGAATGTTTGCTAAAATGTTGTCTTTTCACATGCAGAATTTTAAAAATGTCAAAATCACTAATCTCACTACGAAGCATATTTGATGCAAATAAGCTTACCGGCCCGAATTATGAGGACTGGCTAAGAAATCTGAGAATTGTTCTCACTGCTGAAAAGATTTCTTATGTCCTAAATTCCACTATCCCTGAATCTGTTTCAGAAACAGCCTCTGAGGAAGAGATTGCCACTTTCAATAAGTAGCAAGATGATGCATCTGTGGCTCAATGCATCATGCTCGCATCCATGAATAACGAGCTTCAGCGTCAGCACGAAAAAATAGATGCTCCTGCTATGCTGCTTCACCTCAAGGAGTTGTATGGTGAACAGAGTAGGACTGCTAGATATGAGATATCTAAGGAGCTCTTCCGATCTCGGATGACCGAGGGCACTGCCGTCGAGACTCATGTTCTAAAGGTAATCAATTTGATTGAACGCCTTGGACAGCTTGGGTTCGTCATGGATGGGGAGTTGAGTCAAGACTTGGTCTTGCAGTCACTCCCTGAGACCTTCTCGCAGTTTGTGGTTAATTTTCACATGAATAAGCTAGATGTCAGCTTACCTGAGCTGCTTAACATGCTGAAAACTGCAGAAGGTCACTTTTCATCCAAGAAGAACCACGTCTTGATGGTGGATTCTTCCAATAAAAGGAAGTGGCCCAAGGTGTCTTCTGAAAAGAAGAAATCTAAGAAGGCTAAGGGAAAAGGGAAAGAAAAGGAGCAAAAGAAACCTGAACCAGCTAAAGAAATGTGCTTTCATTGCAATGAGCCGGGACATTGGAAGAGGAACTGCAAGAAGTTTCTAGCAGAGAAGAAGCTTGGAGAAGCTTCGACTTCCAATCAAGGTTTGTTTATGATTGAAATTAATTTTTCTGAAAGTCATAATTCTACTTGGGTATTGGATACCGGCTGTGGTTCTCACATATGTAATACTGTGCATGGACTGGTCAGAAGTAGAAAGCTGAACAAAGATGAGGTGATCCTACGAGTGGGAAATGGAGCAAAAGTTGCTGCATTAGCTGTAGGAACTTATTGTTTAGCATTGCCTTCGGGCAAATCCATTTATCTTAATAATTGTTATTATGTTCCGAATATTATTAAAAACATTATTTCAATTTCTGTATTGGATATGGAAGGTTTTGACGTTATTATAAAGAACAATGGTTGTTCTATTTATAAAGACGATGTTTTATATGGTATTAGAAATTTGCGAAATGGACTTTATACACTTGACTTGCAAGAAAATATATTTCAAATTGAACAAATTAAGAAAAGGAAAAGAGATGATATTAATTATACCTATATGTGGCACTGTAGACTCGGTCATATCAATGAAACAAGATTATCCAAGTTGCATAAAGATGGGCTCCTCGAGCTATCTGATTATGAATCATATCCAACTTGTGAATCTTGTCTCATGGGTAAAATGACTAAATCTCCTTTTAGTGGAAAAGGGGAGAGAGTTACAGAGTTGTTGGCATTGATTCACACAGACGTTTGTGGACCTATGACAACAAGTGCACGGGGTGGGTATTCTTATTTTATTACTTTCACTGATGATCACTCAAGATTTGGATATGTGTATTTAATGAAATACAAATCAGAATCATTTGAAAAGTTCAAAGAGTTCAGAAGTGAAGTAGAGAAAGAAACGGGCAAGAGTATTACGATACTTCGATCAGATCGAGGTGGAGAATACTTAAGCAGTGAGTTTCTCAATTGTCTCAGAGAAAATGGTATAATCTCACAATGGACTCCTCTAGGTACACCATAGTTAAATGGAGTATCTGAAAGGAGAAATCGAACACTGTTGGACATGGTTCGATCCATGATGATTTTTACCGACCTTCCAATTTCCTTCTGGGGATATGCCCTAGAAACGGCTGCATACCTACTTAACAAGGTACCTACCAAATCCGCCCCAAAGACTCCATATGAGATGTGGAAAGGGAGGAAACCAAATCTTAAGCATGTTAAGACTTGGGGTTGTCCAGCTTATGTCAAAAAGTTTGAAAATGATAAGCTACAGACTAAATCCGATAAGTGTAGATTTGTGGGATACCCTAAAGATACCGTAGGGTATTATTTCTATCATCCAACTGATCAAAAGGTGTTTGTTGCGAAACATGCTACCTTCTTGGAGAAAGAGTTTATCCATGAAGGGGTCAGTGGGAGTAAGATATATCTTGAAGAAGTTCAAGAACCACAAGTTACCACGGACCAAAGTCAGGTACCTAACCAAGTAGAAGAACCTACTGTACCACACCATGTTCGTAAATCTGGAAGAGTACCGAAGATACCTGAGAGGTATGGATTCGTTATAGAGGATGACGATGAGGTACACATCATGAATGATGATGATCCATTGAATTACGAACAGGCTATGAGTAATAAAGACTCAGGGAAATGGCTTGAAGCCATGAAATCCGAAATGGACTCCATGTATGAAAACAAAGTATGGTCTTTGGTTTCACCACCTGAAGGTATTAAACCTATTGGGTGTAAATGGGTTTTTAAGAAAAAGACTGGAGCAGACGGAAAGGTAGAGACCTAGAAGGCCCGACTGGTTGCAAAAGATTTCAAACAAAGACAAGGAGTTGACTATGATGAAACCTTCTCACCAGTAGCCATGCTCAAGTCCATTCGTATTTTGCTTGCGATTGCAGCTTACAACGACTATGAGATCTGGCAGATGGACGTGAAAACGGCCTTCCTCAATGGGAAACTTGAGGAGGATGTGTATATGACACAGCCAGAGGGATTTATTTCAAAAGTTGGAACAAATCAAGTCTGTAAGCTACAACGATCCATTTATGGGTTGAAGCAAGCTTCTCGTAGATGGAACATTCGTTTTGATGAGACAATCAAAGAGTTTGATTTTATCAAAAACGAGGATGAACCATGTGTATACAAGAAGGTTAGTGGGAGCGCAGTATCATTCCTTGTATTATATGTTGATGATATATTACTGATAGGGAATGACATTCCTATGTTACAATCCATTAAAATCTGGTTATCTAAAAACTTCTCCATGAAGGACTTGGGTGAAGCATCCTATATTTTGGGGATAAAGATCTATAGAGATAGATCTAAAAGGATGCTCGGCTTATCCCAAGGAACGTACATTGATACAATGCTAAAGAGGTTTAGCATGGAAGATTCCAAAAGAGGTCTCATGCCGATTAGCCATGGAATAAATCTCTCCAAGAAACAGGCCCCAAAGACACCTGAGGAGAGAGACCGTATGAGTAAGATCCCTTATGCCTCTGCAATAGGATCTATCATGTACGGTATGATATGTACTAGACCAGATGTTTCTCACGCACTTAGTGTAACAAGCAGATACCAGTCGAATCCAGGAGAAGAGCACTGGAAGGCAGTGAAAAATATCCTAAAGTACTTGAGAAGGACTAAAGATATTTTTCTTGTCTACGGTGGGTCTGAATTAAAACTCGAGGGATTCACAGACTCATGTTTTCAAATAGACCAAGATGACAGTAAATCTGTTTCAGGGTATGTGTTTACCTTGAACGGAGGTGCAGTGAGTTGGAAGAGTTCCAAGCAGCAAACGGTTGCTGATTCAGTGACAGAGGCAGAGTATATAGCTGCAAGTGAAGCTGCAAAGGAAGCTGTTTGGATGAAGAAGTTCATAACTGAACTTGGTGTGGTTCCTAGTATTGGAGAAGCAGTTCCCGTATATTGTGACAACACCGGAGCGGTTGCACAGGCTAAGGAACCTAGGTCTCATCAGAAATCTAAACACGTGTTGCGGCGATTTCACTTGATCAGGGAGATCATTGAAAGAGGAGACGTCACCTTGGAGCGTGTAGACTCTCAAGACAACATTGCAGATCCATTTACTAAAGCTTTAACACAACAGCAGTTTGATCGTCACTTAGAGAAGATGGGTATGAGATACCATGGCGATTGGTTTTAGTGCAAGTAGGAGATTGATAGTAGTGTGCATACAAGCCAATCATGTATGATGATAAAGCACATACTTTGTAAACAATCTTATTTATTTATTAATAAAATATTTATTTATTTAAGGCATTTAATTATCTACATGGTGCTGTTTTTATAATATGTAAATAACCCATAGTTTTAAGCAATGCTTTTAGAATCATGATGTTGATCATGCTAATGAGATCTAAATTCTTAGAAAGCTTTAAAACTAAAATAGTTCCCAATCGTGGGATTACTAAAAAAGGGGATTAGTAAATCCGGATAGATTGGTACATATGTTTCTTGCTCATTGGATGAGGATGACTGATCTCATGGTCATTTGTGTGGAGACACTAAAGCAAGCATGTAGGTGCTTATTGGAGAATAAGTTCACTGAACGTGACTCGCTATGGAATACCTAATGGAGTTTTACTCGCCTGTCAATAGGAATTCCTAATGTGATAGTAGTACATGTGATCCTTGGACTTGAGATCATCATAGTATCTTGTATGTAACAAATTATACTTTGACTAATTCCTTAAGGCCTTTTAAGGCATATATAGGGTATGCTTGGGTGTAATGAGTTACATATGGAGATAATGAATGATCAATAAAGAATCTACCACCTCTAGTAAAAGAGGAGATATGTCCTATGTGATTCGTTAAATGACAACCCAAGAATCCTTGGCCAAGGTAGAATGAAATTAGAAAGAGGTTTCTAATTTGCATTATTTGGAGTTGTGCATTTTCTAATCGAAATACATATGATTAAATAAATTAAGACTTGACAGTAAGTCCATGTCTTATATTTAATTGGGACATTGTATGGTGGAAGGATTGAATTGTACGGTAACTATTAACTCACAGGTTCTTTTATGATTAATGTTGAAATCTATATTATCTGGAAAGTCGTTGATCGCTAGGGAGGCTTGTCCCTATTGTAGAATAAATGTTATTTATTTAAATAGATTATTAGTTTAATTTGTTTATTTAAATAAGATTTGAATTGTTCTAATTGATTTATTCACAACCGATTTAATATGGAGAACCTAAAGGGTCACACCATAAAAGGAAGAAGAATTATTTAAGAAGAAAATGGCATGATAGTAATAATGCATTAAGTATAATTAATTTAATCTATGATGATAGAATAAATTAAATAGCTTAATGTTTATTATTTAATATTTTAGAAATATTAAATATAAATTAATAAGAGGAGTCTTATTAATATTATTATTATTATTATTTTAATTTTAAAGGAGTTTAGGAATTAATATAATATCAGTACTCTCTCTCAATCCTAATAAAGATTAGGATATTAATTAATTAAATAAAACCCTATTCTAATTGGATTAGGAGGGTTAACCTAATATCTATATAAGAGAGTCTTATATCAGAAATAAGGGACGTGAAATTTTCCAAGAGTTGGGAGTACACATATTCTATAGAGATAGAAACAAGGGTTAAGCCAATAACCCATCTTCTTGAGTTCTTCATCTTCCTTGGTGGATCACCGTTAGAGGCCAAACATTTGGATAACTAACATTGATCAAGGGAAGGAGCCACTACAGAGGAATCAAAGGAATCAAAGGAGTAGAACTTGTACCTGAGGAAGCTTAGATCTTCAAAGGTATAATTCCATGTTCTCTCTTTTTCTGTTATTGATAACAAGCACAAAGCATGATCATGGTTATGGGTTTGTATAAATTTTGAAAACCTAGTTTTTACGCTTCCGCCCTACTTATGTGATTTGATTGCATGATTGCGTTACGTACAAACCCTAACAATAATAATATCGGATATTACATTCACCCTCCCTTATAAGGATTCCGTCCCCGGAATCATTACATATCAAACAAAAAGACTAGGGTAGTTTTTCATCATTTTCTCCTCGAGTTCCCACGTAGCCTCTTCGGCGTTGTGATTCCTCCATACTACCTTAACAGAAGGTATTATCTTATTTCTCAACACTTGTTCTTATCTATCAAATATCTGTACTGGAACCTCTTCATAGGTTAGGTCCTTTTCAAATTGGATGGGTTCATACTCTATGACATGCTTGTAATCCCGTTTATAGGGTCGTAAAACTGATACGTGGAACACGTTGTGTATATGTTCTAACTCCGGAGGTAAAGCTATTTCATAAGCTACCTCACCGACTCGCCTTAACACTTCAAAGGGTCCTATGAATCTGGGACTAAGTTTTCCCTTCTTCCCAAATCTCATTTTCCCTTTCCAAGGTGAAACCTTTAGAAACACATAAGTGCCGACGTCGAAGTCTCGTTGTTGCCGATGTTGATCAGCATATTTCTTCTGTCGATCCTGAGCTGTCACTAATCTCGCTCGTATTGTTTTGATCACATCTGCAGTTTGCTGCACTAATTCTGGCCCTAGCAATTTACGTTCTCCCACTTCATCCCAGCACAATGGCATTCTACATTTTCTTCCATATAAAGCTTCATAAGGTGGCATCCCAATGCTCGCGTGGAAACTATTGTTGTATGCAAATTCCACCAACGGTAGGTGGTCATCCCAGCTACCTTTGAAGTCCATAACACATGCTCTCAGCATGTCCTCCAATGTTTGAATAGTTCTTTCACTCTGCCCGTCTGTTTGAGGATGATACGCGGTGCTCAACCTCAGTTGCGTTCCCATGCGTTCTTGAAAGCTTTTCCAGAAATTAGTTGTGAACCGCGGATCGCGATCTGACACAATTGATACAGGTACGCCGTGCCTGGAAATGATCTCCTTGATATAGAGCTTTGCCAACTGATCCAAGGTATATCTGATCCTAATTGGCAAGAAATGCGCTGACTTGGTCAATCGATCAACGATTACCCAAATTGCGTCGTAACCTTTTTGTGTATTTGGAAGTCCTACCACGAAGTCCATCGTGATGTGCTCCCATTTCCATTCCGAAATTTCTAATGGTTGACGTAATCCGCTCAGTCTCTGATATTCCGCCTTAACTCTCTGGCATGTCAAACATCTACTGACGCACTCTGCCACTTCTCTCTTCATATTGGGCCACCAATAATGTTGGCGCAGCTGCGTAGCCTCAAGCCGTGTTACCAGCGCAGCTGCGCTGCCTGGAAAACCCGGAACCCATCTTTGAGTGGCGCAGCTGCGCAACGTTAAGCCGTATGAACGGCGCAGCTGCGCTGCTCTTCATGCCCAAAATTTTTTTGCAGTTTTGAGCAGCCATCTTAGCGAATTAATTTTGATTAAACCATACATGATATGACCATGAAACTTGGACACAACATACTTCATCTAGCCTACTATTTTACAAAAATATACAATTCCAAAAAATAGCAAATTAAGACCACGAACCGGCTACCTTGAAAAGCGTGCCAGAACAAGTTCTAACACTTAGAAAAATTCTGGAAAACCCAGAAATTTGCAGATTTTTATTTCCAACATGCTTGCTCTCGAAAATCATAACTTGCTCAATTTAACTCCATTTCTTATGAAATTTGGTCAGGTTATACATCATACTACATAGTATTTTACAAAATTATTACACCCACTAATCGGGTCATAGAAACCATGATTCCAAGGCTCCGAAAAACCCAAAAAGTCACAGATTCTATGTTAAACCATCTTTGACAAATCTTGTGATTTTGATTCTAGCATGCATGGGGTTGATTCCTACTGTCCAGACCACACATACTAACATATATATACGTAACCCAACCTTTAACTTCACTAAATTACCATGATTTGAACAATTTGACATCTAAGAGGCATTTTAGCAAACACTTAGCATGCATGGCATAAATTCATACGATTCAACGTGTAAGAGACATGAATTAAACCAGAACTTTCGTTCTCTACACCCACATATCAGTAACCAACATGAACATAGCCTCACAAAATCAAAACAAATCATTTGCAAGGTCTCATATGCATATTTTCTCATTTTTACTTAAGAACATGAAAAAGAGAGTTCATGGCTACCTCTTTGAAGAATTCTTTTTGTTCGAATTCCTCTAATGACTCTCTTTGCTTGGTTAGTCTCTGCAAACTCCAGAATTCGCCACCCTCTCAAGCTCTTTCCTCTCTCACTCTCAACTTCACTCACGGTAGGATATTTTACAAAAGAAAGAAATAGAATTTTAGGTGGAGAGTATATATAGAAATCATTAGTATAAGCTTCCCTTGCCTCTTCCATTCTCAATTCAGCAGTTACAACATTAAGTTAGAACATTAGTTTAGCAAATTAAATAAGAAGAATGTGGGGGTTAGAGAAAATGAAAGGATTTTTGGTTTTAAGGAGTAAAATGAAGTACTCCCTCCTTAGCTATATGTAATATACGTATACTCCTTCCCTTGTCCCAATTCGTGAGTCACAAGGGTCCCACCAGCTGCTGACTTGTACCACATAAAATATTATTATAATCAATTAAATAATCATTTTGACCTATTTTGCCCCTCGTAGCAAAACGTTGCGATACTTATATCGATTCCTACTAAAGTCGACGTCCCGGACGTCATGGAACTATCTGTTTCGTCAAAATCCTCTCCGAAATTCGTGGTTGACTTTTTACCCGAAAGAGTCAACCGGTTGACTTTGACCAAAAAGTCAACTGTGACACATTTTCGTGGTTACAGTCTAACCTAACTAAATTCGACGTCCCGGACTCAAATACGTAGTCCGCGTCTCTTAATTCCACTCTGATCTCAAAATTGTGCTTTAAAGTCATCCCACAAAATTAATAGAATTAATTCCATACTTAACCTATTTAAATAGTTGAATTAAACTAAACCAACCATTTAAATACTCCTCATCACATATCATAAAATAACACATGTATGTATAACGTATATACATCTAAATAACAGAAAACACACTAAAATTTCACATAAATTTGTTTATTGATAATTGTTAAAAGACATAATAATCTCGGATATTACATTCACCCTCCCTTATAAGGATTCCGTCCCCGGAATCATTACATATCAAACAAAAAGACTAGGGTAGTTTTTCATTATTTTCTCCTCGAGTTCCCACGTAGCCTCTTCGGCGTTGTGGTTCCTCCATACTACCTTAACAGAAGGTATTATCTTATTTCTCAACACTTGTTCTTTTCTATCAATTATCTGTACTAGAACCTCTTCATAGGTTAGGTCCTTTTCAAATTGGATGGGTTCATACTCTATGACATGCTTGTAATCCCGTTTATAGGGTCGTAAAACTGATACGTGGAACACGTTGTGTATATGTTCTAACTCCGGAGGTAAAGCTATTTCATAAGCTACCTCACCGACTCGCCTTAACACTTCAAAGGGTCCTATGAATCTGGGACTAAGTTTTCCCTTCTTCCCAAATCTCATTTTCCCTTTCCAAGGTGAAACCTTTAGAAACACATAAGTGCCGACGTCGAAGTCTCGTTGTTGCCGATGTTGATCAGCATATTTCTTCTGTCGATCCTGAGCTGTCACTAATCTCGCTCGTATTGTTTTGATCACATCTGCAGTTTGCTGCACTAATTCTGGCCCTAGCAATTTACGTTCTCCCACTTTATCCCAGCACAATGGCGTTCTACATTTTCTTCCATATAAAGCTTCATAAGGTGGCATCCCAATGCTCGCGTGGTAACTATTGTTGTATGCAAATTCCACCAACGGTAGGTGGTCATCCCAGCTTCCTTTGAAGTCCATAACACATGCTCTCAGCATGTCTTCCAATGTTTGAATAGTTCTTTCACTCTGCCCGTCTGTTTGAGGATGATACGCGGTGCTCAACCTCAGTTGCGTTCCCATGCGTTCTTGAAAGCTTTTCCAGAAATTAGCTGTGAACCGCAGGATCGCGATCTGACACAATTGATACAGGTACGCCGTGCCTGGAAATGATCTCCTTGATATAGAGCTTTGCCAACTGATCCAAGGTATATCTGATCCTAATTGGCAAGAAATGCGCTGACTTGGTCAATCGATCAACGATTACCCAAATTGCGTCGTAACCTTTTTGTGTATTTGGAAGTCCTACCACGAAGTCCATCGTGATGTGTTCCCATTTCCATTCCGGAATTTCTAATGGTTGAAGTAACCCGCTCGGTCTCTGATGTTCCGCCTTAACTCTCTGGCATGTCAAACATCTGCTGACGCACTCTGCCACTTCTCTCTTCATATTGGGCCACCAATAATGTTGGCGAAGATCCTGATACATCTTTGTGCTTCTCGGATGAATTGAGTAACTTGAGCTATGAGCTCCCTGCAAGATTTCCTCCTTTAACTCAGATACCTCAGGCACCCAAATTCTCCTCTCAAATCTTAATAGTCCATCACCTCCCACATTGAACTTAAGCTCCTCCCCTTCTGAAATTCTTTTCCTCACCTTCTCACATTCTTCATCGCTACTTTGTTCTTTCTTGATTTTGTCCAATAGAGTCGGTCGAACCTCCATTGCAAACAACTTCTCATTCGACTCACTTGGACTCTTTACCTCGAGTTCCAAACCGGCCATTTCCTTAATCAACTGCTCTTGAGCCGTTAGCATTGCCAACCTGCCACTACCCTTTCTGCTTAGCGCATCTGCGACCACGTTAGCTTTCCCCGGATGATATAAGATGTCGCAATCGTAATCCTTTATTAGTTCCAACCATCTTCTCTGTCTCATATTCAACTCCTTCTGCGTGAAGATATACTTCAGACTTTTATGGTCCGTGTATATTTCACACTTTACACCATATAAATAGTGCCTCCAAATCTTCAGGGCAAATACTACCGCTGCTAATTCCAGGTCATGGGTAGGATATCCCTTCTCATAATCCTTCAACTGACGCGATGCGTACGCAATAACTTTACCATGTTGCATAAGCACACAGCCAAGTCCTTTGTGAGATGCATCACTAAAAACTACAAAATCACCAGTATCGTTTGGTAAAGACAAAACCGGTGCCTCACTCAATCTTTTCTTAAGCTCCTATAAACTTTCTTTACACTTCTCTGTCCAGATAAATTTTACAGACTTCTTCGTTAAATTCGTCAACGTTCCTGCTATCTTCGAAAAATCTTGGATAAACTGTCTATAATAGCCTGCCAATCCTAAGAAACTTCTTACTTCATTCGGCGTCTTTAGTTGTTCCCAATTTTGTACCGCTTCCACCTTTGCTGGATCCACGGAGATTCCATCCTTGTCGATCACGTGACCCAGAAATTGAACTTTCTCCAACCAAAACTCACACTTTGAAAATTTTACATATAACTTATCCTTCCTCAATGCCTCCAATACCAACCTTAAGTGTTCAGCATGCTCCTCTGGAGTCTTGGAATAGATCAGGATATCATCTATGAACACAACTACGAATTTATCTAAGTATTGCTTGAATACCCGATTCATCATATCCATAAATGCCGCCGGCGCGTTTGTTAACCCAAATGACATCACCAGGAACTCGTAGTGACCATAACGAGTCCTGAATGCTGTCTTAGGAACATCTTCCTTCCTCACCCTCAACTGGTGATATCCCGTCCTCAAGTCGATCTTGGAAAAATATTTCACCCCCTTCAACTAATCGAACAGATCATCTATTCTAGGTAACGGATACTTGTTCTTGATCGTCACTTTGTTCAACTCTCGATAGTCGATACAAAGTCTCATCGATCCGTCCTTCTTTTTCACAAATAAAACTGGTGCTCCCCAAAAAGACACACTCGGTTGAATATACTTTCTATCCAATAATTCCTGTAATCGTACCATCAGCTCTTTCATCTCTGCCGGTGCCATTCTGTATGGGGCTTTCGAAATAGGGGCCGTTCCCGATACTAAATCTATAACGAATTCGATCTCTCTATCAGGTGGAAGTCCTGGTAATTCTTCCAGAAATACATCCAAAAATTCATTCACTACTAGTATCTGTCCCATCCCTTTCCCTTCTTTCTGTGTATCGATGATATGGGCCAAATATCCTACACATCCCCTCCTTAGTAACTTCCTCGCTTGCATCACCGTCAGACAACTCGAGTGTCTCAGCAACTTACTCCCGTAGAACACTACCTTAGACTTATTTGGAGTCATAAGGTTTATACACTTATTTTGGCAATCTATCATCGCTCCATGGTTAAATAACCAATCCATTCCGAGAATTACATCAAATTCTCCTAATTGAATTGGAATTAAATCCACTGGTAACTTATACCCCCTGATATCTACAACACAATTCCTAAAGACATGGTTAACGGGAATGACTTCCTTATTAGCGACTTCTATGTTCATAGGATATTCTAATTCTTCCTAGGGTAAGTTTAATCGTTGGGAGAATTCATACGACACGAAGGAACAAGTAGCACCCGAATCAAATAATATGTAAGCAGATATATCATTGACCGGAATGATACCTGAAACCACGTCATTGGATGCGACTGCATCATGAACCGTCATGTTGAAAGTCCTTGCTGTTGGTCGATTTTGAGTTGGTGGTCCAATAATTCGGAGATTTCCACCGCTTGGTCCCCTTCCTCCATTTCCTTCTGCTGAATTCTTCTTTGGGCAATTCCTTGCCTGATGATCTAATGCTCCACAGTTGAAGCATCCATTCCTCTTTGGTGCAGAGCAATTGGGAGAAATGTGCCCCTCTTGCCTGCAATTGAAACAGACATTCTTCCCCTTTAGACATGCACCCGAATGATTCCTCCCACACTCCTTGCATGCCTCAGTCCTCTTCTTTGTTTCCCCTGGTTTTCCCCCAGAGTTTCCCGAGTTGAAATTGTTATTGTTGTTGTTGTTGTTCCACTTCCTCTTGTTTACACCACTGCTGTTGCTACCTTCCCCGCGATTCCCTCCTTCATTCTTCTTCTTTTTCTCCTTATTAAACTTCATTAGGGCTTCACTTCCGCCCTCCGCAATTATAGCCTTCTCTAGGAGAGTCGCGAAGCTGTTCGTCTGCAACACCGAAAGTCTACTGTATAACCATGGTTTGAGACCCTGCTCAAACCTCCTCGTTTTCCTCTCCTCAGTGTCGACCTGATGAGGTGCGAACCTCGCCAGTTCGTTAAACTTTGCGGCATATTGGGGTACCGTCATGTCTTCTTGCTTCAGCTCTAGGAATCGCATCTCCATCCGACTCTGCATACTCGCAGGAAAGTAATTCTCAAAAAATATCTTCTTAAACCCTTCCCAAGGTATCACACCTTCTCCAGCCCTGGTCTGGTTTGCCTCCCACCAGTGGTTGGCTTCACCCTTCAGCATATACGTGGCGAAGATTGTTTTCTGATCATCTCCTACTCGGGCGATAGCGAACGCCTTTTCGATTTCCTTAACCCAAGTTTGGGCTTCGATAGGTTCGGTGGTTCCTTTGAACTCAGGTGGTCCCGTGCTCTTGAAGTCTTTAAAGTGTGCCACCTGACCCGCTGGAGGGTTATTGGTATTCGGGGTTCGATTCTTAAGTGCCCCAGTTAACATGTCGACAAATTGTTGCATGGGGTTCGGTGGACCCCCAGCAATACCGCCTGACCCTTCTGGTAATTGACGACGTCTTCCTCTAGCCATCTTTCTGTTTAAATAAACTTAATGTCATCATCTCATAACTTATTCCTACAGCATATATAATTCATATAAAACTTAATCATCACATCACATATTTAAATAACAGCATATTTATTTATAAACATAATACCCAAAGTATTTCATCGTCTTATGGCATCAAGCCATTTACATCACTTAAACCATCCTATTTAGTGAAACTGGAAACCAAGTTTTATTTCATAGATAAGCGTTCTACACGTTAGTAGTAAAAGTTTAACACCAACAAACTAAAGACCCTGCCTAATGGCATCTTCATGCTCTTCATCTGCTATCTCCAGCACCAGCCCACGGCTTATGGCATGTCTAGACCGGTACTCCTCACGTGGAAAGTGATACACCCTATGCTGGAACCTCCCATGTGCTGACTTAAATGCGTACTTCATTCTATCCATCCTAACCTTCTTATCTCTTACTTCTCCTTCTAACTCGCCTGTTAGCTTCTCGGCCTGAGCACGGCCTCTTCTCTCATCTTCCCAGAATGTGGTAATGATCTGCTTGTCAGTTTGGAGACTCTGAATCCTTGACTCTAGCCCATTAATGGTATGTCCCAAGTGGGTCCTGATAGCTTCTTTCTCGTCTTTCAGCCTGTCCGCCTTCTGACCTGCTGTTCGCAACTTGTCAGCCAGATCCCAGTTCCTAATTATCAGGTGGTGCACCAATGCCTCAAGCAATGCTGCAGCCTGCTGCTCCCCCTGATACAGTTCCTCCAACTCATGGACCTTGTCGTCCAAATCTGTAATCCTATCCATCAACTTATCTAGTAAACCATCCTCAGGTGCTTCCTCGGAGTCATCCTCGGGCTCCTCTTCCTCTTCAGGATATTCCTCTGGGTCTGACTCAGCTGCTGCCTCAGCTATAGGCTCAGGTACAGCTGTCACCAACTGCTCACTCACAACGTGAATATTTCTAACCTCCTCTTCTCCTGACATCCTACGATCAAGACAAAGAACTCGATTAGTATTTTTAAAATAGATATTGATTTTTGTTTTTAGAAAAATAGATTCGACGCTACACTTAGAACTCTACGTGAGTTCATCTCCTTATTACCTCCACTAACTTCCCTAAGGTTATAGTCTAAGGTTCCCCACCTAAGGTTTACAACCTACGGCTTTGATACCAACCTGTGACACCCCCAAATCCGTGTAACATCGATTACAGGACATGGTGCTCACGATACAACATACATCATCATCTATCTAAGTAGACTCCAGCAATAATAATAGTAATATTATAACTATTACGTACTTACTAAAAATAAAATCCCAAGTCTTTACAACCTTTAATAAACCAAAACTTAAACTTAGCGTTTATCGCTACATTACATCATATGCGGAAATATAAACTTATTTTATAAGGTAACTAGCATTATTTCATCTTAGTCTTCCCCTTGTCCTTGCCCGAGCCCTCAGCCTTCTCATCCTTAACTGAAAGGTTTAAGCAAGAATGAGCACAAATTGCCCAGCAAGTATATAAAGAAGTTTGAAAACATACATCAGGAGTAAAAACATCTGTATGACAATATCTCAACAGTTGAAAGAATTATCAAGTGTTAAACAAGAATATCAAAGATAAGAGTTTAGAATTCTCCATAGCATACTAAGGGGTGCTAAATACCCTGAACGTTACTTTGTTTCATCGAAAACCATCAGACAATTTAACAATCAAATAGATTATAAACTGTCTCTGCAAGTACTCCAGGTGATCAGCCTATTGTACCCTACATTGTGCACAAGTATAAAGTTTAAACTGCATAAGCATAAATGTGACTATATTCCCGACATTTGTTTGCCCGTTTATTCGGGTTGTTCATCTTAGTATTCATGCGAGACCGCACCAAAGCAATTTGGATTGGTAAACATTAAATAGCTTCGAAAGATTTGAATTAAATCATTTTTCATCAATAATAACTAGCCGAAAATAAAGGCCAGGAAACATACTTAGAAACAGTTCGATAAAGACATGAAACTTATAAGCATAGTTGTTAGAATAATAATTGAGTAATCATCGATAAGCTTGCAAGATAATTGAAGTTGTATAACTTCACAACAAATTAAGGAACTTGCATGAAGAAATAGCTAGCACAACAATAGTTACCACGCGAGCATTGGGATGCCACCTTATGAAGCTTTATATGGAAGAAAATGTAGAACGCCATTGTGCTGGGATGAAGTGGGAGAACGTAAATTGCTAGGGCCAGAATTAGTGCAGCAAACTGCAGATGTGATCAAAATAATAAGAGCGAGATTAGTGACAGCTCAGGATCGACAGAAGAAATATGCTGATCAACATCGGCAACAACGAGACTTCGACGTCGGCACTTATGTGTTTCTAAAGGTTTCACCTTGGAAAGGGAAAATTAGATTTGGGAAGAAGGGAAAACTTAGTCCCAGATTCATAGGACCCTTTGAAGTGTTAAGGTGAGTCGGTGAGGTAGCTTATGAAATAGCTTTACCTCCGGAGTTAGAACATATACACAACGTGTTCCACGTATCAGTTTTACGACCCTATAAACGGGATTACAATCATGTCATAGAGTATGAACCCATCCAATTTGAAAAAGGACCTAACCTATGAAGAGGTTCCAGTACAGATAATTGATAGAAAAGAACAAGTGTTGAGAAATAAGATAATACCTTCTGTTAAGGTAGTATGGAGGTACCACAACGCCGAAGAGGCTACGTGGGAACTCGAGAAGAAAATGATGAAAAACTACCCTAGTCTTTTTGTTTGATATGTAATGATTCCGGGGACGGGATCCTTATAAGGGAGGGTGAATGTAATATCCGAGATTATTATGTCTTTTAACAATTATCAATAAACGAATTTATGTGAAATTTTGGTGTGTTTTCTGTTATTTAGATGTATATGCGTTATACATACATGTGTTATTTTATGATATGTGATGAGGATTATTTAAATAGTTGGTTTAGTTTAATTCAACTATTTAAATAGGTTAAGTATGGAATTAATTCTATTAATTTCGTGGGATGGCTTTAAAGCATGATTTTGAGATCATAGTGGAATTAAGAGACGCAAACTGCGTATTTGAGTTCGGGACGTCGAATTTAGTCAGGTTAGACTGTAACCACGAAAATGTGTCACGGTTGACTTTTTGGTCAAAGTCAACCCGTTGACTTTTTCGGGTAAAAAGTCAACCACGAATTTCGGAGAGGATTTTGACGAAACAGATAGTTCCATGACGTCCGGGACGTCGACTTTAGTAGGAATCGATATAAGTATCGCAACGTTTTGCTACGAGGGGCAAAATGGTCAAAATGATTATTTAATTGATTTAATTGATTATAATAATATTTTATGTGGTACAAGTCAGCAGCTGGTGGGACCCTTGTGACTCACGAATTGGGACAAGGGAAGGAGTATACGTATATTACATATAGCTAAGGAGGGAGTACTTCATTTTACTCCTTAAAACCAAAAATCCTTTCATTTTCTCTAACCCCCACATTCTTCTTATTTAATTTGCTAAACTAATGTTCTAACTTAATGTTGTAACTGCTGAATTGAGAATGGAAGAGGCAAGGAAAGCTTATACTAATGATTTCTATATATACTCTCCACCTAAAATTCTATTTCTTTCTTTTGTAAAATATCCTACCGTGAGTGAAGTTGAGAGTGAGCGAGGAAAGAGCTTGAGAGGGTGGCGAATTCTGGAGTTTGCAGAGACTAACCAAGCAAAGAGAGTCATTAGAGGAATTCGAACAAAAAGAATTCATCAAAGAGGTAGCCATGAACTCTCTTTTTCATGTTCTTAAGTAAAAATGAGAAAATATGCATATGAGACCTTGCAAATGATTTGTTTTGATTTTGTGAGGCTATGTTCATGTTGGTTACTGATATGTGGGTGTAGAGAACGAAAGTTTTGGTTTAATTCATGTCTCTTACACGTTGAATCGTATGAATTTATGCCATGCATGCTAAGTGTTTGCTAAAATTCCTCTTAGATGTCAAATTGTTCAAATCATGGTAATTTAGTGAAGTTAAAGGTTGGGTTACGTATATATATGTTAGTATGTGTGGTCTGGACAGTAGGAATCAACCCCATGCATGCTAGAATCAAAATCACAAGATTTGTCAAAGATGGTCTAACATAGAATCTGTGACTTTTCGGGTTTTTCGGAGCCTTGGAATCGTGGTTTCTATGACCCGATTAGTGGGTGTAATAATTTTGTAAAATACTGTGTAGTATGATGTATAACCTGACCAAATTTCATAAGAAACAGAGTTAAATTGAGCAAGTTATGATTTTCGAGAGCAAGTATGTTGGAAATAAAAATCTGCAAATTTCTGGGTTTTCCAGAATTTTTCTAAGTGTTAGAACCTGTTCTGGCACGCTTTTCAAGGTAGCCGGTTCGTGGTCTTAATTTGCTATTTTCTAGAATGTGATATTTTTGTAAAATTGTATGCTAGATGAAGTATGTTGTGTCCAAGTTTCATGGTCATATCATGTATGGTTTAATCGAAATTAATTCGCTAAGATGGCTGCTCAAAACTGCAAAAAATTTCTTGGCATGAAGAGCAGCGTAGCTGCGCTGTTCATACGGCTTAACGATGCTCAGCTGCGCCACTCAAAGATGGGTTTCGGGTTTTTCAGGCACCGCAGCTGCGCCGGTAACATGGCTTGAGGCTGCGCAGCTTCGCCGGTCCGGGTCGGTCCGGGTCGGGTCGGGTCGGACCGGGAAAAATTCCAAAAACTTATTTTTACTCAGATTCTCATATTGAACCACTTTATCTATATGACGCAACATGTTATATGATTAAATTAGTTTGATGATAGCATACGTGGTAGTTGATTAATGAAAGGAAATCATTTTCTTTCGAATTAGAGTTCAAGAACCTAATGGCTTAATGTGACACATATGATTAGGTTACGTGAAGGTTAATTGCTAGCTTTAACGATAGCAGACGTATCAGGCAAGTTTCCTTGCCCTAATTTATATTGGGTATTTATTCAATCCTTACTTATTTTTATCTCAGTGAGGGTAAGTATTGGACTTGTGCTAAATATTTATTCGTGCAAGTTCCTTTGTTGTGAAGTTATACAACTTCAATTATCTTGCAAGCTTATCGATGATTACTCAATTATTATTCTAACAACTATGCTTATAAGTTTCATGTCATTATCGAACTATTTCTAAGTATGTTTCCTGGCCTTTGTTTTTGGTTAGTTATTATTGATGAAAAATGATTTAATTCAAATCTTTCGAAGCTATTTAATGTTTACCAATCCAAATTGCTTTGGTGCGGTCTCGCATGAATACTAAGATGAACAACCCAAATAAACGGGCAAACAGATGTCGGGCATATAGTCCCATTTATGCTTATGCAGTTTAAACTTTATACTTGTGCACAATGTAGGGTACAATAGGCTGATCACCTGGAGTACTTGCAGAGACCGTTTACAATCTATTTGATTGTTAAATTGTCTGATGGTTTTCGATGAAACAAAGTAACGTTCAGGGTATTTAACACCCCTTAGTATGCTATGGAGAATTCTAAACTCTTATCTTTGATATTCTTGTTTAACACTTGATAATTCTTTCAACTGTTGAGATATTGTCATACATTTGTTTTTACTCCTGATGTATGTTTTCAAACTTCTTTATATACTTGCTGGGCAATTTGTGCTCATTCTTGCTTAAATCTTTCAGTTAAGGATGAGAAGGCTGAGGGCTCGGGCAAGGACAAGGGGAAGACTAAGATGAAATGATGCTAGTTACCTTATAAAATAAGTTTATATTTCCGCATATGATGTAATGTAGCGATAAACGCTAAGTTTAAGTTTTGGTTTATTAAAGGTTGTAAAGACTTGGGATTTTATTTTGAGTAAGTACGTAATAGTTATAATATTACAATTATTATTGCTGGAGTCTACTTAGATAGATGATGATGTATGTTGTATCGTGAGCACCATGTCCTGTAATCGATGTTACACGGATTTGGGGGTGTCACAGCTATGTTCATGTTGGTTACTGATATGTGGGTGTAGAGAACGAAAGTTCTGGTTTAATTCATGTCTCTTACACGTTGAATCGTATGAATTTATGCCATGCATGCTAAGTGTTTGCTAAAATGCCTCTTAGATGTCAAATTGTTCAAATCATGGTAATTTATTGAAGTTAAAGGTTGGGTTACGTATATATATATGTTAGTATGTGTGGTCTGGACAGTAGGAATCAACCCCATGCATGCTAGAATCAAAATCACAAGATTTGTCAAAGTTGGTTTAACATAGAATCTGTGACTTTTTGGGTTTTTCGGAGCCTTGGAATCATGGTTTCTATGACCCGATTAGTCGGTGTAATAATTTTGTAAAATACTGTGTAGTATGATGTATAACCTGTCCAAATTTTATAAGAAACGGAGTTAAATTGAGCAAGTTATGATTTTCGAGAGCAAGCATGTTGGAAATAAAAATCTGCAAATTTCTGGGTTTTCCAGAATTTTTCTAAGTGTTAGAACCTGTTCTGGCACGCTTTTCAAGGTAGCCGGTTCGTTGGTCTTAATTTGCTATTTTCTGGAATGTGATATTTTTGTAAAATATTATGCTAGATGAAGTATGTTGTGTCCAAGTTTCATGGTCGTATCATGTATGGTTTAATCGAAATTAATTCGCTAAGATGGCTGCTCAAAACTGCAAAAATTTTCTAGGCATGAAGAGCAGCGCAGCTGCGCCGTTCATACGGCTTAACGATGCGCAGCTGCGCCACTCAAAGATGGGTTCCGGGTTTTCCAGGCACCGCAGCTGCGCCGGTAACATGGCTTGAGGCTGCGCAGCTGCGCCGGTCCGGGTCGGTCCGGGTTGGATCTGATCTGGGTCGGGTCGGGTCGGACCGGGAAAAATTCCAGAAACTTATTTTTACTCAGATTCTCGTATTGAACCACTTTATCTATATGACGCAACATGTTATATGATTAAATTAGTTTGATGATAGCATACGTGGTAGTTGATTAATGAAATTTTAATGAAAGAAAATCATTTTCTTTCGAATTAGAGTACAAGAACCTAATGGCTTAATGTGACACATATGATTAGGTTACGTGAAGGTTAATTTCTAGCTTTAACGATAGCAGACGTATCAGGAAAGTTTCCTAGCCCTAATTTATATAGGGTATTTATTCAATCCTTACTTATTTTTATCTCAGTGAGGGTAAGTATTGGACTTGTGCTAAATATTTATTCGTGCAAGTTCCTTTGTTGTGAAGTTATACAACTTCAATTATCTTGCAAGTTTATCGATGATTACTCAGTTATTATTCTAACAACTATGCTTATAAGTTTCATGTCATTATCGAACTATTTCTAAGTATGTTTCCTGGCCTTTGTTTTCGGCTAGTTATATTGATGAAAAATAATTTAATTCAAATCTTTCGAAGCTATTTAATGTTTACCAATCCAAATTGCTTTGGTGCGGTCTCGCATGAATACTAAGATGAACAACCCGAATAAACGGGCAAACAGATGTCGGGCATATAGTCCTATTTATGCTTATGCAGTTTAAACTTTATACTTGTGCACAATGTAGGGTACAATAGGCTGATCACCTGGAGTACTTGCAGAGACCGTTTACAATCTATTTGATTGTTAAATTGTCTGATGGTTTTCGATGAAACAAAGTAACGTTCAGGGTATTTAACACCCCTTAGTATGCTATGGAGAATTCTAAACTCTTATCTTTGATATTCTTGTTTAACACCTGATAATTCTTTCAACTGTTGAGATATTGTCATACAGATGTTTTTACTCCTGATGTATGTTTTCAAACTTCTTTATATACTTGCTGGGCAATTTGTGCTCACTCTTGCTTAAATATTTCAGTTAAGGATGAGAAGGCTGAGGGCTCGGGCAAGGACAAGGGGAAGACTAAGATGAAATGATGCTAGTTACCTTATAAAATAAGTTTATATTTCCGCATATGATGTAATGTAGCGATAAACGCTAAGTTTAAGTTTTGGTTTATTAAAGGTTGTAAAGACTTGGGATTTTATTTTGAGTAAGTACGTAATAGTTATAATATTACAATTATTATTGCTGGAGTCTACTTAGATAGATGATGATGTATGTTGTATCGTGAGCACCATGTCCTGTAATCGATGTTACACGGATTTGGGGGTGTCACAGCTATGTTCATGTTGGTTACTGATATGTGGGTGTAGAGAACGAAAGTTCTGGTTTAATTCATGTCTCTTACACGTTGAATCGTATGAATTTATGCCATGCATGCTAAGTGTTTGCTAAAATGCCTCTTAGATGTCAAATTGTTCAAATCATGGTAATTTATTGAAGTTAAAGGTTGGGTTACGTATATATATGTTAGTATGTGTGGTCTGGACAGTAGGAATCAACCCCATGCATGCTAGAATCAAAATCACAAGATTTGTCAAAGATGGTTTAACATAGAATCTGTGACTTTTCGGGTTTTTCAGAGCCTTGGAATCATGGTTTCTATGACCCGATTAGTGGGTGTAATAATTTTGTAAAATACTGTGTAGTATGATGTATAACCTGACCAAATTTCATAAGAAACGGAGTTAAATTGAGCAAGTTATGATTTTCGAGAGCAAGCATGTTGGAAATAAAATTCTGCAAATTTCTGGGTTTTCCAGAATTTTTCTAAGTGTTAGAACTTGTTCTGGCACGCTTTTCAAGGTTGCCGGTTCGTGGTCTTAATTTGCTATTTTCTGGAATGTGATATTTTTGTAAAATAGTATGCTAGATGAAGTATGTTGTGTCCAAGTTTCATGGTCGTATCATGTATGGTTTAATCGGAATTAATTCGCTAAGATGGCTGCTCAAAACTGCAAAAATTTTGTGGGCATGAAGAGCAGCGCAGCTGCGCCGTTCATACAGCTTAACGATGCGCAGCTGCGCCACTCAAAGATGGGTTCAAGGTTTTCCAGGCAGCGCAGCTGCGCCGGTAACATGGCTTGAGGCTGCGCAGCTGCGCCGGTCCGGGTCGGGTTTGATCTGGGTCGGGTCGGGTCGGACTGGGAAAAATTCCAGAAACTTATTTTTACTCAGATTCTCATATTGAACCACTTTATCTATATGACGCAACATGTTATATGATTAAATTAGTTTGATGATAGCATACATTGTAGTTGATTAATGAAATTATAATGAAAGGAAATCATTTTCTTTCGAATTAGAGATCAAGAACCTAATGGCTTAATGTGACACATATGATTAGGTTACGTGAAGGTTAATTTCTAGCTTTAACGATAGCAGACGTATCAGGCAAGTTTCCTAGCCCTAATTTCTATTGGGTATTGATTCAATCCTTACTTATTTTATCTCAGTGAGGTAAGTATTGGACTTGTGCTAGCTATTTATTCATGCAAGTTCCTTTGCTGTGAAGTTATACAACTTCAATTATCTTGCAAGCTTATCGATGATTACTCAGTTATTATTCTAACAACTATGCTTATAAGTTTCATGTCATTATCGAAATGTTTCTAAGTATGTTTCCTGGCCTTTGTTTTCGGCTAGTTATTATTGATGAAAAATAATTTAATTCAAATCTTTCGAAGCTATTTAATGTTTACCAATCCAAATTGCTTTGGTGCGGTCTCGCATGAATACTAAGATGAACAACCCGAATAAACGGGCAAACAGATGTCGGGCATATAGTACCATTTATGCTTATGCTGTTTAAACTTTATACTTGTGCACAATGTAGGGTACAATAGGCTGATCACCTGGAGTACTTGCAGAGACCGTTTACAATCTATTTGATTGTTAAATTGTCTGATGGTTTTCGATGAAACAAAGTAACGTTCAGGGTATTTAACATCCCTTAGTATGCTATGGAGAATTCTAAACTCTTATCTTTGATATTCTTGTTTAACACTTGATAATTCTTTCTACTGTTGAGATATTGTCATACAGATGTTTTTACTCCTGATGTATGTTTTCAAACTTCTTTATATACTTGCTGGGCAATTTGTGCTCACTCTTGCGTAAACCTTTCAGTTAAGGATGAGAAGGCTGAGGGCTCGGGCAAGGACAAGGGGAAGACTAAGATGAAATGATGCTAGTTACCTTATAAAATAAGTTTATATTTCCGCATATGATGTAATGTAGCGATAAACGCTAAGTTTAAGTTTTGGTTTATTAAAGGTTGTAAAGACTTGGGATTTTATTTTGAGTTAGTACGTAATAGTTATAATATTACTATTATTATTGCTGGAGTCTACTTAGATAGATGATGATGTATGTTGTATCGTGAGCACCATGTCTTGTAATCGATGTTACACGGATTTGGGGGTGTCACAGCTATGTTCATGTTGGTTACTGATATGTGGGTGTAGAGAACGAAAGTTCTGGTTTATTTCATGTCTCTTACACGTTGAATCGTATGAATTTATGCCATGCATGCTAAGTGTTTGCTAAAATGCCTCTTAGATGTCAAATTATTCAAATCATGGTAATTTAGTGAAGTTAAAGGTTGGGTTACGTATATATATGTTAGTATGTGTGGTCTGGACAGTAGGAATCAACCCCATGCATGCTAGAATCAAAATCACAAGATTTGTCAAAGATGGTTTAACATAGAATCTGTGACTTTTCGGGTTTTTCAGAGCCTTGGAATCATGGTTTCTCTGACCCGATTAGTGGGTGTAATAATTTTGTAAAATACTGTGTAGTATGATGTATAACCTGACCAAATTTCATAAGAAACGGAGTTAAATTGAGCAAGTTATGATTTTCGAGAGCAAGCATGTTGGAAATAAAAATCTGCAAATTTCTGGGTTTTCCAGAATTTTTCTAAGTGTTAGAACCTGTTCTGGAACGCTTTTCAAGGTAGCCGGTTCGTGGTCTTAATTTGCTATTTTCTGGAATGTGATATTTTTGTAAAATAGTATGCTAGATGAAGTATGTTGTGTCCAAGTTTCATGGTCGTATCATGTATGGTTTAATCAGAATTAATTCGCTAAGATGGCTGCTCAAAACTGCAAAAAATTTCTGGGCATGAAGAGCAGCGCAGCTGCGCCGTTCATACAGCTTAACGATGCGCAGCTGTGCCACTCAAAGATGGGTTCCAGGTTTTCCAGGCAGCGCAGCTGCGCCGGTAACATGGCTTGAGGCTGCGCAGCTGCGCCGGTCCGGGTCGTGTCTGATCCGGGTCGGGTCGGGTCGGACTAGGAAAAATTCCAGAAACTTAGTTTTACTCAGATTCTCATATTGAACCACTTTATCTATATGACGCAACATGTTATATGATTAAATTAGTTTGATGATAGCATACATTGTAGTTGATTAATGAAATTATAATGAAAGGAAATCATTTTCTTTCGAATTAGAGTTCAAGAACCTAATGGCTTAATGTGACACATATGATTAGGTTACGTGAAGGTTAATTTCTAGCTTTAACGATAGCAGACGTATCAGGAAAGTTTCCTAGCCCTAATTTCTATTGGGTATTTATTCAATCCTTACTTATTTTTATCTCAGTGAGGGTAAGTATTGGACTTGTGCTAGCTATTTATTCATGCAAGTTCCTTTGCTGTGAAGTTATACAACTTCAATTATCTTGCAAGCTTATCGATGATTACTCAGTTATTATTCTAACAACTATGCTTATAAGTTTCATGTCATTATCGAACTGTTTCTAAGTATGTTTCATGGCCTTTGTTTTCGGCTAGTTATTATTGATGAAAAATGATTTAATTCAAATCTTTCGAAGCTATTTAATGTTTACCAATCCAAATTGCTTTGGTACGGTCTCGCATGAATACTAAGATGAACAACCCGAATAAACGGGCAACAGATGTCGGGCATATAGTCCCATTTATGCTTATGCAGTTTAAACTTTATACTTGTGCACAATGTAGGGTACAATAGGCTGATCACCTGGAGTACTTGCAGAGACCGTTTACAATCTATTTGATTGCTAAATTGTCTGATGGTTTTCGATGAAACAAAGTAACGTTCAGGGTATTTAACACCCCTTAGTATGCTATGGAGAATTCTAAACTCTTATCTTTGATATTCTTGTTTAACACTTGATAATTCTTTCTACTGTTGAGATATTGTCATACAGATGTTTTTACTCCTGATGTATGTTTTCAAACTTCTTTATATACTTGCTGGGCAATTTGTGCTCATTCTTGCTTAAACCTTTCAGTTAAGGATGAGAAGGCTGAGGGCTCGGGCAAGGACAAGGGGAAGACTAAGATGAAATGATGCTAGTTACCTTATAAAATAAGTTTATATTTCCGCATATGATGTAATGTAGCGATAAACGCTAAGTTTAAGTTTTAGTTTATTAAAGGTTGTAAAGACTTGGGATTTTATTTTGAGTAAGTACGTAATAGTTATAATATTACTATTATTATTGCTGGAGTCTACTTAGATAGATGATAATGTATGTTGTATCGTGAGCACCATGTCCTGTAATCGATGTTACACAAATCCGTGTAGCCTCTTCGACGTTGTGGTTCCTCCATACTACCTTAACAGAAGGTATTATCTTATTTCTCAACACTTGTTCTTTTCTATCAATTATCTGTACTGGAACATCCTCATAGGTTAGGTCCTTTTCAAATTGGATGGGTTCATACTCTATGACATGATTGTAATCCCGTTTATAGGGTCGTAAAACTGATACGCTGGAACACGTTGTGTATATGTTCTAACTCCGGAGGTAAAGCTATTTCATAAGCTACCTCACCGACTCGCCTTAACACTTCAAAGGGTCCTATGAATCTGGAGCTAAGTTTTCCCTTCTTCCCAAATCTCATTTTCCCTTTCCAAGGTGAAACCTTTAGAAACACATAAGTGCCGACGTCGAAGTATCGTTGTTGCCGATGTTGATCAGCATATTTCTTCTGTCGATCCTGAGCTGTCACTAATCTCGCTCGTATTGTTTTGATCACATCTGCAGTTTTCTGCACTAATTCTGGCCCAAGCAATTTACGTTCTCCCACTTTCATCCCAGCACAATGGCGTACTACATTTTCTTCCATATAAAGCTTCATAAGGTGGCATCCCAATGCTCGCGTGGTAACTATTGTTGTATGCAAATTCCACCAACGGTAGGTGGTCATCCCAGCTTCCTTTGAAGTCCATAACACATGCTCTCAGCATGTCCTCCAATGTTTGAATAGTTCTTTCACTCTGCCCTTCTGTTTGAGGATGATACGCGGTGCTCAACCTCAGTTGCGTTCCCATGCGTTCTTGAAAGCTTTTCCAGAAATTAGCTGTGAACCGCAGATCGCGATCTGACACAATTGATACAGGTACGCCGTGCCTGGAAATGATCTCCTTGATATAGAGCTTTGCCAACTGATCCAAGGTATATCTGATCCTAATTGGCAAGAAATGCGCTGACTTGGTCAATCGATCAACGATTACCCAAATTGCGTCGTAACCTTTTTGTGTATTTGGAAGTCCTACCACGAAGTCCATCGTGATGTGCTCCCATTTCCATTCCGGAATTTCTAATGGTTGAAGTAACCCGCTCGGTCGCTGATGTTCCGCCTTAACTCTCTGGCATGTCAAACATCTGCTGACGCACTCTGCCACTTCTCTCTTCATATTGGGCCACCAATAATGTTGGCGAAGATCCTGATACATCTTTGTGCTTCCCGGATGAATTGAGTAAGCTATGAGCTCCCTGCAAGATTTCCTCCTTTAACTCAGATACCTCAGGCACCCAAATTCTCCTCTCAAATCTTAATAGTCCATCACCTCCCACATTGAACTTAAGCTCCTCCCCTTCTGAAATTCTTTTCCTCACCTTCTCACATTCTTCATCGCTGCTTTGTTCTTTCTTGATTTTGTCCAATAGAGTCGGTCAAACCTCCATTGCAAACAACTTCTCATCCGACTCACTTGGACTCTTTACCTCGAGTTCCAAACCGGCCATTTCCTTAATCAACTGCTCTTGAGCCGTTAGCATTGCCAACCTGCCACTGCCCTTTCTGCTTAACGCATCTGTGACCACGTTAGCTTTCCCCGGATGATATAAGATGTCGCAATTGTAATCCTTTATTAGTTCCAACCATCTTCTCTGTCTCATATTCAACTCCTTCTACGTGAAGATATACTTCAGACTTTTATGGTCCGTGTATATTTCACACTTTACACCATATAAATAGTGCCTCCAAATCTTCAGGGCCAATACTACCGCTGCCAATTCCAGGTCATGGGTAGGATATCCCTTCTCATAATCCTTCAACTGACGCGATGCATACGCAATAACTTTACCATGTTGCATAAGCACACAGCCAAGTCCTTTGTGAGACGCATCACTAAAAATTACGAAATCACCAGTATCGTCTGGTAAAGATAAAACCGGTGCCTCACTCAATCTTTTCTTAAGCTCCTGGAAACTTTCTTCACACTTCTCTGTCCAGATAAATTTTACAGACTTCTTCGTTAAATTCGTCAACGTTCCTGCTATCTTCGAAAAATCTTGGATAAACCGTCTATAATAGCCTGCCAATCCTAAGAAACTTCTTACTTCAGTCGGCGTCTTTGGTTGTTCCCAATTTTGTACCGCTTCCACCTTTGCTGGATCCACGGAGATTCCATCCTTGTCGATCACGTGACCCAGAAATTGAACTTTCTCCAACCAAAACTCACACTTTGAAAATTTTGCGTATAACTTATCCTTCCTCAATGCCTCCAATACCAACCTTAAGTGTTCAGCATGCTCCTCTGGAGTCTTGGAATAGATCAGGATATCATCTATGAACACAACTACGAATTTATCTAAGTATTGTTTGAATACCAGATTCATTATATCCATAAATGCCGCTGGCGCGTTTGTTAACCCAAATGACATCACCAGGAACTCGTAGTGACCGTAACGAGTCCTGAATGCTGTCTTAGGAACATCTTCCTTCCTCACCCTCAACTGGTGATATCCCGTCCTCAAGTCGATCTTGGAAAAATATTTCGCTCCCTTCAACTGATCGAACAGATCATCTATTCTAGGTAACGGATACTTGTTCTTGATCGTCACTTTGTTCAACTCTCGATAGTCGATACAAAGTCTCATCGATCCGTCCTTCTTTTTCACAAATAAAACTGGTGCTCCCCAAGGAGACACACTCGGTTGAATATACTTTCTATCCAGTAATTCCTGTAACTGTACCATCAGCTCTTTCATCTCTGCCGGTGCCATTCTGTATGGGGCTTTCGAAATAGGGGCCGTTCCCGATACTAAATCTATAACGAATTCGATCTCTCTATCAGGTGGAAGTCCTGGTAATTCTTCCAGAAATACATCCAAAAATTCATTCACTACTGGTATCTGTCCCATCCCTTTCACTTCTTTCTGTGTATCGATGATATGGGCCAAATATCCTACCCATCCCCTCCTTAGTAACTTCCTCGCTTGCATCACCGTCAGACAACTCGAGTGTCTCGGCAACTTACTCCCGTAGAACACTACCTTAGACTTATTTGGAGTCATAAGGTTTATACACTTATTCTGGAAATCTATCATCGCTCCATGGTTAAATAACCAATCCATTCCTAGAATTACATCAAATTCTCCTAATTAAATTGGAATTAAATCCACTGGTAACTTATACCCCCTGATATCTACAACACAATTCCTATAGACATGGTTAACGGGAATGACTTCGTTATTAGCGACTTCTATGTTCATAGGATATTCTAATTCTTCCTGGGGTAAGTTTAATCGTTGGGAGAATTCATACGACACGAAGGAACAAGTAGCCCCCGAATCAAATAATATGTAAGCAGATATATCATTGACAGGAATGATACCTGAAACCACGTCCTTGGATGCGACTGCATCCTGAACCGTCATGTTGAAAGTCCTTGCTGTTGGTCAATTTTGAGTTGGTGGTCCAATAATTTGGAGATTTCCACCGCTTGGTCCCCTTCCTCCATTTCCTCCTGCTGAATTCTTCTTTGGGCAATTCCTTGCCTGATGATCTAATGCTCCACAGTTGAAGCATCTATTCCTCTTTGGTGCAGAGCAATTGGGAGAAATGTGCCCCTCTTGCCCGCAATTGAAACAGACATTCTTCCCCTTTAGACATGCACCCGAATGATTCCTCCCACACTCCTTGCATGCCTCAGTCCTCTTCTTTGTCTCCCCTGGTTTTCCCCCAGAGTTTCCCGAGTTGAAATTGTTATTGCTGTTGTTGTTGTTCCACTTCCTCTTGTTTACACCACTGCTGCTGCTACCTTCCCCGCGATTCCCTCCTTCATTCTTATTCTTTTTCTCCTTATTAAACTTCATTAGGGCTTCACTTCCGCCCTCCGCAATTATAGCCTTCTCCAGGAGAGTCGCGAAGCTGTTCGTCTACAACACTGAAAGTCTACTTTATAACCATGGTTTGAGACCCTGCTCAAACCTCCTCGTTTTCCTCTCCTCAGTGTCGACCTGATGAGGTGCGAACCTCACCAATTCTTTAAACTTTGCGGCATATTGGGGTACCGTCATGTCTTCTTGCTTCAGCTCTAGGAATCGCATCTCCATCCGACTCTGCATACTCGCAGGAAAGTAATTCTCAAAAAATATCTTCTTAAACCCTTCCCAAGGTATCACACCTTCTCCAGCCCTGGTCTGGTTTGCCTCCCACCAGTAGTTGGCTTCACCCTTCAGCATATACGTGGCGAAGATTGTTTTCTGATTATCTCCTACTCGGGCGATAGTGAACGCCTTTTCGATTTCCTTAACCCAAGTTTGGGCTTCGATAGGTTCGGTGGTTCCTTTGAACTCAGGTGGTCCCGCGCTCTTGAAGTCTTTAAAGTGTGCCACCTGACCCGCTGGAGGGTTATTCGTATTCGGGGTTCGATTCTGAAGTGCCCCAGTTAACATGTCGACAAATTGTTGCATGGGGTTCGGTGGACCCCCAGCATTACCGCCTGACCCTTCTAGTACTTGACGACGTCTTCCTCTAGCCATCTTTCTGTTTAAATAAACTTAATGTCATCATCTCATAACTTATTCCTACAGCATATATAATTCATATAAAAATTAATCATCACATCACATATTTAAATAACAGCATATTTATTTATAAACATAATACCCAAAGTATTTCATCGTCTTATGGCATCAAGCCATTTACATCACTTAAACCGTCCTATTTAGTGAAACTGGAAACCAAGTTTTATTTCATAGATAAGCGTTCTACACGTTAGTAGTAAAAGTTTAACACCAACAAACTAAAGACCCCGCCTAATGGCGTCTTCATGCTCTTCATCTGCTATCTCCAGCACCAGCCCACGGCTTATGGCATGTCTAGACCGGTACTCCTCACGTGGAAAGTGATACACCCTATGCTGGAACCTCCCATGTGCTGACTTAAACGCGTACTTCATTCTATCCATCCTAACCTTCTTATCTCTTACTTCTCCTTCTGACTCGCCTGTTAGCTTCTCGGCCTGAGCACGGCCTCTTCTCTCATTTTCCCAGAATGTGGTAATGATCTGCTTGTCAGTTTGGAGACTCTGAATCCTTGACTCTAGCCCATTAATGGTATGTCCCAAATGGGTCCTGATCTTTCAGCCTGTCCGCCTTCTGGCCTGCTGTTCGCAACTTGTCAGCCAGATCCCCTTTCCTAATTATCAGGTGGTGCACCAATGCCTCAAGCAATGCTGCAGCCTGCTGCTCCCCTTGATACAGTTCCTCCAACTCATGGACCTTGTCATCCAAATCTATAATCCTATCCATCAACTCATCTAGTAAACCATCCTCAGGTGCTTCCTCGGAGTCCTACTCGGGCTCCTCTTCCTCTTCAGGATATTCCTCTGGGTCTGACTCAGCTGCTGCCTCAGCTATAGGCTCAGGTACAGCTATCACCAACTGCTCTCTCACAACGTGAATATTTCTAACCTCCTCTTCTCCTGACATCCTACGATCAAGACAAAGAACTCGATTAGTATTTTTAAAATAGATATTGATTTTTGTTTTTAGAAAAATAGATTCGACGCTACACTTAGAACTCTACGTGAGTTCATCTCCATATTACCTCCACTAACTTCCCTAAGGTTATAGTCTAAGGTTTATAATCTACGGCTTTGATACCAACCTGTGACACCCCCAAATCCGTGTAACATCGATTACAGGACATGGTGCTCACGATACAACATAGATCATCATCTATCTAAGTAAACTCCAGCAATAATAATAGTAATATTATAACTATTACGTACTTACTCAAAATAAAATCCCAAGTCTTTACAACCTTTAATAAACCAAAACTTAAACTTAGCGTTTATCGCTACATTACATCATATGCGGAAATATAAACTTATTTTATAAGGTAACTAGCATCATTTCATCTTAGTCTTCCCCTTGTCCTTGCCCGAGCCCTCAGCCTTCTCATCCTTAACTGAAAGGTTTAAGCAAGAATGAGCACAAATTGCCCAGCAAGTATATAAAGAAGTTTGAAAACATACATCAGGAGTAAAAACATCTGTATGACAATATCTCAACAGCTGAAAGAATTATCAAGTGTTAAACAAGAATATCAAAGATAAGAGTTTAGAATTCTCCATAGCATACTAAGGGGTGTTAAATACCCTGAACGTTACTTTGTTTCATCGAAAACCATCAGACAATTTAACAATCAAATAGATTGTAAACGGTCTCTGCAAGTACTCCAGGTGATCAGCCTATTGTACCCTACATTGTGCACAAGTATAAAGTTTAAACTGCATAAGCATAAATGGGACTATATGCCCGACATCTGTTTGCCCGTTTATTCGGGTTGTTCATCTTAGTATTCATACGAGACCGCACCAAAGCAATTTGGATTGGTAAACATTAAATAGCTTCGAAAGATTTGAATTAAATCATTTTTCATCAATAATAACTAGCCGAAAACAAAGGCCAGGAAACATACTTAGAAACAGTTCGATAATGACATGAAACTTATAAGCATAGTTGTTAGAATAATAACTGAGTAATCATCGATAAGCTTGCAAGATAATTGAAGTTGTATAACTTCACAACAAAGGAACTTGCACGAATAAATAGCTAGCACAAGTCCAATACTTACCCTCACTGAGATAAAAATAAGTAAGGATTGAATAAATACCCAACAGAAATTAGGACTAGGAAACTTGCCTGATACGTCTGCTATCGTTAAAGCTAGCAATTAACCTTCATGTAACCTAATCATATGTGTCACATTAAGCCATTAGGTTCTTGAACTCTAATTCGAAAGAAAATGATTTCCTTTCATTATAATTTCATTAATCAACTACCACGTATGCTATCATCAAACTAATTTAATCATATAACATGTTGCGTCATATAGATAAAGTGGTTCAATATGAGAATCTAAGTAAAAATAAGTTTCTGGAATTTTTCCCGGTCCGACCCGACCCGGACCGGCGCAGCTACGCACCCTCAAGCCGTGTTACCGGCGCAGCTGCGCTGCCTGGAAAACCCGGAACGCATCTTTAAGTGGCGCAGCTGCGCATCGTTAAGCCGTATGAACGGCGCAGCTGCGCTGCTCTTCATGCCCAGAAAATTTTTGCAGTTTTGAGCAGCCATCTTAGCGAATTAATTCCGATTAAACCATACATGATATGACCATGAAACTTGGACACAACATACTTCATCTAGCATACTATTTTTCAAAAATATCACATTCCAGAAAATAGCAAATTAAGACCACGAACCGGCTACCTTGAAAAGCGTGCCAGAACAGGTTCTAACACTTGAAAAAATTCTGGAAAACCCAGAAATTTGCAGATTTTTATTTCCAACATGTTTGCTCTCGAAAATCATAGCTTGCTCAATTTAACTCCGTTTCTTATAAAATTTGGTCAGGTTATACATCATACTACACAGTATTTTACAAAATTATTACACCCACTAATCGGGTCATAGAAACCATGATTCCAAGGCTCCGAAAAACCCAAAAAGTCATAGATTCTATGTTAAACCATCTTTGACAAATTTTGTGATTTTGATTCTAGCATGCATGGGGTTGATTCCTACTGTCCAGACCACACATACTAACATATATATACGTAACCCAACCTTTAACTTCACTAAATTACCATGATTTGAACAATTTGACATCTAAGAGGCATTTTAGCACACACTTAGCATGCATGGCATAAATTCATACGATTCAACGTGTAAGAGACATGAATTAAACCAGAACTTTCGTTCTCTACACCCACATATCAGTAACCAACATGAACATAGCCTCACAAAATCAAAACAAATCATTTGCAAGGTCTCATATGCATATTTTCTCATTTTTACTTAAGAACATGAAAAAGAGAGTTCATGGCTACCTCTTTGATGAATTCTTTTTGTTCGAATTCCTCTAATGACTCTCTTTGCTTGGTTAGTCTCTGTAAACTCCAGAATTCACCACCCTCTCAAGCTCTTTCCTCTCTCACTCTCAACTTCACTCATGGTAAGATATTTTACAAAAGAAAGAAATAGAATTTTAGGTGGAGAGTATATATAGAAATCATTAGTATAAGCTTCCCTTGCCTCTTCCATTCTCAATTCAGCAGTTACAACATTAAGTTAGAACATTAGTTTAGCAAATTAAATAAGAAGAATGTGGGGGTTAGAGAAAATGAAAGGATTTTTGGTTTTAAGGAGTAAAATGAAGTACTCCCTCCTTAGCTATATGTAATATACGTATACTCCTTCCCTTGTCCCAATTCGTGAGTCACAAGGGTCCCACCAGCTGCTGACTTATACCACATAAAATATTATTATAATCAATTAAATCAATTAAATAATCATTTTGACCATTTTGCCCCTCGTAGCAAAACGTTGCGATACTTATATCGATTCCTACTAAAGTCGACGTCCCGGACGTCATGGAACTATCTGTTTCGTCAAAATCCTCTCTGAAATTTGTGGTTGACTTTTTACCCAAAAAGTCAACCGGTTGACTTTGACCAAAAAGTCAACCGCGACACATTTTCGTGGTTACAGTCTAACCTGACTAAATTCGACGTCCCGGACTCAAATACGCAGTCCGCGTCTCTTAATTCCACTCTGATCTCAAAATCATGCTTTAAAGCCATCCCACGAAATTAATAGAATTAATTCCATATTTAACCTATTTAAATAGTTGAATTAAACTAAACCAACCATTTAAATACTCCTCATCACATATCATAAAATAACACATGTATGTATAACGCATATACATCTAAATAACAGAAAACAAACCAAAATTTCACATAAATTCATTTATTGATAATTGTTAAAAGACATAATAATCTCGGATATTACACACAGTCAAAGGCAAAGACAAGTTCCAGATTGGAATTATTATACGATTAAAATGGTAATAGTATAGGATACAAATGACATTGTATATCGTGTAGGATATTGAATGCAGGTATTAAGTTAAGGTTACAGACCTTGGGAATTATGTTATAAAAGTTATTATATAAACAATTTATGTTTATATCTTCCGCAATAGTTATAGAAATGATGTATCGTAACGTACCAGGTCCGAGGTTATGGGGACCCGAATTTGGGGGCGCTACAGTTGGTATCAGAGCTGTAAGTTATAAACCTTAGGTAGGGTTACCTTAGGCTATAACCGCAGGGATGAGGATAAAGAATAAATTCAAATAGAGTTTTAAGTTCTAAGCGATGAATTTGGGCAAGGTATTAATAAGTCAATAAGATTCAAAGAAAAATCCTGACAGGTAATAAAGATCCAGAGTTACCTAACTCTGATGATAAAATTGAACAGTAGTAATGAATAGATAGAGTCTAAAAGACTAAAAGTATAAAGGGATAGAAGATCGTAAAACAAAACGATCATAACATAGAAAAGAATCATAATATAATATGATTATAATATAAGTTAATCATGTGATCTGATGAGGTCATAAAAGGACAGATGATCAATCAAATGATTGAAAACTTTATAGCAGAATTGATGTACGACTGTTGTACTATTAAAACTCAGGAAAGAGTTGTGAATTGTAGATACAAATTAAATGAAATTCGTATTGAGTATTGAGGGAGCTAGGATTATGTGGGATTTCAATTGAGGACTCATGTGATAGCTGAGTTGTACAAACCTTTGTATGGGCGGGGGTTTTGTGCTTGGTCTAACGATTACTTAGTTTATCACATTGATAATCATTGAAATGTCGGTGTTGCGCTATTCGCTGTATGTATGATGAGAAGGTGATTCTTTTCTCATTTGTATAACAGATAGGTAGAGAATATAAGATTAGGTACGAGTTCCTAAAACTCATACTTATGGTAAGTTCGTGACTCATAATCGTATGGTATATTTTTGAACCCCTAAGCATATGGACAGTTCCTAATTGGTTCTTGAACTACGTATTGCTAGGATAAGTTCCTAAACTCATATTATTATGGAAAGTTCCTGAACTCATAACGTGTGGCATGTTTGATGAATTATACGGGGGTATATGAAAATTGTGAATGAAGGATTGAGGATAATAGAAATAGATAGAAATATTAAACAATTGATCATTAGAAGAATTGAAGTTGATGGTGGAAGCATAGTTCCAAATCTTCTAGCTGTGCTAGACTTCGAAATTTTTGATATCAAGCTAAATTCGCACTGATGTGCCCTTTTTCGAAATAAAATAAATTTTTGTTATCTTCACAACATGGTGACAAGGGTGTGGAGATGGACTTTGAGCCATTATCACATCGTTACCTGTTGCGGCATGATAACAAAAAAATAATGATTTTCAATAATTTTGCACCATTTAAAGAAGAGTCTATGCTAATTATTTCAGTTAGACAAATTATCGATTGAAATTCGAATTGTTGATATATGTCTAAAGCTATTTGATTCAGCTAGACAATGTTTATGAAAATTCAAGTATCTCTTTGAGAAATTATCCCGAACTATATTGTTTTGATTCGGACTTCCGGCTGAGTATGAACAACCCCGAAAAATGGGGATATATTTGTTGGATAACATATATTCCAATCATTGAATGCATACAGTCGTTCAGATAATTATGGCCAGCATTTGCAGTTTACCTTCTTTGTGATTGTAAACATATCTATTATTTGATTACGGCGAATACCGTTAAACCCGAGAGTTCATGGTCTATTTGACCCTCAGCATAATTTGAAAAGTTTTTAACTCCTTGGGAAGAAGTCTGGGTAGAATGTGATGATAGAATAATTCCTCATAGAAGGAAGCCGTGTGTACTCATTAAATGAGAATGAAATCAGATAAAGGTTAAGTTGAAAACCTAATTTTGGTGAATAGAAGGAGTAGGGATTAGTAGGCTGTAATTTCGAGGATGAAATTCTTAGAAGAAGTGGTGAATGTGATAACACGAAAATTTATAAGATTTTAAATGATTAAAATAAAGGTTAAAGGATAAAACCTAGATGAGAATTTGAAGAATAATTTAAAAATTTTAAAAAGAACCTATATGGTTTACTGTTCGAATGAGAATAGAGAATATATGGGTTACAAAATTTTTAAACCCTAGAGATGAATCTATATGTGTTTGATGAAATATTAAGAATAAGGTACTACGATACTTATAAAGTTTGGTGACCTAATATATAAATTAGGTATATGAATTATGTGTGTGATTACATAAATATAATGTGTATACATTTATTTTGTATATAAAGATAATTAAGACTATGTAAATATCAATAATGTTGAGCATTAGTTCTAGTGATAATAGATTTAATGGATTAAGGAGAGTAAGTAATTTTGTAGCCCAATTTGTAGCCCAATTATTTAATTAAGCATTGGACTTGTAGATAAGTTGAGTTAATAATAATTAAGTTATTAAACTAGCCCAATATATTATGTACAGGACAAGTATTATGATGGCCCAATTTAATTATGGGTGGAAGCCCAAGTTCATTTTGTTAGTAAGCAATTTAAGAAAAAGTGCAAGCCCAGAAAGAAAGTAAATAAGTAGCCCAAACTTGGCCCAATTGGGGGAGAGCTCATTGGACCTTTAATTAGCTAAGTGGGCCTTAAAAATAAAATCAAAGTTGAGCCCAAAAGGCCATATGGCCGAAATTTGCAAGGAAGGGAGGAATAAGGGGGGATGCTTGTAATGATGATAGTAACTTTAGTTGGTATTTCACTTTTGAGGTGTCACATTCCTTATGGTGCCAACCCATTAGCTATTTCTTGCAAGCAACTCTTAAATAATGACGAGAGAGAGAAGGGATAGATATTAGTAAGATATGGATAGATATGATGATATCTAATCATTTATTTGTTGTATTAACAACTTTATATCTCATTTTATTTTCTTTCATTTCATAAGTTAGAGAGAGTGTGTGACACCCCCGGGTCCCTTTTATTACCTCGGATCTGGTGCAGCCACGATACTACTAGTCAAATATTTATATCTTTTATTCATAACATAAAGAATATAACTTAGCTTTATTATAATTTAAAATATAAATTCTTTTCACATCCAAGATCTTGTGTAATGACCCCAAACTTTTATAAGTTACAATCTTGGTCATTTACCATTCATGTCTTATATCATGTTCGATATTATAAAAATGCGGAATAACTTAAACTTTTCAATCATCCTTGAGTAAAATCTTTTATTGATTTCATAATCTTAAATCAATTACAAATCCTTGAATCACTATATATGATTCATTATATCCGAATTATTGTATAAGTGTTTACATCTCAATTCGATATCCTTTATGTATTAACTAATACTTCTTTACGATACGGCAAGTATTAAACATTGTAAACAACTATCAAGTACAACTCCTAGAACCTAAACATGGTTCGAGAGCATATATCTAGATAAACAGAAATCTTCGAACTCTATCACGTATCACGTTACTCTTATCGTGAGTCCTTAACCTGCAAAATATTTTTTTGCAAGAGTGAGCTCGACAGCTCAGCAATTCTAACAGTTTTCATGCATCACATAGCATATAACATCATACTCAGTTCATGCATTTATAATCAATTTATATTTACTAAGCATGTTACTTCTCACATAACAAGCATATCATCAAAGATCAACTTTCAATCTCATACATATCTCATATATAGTTCATATATAAGTTAACAATCTCGTGGCATAATACAATTAAATTAACAGTTATTGAATTCATATATCAAATAAGAACTGAAAGACTTGCCTGGTGCATAGTTTAACAACTACGACTTAACTGCTTAAAGATATCTGCGCTTCGTGTATTCCTACACAATCATACAATTATGGATTCATACTTATCAGTTACATGCATCCATACATTCTCAACATAATAACAATTGATACATTATTGTCTAACTTGGTCCTTAGAACCTTCGTTTTACTTTCTCATCGTATTCCTAAAATAACTATGTACGTACAGGTATACCTTAACCTTACATACTTACTACTATTCCTTCATATACATGTATCACACACTTAACTAAATGTATTCGATATATATTTAAAACTTATAGATACATGATCTATATTTCTCTTACGTTTCTTATCGAAATTATAATTCTCGGGTTTTATATAACCATTACATTCAACTTTCTAAGTTTCACCTTTCAAAATCCTTGTCATACTTAAACTAGTCATGCAAGGCTACTATGTTCATCATGTATACATGTTTATAAGGTTACTAACTCATGTTTGAAACCTAGCATGCACATTCTATGTCCACTTCAAGGTTATATATTTTTCATGCCGGACATTCTTATACTTTAAGTAAAACAAGTTCATGCTTCAAGGGTCTGCTACTACGGTCATATTACCACATAACGAGACTAAACAATAGTAAGTAGGCATGCTCGTGCGTATACCACACATGCGTACTTTAATTCACATAGTTTATACTTTTAGAAATTCATTTTCTATGAATATGCGTGCATATGTGAAATCCATGTATGAACAAATGATGTTCATGTCAACATGTCTATAGGAATAATAAATCCTAATATACATGCTTGCATGATCATAACGTAACTCACATGGTAATCGATGTTATTTAGCTTTCAAACTCTAAGTTTCCATTGCAAAGTACACTAAGTCCACAAAGGCAACATTTAGTTTATACAAAGTGTCTCGTAGCCATGACTCACATGTATTAAAAACACATATATAAACCTCGTATACGTTCTCATATGGTTAGAATTTAAAAGACATAAGTCTTGTCAAGTTCTTTTCAAAAGTCTTTAAGCTTTTCTTTGAAATCCTCTTATTCTTTAATCATATATGTGTGCTCACACTTTAGACTTAGTTCTCATGTCAAAATAGACCCTATTATCATTTTCACAAAATCAGAACACACATATTACGTATGTGTCAAAGTTCACTTTATCAATTCTAAGCTCATTTTGTAAATCATAAAGCCTTTCATCAATAGTGTATACTATCATGGTTATACATGCTTATGTCATGTCAAGGTACTCTTATATGCATGTTAATCATGTTCACATGCTTGCCTAAGTTGGTACCATCAAGATAGCATAATCAGATATGAAACAGAAAACAAAATTCAAGAACAGGCCCTGGCGCAGCTGCGCCGCTAGCCAGTACAAAACTGGCGCAGCTGTGCAGGTGGCCGGCCAGAAATAAAATTGTTCTGCTTCGGCAGAACTTTAGCCCAACTCAGAAATTCTCAATGAAAATCAATTCAGTCATGCTATAATGTAATTCTAATATGTTTATAATCTTATATAACACCTAACAAGCATTTCCCAATTCTAATATCCATCAATACATACTTAATTCAAGAATCAAGAACTTATAAATTTTCTGAGATTGGAGAGCATGAATGTAAAGCTTATACCTCTGCAATATGCTTGCCGCTAAACAATTTCTACAATACTGCTATAGTACTCTCCCTCAAATTAATATAAACTCTCAGCAATTGGAATGAGAAGAAGAGAAGCCAATTTATAGGCAAATGGATATCCAGACAAAGCTCTTAACTCCCAAATCAAACCAAAGGATTGCAAGATTGAACAATAATAAAGGAGGAGTTGGTGAGGAGTTGGTGGATTCAATCATGAATCCCACATCCCTTACAATCATTAGCTAGACTTGTGAGGAAATTGAGAAGGAGATAAAGTAGAGTAGTATAGTCATGTGTTTGTTCACTTGAAGATGAAGTTGGGCACTCAATGTGAGACAAGCCAGTTAACTCAGCAACTTGCAAAGGCAATACTCTATACTAGTGTTATATATATATAGCCTATTATGCTCACTAAGGCTACCTCATGTATACACATTTTATTTCATGTATACTTAGGTTATAAATGAATTATAAATGAAATTTCTAATTACAATGTATCAAGTAGGGATACATATATATCCATGTACATTAATACTGAATATAATTCAATTGGGTATTACTCATTATATAATGGTTATTATTTTAATTATAATAACTATTAAAATCATTATCAAATAACAATTATTTATTGATATTACTATATGGTAATAGGGTATATCTCAAGGTCTACCTACACATATCCAGTCACATAAGCAATATTATTATGTAACTCACATAATACAATTAATTTTACTATATAGTCTATATAATATATAGTTATGATAATGCGTCACACTGCATTATATAATATAGTTTATATATAATTGTAGGGTCATACTTAAGTGTTACACTACACTTTATATAACACATGTGTCATTACTATATGTTATACTTTTAAATTATCACATCTTTTGCACATATCAACTAGTTGAGCAAATATAAACTACTCGTGTATATATTATTATTCTCAATGGTAATTAATTAATGACTTATCTTATCAATTAATTAATAATAATATTAATTAATCCGTTCCTCATCAATCAATGTAATTATTAATCTCCATAACAATTAATTAACATTTATATGATTAATTATCACATTCAATAAATCAAATCTTATTATATTTATAAATCATTTACTCATTAATCAACATATTATCAAATAATTACATGATAATAGTATATTACCCATATCAATAATCAATATTATGAGACAATTTATCTCATTCCTCATTAATTTAATAATCACAATTCCGATTATATTTATAATCAATTTTTTTATTATTATACTATCACTAGCCATAATATTAAATCAACATACTATTATAATAACAATTAACAATTAATATAGATTAATTGTTTAATTAATAATTCCTCCATCCTTGAATTAATTCATTCATCATCGAATCTATTACCGTGCCACACAAGGCATTTCTCACAAGCTCAATCTTAAGCTTATTGTCACTTCCATCACACTTAATATTCTTTTAATATAATATTTGTGTGACTCAAGCATTTTAATGCTAAGCTACCTCAATTAATTATACACTTATAATTTGTATAACTTTTACGCTTAGAATAATTAAGATTTATTCTATTGATTATTTAAATAATAATATCCACGATAAAATAATAACTTAAGTTATTTAATTAAAATAATTTAGTTTTCTTTCATTAATTAGCTCTCTTGAAAATACATTAGAAATTATATATTTTGTCATAACATAAAATATTATGTTTTCTCCAAATAAAGACATTCATCATTAAAAAATAATTTACTTATTGTCTCAAGATATTATTCTTCATATAATATCTATTAAAAATAATTATATGGATGGCACATGTATTTATATTATATATAGAAAATAGATAATAAGTTTATTTTCTATTATAATAAATTGTTTCTATCAATTTATTTACATATAGCAAATATGTTTTAATATATTTATCATATTAATTAATCATACCTATTACCTCATACAAAAATATATAAGATAATATTATTATTCAAAAATAATATTTCCTCTTTTTATTAAAATAATTCAATATTAGAAATTATTTTAATATCCTTTATTAGAAATATATAATAACTATTTCTCTTTTCTTTCTATAAATTGCCCCAACACAACTTCTTCAATCTATACATTTAATCATATCTCAAATATTAGTTAATTCTCTAATCAATATTCATTTAAAGATATATATTGATTACCATCTCTCTTTAATAACGTATATATATTTATGAACGTTATTCGCACATTAGACTTTTTCACATATTAACATTCTAAGTAATATATATATTAGTACCAACTATAATTACATATTCAACACATATATTAATTCACCATTTTCCATTTACTTAAGTAAATTAAACCCTGTATTATATTACCATAGTTAATTATATTATTCCATAATATAACTTCCAATTTAAATTAACCAATATTTATTCTTATTAGTTAATTCCTTTAACTAACTCATGCTTCAATATCCAAATTCATCCATGGATAGTTTAAGTACTAACTATAACCTATAATACATCATACTAGTCACTAACTAGTACATACATTATTCAAGAAAAAGGAGATTATTCATTAAACATATTTAATATCACCAACTTACTATGATAAAATAGTCCTATAAATTATTTAATATCGATAGAAAATTTTATCCACCTCCTTTATCTCAACTACATTGTCGCTACGATAAATAACAAACATACATTAATAATATATTTATTAATCAGATATTACATAGTTCATATTATTCTATGTAACACAATACTTTCTATCTCATAACACATATACATACATACTATATATATATATATATATATATTCGAACCCAATACATGTCTTAAGAATTTTATTTATTAAATTCTCATTTTAATAGTTTCTTAAAAATTCGGGTTCTTATAGAGAGAAAACAAAAGAAACTAAGAGAGAGTGAGGGTAGGGTTCGGCCACCTCAAGAGAGGAGAGAGATGGAAAATTTTGGTGTGTTCATAACCCTTAAACAATCCTTAGAAAGAAGGAGAGGAAGGAAAACAAGCTAAGGTATAAGAAATCCTTACTTTTATAGTCTAAATTCTTTTTGGATTTGATTTGAGTTTTGATTTTTATAAAGTTATAATCAAAGGTTTCAAATCTTTAGATTTATGTGTTTAGAAGTGTTTTATCTTTAGATCTAACCCTTTTGTGGGTCAAAAATCGGATCTAAAGCATAAAAGGGAAAATATGTTTTTCAAAAGTAAGAAAACTTAATTTTTCTTAGCTTTGGTTATGATTAATCTTGTGTTTGGTGATTTTTGTTAAAGTAGATCATGGGTCATGATAGATCCATGAATATATTTGGTATTAGTTTGTGTTATGATGATTGATGATGGGTTATGTTTGTGAATGGGTGAGAATATGGAAGATTTCTTAAAAATCACTAAGTATGGAAAAGTTAGATTTTTGGAAAACAAAGTATCAAACGGAAACGACCATATCTCTTATTTTATTTTGAATTTTTGAGTGTGATTAATTTCTAGAGTTAGATCTAGAAGTCTTCTAACGTTTCCAAGTGGAATCACTGAAAAATTCCATGTAGATTTTCGTGTGGACTGTTTTGAACAAAGGACGTCAAATCTGAAAAATCCAAAAAGTAGGCTGTTCGGAAATTGTAAGGGCAGTTTCGGGCATTTAATTTTTGAAAAAAATTCCAATCTTTTGGTACATCAAAATATATGTTATAAAATAGCTTGTGTCCAAAAATGAGGTCATTCTGACTTAAATTGAGGAAGTTATAACCATTTCAATATTTTTTTTTTCGACAAAAATCGCTATAACCGGAGTTGTATAACTCCGATGGCCACGAAATTTGAACTGGAGGCTCACGATAACCTGTATAAGATCCCGCCAAGAGTTGGGAATTTTTGGAGTTAAGCGTGAGGTAGTTATATTCTTAAGGAATTAACTAGAAATGGATTTTTAAAAAATACTAAAGAAAATTGAAAAATTTCTGAAAATTTATTTTTGTGTATGAAATACATGTATTTATTTATGGACAAAAGACAAAAAAAAATAATAAGATGATTAGATTAAAATAGGGGAATCCATCTTGCTAGATTGACCATTAGGTTGCTAGATTGCAATCTGGTTTGCTAGATTGGCCACCAATTTGCTGGATGAGATGTTTAGACAATCCAGGATGCTGGATTGGTCTGTTTGGATAATCCAGGTTACTGGATTGGATGTCAGTTTGAATCCAGGTTGATGGATTGTGGGATTGTGGGATTGTGTGAATCCAGGTTGTTAGATTGTAGTTCAGTTTGAATCCAGGTTGCTAGATTAGGAATTCGACTTACTAAATTATAAAGGACTTATAAAATGAAAGATTAAGTGTTAATTCACAAGTTGTATGATATAATAGTGTTAAGTCTAAGGTAGTACAGTCGTACTCTTTAATAGTTGATGTATAGTAGCTGGGCTAAACGACTCCTTCATATGGGGAAGAGATCTACGAATTAGTTACCGATCTAACTCACTATAAAAATAGTGTAAACGAGACGGAGACTAATTTGTTAGTTGTTTGTGGGAAACCACTCAGTATACTATATTGAAAATTATTAAAGACTTGATGTGTGCTAGGTTTAGACTTGTGTATGTATAGTGTTAAGGTTATCTAATATTGGACTATGTGTTTAAATGTTAGATAGTTTACTTATAAAGTATGTTATGCTAATTGAAAGATCAATCTTATAACTGATAGCTCTTTACAATAAAGCGATTAAATTATATTGCATACTAGTAATCGACGGTTCAGGCAAGTTTTCTTTAACTCAAAATTGAGTTATATTTTCAAAGCATGTTCGTGAATAATTACTGTTAATTATTCACATCTATACTGATTATTGATTCGCACTTAGTGTCTGTTGCATATGTTCATCAGGTATGAAAGGCTGATCACCTTCATTACCATATTGTTCAGTTGAATTTATTCATGTTCATTGTTGGTTATTCAGCATTATTGATTCATGTTCTTTCACAATTATTATATTGTTGAAAGTTTGTCAGCTTATTATTCTTTTCAATCATGATATATCTTCATTTGAACTTAAACTTTCTAGACAAACTTGTTACTCACCCTTGCTATATCATGATAAATATTTCAGATTAAAGAAGAAACTTCGGACACAGTCAAAGGCAAAGAAAAGTTCCAGGATGGAATTATTATACGGTTAAAATGGTAAAAGTATAGGATACAAATGACATTGTATGTCGTGTAGGATATTGAATGCAGGTATTAAGTTAAGGTTACAGACCTTGGGAATTATGTTGTAAAAGTTATTGTATAAATAATTTATGTTTATATCTTCCGCAATAGTTATAGAAATGATGTATCGTAATGTACCAGGTCCGAGGTTCCGGGGACCCGAATTTGGGGGCGTCACACTTGATGTTCTTAAGTTCTTAACTTTTTGTTCTTGACAAAAATCTTACATAGCTTCTTTGCTTCTTGGATTGCTTGTTATAAGCTCTTTTCTCTCTCTCATATGCTAGTTGGTGATTTGCAAAACCACAAATAACTAACTAAGCTTCTCTTATATAGAATTTGCAAGAGTTAGGGTATAAAGGTCATTAGGCAAACCTCCTTAACCCCCCATGTCTTGCCCATGTCTCCCACATACTACAATGTGCATCACATGTGCCACCACATGTGCTACCATGTGCCCCCATGTCTTCGCACATGGGTTGCCCCATGGGTTTTACCCACCTGATGACCCATCAGTTCGATCCACGAGTTCGGTTCTTGGTTTGGGCTTAGAGTTAATTCACATGGGGCTTATCTTCGGGCTTGATTTAAATAATCGTTGGGCGTTAATCATTCACTAATTGGGCTTGACAAAGTCCAAGTCCAATAGTTAAAGTCCATTAAGACTTATCGTATTCTTATGGTATAATTCTTGTATTCTCTTCGTATATACTTCGTATGATGTTTGTATTATACGTCATATTCATCTCGTACCATACTTGTATAATACTATTATTATACTCGTATTAGTTATGTATAATAATCCTTATTATTACACTTAATCATTTCTTATTCGATTTCACTTTCCCTAACCCTTAGGGTTTTAAGTCCTTGAGCGAAAACTTCGCGAGCCATAATTGAAATATTATTAAATATTTCATCTTGTCTTAGAATCCTATCATTACGCATTTCTCGAAATTTCAAAAATAATTCCCGAGCAAAAACGGATGAATAGTGATTTTTTGGAAATTTCTCGAAAAACTTTTATTTTCGTTTTAGAAATTCAAATCATTTAATTTTAGCATATAACCAGAATCCTAACCACATTCGCATCTTCTAGGTCATAGAACGACCTTTAAACACATAATATAATTAATAAAAATTCATTTATTAATTAGTAATTATTTAAACTAAGTTTTTGGACAATTCGATTTTCCAGGTTGTCACACACCTGCTCCAGCCCCACTTTGGTGAGCCTCCCACCAGAAGTTGGCCTCCCTTTTCATTATATTGGTCGCAAAAGAAGTCTTTTGCGCCTCCCCGACATTTGTAATAACAAATGCCTTTTCTATTTCCTTCACCCATGTTTGGCAATAGGGTCCGTAGTTCCCTTAAACTCCGGCAGACGCACACTCTTAAATTCCTTAAAGGTGGTTGTTCGACCCACCCTAGGAACCACTGGTGCTCTACCCCCAGTTTGATTAACGGCAGCTGTTAATAAATTAACGAACTTTTGCATAGGGTTGTTGTTACGACTCCAAAATTCATACAATAATATTCTCCTTCTCGATCGTTAACAATACAACTTAATCTATTTTTTTACATCATTATTCGATATTAAAATCACTAAAAACGCGGAATAATTAAAACTTTTATAAAATCTTCTTTATTGCCTTGAATCGCAACCTTAACATTACAAAGATTTGATTCAATTCTATTACATAAATCGCTACAATGGAAGGACTATACAAAGTCTTACATTACAATTATTATCCATATACATCGAATAACTCAACTTTACAACTTTAAAATAAATATTACAATCAAAACATTAAATGCATTTCTCATTTACATAAGTAAGCTTCTTGAATTACTATTGAACTCTAATATTCAACTAGCACGTATTATTACCTTGCATCCTTGACCTGCAAAAATGGTTATTTGCAAGAGTGAGTTCGACAGCTCAGCAAGATCTAACAGTTTTCATGCATCACATAGCACATAAATAACATGCTCAACATACATCTCATAATCGTTAGAGTAACATAGCATACATGCTTTAATTCACATAACAAATATAAAGATTGAGTTCCTTAATCAATCAACATTATTTAACCAAAACAATGTAGTCATAAATTGACTTTAACATTTTATGATTACAACATATATAACATATCATGCAATTTAAAATAGTTTATCAAGTTCACGTAGAAAATTGGAACCGAAAGACTTGCCTGGCTCATAGATTACCAATTACCGAAAATAGCTTATAATTATCTGCTTCATGAATCCTACATAACGTATTACCATACACATCAACTATTAGTTACTTAGCGATGCTTAGCAAACGCTTAAGTAAATTCTACTTTATACTTTCTAATTCTCTTCTATTTACTCGTTTGACACTCACTGTCAAATCATATGTATAATTAACAATATCAATTAATTATCACATAACTAATCCTCATCGTTAGTTAACCAATCTAGGTTAACTCATTCCACATTAACTATTAAATTAATAGTTAATTAACGCATAATTAAAATTCATCATATAATCACATTATATTTTCACATAATTAATCAACTAATAATTACTTACTCATATTAAATTATAATTTAAAAAATTATAATTTAAACATCCACTTTATTTATAATTAATCAATTATAATTACACAACTTATAATTTAATATAAACCATTACTCTAATTAATAAAATTATAATTAATCAAGTTATAATTTATAATTAATCAAACTACATCATGCATTAAACTATAATTAAACCAATTATAATTTAAATTAAACAATTACTTGGATTATAAATAATCAATTTCAATTCATGCACTCCTTAAATTATAATTAAATAAATTATAATTTAAATTACATATTTACCTTAATTATATTTATTCCAAATTATAATTACATATTAAGTTATAAGTACACAAATTATACTTCAAGTTAAACATTACTTTGATTATAATAATCAAACTATATCCATTATAATTTAACAAATTAAATTAAACCTTTACTATAATTATAATTATTTCAAATTATAATTACATATTATATTTTATCAATATAATATATTAAAAATCATTTAGCATTCTAATGTAAGTTTAACATGTTATCACATCACACATTAGGTTAACTTTATGTTCCAAATAAAATACACAAAAAAACAAAGCTTCAAAACTTTCTGCATACCCCCTGCCGGGGCGGGGGTTCTAAGCCTAGCAATGTCCGCCGAGGCGGGCCCCCTCCTAGGGTTCAAATTTTGCTGGCGAACTGTGTAGAGAAAAATCCAATTTGGCTTATTTTCTCCACACCAAATTCCACTTCCAGTCAATACAATTCATAACAACTTTAATAGAAAACATAATTTCTAAACTCCTAACAATTTTTAACACATTTAATCCTTAAAACACATAGTTTACAACAATCAATTCCATGATTTTTGAAGAAAAACCATTGACAAGTGTTCTTGATGAAATTGAACACTGTAGTTTATTTTCAAAACAAAATAAACAATTCAAAATATGTTTGAATTCGTTTATAACCATATTAACATAATCTAACATCAATTTAAGCAACAACTAACAATCAACCATAAAATTTTGGTTTTCAAAGAAACTATATATATATTTTTCAAAATACTTTCATTGTGACTTTTTGATGAACATGAATTCCTCATGTTCATCATATATATACATGAATTAAACATCCAATTAAGTATACAACTCAATTATAAACATATATGAACCCAATTCATACATATACATCATATTTATATAAATTCCTCGTTAATTCATATACACAAAGAACTAATACTCATGAAAAACATAAAAATATATTTAGAAGAACAAGAAATTGAGATTATACCCTTGTTGCTTAGGAGAATAAGATGAAGATGATGATGTGTTTGACTCTTTCAAACTTCCTCTTCCTCTTTCTTCTTTCTTCTTTCTTCTTTCTTCTTTCTTCTTTCTCCCTTCTTCTTCTCTTTTCCTTTCTCTCTAACTCTAAGTTTTCTGTGTTTTCTCTCTAACACATACTAACCCTTCTAACTTCTAAACTAACGTAGTTTTTACAAAACATAAACTGATATCATATATATTATATGTATAACTATATAATATATATTTAACTCCCAATTATTAAATCACCCATTACTACCATAATTACAATTAATACAAAAAAGTTACAATTTGAATTTTAAAAGCCCTAAGGCTTGTTTGGCAAAACAAGTTATTTTAAAAACAAGTTTTAATAGTTAACGCCCCATTTGGCAAAACTGATTTAACACGGTGCAAGGGTCTTATTTGGGAAAACGGTTTTAAAACTCTTTTAATTCTTTTAATAAATCCCATATTCTTAATGTTATCCTTTAACTAATTAAATCTTAACTCTAATTTAATTAATTAAAAATTAACATCAATTACTCACATAAACATTGTCATATAATTATAATTACTCGTTAATTATAATTGCATGTAACACTAATCACATTACTCATCTAATTTAATTATCTCAATTAAATTAGAACTATAGCATAAAATTAATATATCAGTTAAATTAAATACTAAATATTTATTTAATTAATATATTACACTTAATTATATTACTCCATAATAAACACATAATTATTTATTTAACTCAATAAATAATTCAATTAAAATATTTATTTAATGCAATAAATATCAAAATTAACATTTAAATTATCTTCACATAAATTCACATATTTCACCATATATGACACATATACACATTCTTAAACTCAAAACATCTCGTAATAAGAATTTTATTAATTAAATTCTCATTTATAATTTCAAAAAAAATCTGGGTTGTCACATCCTTCCCTCCTTATAAGGATTCCGTCCTCGGAATCAACGAAAATTGCCCCTACTTGGTTTTCACAAAATCTCTTCCACAATTATCGTTGAATAACTTCAACACGTTGATTTAACGACATTTATATAAACTATACATATATCTTTACTAAATTCACCTCTTCAACAAGGTTTAGGTTTTATTACATAACCTTCAATCAAACACAATCATATATCAAATATTATTGATCTTCTATAACTCGTTCATTTCCTTTCCAAGGATTATAACCATATACTCTACTCGTAGAATTCATATACTACATAATTCACCATTTAATAATTATTCGGGTTATCACATTCACCCCTTCTTCTAAAAATTTTGTCCTCGAAATTTAAGTCTATCAATCTATATATATATCATTCTATCAAAATAGATTTTGCTTTAATCTCTATTCACTGGATTGTTGCGTTTTACAACTACTCCTTTCTAAGGTCTATTCTTTTTACCACATTCACTTTCAGAATAATAAGAATCTTCCACAATTGCTCAATAATTGGGAAGCGATATAAATAACTCGGGAATTTAAAAGATTCCAATAATGCTGAGTGGTCGCAAGATCTTGAACTTATTTTTTAGGTTTAATAGTGCTTCACCCCCGGTACTTCACACTATAAAACCGCATCGGTACTCTAGGTGGCCAGCCTATCGTACCCCTACGTCGGTCCCAAACGTAGTAAATCGTAACGACTATATGCGTTACATTTGGAACTATAGTCTCCGATAACATGTCCCATTGTTATAGGGTTGTTCACCTCAGCTTCTTAACATCTAAATCCACACGAAAACAATTTGGTTTGGCATAGTTTGACCAAGAACGCTCGAATTTCATAAACATCTTTCAATATTTGTCTAGCTGAATCAAGTAGCATAGACTTCTAGCAATAATTCGGACATCAATCGAAATATATATATATATATATATATATATATATTTAACCAACTCAATAAATAATAATAAAAATTTCGTTTAAGGAAACTAAAAGTAAATAAATCCCTTTTTTTAAGAAAGTAAAATAATAAGTAAATCTTTTCATAATATCCTGATACCGTACCGTAGTAATGATACGTTGAGGATTTTGTCATTACATGACGTCGTCATACTACATCATACCATAGTGGGTTGACGATCATACGATCACATCCAACACTAGGTTTAACTGCATTGATAACTTCCTCGATTGTTTTTATACCATATCAAATGATGCATATGAAATACATTTTGAAGATTTAAAATCATTTTGTCCAGCTGAAGCAATTAGCATAGACATGTGAATAATAGCACTATTTTAAAAATTCATTGGTTCCATCATTGATCTAATATTTTTCAGGAAAACAGAAGTGCAATATTAGCACGAAGTCAATAAATTTTGAAAATCTAGCAAAGCTAGGAGATTTAAAATATAAAAACTTTCTCCATCAATATAAATCTTTACTCCATCATTACTTAATCATTCTATCTATTTTAACAACATCAATGTTATCTATATCATAACCTTTCTATACCCAGTATAGTTCATCGAACTTACCACACTTTGGAAGTTCAGGAACTTGCCATAATAATATGGGTTTAAGAACTTGTCCTAGCAATACGTAGTCAAAGAACTGATCAGAGACTGTCCATATGCTTAGGGGTTCAAAATATACATACGACTATGAGTCATGAACTAACCATAAGTATGAGTTTTAAGAACTCGCCTAACCTTAAGATCATCTAATGAAATCTTAATATCATCTAATCTAATCTCTATTGACTCTAACTATCAAATATAATATGGGAAAAGAATCACATTCTCGTTATATATATATCGATAGCGCGACACCAGCATTCCAATGATTATCAAAATGATAAACTAAGTGTAAGCACAAAACCCTGCCCATACAAAGATTTGTACAACTCAGTCACCACATGAGTCCTCAGTTGAAATTCCACTTAACTCTATCTTACTTATAACTTCTTATTCTATGCTCAATACAAACTTCTGTATCTCATCATTCATAACTCCTCGTGAGTTAATCTGTACTATCTCATAGTACATTCTCGTTATAGCATCAAACCATATTATTCAATCATTAAAGACCATCTATCTTTCATCTTTAAATAGATCACGTTGTGATCTTATTCTATAATCATCTCCCTTATGATTCTTTTTATCTCATTATCGTTTTGTTTTAAAAACTTCTTATCTCCACCTGTCATCATGACATATCATGATTCATTATACTTTTAAACTTATAGACTTCGTCTATTCCTCGTTATTCGTCAACTATATTATTGTTGGAGTTAGACAACTCCTGATTTTTATCTTTATATCTCTTCAAGATTCTTCTTTAAATCTTCTTGTTTATTTAACAACTCTTCTTTTAAGAATTTCTAATTTTGTTCATACTACTCAATATTTTTTTTCGAGTTTTATTCTTCGTTATTCTAATCTTCTTCTTATAACATTTCTAGGACTTAACTCACCATATACATCTACGTATGTGAAAGGAATCATCTTTTCATTATACGTAACTTAAACTTAACTTCTTATTCTCGAAGGTCATAGCCTAAGGTACTCTTACCTAAGGTGTACAACCTACAGCTTTGATACCAACTGTAATGACCCCAAAATTCATACAATAATATTCTCCTTCTTGATCGTTAACAATACAACTTAATCTATTTTTTTACATCATTATTCGATATTAAAATCACTAAAAATGCAGAATAATTAAAACTTTTATAAAATCTTCTTTATTGCCCTAAATCGCAACCTTAACATTACAAAGATTTGATTCAATTCTATTACATGAATCGCTACAACGGAAGGACTATAAAAAGTCTTACATTACAATTATTATCCATATACATCGGATAACTCAACTTTACAACTTTAAAATAAATATTACAATCAAAACATTAAATGCATTTCTCATTTACATAAGTAAGCTTCTTGAATTACTATTGAACTCTAATATTCAACTAGCACGTATTATTACCTTGCATCCTTGACCTGCAAAAATGGTTATTTGCAAGAGTGAGTTCGACAGCTCAGCAAGATCTAACAGTTTTCATGCATCACATAGCACATAAATAACATGCTCAACATACATCTCATAATCGTTAGAGTAACATAGCATACATGCTTTAATTCACATAACAAATATAAAGATTGAGTTCCTTAATCAGTCAACATTATTTAACCAAAATAATGTAGTCATAAATTGACTTTAGCATTTTATGATTACAACATATATAACATGTCATGCAATTTAAAACAGTTCATCAAGTTCACGTAGAAAATAGGAACCGAAAGACTTGCCTGGCTCGTAGATTACTAATTACCGAAAACAGCTTATAATTATCTGCTTCATGAATCCTACATAACGTATTACCATACACATCAACTATTAGTCACTTAGCGATGCTTAGCAAACGCTTAAGTAAATTCTACTTTATACTTTCTAATTCTCTTCTATTTACTCGTTTGACACTCACTGTCAAATCATATGTATAATTAAAAATATCAGTTAATTATCACATAACTAATCCTCATCGTTAGTTAACCAATCTAGGTTAACTCATTCCTCATTAACTATTAAATTAATAGTTAATTAAAGTATAATTAAAATTCAACATATAATCACATTATATTTTCACATAATTAATCAACTAATAATTACATACTCATATTAAATTATAATTAAAAAATTATAATTTAAACATCCACTTTATTTATAATTAATCAATTATAATTACACAACTTATAATTTAATATAAACCATTACTCTAATTAATAAAATTATAATTAAACAAATTATAATTTATAATTAATCAAACTACATCATGCATTAAACTATAATTAAACCAATTATAATTTAAATTAAACAATTACTTGGATTATAAATAATCAATTTCAATTCATGCACTCCTTACATTATAATTAAATAAATTATAATTTAAATTACACATTTACCTTAATTATAATTATTCCAAATTATAATCACATATTAAGTTATAATTACACAAATTATACTTCAAGTTAAAACATTTACTTTGATTATAATAATCAAACTATATTCATTATAATTTAACAAATTAAATTAAACCTTTACTATAATTATAATTATTTCAAATTATAATTACATATTATATTTTATCAATATAATATATTAGAAATCATTTAGCATTCTAATGTAAGTTTAACATGTTATCACATCACACATTAGGTTAACTTTATGTTCCAAATAAAATGCTCAAAAAAACAAAGCTCTAAAACTTTCTGCATACTCCCCGCCGGGGCGGGGGTTCTAAGCCTAGCAATGCCCACCGGGGCGGGCCCCCTCCAAGGGTTCAAATTTTGCTCGCGAACTGTGCAGAGAAAAAGCCAATTTGTCTTATTTCTCCACACTAAATTCCACTTCCAGTCAATACAATTCATAACAACTTTAATAGAAAACATAATTTCTAAACTCCTAGCATTTTTTTAACACATTTAATCCTTAAAACACATAGTTTACAACAATTAATTCCATAATTTTTGAAGAAAAATCAATGACAAGTGTTCTTGATGAAATTGAACACTGTAGTTTATTTTCAAAACGAAATATACAATTCAAAATATGTTTGAATTCGTTTATAACCATATTAACATAATCTAACATCAATTTAAGCAACAACTAACAATCAACCATGAAATTTTGGTTTTCAAAGAAACTATATATATATATTTCAAAATACTTTCACTGTGACTTTTTGATGAACATGAATTCCTCATGTTCATCATATATATACATGAATTAAACATCCAATTAAGTATACAACTCAATTATAAACATATATGAACCCAAGTCATACATATACATCATATTTATATAAATTCCTCGTTAATTCATATACACAAAGAACTAATACTTATGAAAAACATAAAAACATATTTAGAAGAACAAGGAATTGAGATTATACCCTTGTTGCTTAGGAGAACAAAATGAAGATGATGATGTGTTTGACTCTCTCAAACTTCCTCTTCCTCTTTCTTCTTTCTCCCTTCTTCTTCTTCTCTTTTCCTTTCTCTCCAACTCTAGGTTTTCTGTGTTTTCTCTCTAACACATACTAACCCTTCTAACTTCTAAACTAACGTAGTTTTTACAAAACATAAACTGATATCATATATATTATATGTATAACTATATAATATATATTTAACTCCAAATTATTAAATCACCCATTACTACCATAATTACAATTAATACAAAGAAGTTATAATTTGAATTTTAAAAGCCCTGAGGCTTGTTTGGCAAAACAAGTTAGTTTAAAAACAAGTTTTAATAGTTAAGGATCCGTTTGGCAAAACTGATTTAACACGGTGCAAGGGCCTTGTTTGGGAAAACGGTTTTAAAACTCTTTTAATTCTTTTAATAAATCCTTCAACACATATTCTTAAGGTTATCCTTTAACTAATTAAGTCTTAACTCTAATTTAATTAATTAAAAATTAACATCAATTACTCACATAAATATTGTCATATAATTATAATTACTCGCTAATTATAATTGCATGTAACACTCATCACATTACTCATCTAATTTAATTATCTCAATTAAATTAGAACTATAACATAAAATCATTATATCAATTAAATTAAATACTAAATATTCATTTAATTAATATAGTACACTTAATTATATTACTCCATAATAATCACATAATTATTTATTTAACTCAATAAATAATTCAATTAAAATATTTATTTAATTCAATAAATATCAAAATTAACATTTAAATTATCTTCACATAAATTCACATATTTCACCATATATGACACATATACACATTCTCAAACTCACAACGTCTCATAATAAGAATTTTATTCATTAAATTCTCATTTATAATTTTTAAAAAAATCTGGGTTGTAACAGTTGTTTTGACCCTCTTGATTATTCTTAGCTTCTTGATTTCGTTGTCTCCTTCTTGGCGGCATTTTTCTATTTAAATAAATAAAGTTTCATTATTATTTACTTATTTATCCCTTTTTTTTTCTAGTTGTTATTCATCAACCCATAACACATAACTTAAATAAAGCATATTTGATAAAAACTTCATTATATTAATATGCTTCTTCCAAACTATTTAAACATAAGTTCCCTAGCCAAAGCTATTACATTACTATCCCGCGATTGACTTACAAACATTGGGATTTACAAAAGACTACCTTTTGGTTATACAAAATAGGGTTTTATGTCATTACAAGATACACACAATATCTACATATCTACACTTCTCTACTACTACTCGCACTACCTATGTGACAACCCGATAATTAATAACATTAATAAAATCTTAAATGAGTAAATAAAGGTTAAAATAATAAGGCCTAGACTGGAAATCGAGTATGGATTTAAAATTTTTGTGAAAAACTTATATGATTTTGTGATTATATGTGTGTATAGTATGTGGTTAAGGGTTAAGTATGAATCAGGTAAAGGGTAACATGGAAAAATCCTAATTTTAAATTGATAAACCCTAATTCAGTTGATGAAAATCCTAACCCTAATTACGGATAGAGATTTGATAGTTAATACAGTTATTATAATTGTGTCTATGATTGTGTGTGTGTATAGTAAGGGATTAATGATCAAATGTTGATCAGATAAGGTATATCCTTAGTAAACCCTAATGGTAGATTAGAAATCCTAATCTGCAGTTAAGAAACCCTAATTTCTTATTCAGGAATCCTAAACCCTAATTTGTAAATCTTAATGGTAATTAACAAATCCTAATGTTAGTTATCAAACCCTAAGGGTTAAATTTTCATGGAAAACATAGGAAATGACCGAACTACCCTTAAAATTATGTGAAAAATTATTAGAATACCCTTTTGGAGGCAAAATAACCAAATTACCATTAAAATTATATGTGAAATTACCAAAATACCCTTCAATCCATGTGAACTTAAATCAACCAATCAGAGAAGAGATGATACAAGCATGATGCAAGCATGACATTATCCTTAAAGAAACACAGATGATGCAAGCATGATGCTAGCATGACATCTGCATTAAAGAAACACAAAAGGTGATGTCATCATGATGATGTCATCATGATGTCACTGAGGGACTAAAGTGCAATTAACGAGGTACTAAAGTATAATTAACCAGGGTACCAAATTGTAATAAGCTGGGGGAAAACTGTAAAAAGTTGAGCCCTTAACGTGCAATTATTGAAACTATGTTTTCCTATAAATAGGAGTCATTTCTCTTTATTTTTTTCAAAACCAAAAATATGGTTAGAGAGAGAGAGAGGAGAATTTCGGTAGAGAGAGAGGAAAGTTTTTGGTAAGTTTCAAGATTTCAAAGGAGAAGTTAAAGCTTGCAACTCCAAGCGGTATTTACTCTTGTGGTTATGTTCATTATTCTTTATATATTTAGGGAAAAAAAAAGAGTTTTATAAGCAGTTATAATGTCCGATTTATTTCTCTTATAAAATAAAAAATATACTTTTATAAGTAGTTGCTATGTCCGATTTTTTTCAAGTATTTAGTAAGAATACTCATGTTATACGCAGTTATAATGCTGAAATTATCTCAAATAGAATAGTAGAATATTCATTTTATAAAGCATTTATAATGCTCGATTTATTTCAAATATAGTACACGAATATTCATTTTTACAAGCATTTATAATGTTCAATTTATTTAAATATTAATGATATTAAATTTATTTAATATTTGTATTAAATAAATTACTTAAAAATGATTTTAATATTTTAAAAATCATTTAAAATGATATTAAAGTATTAGAAAATATTTTAAGTTATATTGAATAACTTTTAATATTTTGGGATGGATTTTCATTAACAAATTAATATTAATGATAATAAATTTATTTAATAATTATATTAAATAAATTATGTAAAAATAGTTTTAATGTTTTAAAAATCATTTAAAAGTGTTATTAAGGTATAAAAAAATACTCTGAGTTATAATAAATAACTTTTAATATTGTGACATGTATTTCATTAATATGTGAACTTAATTAAATATTAATGATGATGGAATTATTTGGTATTTAAATCATTTAAAAATGATATTAATGATTGAAAAATTATTATAAATGATAATAATTATCTGAAAAATGTTATGACTGATAAGTAAATTATCTAAAATAATATTGAAGCGTTTAAACAGAGTTTGATTTAAAATAGACTTGATAATTATCTGATAAGGCAATCGGGACGTCGAAATTGTACCAAAATCAAACCGGACTGAAATAGTTTGACTTGATACCGGGTCTTGTGTGTTTTAGTGACTGTTAGGGATATGTGATAAGTGTTTAAGTTATAATATGACTGTATTTAGCAGTGATATATGTTATGATATTATTCTAATTGAGAGATCGATATTATTAATCATAGGTCTTTCAATTGAAGCTTAATTAGATTGTGTAGCAGTAATCGATGGTACAGGCAAGTTCCTGAACTATACTTGTAATTAAGCAAGTTTCTATATTCTTTTATTGAGCAAGTTTTCTCTAACTCAACCTTGAGTTATATTTCAAAGCATGTTCGTGAATAATTATTGTTAATTATTCACATCTATACTGATTGTTGATTCGCACTTAGTGCATGTTGCATATGTTCATCAGGTATGAAAGGCTGATCACCTTCATTACCCTAAGGTTCAGTTAAATTTGTCCATGTTCATTATTGGCCATTCATCATTATTGTCTCGGTCATTCAGTTATGTAAATTGATTTATATTCTTTCACAATTATTATATTATTGAAAGTTTGTTAGCTTATTATTCTTTTCCATCATGATATATCTTCCTTTGTATTTAAAACTTGCTGGGCAAACTTGTTGCTCACCCTTGCTATATTATGATAAACATTTCAGATTAAGATGAAACTTCGGACATAGGCAAAGGCAAAGACAAGTTCCACGATGGAATTATTGTACGATTAAAATGGTAATAGTATTGGATATATGACATTATAAGTCGTATAGGATATTGAATGCAGGTATTAAGTTAAGGTTACAGACCTTGAGAATTATGTTGTAAAAGTTATTATATAAACAATTTATGTTTATATCTTCCGCAATAATTATAGAAATATTGTATCGTAACGTACCAGGTCCGAGGTTCTGGAGACCCGAATTTGGGGGCGTCACAACCTAACAGCATTCGTGTGCTTGCGATTCACCAGAATCGCCACAAGATCCCTACTAATTGTGTGACGAGTCTGCCTCGACTCAATTGAATAACAAGCTATCTTAAGCTTGAAATTCTCATGAGCACTAGCATGTGTGACGCCCCGAAATTCGGGTACCTTCAAACCCTAGATATGGTGCTACATGGTGCTACTATCTACTCATACATTCAATTGAATACTTCAATAACATGCATAAGTTTACTAAATATTACATTATAATAGTCCCTTCCCAAGTTTTTTATAACATTTACATTCGTTCGGTATCATAATATCATTCATTACAATAATAATACTATGCTATTACAAGGATAACTAGTTATCCATCTTGGACTTGCCCTTGTTCTTACCGGATCCTTCGGTCTGTTGACTCTTAGCTGAAATCATATAATTTTAAGCAAGAATGAGCATAACTAGCTCAGCAAGTTTAACATTTTACTTTGCAGCCAAAATATCAAGAATCATATGACTTCATCTTCCATAACTGTATAATAGTTATGAAGTAGTAGGAATAATCAAGATAGCATTTTGAATTCCTTTAAAATCATTCTCAAGGACATATATTCACTTAAGAATCTGAGCTGGTCAAAGACCATGAACATTCTTTTCCATTTCCATTCATAAAAGGACAACCCGGTACTAAGACAGTAAGCCCGATATATCTTACGAGAACGTCCAGGTGATTAGCCTGTAATACTCTATGTTGATCAACAATCCATCCTTAAACGTTTTCATATTTAAGCTTTTTGGCAAATCCCAGTGCCCGTCGAATTAACGACGTTAAACCTTTGTGTATTCATACTCAAGTTTATCTCTGAATCTATACTAAAGCAATTGGCATAGGATAGCAACATCAAAAATACTTTGAAAGATTTGTGAAAAAAATCAATCAAAATTCTTTACATATAAGTCTAGCCGAATCAAATGGCATCAACTATCCAATAACAGGTTATGCATAGGAACTATGCATCTTGACAACTAGTCTAACATAAAGCATAGACAAGAGTTTAGAAAACTTGCATAACGTAACGTTAATACAAGAGTTAGAAAAATTGCCTTTGCGTCTTTAATCCGCTAGGTCTACTTTACTCAGTCTTTACAACTTTTACAATACATAAACACATAGCATACCAATGAGATTTCCACAATTGATACATATTGCATATCCTATCTTCTCCTTCTTGTATAACTTAACCGAATTGTTAAACTAATAACATCTGTTTAAGTTACTCAACATTTGTTACGACTTAATAACATGCATATGTCACAAATCGGCTCTCATCGATCATCGTTATGCATAACGATCGACGAAACCCTAATCGATTTACTACGTCAATCACATTTCCATCAGAATACCATTATCGGACTCCGTATAGAAATTACGTAGGTTTTAACTTCATTCGATATCATTCTTGTACTACGCACCTTTATTACATGTTGAATAACCTTAAGGCGCACTATAAACTAGACTATGATTCATGGTTTACATTATCGAATTTTGAGTTATAAATTTAAATACGTTTTGTCAATATTTATTTCTTAAAACCATTCTTAAACATGTTGTTTAAGTGATTTCTCTTCATGACTATTAACCATATGATTGCCCCATAATTACCATGCAACAAGCTAGGTTAATAAACATTCACGTCGGAAAATTTTTAGTTAAGGGCACTGCAACGCCAACCTTAGGCTTAAAGGTAGCGTTGCGGCGCTATCTCGCGGTGAAATTCCCCTGCCTCGGTGCTGAGGCGCTGGAAACCAAGGTCTGGGTGGTGCTGCGGTGCCGGCCCCCAGCCTTAGAAAAATATTTCAAAAGTAGAATTTCACGAGCTCATAACGCGATCGTTACAACTCGGAATTGGCTCGTTCCAAAGCCATTGGTTCATACATTCCATGTTCTATGATTCCATCTAATCAGAATTCATTTCTGAATCTGTTTGTGAGAAATTCTATGATTAGTCTATTTTTACGCGTTTGTTAAACGTTCGTGAACGTTCGCCGCTCAATTCTTCGTTTTAAGTTTGAATTCGTTCGTTCTTGCTCCTGCAAGTCTTATTTACCTAATTCTACGTTACGCCATCGAAAACCAAGGTTTCTAAATCAAATGATGACTTTTGACTTCTATTCGGGTAAAATTCACGATTTCGACGCTTAACGTCTAATCGCGTAACTTTCGCCATAACTTCGTTATTCAATATTTTTACTTTGAACCAAATGGAATCAATCCATTGGTTATTCATTAGTTATTCTAACCAATAAAAACTTCTATGTGTTAATGGTTTCACATACTTATTATTCAAACTCTCATGATTTTGATAGTTTTTTCATTGGGTCCATTATTATGATTTCACTTCTTTATGACTTATTAGTGTTTTAAGTCCACTACTAGGCCAACCTTATCACTTCTTATCAATCATGCCCCACCAATTGACTTCTCTATCAATTATATATTGAAGAAAGTTGAAATTTAAGGTTTGAATGTTATACCTCTTGTGTTCTTGAGTGCTTGGACTCTTGTTCTTATCAAAGGAATAAGCTAGCTTGCTTTGCTCTTTGCTTGATTGTTAGTAAGCACTTCTCTCTCTCTCAATATACTTGTTCAAGTTTTGTATCCCACCAAATAATCAACCAAGCCTTCTATTTATAGGTTTTACAAGACCAAGGGTACTATGGTCATTAGACCAAACCTCCTCTTGCCATGTGAAGCCCATGTGCTAGCACATGCTATCATATGTCAACCTATGTCTCCCTCATGTCTCCTCATGTCCTCATGGGTTACCCCATGGGTTGCCCCATGGGTTTAACCCACCCGTTAGCCCATCGGTTTGACCCACGAGTTTGGTTATTAAATTTAATTCAAATTGAACGTACTTACTTCGTATAAAATTTGTATTTTACGTCATATTAATTCTCGTATCCTCTTCGTATTATACTCGTCTAATATCTAGTATTATACTCGTATTTATTCCGTATAATAATAATTATTATTATACTTAACTAATTTATTAATAAGTTTTACTTTCCCTAACCCTTAGGGTTTTAAGTCCTCATATGAACACTTCGTGAGCCATAACTGGAATATTATTAGATATTCCATCTCGTCTTTAAATCCTATCATTACGCGTTTCTCGGAAATTCAAAAATAATTCCCTAGCAGAAACATTTGAATAATGATTTTACGAAAATTCCTCGGAAAACATTTATTTTTGTCTTGAAAATTCATATGATTTAATTCTAGCACGTAGACAGAATCCTAACCACATTCACATCTTCTAGGTCATAGAACGACCTTGAAATAACTTACTCACTTTAATAAACAGTTATTATAATTTTATTAAATAAAATCAAATAAAATTTATTTATATAAACGTCCGATTTTCTCGGGCGTTACAACATGGATGTAAGATATCCGTGATATCTTCCGGTCCTTCTCTCCCAACTCCTTACGAAGCTTATCAGCCTCGTTCTTATAGTCCCAGGCCTTATCCTTCATGGGCACCTTCTCATCGTGCTCTAACTCGAAGTCTACTTCTTACGAAGCTTATCGGCTCGTTCTTATAGTCCCAGGACTTATCCTTCACGGGAACCTTCTCATCGTGCTCTAACTCGAAGTCTACTTCTGCAGACGTCTTAGGCTCCTAAAGGTCATCAACCTCCTCCCTCAAACTCTGCAACTCCGAACGTAGTTGCACATTCCGGTCCAAAACTGCCAGATACAATACTCTGGTTACCTCTGGTGGTGTTGGCTCTATAGTAGGTACCACCGTATCAAACGATGCTACCTCTATGTACTCAACCTCATCTGCTATCACATCAAAGTATGATGCTGACCCCATGTCCTCAGACATATCTTCCTCCTCAGACTCCTCTATATGCACCATCGGTACTGGCTCTATCCTATTCGTCGACTCTTCATTGACCACATGTATGTCCCTATACATAAGGCTATCAATTGACATCCTATAATAACACATAACATGTTAATTAGTACATAATACACAATAATATAAGCACAAATCACATTTAATTTATTTAAGGTTAACTTCCATCTTTGACATCTTTCGGTAATGAGTTTCCTCACTACTTACTTAAGAACTCTATTCAAATTCATTAACTTCTAACTCCTTCTACTATTACCAAGGTTATAGCCTAAGGTTCTCCCCCCTTAAGTTTTATAGCCTAAAGCTTTGATACCAACCTGTGACGCCGCCAAATACAGGTACTTTCAACCCACAGATGTGGTGCTACATGGTACTACAAACTAAACATTCATTACAATAAAACTACATCAAAAGGAATGCATTTACTAAATTCTTATTACAATAATAATAATAAATCCTTCCCAGGTTCTGTCAACCATTACATTGTTCATCATCATAGTATAAGTTCATTACACATACTATTCTATTACAGGAACTCTATTTTTCCATCTTGGCTTTGCCCTTATCCTTACCGGAACCTTCGGTCTGTTCATTCATAGTTGCAATCATATAATTCAAGCATGAAGTGAGCATAACTAGCTCAGCAAGTCTAACAATGTATAAGTAACCACAAAGTCAAGAATCATATGATTGAATCTTCAATAACTGAACAAATAGTTATGAAGTACTATGAACAGTTGAAATAACACTTTCATTCTCTTTAAAATAGTTCCAAAGTATATATATTATCGTACTATTTTGAGTCGGTCGAAAGACCGTGAACATTATCATTCCGTTTTCATTTCTGAAAAGGATAATGTGACGCCCCCAAATCTGGGTACCTTCAAACCCTAGATATGGTGTTATACGGTACTACCATCTACTCATACATTCAATGAAAGACTTCAATAGCATGCATGAGTTTACTAAATATTACATTCTATTAATTCCCTTCCAAGGTTCTGTATAACCATTACATTGTTCTGTGCCATAATATCAGTAATTACAATACTAATACTATACTATTACAAAGGTAACTACTTGTCCATCTTGGACTTGCCTTTGTCTTTACCAGATCCTTCAGTCCGTTCGCTCTTAGCTGAAATCATTTAGTTTTAAGCAAGAATGAGCATAAATAGCTTAGCAAGTTAAACAATATATCTTGAAATCACAAAATCAAGAATTATATCACTTTATCTTCAATAACTGTACAATAGTTATGAAGTACTTAAGAATAATCAAAATAACGTTTTGATTCATTTAAAACCATTCCCAAGGACTTATAGCCTCTTTGGAATCTGTGTTGGTCAACGACCATGAACCATCATTTAGTTCTCATTCATGAAAGGAACAACCCGATATAAAGGCCGTAAGTTCAGTATAGCTTACGAGCACATCCAGGTGATCTGCTTGTAGTACTCTATGTTGATCAACACTCATACATTAAACGTATTTACATTTAATTGGTGGCAACCTCACGTGCCTGTCGAATTAACGACGTAAAAACATTTGTTTATTCATACTCAGGGTTACCTGAGAATCCGTACCAACCAATTGGCATATGATAATAACATTGTAAATATTTTGGAAAGATTTGTGAAAAAACCAACCAAAATATGCTAAGTCTCAGTGTAACGAAAGAGAAGTTTATATGAATTTTAAATATTTATTGAATTAAATAAAGATTTTAATTGATTTATTTATTGAGTGAAATAACTAATTTATGTTATTATTGTGGAGTAATTTTATTAAATGTAATATATTAGTTAAATGAATATTTAATATTTAATTTAATTGATGTGTAATAATTTTATGGTATAGTTCTAATTTAATTGAGATAATTAAATTAGATGAAGTTTATGTGGTAATTGTTACATAAAATTATAATTGGCAAGTAATTATAATTGTTATGTGATAATTTTTATGTGGTTAAGTGATGTTAGCTTTTAATTAATTAAATTAGAATGTTAAGATTTAATTAATTAAAGTGTAATATTTAAAGTATGTGTTAAAGGATTAAAAAGAGTTTTTAAAACCGTTTTGCTAAACAAGGCCCTTGCACCTGTTTTAAATCCGTTTTGCCAAACGGGGCCTTAACTACTAAAAATCTATTTTAAATAAGTTGTTTTGCCAAATAAGCCTTAGGACTTTTTAAATTTCAAATATTGTAACTTATGTATTAATTGTAATTAGTATATGTATTAAGTAGATAGCAGTTACATATATTATATAATTATATGTATAATATGTATATTATATTATATTAGTTATAATATATCTAAGCTACGTTAGTTAGAGAGTTTGAACAAAACAAAGAAGAAAGAAAGAACAGAAAGAAGAAGAAGAGAGAAAGAAGAAGGGGGAAGGCTTTGAGAAATCAAAAAGATAATCATCACCATCATCTTCTTCTCCAAAACAATCAGAGAGTATAATCTAAACTCTTGAATTTTTAAAGTTATGTTTTTACTTTTCTTCAAGTTTTTGCTTCTCTGTAATTAGTTTTCTGTAAAAATCATGTGATTATGATTATTACATGTCATATTATATATATATACTATTATATAAGGGTTATGTGATAATCTAGATGGTTCAATTCACGTAAATATGATGAACATAAAAAAATTATGTTCATAACAATTTACGGTGAACTTACTTTGAAAAATAATCTTTAATTATCAAAATTAGTGTTTGATTAAGCTTTGTTATGAAAATTGGTCATAGATTATGATAATATGTTAAGAAATAAAGTTAATACAATTTGAATTACGTGATTTGGTTTAAAAACAAACTCACAGTATCAATTTTCGTCAAGAACGCTTAACAATGGTGATTTCTTCAAAATCATGAAAATTAGTATTTTAATTATGTGTTGTGATGTTTATGTATGTTAAAATCATGATAGAAATGTAAGGTTTTGTTTTCATAAAGTTTCATACGCATTATGTTAGTTAAAATCGAACTGTGGTGAGAAGAAATAAGCCAAATTGGCTTATTTCTCTGCCCAGTTCGCGATCCGGGGAACCCACCACTGGGGCGGGGACCCCACTGGTCGCGAACTAAGCAGAGAAATTATGCTGAGTGGCCATATAGACCATGAACACTCGGGTTTAACGGTATTCACCGTAACCAAATAGTAGGCATGTTTACAATCACGAAGAAGGTAAACTACCGTTGGCCTTAATTATCTGAACGATTGTATGAGTTTAATGATTGGAATGTATGTTATCCAACCAATATATCCCCCTTTTTCGGGGTTGTTCATACTCAACCGGAAGTCCGAATCAAAACAATATGGTTCGGGATAAGTTCTCAAAAAGTTACTTGAATTTTCATAATCATTTGTCTAGTTGAATGAAATAGCTTTAGACATATACCAATAATTCGAACATCAATCAAAACATGTGTCTGGCCAAATTTAATTGGCACTTGACTTTTCTTTAAAATTCAGAAAATTATTTTTATGACAGTCATTATACCGCACAGTATTTACAATTCGTTGAAGATTCCGTCATTTTGTGACTTTGTCATAATACAATATACCATTGTGGGCTGACGATCTTTAGATCACATCCGACACTAGATAATACTGCATTAGTGACTCCATCGTTTTTATCATCTTTGTACCAGGTTCCATGACGCATCGATGATATATAAAATATATTTTGATATTTTAAATCATTTTTGTCTAGCCGAAACAATTAGCGTAGACTCTTCTTTAAACCTTTCAAAACTATTGAAAATCATTTTTAGAATTATCATGTCGCAACAGGTAACGATGTGATAATGGCTTGAAGTCCATCTCCACACCCTTGTCACCATGTTTTGAAGATAACCAAAAATTCATTTCATTTCGAAAAAGGCACATTAGTGTAAATTTAGCTTGATATCAAAATTTCAAAGTCTAGCATAGCTAGAAGATTTGGAATACCTATGCCTCCACCACCAACTTCAATTTTTCTAATGATCAATTGCTTAATAATTTTATCTATTCTAATATACTTAAAACTTACTACATTAAAAATCCTCAATTCTTCTTCCACAACTTTCTTATACCCAGTATAGTTCATCAAACATACCACACGTTATGAGTTCAGGAACTTACCACAATCATATGAGTTTAGGAACTTATCCTAGTCAGACCAAAGTCGTCCATTCGCTAAGGGGTTCCACCATACGATTATGAGTCACGAACTTACCATAAGTGTGAGTTTTAAGAACTCGTACCTAATCTTATCCGTTATGCATATAAGAAAAGAATCACCTTCTCAACATACATATAGCGAATAGCGCGACACTAACATTTCAATGATTATCAATGTAATAAACTAAGTAGTCGTTAGACCAAGTACAAAACCCCCGCCCATACAAAGGTTTGTACAACTCAGCTATCACACGAGTCCTCAATCGAAATCCCACATAATCCTAACTCCCTCTTTGCTCAACACGAATTTCATTTTATCCGTATCTATAACTCTTCCTGAGTTTTAATAGTACCATTTCATAGTACAACTGTCGTACAACAATTCTGATATAAAATTTTCAATCATTTGATTGATCCTCCTTCCTGCTATGACCTTATCAGATCACGTTGTGATCTCATATTATATTACGATTCTTTTCTATGTTATGATCGTTTTGTTTTATGATCTTCTTTCCCTTTATACTTTTAGTCTTTTAGACTCTATCTATTCATTACTAATGTTCATCTTTATCATCAAAGTTAGGTAACTCTGGATCTTTATTACTTGTCAGGATTCTTCTTTGAATCTTATTGACTTAGTAATACCTTTCCCAAATTCATCGCATAAATTTAAAACTCTATTTGAGTTTATTTCTTATCCTCATCCATGCGGTTATAGCCTAAGGTAGCCCTACCTAAGGTTTATAACCTACAGCTTTGATACCAACTGTAGCGCCCCCAAATTCGGGTCCCCAGAACCTCGGATATGGTACATTACGATACATCATTTCTATAACTATTGCGAAAGATATAAACATAAATTGTTTATACAATAAACTTTTGCACATAATTACCCAGGGTCTGTTAACCTTAACTAATTACCTGCATTCAATATCCTATACGACATACAATGCCATTTGCGTCCAATACTATTACAATTTTAACCGTACAATAATCCAGTCCTGGAATATGTCTTTGCCTTTACTTGTTTCCGAAGTTTCGTCTTAATTTGAAATGGTTATCATGATAGCAAGGGTGAGTAACAATTTTGCCCAGCAAGTTTAAGTTCAAAAGAAGATATATCATGATTGAAAAGGAATAATAAGCTGACAAACTTTCAACAATATAAGAATTGTAAAAGAACATGAATCAATTTTCATAACTGAATGACCGAATCAATAATGCTGAATAGCCAACAATGAACATGAATAAATTCAACTGAACAAAAATGGTAATGAAGGTGATCAGCCTTTCATACCTGATGAACATATACAACATGCACAATGTGCGAATCAATAAATCATAGATGTGATAGAATCAACAATGATTAATCACGAAAATGCTTTACAATAACAACTCGAATTTGAGTTAGAGAACTTACTCAATAAAAGTGTATAGGAACTTGCCTGTATCGTCGATTACTGCTATGCAATCTAATTTAATAGCTTTATTGAAAAGACCTATCAGTTATAAGATTGATCTTTCAATTAGTAAAACATACTTATCTCATAATACTATTACTTTAAAAGTAAACCATCTAACACTTAACCACATAATCAAAAATTAGATAACCTTAACACCATACTTATTTACAAGTCTAAACCTAGCACACATCGAATATTTAATAGTATTAAATATAGTATACTAAGTGATTTTTCACAAACAACCAACAAATTAGTTTTTCATCTCGTCTACACTGTTTTCATACTGAGTTCGATCGGTTACTAATTCATATATACCTTCCCCATATGAAGGAATCGTTTAGCCCAACTACTATACATCAACCTTTAAAGCGTACGATTGCACTACCTTAGACTTAACACTTAATCGTTCATTTATAAGTTATTATTATAACTCAATAAACTATTTATGAATTCAAAAGACTTAATAAATAATTTCAGTAAACTGAAACCAAACTGTCTTCCCTTCCTAACCTTTTCAGTTTCCCTTTCAGCAAGCTGAAACAAAACTGACTTCTCTTCCTGACATTTCAGTTTTCATTTTAGTATCCTGAATTGTTCATTTCAAGAAGCTGAAATATCCTTTTTACGAAAATACCAAAATAGCATATTATTTTTCTATCCTTTGGCCAAACATATATACATATAATCCGTACACAAAAACAATTTTTCTGGAATTTTTCAACTCCTTTAAGTATTTTTCAAAAATCCATTTCTAGTTAATTCCTTAAGAAAATAGCTACCTCACGCTTAACTCTAAAAATTCCCAACTATTGGTGGGATCTTACACATGTTAACGTGGACTTCCAGTTTAAATTTCGTGGCCATCGGAGTTATATAACTCTGGTTGTAGCAATTTTCGTCGGAAAAATACAAATATTAAAATGGTCATAACTTGCTCAATTTAAGTCGGAATGAGCTCATTTTTTGACACAAGCTACTTTATCTCATATATTTTAATATTCCAAAAGAATGGAATTTATTTCATAAAATAAGTTGCCAAAATTGCCCTTACAATTTCTAGACAGATTGCTCAAAGTCATTTTTCAGATTTGATGTCCTTTGCTAATTTTAGTCCACACGAAAATCTATAACTCTTTTTTTAGTGATTCTACTTGAAAAAGTTAGAAGACTTATATATCTAACACCAAAAATTGACCACACGCAAAAATTCAAAGTAGAATGAGAGATATGGTCGTTTCCATTTGACGTTATGTTTTCCAAAAATCTGATATTCCAGTTTTTGTGATTTCTAAGAAATCTTCCCTATTCGCACATAATAATGAACATAACCCATCATCAAACATCATAGTGCCTATTAAGACCTTATATATTCATGGATCTATCATGATCCATGATCTATTTCACAAAAAAATCACCAATCATAAGATCAAACACAACTAAGGCTAAGAAATTTTAATTTTATAACTTTTGAAAAACTTATTTTCCCTTTTATGCTTTAGACCCAATTTCTAACACTTGAATATGTTAGATCCATACATGAATCTAAAAAAAACACATAGATTACAGAGTTTACACTTTTAAATCAAAAAACCCCCTTTTTCATCAAATCACTAAAAAAAAGAATAGTAAATCTTAGTAAAATAGGTTTATACCTTTGCTTGAGCTTCCTCTTCTTCTTCTTTCTCTTCCTTGGAACACTTTTTCTCCTTCTTCCTCTCCCTCTCATGGCCGTCCCTACTTTTTCTCTCCTCTCACTTTGTCCGAACTCCCCCTTTTCTTTCTCCTGCTTGTTATATTCTATGCTTAGCTTAATAAAGGTGATAAGAGCAATTGATATATTAAATATACTTAGTTAGTGAAAAGGTGAATATATAAGATATATATCTACCCATATCTTCTCCACATCTTTATCCTCTCTCTCATCATTACTATAAATGGTTGCTTGCAAGCTAAAGATAAAGTGTTGGCTCCTTTTAGAATGTGACACCTAGCAAGGTGATTTACCAACTAAAGCTACAAAATCATTACATGCACTCCTCCCCTTCTTATCTCTACAAAATCCGGCCAAGTGGCTTGACTTGCCCAATTAATTTGTTTTATTAATACATCCCTTAATGACTATACTACCCCTCCTTACTTGGGCTAAAGTCTTGGGCCTTCATTTAATACATTTGGGCTTGCATTTCTATCTTAATTTACTTACTAAAAAAAATAAATTTGGGCTTTCCCTCATAATTAAATTGGGTCATCATAATATTTGTCCTATACTTGATATAGTGGGCTAGCTTAATAACTTAATTGCTATTAAATCAATTAGCTTCAAGTCCAATGCTTAAATAAAATAGTTGGGCTACTTAAATCACTTACTCTCTTTAGTCCATTAAATCTCTTATCACTAGAACTAAGGCTCAACATTTTTGATATTTACCTATTTTTAATTATTTTTATATACAAAATAAATGTATACACATTATATAATATATATTTATTTAATCATACACATAATTCACATAATCATCTAATAGGTTGATACATATTTCATAAATCTCTTAGATTAGGTCACTAGTATATAGTTAAGATACTAAGACAATTAAATAAGGATAACACTTGAGGTTATTTAATTCAGATACCTAATTTATATATTAGGTCACCAAACTTGATAGGTATCGTAGTACCTTATTCTTAATATTCCTTCAAGTACAATTTAATTATAGGGTTTAAATTTTTTATAAACCATATATTCTCTATTCTCATTCAAATAGTAAAACATCTAGGTCCTTCTTTTAAAAATTTAAATTATTACCTTATTTCCACCATAGGTTTTATCCTTTAACCTTTATTTTAATCATTTAAGATCTTGTAAATTTCTGGGTTGTCATAATTTATGTATGTTAAAATCATGTTAGAAGTGTAAGGTTTTGCTTTCATAAAGTTTCATATGCATTACGTTAGTTAAAATCGAACTTTGGTGCCAATAAATAAGCCAAATTGGCTTATTTTTCTGCACAGTTCGCTAGCCGGGGAACCCACCAGTGGGTGGCCCCACCCCAGCGGGGCTTTATGTCTAGAAACTCCCGCCCCAGAAAGGGCTACATGTTGTCCAAAAACCTTTATTTGGTTCTGAGTAGTTTTATGCAGTACATGGTTAGCTAACTTAATGTGATAACATGTTAAGTATATTAAACAATAAGATAACATATTTTTGATACGTTTAAGATAATTTAAAATCTCATGTGTGTACTTGGATATTATTATTATAGGATAAGATATGATAGTTTAAAGTGTTATACGCGTATGATATGCATGTTGTGAGTTTAGAGTCACGTATTTGGTTAGTAAGCAAGTTAAGTTTACAAACCATGTTATTAAGTTGAACTTAAGTAAGAAGTTCAACGGTTAAACGTAGTGGTTATAGAACTAATTGATGTTGTAAACGTAATATAATATGTAGGATAATTGTGGAAGTGATTTGTAATTGTAAAGTGTAGCTTGCGCTTGAGGCAAGTTTTCTATCCCTAAACTTGTTAATTATGCAAGTTTTTCCTAAACATTTCTTTTATGTTTATGCAAGTCTTCTAATTATATTCTTTTCTTGAGCAAGTTTCATATTCTAACTTGTTATTTATATGCAAGATATTGTATTCTCTATAATTTATATATTGAATAGTTATCTTATCAAGTTTATTATTGAATTAACGTGACCTTGACTTAATTGTTCAACCAAGGTTTATCTATCTTTCAAATGCTTTAAGTTATTTCTAAAGCATGCCTATTTAATATGAAGACTATTGTTATGACTTATACTTGGTTCATAATTCTTGTATTATTGAACTCTTAATTATTGTGAGTCGATTCAACTACTCCTTAGCTGATGATAGTTGAACTCTAAATTACCTTTGAGCTTATCCAAACAAAATTTTCTTTGGTGCGGACTCGTTAATAAATACTGAGATGAACAACCCTAGTAATAAGGGATTACCATGCGAAAGCGTTAAGATGTTTGTGCACAATACATGGTATAAAGGGCTGATTCCCCTAAGTACGTGTTAAGAGTCCATAGTCTAAACGACTTGTTAAAGATTTTAAATAGAAATATTTATAACCTAGGACATAGTTCAAGGTCTTATGACCTTCAGATGATTTCTATATTCAAAATTCTAAATGTTGATGAAAGAATTATTATTCAATTCTTTGTTATTGATGTAAGAAAAGATTATTCAAATCTTTTGAAGTTATTCAGTTATGTCATCGTTATTATTATTGTTATTCCAAGTGAGCTTTTGTTTGCTCACTCTTGTAATTAAATAACCATTGCAGCTAAGGTCGAGAACGTTGACGCGCCGTCAACGAGTTAAGGGAAAGGTAAGATGAACAAGTGAAGACTTGTTGTCTTTTGGTTATGATTGTAATAAGACTTCGTTTATGTGATGTTTTATTTTCTGCACTTATTGTTTCGGTTAAGGTTAGCAAACCCTGGGATTTATTCAATTAAGTTGTAATCCTTTTATAAGAAAATTTTTTATTTATTGATAAAGTTGTAATTTATTTTGCATTTCTTATTATTGGGCAGTAGTTGTATGTTATAATTAGATAGTGAACACCAAATCATGTGAAAATGAAGAACCTGGATTTGGGGGTGTCACACTCAGTCTAGCCGAATCAAATGGCATCGACTATTCAGTAACAGTTTATGCAGAATAGATCATGCATAATGACAGCTTGTCTAAAACAAGATATAGATAAGAGTTTAGAAAACTTGCGTCAAGTAGAACTTGAACAAGGTTAGGAAACTTACCTTTGCGTCTCTTAACCTTTAAATGTACGCTATTTGGTCTTTACAACTTCTACAAAGCATAACACATAGCATACCAATGAGAATTCGCAATTGATATACAATGTATAACCTAACTTCTCCTTCTTGTATAACTTTAACCGAATCGTTAAGCTAATAACATTTATTTAAGTTATTTAACGTTTATTACGGCTTATTAACATCATTATTGTCTCGGTCATTCAGTTATGTAAATTGATTTATATTCTTTCACAATTATTATATTATTGAAAGTTTGTTAGCTTATTATTCTTTTCCATCATGATATATCTTCCTTTGTATTTAAAACTTGCTGGGCAAACTTGTTGCTCACCCTTGCTATATTATGATAAACATTTCAGATTAAGATGAAACTTCGGACATAGGCAAAGGCAAAGACAAGTTCCACGATGGAATTATTGTACGATTAAAATGGTAATAGTATTGGATATATATGACATTATAAGTCGTATAGGATATTGAATGCAGGTATTAAGTTAAGGTTACAGACCTTGAGAATTATGTTGTAAAAGTTATTATATAAACAATTTATGTTTATATCTTCCGCAATAATTATAGAAATATTGTATCGTAACGTACCAGGTCCGAGGTTCTGGAGACCCGAATTTGGGGGCGTCACAACCTAACAGCATTCGCTTGCTTGCGATTCACCAGAATCGCCACAAGATCCCTACTAATTGTGTGACGAGTCTGCCTCGACTCAATTGAATAACAAGCTATCTTAAGCTTGAAATTCTCATGAGCACTAGCATGTGTGACGCCCCGAAATTTGGGTACCTTCAAACCCTAGATATGGTGCTACATGGTGCTACTATCTACTCATACATTCAATTGAATACTTCAATAACATGCATAAGTTTACTAAATATTACATTATAATAGTCCCTTCCCAAGTTTTTTTATAACATTTACATTCGTTCGGTATCATAATATCATTCATTACAATAATAATACTATGCTAGTACAAGGATAACTAGTTATCCATCTTGGACTTGCCCTTGTTCTTACCGGATCCTTCGGTCTGTTGGCTCTTAGCTGAAATCATATAATTTTAAGCAAGAATGAGCATAACTAGCTCAGCAAGTTTAACATTTTACTTTGCAGCCAAAATATCAAGAATCATATGACTTCATCTTCCATAACTGTATAATAGTTATGAAGTAGTAGGAATAATCAAGATAGCATTTTGAATTCCTTTAAAATCATTCTCAAGGACATATATTCACTTAAGAATCTGAGCTGGTCAAAGACCATGAACATTCTTTTCCATTTCCATTCATAAAAGGACAACCCGGTACTAAGACAGTAAGCCCGATATATCTTACGAGAACGTCCAGGTGATTAGCCTGTAATACTCTATGTTGATCAACAATCCATCCTTAAACGTTTTCATATTTAAGCTTTTTGGCAAATCCCAGTGCCCGTCGAATTAACGACGTTAAACCTTTGTGTATTCATACTCAAGTTTATCTCTGAATCTATACTAAAGCAATTGGCATAGGATAGCAACATCAAGAATACTTTGAAAGATTTGTGAAAAAAATCAATCAAAATTCTTTACATATAAGTCTAGCCGAATCAAATGGCATCAACTATCCAATAACAAGTTATGCATAGGAACTATGCATCTTGACAACTAGTCTAACATAAAGCATAGACAAGAGTTTAGAAAACTTGCATAACGTAACGTTAATACAAGAGTTAGAAAAATTGCCTTTGCGTCTTTAATCCGCTAGGTCTACTTTACTCAGTCTTTACAACTTTTACAATACATAAACACATAGCATACCAATGAGATTTCCACAATTGATACATATTGCATATCCTATCTTCTCCTTCTTGTATAACTTAACCGAATTGTTAAACTAATAACATCTGTTTAAGTTACTCAACATTTGTTACGACTTAATAACATGCATATGTCACAAATCGGCTCTCATCGATCATCGTTATGCATAACGATCGACGAAACCCTAATCGATTTACTACGTCAATCACATTTCCATCAGAATAACATTATCGGACTCTGTATAGAAATTACGTAGGTTTTAACTTCATTCGATATCATTCTTGTACTACGCACCTTTATTACACTGTTGAATAACCTTAAGGCGCACTATAAACTAGACTATGATTCATGGTTTACATTATCGAATTTTGAGTTATAAATTTAAATACGTTTTGTCAATATTTATTTCTTAAAACCATTCTTAAACATGTTGTTTAAGTGATTTCTCTTCATGACTATTAACCATATTTCTCTTCATGACTATTAACCATAATTACCATGCAACAAGCTAGGTTAATAAACATTCACGTCGGAAAATTTTAGTTAAGGGCACTGCAACGCCAACCTTAGGCTTAAAGGTAGCGTTGCGGCGCTATCTCGCGGTGAAATTCCCCTGCCTCGGTGCTGAGGCGCTGGAAACCAAGGTCTGGGTGGTGCTGCGGTGCCGGCCCCCAGCCTTAGAAAAATATTTCAAAAGTAGAATTTCACGAGCTCATAACGCGATCGTTACAACTCGGAATTGGCTCGTTCCAAAGCCATTGGTTCATACATTCCATGTTCTATGATTCCATCTAATCAGAATTCATTTCTGAATCTGTTTGTGAGAAATTCTATGATTAGTCTATTTTTACGCGTTTGTTAAACGTTCGTGAACGTTCGCCGCTCAATTCTTCGTTTTAAGTTTGAATTCGTTCGTTCTTGCTCCTGCAAGTCTTATTTACCTAATTCTACGTTACGCCATCGAAAACCAAGGTTTCTAAATCAAATGATGACTTTTGACTTCTATTCGGGTAAAATTCACGATTTCGACGCTTAACGTCTAATCGCGTAACTTTCGCCATAACTTCGTTATTCAATATTTTTACTTTGAACCAAATGGAATCAATCCATTGGTTATTCATTAGTTATTCTAACCAATAAAAACTTCTATGTGTTAATGGTTTCACATACTTATTATTCAAACTCTCATGATTTTGATAGTTTTTTCATTGGGTCCATTATTATGATTTCACTTCTTTATGACTTATTAGTGTTTTAAGTCCACTACTAGGCCAACCTTATCACTTCTTATCAATCATGCCCCACCAATTGACTTCTCTATCAATTATATATTGAAGAAAGTTGAAATTTAAGGTTTGAATGTTATACCTCTTGTGTTCTTGAGTGCTTGGACTCTTGTTCTTATTAAAGGAATAAGCTAGCTTGCTTTGCTCTTTGCTTGATTGTTAGTAAGCACTTCTCTCTCTCTCAATATACTTGTTCAAGTTTTGTATCCCACCAAATAATCAACCAAGCCTTCTATTTATAGGTTTTACAAGACCAAGGGTACTATGGTCATTAGACCAAACCTCCTCTTGCCATGTGAAGCCCATGTGCTAGCACGTGCTATCATATGTCAACCTATGTCTCCCTCATGTCTCCTCATGTCCTCATGGGTTACCCCATGGGTTGCCCCATGGGTTTAACCCACCCGTTAGCCCATCGGTTTGACCCACGAGTTTGGTTATTAAATTTAATTCAAATTGAACGTACTTACTTCGTATAAAATTTGTATTTTACGTCATATTAATTCTCGTATCCTCTTCGTATTATACTCGTCTAATATCTAGTATTATACTCGTATTTATTCCGTATAATAATTATTATTATTATACTTAACTAATTTATTAATAGGTTTTACTTTCCCTAACACTTAGGGTTTTAAGTCCTCATATGAACACTTCGTGAGCCATAACTGGAATATTATTAGATATTCCATCTCGTCTTTAAATCCTATCATTACGCGTTTCTCGGAAATTCAAAAATAATTCCCTAGCAGAAACATTTGAATAATGATTTTACAAAAATTCCTCGAAAAACTTTTATTTTCGTCTTGAAAATTCATATGATTTAATTCTAGCACGTAGACAGAATCCTAACCACATTCACATCTTCTAGGTCATAGAACGACCTTGAAATAACTTACTCACTTTAATAAACAGTTATTATAATTTTATTAAATAAAATCAAATAAAATTTATTTATATAAACGTCCGATTTTCTCGGGCGTTACAACATGGATGTAAGATATCCGTGATATCTTCCGGTCCTTCTCTCCCAACTCCTTACGAAGCTTATCAGCCTCGTTCTTATAGTCCCAGGCCTTATCCTTCATGGGCACCTTCTCATCGTGCTCTAACTCGAAGTCTACTTCTTACGAAGCTTATCGGCCTCGTTCTTATAGTCCCAGGACTTATCCTTCACGGGCAGCTTCTCATCGTGCTCTAACTCGAAGTCTACTTCTGCAGACGTCTTAGGCTCCTAAAGGTCATCAACCTCCTCCCTCAAACTCTGCAACTCCGAACGTAGTTGCACATTCCGGTCCAAAACTGCCAGATACAATACTCTGGTTGCCTCTGGTGGTGTTGGCTCTATAGTAGGTACCACCGTATCAAACGATGCTACCTCTATGTACTCATCCTCATCTGCTATCACATCAAAGTATGATGCTGACCCCATGTCCTCAGACGTATCTTCCTCCTCAGACTCCTCTATATGCACCATCGGTACTGGCTCTATCCTATTCGTCGACTCTTCATTGACCACATGTATGTCCCTATACATAAGGCTATCAATTGACATCCTATAATAACACATAACATGTTAATTAGTACATAATACACAATAATATAAGCACAAATCACATTTAATTTATTTAAGGTTAACTTCCATCTTTGACATCTTTCGGTAATGAGTTTCCTCACTACTTACTTAAGAACTCTATTCAAATTCATTAACTTCTAACTCCTTCTACTATTACCAAGGTTATAGCCTAAGGTTCTCCCCCCTTAAGTTTTATAGCCTAAAGCTTTGATACCAACCTGTGACGCCGCCAAATACAGGTACTTTCAACCCACAGATGTGGTGCTACATGGTACTACAAACTAAACATTCATTACAATAAAACTACATCAAAAGGAATGCATTTACTAAATTCTTATTACAATAATAATAATAAATCCTTCCCAGGTTCTGTCAACCATTACATTGTTCATCATCATAGTATAAGTTCATTACACATACTATTCTATTACAGGAACTCTATTTTTCCATCTTGGCTTTGCCCTTATCCTTACCGAAACCTTCGGTCTGTTCATTCATAGTTGCAATCATATAATTCAAGCATGAAGTGAGCATAACTAGCTCAGCAAGTCTAACAATGTATAAGTAACCACAAAGTCAAGAATCATATGATTGAATCTTCAATAACTGAACAAATAGTTATGAAGTACTATGAACAGTTGAAATAACACTTTCATTCTCTTTAAAATAGTTCCAAAGTATATATATTATCGTACTATTTTGAGTCGGTCGAAAGACCGTGAACATTATCATTCCGTTTTCATTTCTGAAAAGGATAATGTGACGCCCCCAAATCTGGGTACCTTCAAACCCTAGATATGGTGTTATACGGTACTACCATCTACTCATACATTCAATGAAAGACTTCAATAGCATGCATGAGTTTACTAAATATTACATTCTATTAATTCCCTTCCAAGGTTCTGTATAACCATTACATTGTTCTGTGCCATAATATCAGTAATTACAATACTAATACTATACTATTACAAAGGTAACTACTTGTCCATCTTGGACTTGCCTTTGTCTTTACCAGATCCTTCAGTCCGTTCGCTCTTAGCTGAAATCATTTAGTTTTAAGCAAGAATGAGCATAAATAGCTTAGCAAGTTAAACAATATATCTTGAAATCACAAAATCAAGAATTATATCACTTTATCTTCAATAACTGTACAATAGTTATGAAGTACTTAAGAATAATCAAAATAACGTTTTGATTCATTTAAAACCATTCCCAAGGACTTATAGCCTCTTTGGAATCTGTGTTGGTCAACGACCATGAACCATCATTTAGTTCTCATTCATGAAAGGAACAACCCGATATAAAGGCCGTAAGTTCAGTATAGCTTACGAGCACATCCAGGTGATCTGCTTGTAGTACTCTATGTTGATCAACACTCATACATTAAACGTATTTACATTTAATTGGTGGCAACCTCACGTGCCTGTCGAATTAACGACGTAAAAACATTTGTTTATTCATACTCAGGGTTACCTGAGAATCCGTACCAACCAATTGGCATATGATAATAACATTGTAAATATTTTGGAAAGATTTGTGAAAAAACCAACCAAAATATGCTAAGTCTCAGTGTAACGAAAGAGAAGTTTATATGAATTTTAAATATTTATTGAATTAAATAAAGATTTTAATTGATTTATTTATTGAGTGAAATAACTAATTTATGTTATTATTGTGGAGTAATTTTATTAAATGTAATATATTAGTTAAATGAATATTTAATATTTAATTTAATTGATGTGTAATAATTTTATGGTATAGTTCTAATTTAATTGAGATAATTAAATTAGATGAAGTTTATGTGGTAATTGTTACATAAAATTATAATTGGCAAGTAATTATAATTGTTATGTGATAATTTTTATGTGGTTAAGTGATGTTAGCTTTTAATTAATTAAATTAGAATGTTAAGATTTAATTAATTAAAGTGTAATATTTAAAGTATGTGTTAAAGGATTAAAAAGAGTTTTTAAAACCGTTTTGCTAAACAAGGCCCTTGCACCTGTTTTAAATCCGTTTTGCCAAACGGGGCCTTAACTACTAAAATCTATTTTAAATAAGTTGTTTGCCAAATAAGCCTTAGGACTTTTTAAATTTCAAATATTGTAACTTATGTATTAATTGTAATTAGTATATGTATTAAGTAGATAGCAGTTACATATATTATATAATTATATGTATAATATGTATATTATATTATATTAGTTATAATATATCTAAGCTACGTTAGTTAGAGAGTTTGAACAAACAAAGAAGAAAGAAAGAACAGAAGAAGAAGAAGAGAGAAAGAAGAAGGGGGAAGGCTTTGAGAAATCAAAAAGATAATCATCACCATCATCTTCTTCTCCAAACAATCAGAGAGTATAATCTAAACTCTTGAATTTTTAAAGTTATGTTTTTACTTTTCTTCAAGTTTTTGCTTCTCTGTAATTAGTTTTCTGTAAAAATCATGTGATTATGATTATTACATGTCATATTATATATATATACTATTATATAAGGGTTATGTGATAATCTAGATGGTTCAATTCACGTAATATGATGAACATAAAAAATTATGTTCATAACAATTTACGGTGAACTTACTTTGAAAAATAATCTTTAATTATCAAAATTAGTGTTTGATTAAGCTTTGTTATGAAAATTGGTCATAGATTATGATAATATGTTAAGAAATAAAGTTAATACAATTTGAATTACGTGATTTGGTTTAAAAACAAACTCACAGTATCAATTTTCGTCAAGAACGCTTAACAATGGTGATTTCTTCAAAATCATGAAAATTAGTATTTTAATTATGTGTTGTGATGTTTATGTATGTTAAAATCATGATAGAAATGTAAGGTTTTGTTTTCATAAAGTTTCATATGCATTATGTTAGTTAAAATCGAACTGTGGTGAGAAGAAATAAGCCAAATTGGCTTATTTCTCTGCCCAGTTCGCGATCCGGGGAACCCACCACTGGGGCGGGGACCCCACTGGTCGCGAACTAAGCAGAGAAATTATGCTGAGTGGCCATATAGACCATGAACACTCGGGTTTAACGGTATTCACCGTAACCAAATAGTAGGCATGTTTACAATCACGAAGAAGGTAAACTACCGTTGGCCTTAATTATCTGAACGATTGTATGAGTTTAATGATTGGAATGTACGTTATCCAACCAATATATCCCCCTTTTTCGGGGTTGTTCATACTCAACCGGAAGTCCGAATCAAAACAATATGGTTCTGGATAAGTTCTCAAAAAGTTACTTGAATTTTCATAATCATTTGTCTAGTTGAATGAAATAGCTTTAGACATATACCAATAATTCGAACATCAATCAAAACATGTGTCTGGCCAAATTTAATTGGCACTTGACTTTTCTTTAAAATTCAGAAATTATTTTTATGACGTCATTATACCGCACAGTATTTACAATTCGTTGAAGATTCCGTCATTTTGTGACTTTGTCATAATACAATATACCATTGTGGGCTGACGATCTTTAGATCACATCCGACACTAGATAATACTGCATTAGTGACTCCATCGTTTTTATCATCTTTGCACCAGGTTCCATGACGCATCGATGATATATAAAATATATTTTGATATTTTAAATCATTTTTGTCTAGCCGAAACAATTAGCGTAGACTCTTCTTTAAACCTTTCAAAACTATTGAAAATCATTTTTAGAATTATCATGTCGCAACAGGTAACGATGTGATAATGGCTTGAAGTCCATCTCCACACCCTTGTCACCATGTTTTGAAGATAACCAAAAATTCATTTCATTTCGAAAAAGGCACATTAGTGTAAATTTAGCTTGATATCAAAATTTCAAAGTCTAGCATAGCTAGAAGATTTGGAATACCTATGCCTCCACCACCAACTTCAATTTTTCTAATGATCAATTGCTTAATAATTTTATCTATTCTAATATACTTAAAACTTACTACATTAAAAATCCTCAATTCTTCTTCCACAACTTTCTTATACCCAGTATAGTTCATCAAACATACCACACGTTATGAGTTCAGGAACTTACCACAATCATATGAGTTTAGGAACTTATCCTAGTCAGACCAAAGTCGTCCATTCGCTAAGGGGTTCCACCATACGATTATGAGTCACGAACTTACCATAAGTGTGAGTTTTAAGAACTCGTACCTAATCTTATCCGTTATGCATATAAGAAAAGAATCACCTTCTCAACATACATATAGCGAATAGCGCGACAATAACATTTCAATGATTATCAATGTAATAAACTAAGTAGTCGTTAGACCAAGTACAAAACCCCCGCCCATACAAAGGTTTGTACAACTCAGCTATCACACGAGTCCTCAATCGAAATCCCACATAATCCTAACTCCCTCTTTGCTCAACACGAATTTCATTTTATCCGTATCTATAACTCTTCCTGAGTTTTAATAGTACCATTTCATAGTACAACTGTCGTACAACAATTCTGATATAAAATTTTCAATCATTTGATTGATCCTCCTTCCTGCTATGACCTTATCAGATCACGTTGTGATCTCATATTATAATCATATTATATTACGATTCTTTTCTATGTTATGATCGTTTTGTTTTATGATCTTCTTTCCCTTTATACTTTTAGTCTTTTAGACTCTATCTATTCATTACTAATGTTCATCTTTATCATCAAAGTTAGGTAACTCTGGATCTTTATTACTTGTCAGGATTCTTCTTTGAATCTTATTGACTTAGTAATACCTTGCCCAAATTCATCGCATAAATTTAAAACTCTATTTGAGTTTATTTCTTATCCTCATCCATGCGGTTATAGCCTAAGGTAGCCCTACCTAAGGTTTATAACCTACAGCTTTGATACCAACTGTAGCGCCCCCAAATTCGGGTCCCCAGAACCTCGGATATGGTACATTACGATACATCATTTCTATAACTATTGCGAAAGATATAAACATAAATTGTTTATACAATAAACTTTTGCACATAATTACCCAGGGTCTGTTAACCTTAACTAATTACCTGCATTCAATATCCTATACGACATACAATGCCATTTGCGTCCAATACTATTACAATTTTAACCGTACAATAATCCAGTCCTGGAATATGTCTTTGCCTTTACTTGTTTCCGAAGTTTCGTCTTAATTTGAAATGGTTATCATGATAGCAAGGGTGAGTAACAATTTTGCCCAGCAAGTTTAAGTTCAAAAGAAGATATATCATGATTGAAAAGGAATAATAAGCTGACAAACTTTCAACAATATAAGAATTGTAAAAGAACATGAATCAATTTTCATAACTGAATGACCGAATCAATAATGCTGAATAGCCAACAATGAACATGAATAAATTCAACTGAACAAAAATGGTAATGAAGGTGATCAGCCTTTCATACCTGATGAACATATACAACATGCACAATGTGCGAATCAATAAATCATAGATGTGATAGAATCAACAATGATTAATCACGAACATGCTTTACAATAACAACTCGAATTTGAGTTAGAGAACTTACTCAATAAAGTGTATAGGAACTTGCCTGCTATCGTCGATTACTGCTATGCAATCTAATTTAATAGCTTTATTGAAAAGACCTATCAGTTATAAGATTGATCTTTCAATTAGTAAAACATACTTATCTCATAATACTATTACTTTAAAAGTAAACCATCTAACACTTAACCACATAATCAAAAATTAGATAACCTTAACACCATACTTATTTACAAGTCTAAACCTAGCACACATCGAATATTTAATAGTATTAAATATAGTATACTAAGTGATTTTTCACAAACAACCAACAAATTAGTTTTTCATCTCGTCTACACTGTTTTCATACTGAGTTCGATCGGTTACTAATTCATATATACCTTCCCCATATGAAGGAATCGTTTAGCCCAACTACTATACATCAACCTTTAAAGCGTACGATTGCACTACCTTAGACTTAACACTTAATCGTTCATTTATAAGTTATTATTATAACTCAATAAACTATTTATGAATTCAAAAGACTTAATAAATAATTTCAGTAAACTGAAACCAAACTGTCTTCCCTTCCTAACCTTTCAGTTTCCCTTTCAGCAAGCTGAACAAAACTGACTTCTCTTCCTGACATTTCAGTTTTCATTTTAGTATCCGAATTGTTCATTTCAAGAAGCTGAATATCCTTTTTACGAAAATACCAAAATAGCATATTATTTTTCTATCCTTTGGCCAAACATATATACATATAATCCGTACACAAAACAATTTTTCTGGAATTTTTCAACTCCTTTAAGTATTTTTCAAAATCCATTTCTAGTTAATTCCTTAAGAAAATAGCTACCTCACGCTTAACTCTAAAAATTCCCAACTATTGGTGGGATCTACACATGTTAACGTGGACTTCCAGTTTAAATTTTGTGGCCATCGGAGTTATATAACTCCGGTTGTAGCAATTTTCGTCGGAAAAATACAAATATTAAAATGGTCATAACTTGCTCAATTTAAGTCGGAATGAGCTCATTTTTTGACACAAGCTACTTTATCTCATATATTTTAATATTCCAAAAGAATGGAATTTATTTCATAAAATAAGTTGCCAAAATTGCCCTTACAATTTCTAGACAGATTGCTCAAAGTCATTTTTCAGATTTGATGTCCTTTGCTAATTTTAGTCCACACGAAAATCTATAACTTTTTTTTTAGTGATTCTACTTGAAAAAGTTAGAAGACTTATATATCTAACACCAAAATTGACCACACGCAAAAATTCAAAGTAGAATGAGAGATATGGTCGTTTCCATTTGACGTTATGTTTTCCAAAAATATGATATTCCAGTTTTTGTGATTTCTAAGAAATCTTCCCTATTCGCACATAATAATGAACATAACCCATCATCAAACATCATAGTGCCTATTAAGACCTCATATATTCATGGATCTATCATGATCCATGATCTATTTCACAAAATAATCACCAATCATAAGATCAAACACAACTAAGGCTAAGAAATTTTAATTTTATAACTTTTGAAAAACTTATTTTCCCTTTTATGCTTTAGACCCAATTTCTAACACTTGAATATGTTAGATCCTTACCTGAATCTAAAAAAAACACATAGATTACAGAGTTTACACTTTTAAATCAAAAAACCCCCCTTTTTCATCAAATCACTAAAAAAAAGAATAGTAAATTCTTAGTAAAATAGGTTTATACCTTTGCTTGAGCTTCCTCTTCTTCTTCTTTCTCTTCCTTGGAACACTTTTTCTCCTTCTCCTCTCCCTCTCATGGCCGTCCCTACCTTTTTCTCTCCTCTCACTTTGTCCGAACTCCCCCTTTTCTTTCTCCTGCTTGTTATATTCTATGCCTTAGCTTAATAAAGGTGATAAGAGCAATTGATATATTAAATATACTTAGTTAGTGAAAAGGTGAATATATAAGATATATATCTACCCAATATCTTCTCCACATCTTTATCCTCTCTCTCATCATTACTATAAATGGTTGCTTGCAAGCTAAAGATAAAGTGTTGGCTCCTTTTAGAATGTGACACCTAGCAAGGTGATTTACCAACTAAAGCTACAAAATCATTACATGCACTCCTCCCCTTCTTATCTCTACAAAATCCGGCCAAGTGGCTTGACTTGCCCAATTAATTTGTTTTATTAATACATCCCTTAATGACTATACTACCCCTCCTTACTTGGGCTAAAGTCTTGGGCCTTCATTTAATACATTTGGGCTTGCATTTCTATCTTAATTTATTACTAAAAAAAATAAATTTGGGCTTTCCCTCATAATTAAATGGGTCATCATAATATTTGTCCTATACTTGATATAGTGGGCTAGCTTAATAACTTAATTGCTATTAAATCAATTAGCTTCAAGTCCAATGCTTAAATAAAATAGTTGGGCTACTTAAATCACTTACTCTCTTTAGTCCATTAAATCTCTTATCACTAGAACTAAGGCTCAACATTTTTGATATTTACCTATTTTTAATTATTTTTATATACAAAATAAATGTATACACATTATATAATATATATTTATTTAATCATACACATAATTCATAAATCTAATAGGTTGATACATATTTCATAAATCTCTTAGATTAGGTCACTAGTATATAGTTAAGATACTAAGACAATTAAATAAGGATAACACTTGAGGTTATTTAATTCAGATACCTAATTTATATATTAGGTCACCAAACTTGATAGGTATCGTAGTACCTTATTCTTAATATTCCTTCAAGTACAATTTAATTATAGGGTTTAAATTTTTATAAACCATATATTCTCTATTCTCATTCAATAGTAAAAAATCTAGGCTTTCTTTTAAAAATTTAAATTAGCTTACCTTATTTCCACCATAGGTGTATCCTTTAACACTTTATTTAATCATTTAAGATCTGTAATTTCTGGTTGTCATAATTTATGTATTTAAAAATATGTAGAAGTGTAAGGTGTTTGCTTTCATAAAGTTTCATAGCATTACGTTAGTTAAAATCGAACTTTGGTGCCAATAAATAAGCCAAATTGGCTTATTTTCTGCACAGTTCGCTAGCCGGGGAACACCAGTGGGTGGCCCCACCCAGCGGGGCTTTGTCTAGAAACTCCCGCCCCAGAAAGGGCTACATGTTGTCCAAAAACCTTTATTTGGTTCTGAGTAGTTTATGCAGTACATGGTTAGCTAACTTAATGTGATAACATGTTAAGTATATTAAACAATAAGATAACATATTTTTGATACGTTTAAGATAATTTAAAATCTCATGTGTGTACTTGGATATTATTATTATAGGATAAGATATGATAGTTTAAAGTGTTATACGCGTATGATATGCATGTTGTGAGTTTAGAGTCACGTATTTGGTTAGTAAGCAAGTTAAGTTTACAAACCATGTTATTAAGTTGAACTTAAGTAAGAAGTTCAACGGTTAAACGTAGTGGTTATAGAACTAATTGATGTTGTAAACGTAATATAATATGTAGGATAATTGTGGAAGTGATTTGTAATTGTAAAGTGTAGCTTGCGCTTGAGGCAAGTTTTCTATCCCTAAACTTGTTAATTATGCAAGTTTTTCCTAAACATTTCTTTTATGTTTATGCAAGTCTTCTAATATATTCTTTTCTTGAGCAAGTTTCATATTCTAACTTGTTATTTATATGCAAGATATTGTATTCTCTATAATTTATATATTGAATAGTTATCTTATCAAGTTATTATTGAATTAACGTGACCTTGACTTAATTGTTCAACCAAGGTTTATCTATCTTTCAAATGCTTTAAGTTATTCTAAAGCATGCCTATTTAATATGAAGACTATTGTTATGACTTATACTTGGTTCATAATTCTTGTATTATTGAACTCTTAATTATTGTGAGTCGATTCAACTACTCCTTAGCTGATGATAGTTGAACTCTAAATTACCTTTGAGCTTATCCAAACAAATTTTCTTTGGTGCGGACTCGTTAATAAATACTGAGATGAACAACCCTAGTAATAGGGATTACCATGCGAAAGCGTTAAGATGTTTGTGCACAATACATGGTATAAAGGGCTGATTCCCCTAAGTACGTGTTAAGAGTCCATAGTCTAAACGACTGTTAAAGATTTTAAATAGAAATATTTATAACCTAGGACATAGTTCAAGGTCTTATGACCTTCAGATGATTTCTATATTCAAAATTCTAAATGTTGATGAAAGAATTATTATTCAATTCTTTGTTATTGATGTAAGAAAAGATTATTCAAATCTTTTGAAGTTATTCAGTTATGTCATCGTTATTATTATTGTTATTCCAAGTGAGCTTTTGTTTGCTCACTCTTGTAATTAAATAACCATTGCAGCTAAGGTCGAGAACGTTGACGCGCCGTCAACGAGTTAAGGGAAAGGTAAGATGAACAAGTGAAGACTTGTTGTCTTTTGGTTATGATTGTAATAAGACTTCGTTTATGTGATGTTTTATTTTCTGCACTTATTGTTTCGGTTAAGGTTAGCAAACCCTGGGATTTATTCAATTAAGTTGTAATCCTTTTATAAGAAAATTTTTTATTTATTGATAAAGTTGTAATTTATTTTGCATTTCTTATTATTGGGCAGTAGTTGTATGTTATAATTAGATAGTGAACACCAAATCATGTGAAAATGAAGAACCTGGATTTGGGGGTGTCACACTCAGTCTAGCCGAATCAAATGGCATCGACTATTCAGTAACAGTTTATGCAGAATAGATCATGCATAATGACAGCTTGTCTAAAACAAGATATAGATAAGAGTTTAGAAAACTTGCGTCAAGTAGAACTTGAACAAGGTTAGGAAACTTACCTTTGCGTCTCTTAACCTTTAAATGTACGCTATTTGGTCTTTACAACTTCTACAAAGCATAACACATAGCATACCAATGAGAATTCGCAATTGATATACAATGTATAACCTAACTTCTCCTTCTTGTATAACTTTAACCGAATCGTTAAGCTAATAACATTTATTTAAGTTATTTAACGTTTATTACGGCTTATTAACATCATTATTGTCTCGGTCATTCAGTTATGTAAATTGATTTATATCTTTCACAATTATTATATTATTGAAAGTTTGTTAGCTTATTATTCTTTTCCATCATGATATATCTTCCTTTGTATTTAAAACTTGCTGGGCAAACTTGTTGCTCACCCTTGCTATATTATGATAAACATTTCAGATTAAGATGAAACTTCGGACATAGGCAAAGGCAAAGACAAGTTCCACGATGGAATTATTGTACGATTAAAATGGTAATAGTATTGGATATATATGACATAAGTCGTATAGGATATTGAATGCAGGTATTAAGTTAAGGTTACAGACCTTGAGAATTATGTTGTAAAAGTTATTATATAAACAATTTATGTTTATATCTTCCGCAATAATTATAGAAATATTGTATCGTAACGTACCAGGTCCGAGGTTCTGGAGACCCGAATTTGGGGGCGTCACAACCTAACAGCATTCGCTGCTTGCGATTCACCAGAATCGCCACAAGATCCCTACTAATTGTGTGACGAGTCTGCCTCGACTCAATTGAATAACAAGCTATCTTAAGCTTGAAATTCTCATGAGCACTAGCATGTTGACGCCCCGAAATTCGGGTACCTTCAAACCCTAGATATGGTGCTACATGGTGCTACTATCTACTCATACATTCAATTGAATACTTCAATAACATGCATAAGTTTACTAAATATTACATTATAATAGTCCCTTCCCAAGTTTTTTATAACATTTACATTCGTTCGGTATCATAATATCATTCATTACAATAATAATACTATGCTATTACAAGGATAACTAGTTATCCATCTTGGACCTTGCCCTTGTTCTTACCGGATCCTTCGGTCTGTTGACTCTTAGCTGAAATCATATAATTTTAAGCAAGAATGAGCATAACTAGCTCAGCAAGTTTAACATTTTACTTTGCAGCCAAAATATCAAGAATCATATGACTTCATCTTCCATAACTGTATAATAGTTATGAAGTAGTAGGAATAATCAAGATAGCATTTTGAATTCCTTTAAAATCATTCTCAAGGACATATATTCACTTAAGAATCTGAGCTGGTCAAAGACCATGAACATTCTTTTCCATTTCCATTCATAAAAGGACAACCCGGTACTAAGACAGTAAGCCCGATATATCTTACGAGAACGTCCAGGTGATTAGCCTGTAATACTCTATGTTGATCAACAATCCATCCTTAAACGTTTTTCATATTTAAGCTTTTTGGCAATCCCAGTGCCCGTCGAATTAACGACGTTAAACCTTTGTGTATTCATACTCAAGTTTATCTCTGAATCTATACTAAAGCAATTGGCATAGGATAGCAACATCAAAAATACTTGAAAGATTTGTGAAAAAAATCAATCAAAATTCTTTACATATAAGTCTAGCCGAATCAAATGGCATCAACTATCCAATAACAGGTTATGCATAGGAACTATGCATCTTGACAACTAGTCTAACATAAGCATAGACAAGAGTTAGAAAACTTGCATAACGTAACGTTAATACAAGAGTTAGAAAAATTTCCTTTGCGTCTTTAATCCGCTAGGTCTACTTTACTCAGTCTTTACAACTTTTACAATACATAAACACATAGCATACCAATGAGATTTCCACAATTGATACATATTGCATATCCTATCTTCTCCTTCTTGTATAACTTAACCGAATTGTTAAACTAATAACATCTGTTTAAGTTACTCAACATTTGTTACGACTTAATAACATGCATATGTCACAAATCGGCTCTCATCGATCATCGTTATGCATAACGATCGACGAAACCCTAATCGATTTACTACGTCAATCACATTTCCATCAGAATACCATTATCGGACTCCGTATAGAAATTACGTAGGTTTTAACTTCATTCGATATCATTCTTGTACTACGCACCTTTATTACATGTTGAATAACCTTAAGGCGCACTATAAACTAGACTATGATTCATGGTTTACATTATCGAATTTTGAGTTATAAATTTAAATACGTTTTGTCAATATTTATTTCTTAAAACCATTCTTAAAACCTGTTGTTTAAGTGATTTCTCTTCATGACTATTAACCATATGATTGCCCCATAATTACCATGCAACAAGCTAGGTTAATAAACATTCACGTCGGAAAATTTTTAGTTAAGGGCACTGCAACGCCAACCTTAGGCTTAAAGGTAGCGTTGCGGCGCTATCTCGCGGTGAAATTCCCCTGCCTCGGTGCTGAGGCGCTGGAAACCAAGGTCTGGGTGGTGCTGCGGTGCCGGCCCCCAGCCTTAGAAAAATATTTCAAAAGTAGAATTTCACGAGCTCATAACGCGATCGTTACAACTCGGAATTGGCTCGTTCCAAAGCCATTGGTTCATACATTCCATGTTCTTGATTCCATCTAATCAGAATTCATTTCTGAATCTGTTTGTGAGAAATTCTATGATTAGTCTATTTTTACGCGTTTGTTAAACGTTCGTGAACGTTTCGCCGCTCAATTCTTCGTTTTTAAGTTTGAATCGTTCGTTCTTGCTCCTGCAAGTCTCTATTTACCTAATTCTACGTTACGCCATCGAAACCAAGGTTTCTAAATCAAATGATGACTTTTGACTTCTATTCGGGTAAAATTCACGATTTCGACGCTTAACGTCTAATCGCGTAACTTTTCGCCATAAACTTCGTTATTCAATATTTTTACTTTGAACCAAATGGAATCAATCCATTGGTTATTCATTAGTTATTCTAACCAATAAAACTTCTATGTGTTAATGGTTTCACATACTTATTATTCAAACTCTCATGATTTTGATAGTTTTTTCATTGGGTCCATTATTATGATTCACTTCTTTATGACTTATTAGTGTTTTAAGTCCACTACTAGGCCAACCTTATCACTTCTTATCAATCATGCCCCCACCAATGACTTCTCTATCAATTATATATTGAAAGAAAGTTGAAATTTAAGGTTTGAATGTTATACCTCTTGTGTTCTTGAGTGCTTGGACTCTTGTTCTTATCAAAGGAATAAGCTAGCTTGCTTTGCTCTTTGCTTGATTGTTAGTAAGCACTTCTCTCTCTCTCAATATACTTGTTCAAGTTTTGTATCCCACCAAATAATCAACCAAGCCTTCTATTTATAGGTTTTACAAGACCAAGGGTACTATGGTCATTAGACCAAACCTCCTCTTGCCATGTGAAGCCCATGTGCTAGCACATGCTATCATATGTCAACCTATGTCTCCCTCATGTCTCCTCATGTCCTCATGGGTTACCCCATGGGTTGCCCCATGGGTTTAACCCACCCGTTAGCCCATCGGTTTGACCCACGAGTTTGGTTATTAAATTAATTCAAATTGAACGTACTTACTTCGTATAAAATTTGTATTTTACGTCATATTAATTTCTCGTATCCTCTTCGTATTATACTCGTCTAATATCTAGTATTATACTCGTATTTATTCCGTATAATAATATTATTATTATACTTAACTAATTTATTAATAAGTTTTACTTTCCCTAAACCCTTAGGGTTTTAAGTCCTCATATGAACACTTCGTGAGCCATAACTGGAATATTATTAGATATTCCATCTCGTCTTTAAATCCTATCATACGCGTTTTCTCGGAAATTCAAAAATAATTCCCTAGCAGAAACATTTGAATAATGATTTTACGAAAATTCCTCGAAAACATTTATTTTTGTCTTGAAAATTCATATGATTTAATTCTAGCACGTAGACAGAATCCTAACCACATTCACATCTTCTAGGTCATAGAACGACCTTGAAATAACTTACTCACTTTAATAAACAGTTATTATAATTTTATTAAATAAAATCAAATAAAATTTATTTATATAAACGTCCGATTTTCTCGGGCGTTACAACATGGATGTAAGATATCCGTGATATCTTCCGGTCCTTCTCTCCCAACTCCTTACGAAGCTTATCAGCCTCGTTCTTATAGTCCCAGGCCTTATCCTTCATGGGCACCTTCTCATCGTGCTCTAACTCGAAGTCTACTTCTTACGAAGCTTATCGGCTCGTTCTTATAGTCCCAGGACTTATCCTTCACGGGAACCTTCTCATCGTGCTCTAACTCGAAGTCTACTTCTGCAGACGTCTTAGGCTCCTAAAGGTCATCAACCTCCTCCCTCAAACTCTGCAACTCCGAACGTAGTTGCACATTCCGGTCCAAAACTGCCAGATACAATACTCTGGTTGCCTCTGGTGGTGTTGGCTCTATAGTAGGTACCACCGTATCAAACGATGCTACCTCTATGTACTCATCCTCATCTGCTATCACATCAAAGTATGATGCTGACCCCATGTCCTCAGACAGTATCTTCCTCCTCAGACTCCTCTATATGCACCATCGGTACTGGCTCTATCCTATTCGTCGACTCTTCATTGACCACATGTATGTCCCTATACATAAGGCTATCAATTGACATCCTATAATAACACAATACATGTTAATTAGTACATAATACACAATAATATAAGCACAAATCACATTTAATTTATTTAAGGTTAACTTCCATCTTTGACATCTTTCGGTAATGAGTTTCCTCACTACTTACTTAAGAACTCTATTCAAATTCATTAACTTCTAACTCCTTCTACTATTACCAAGGTTATAGCCTAAGGTTCTCCCCCCTTAAGTTTTATAGCCTAAAGCTTTGATACCAACCTGTGACGCCGCCAAATACAGGTACTTTCAACCCACAGATGTGGTGCTACATGGTACTACAAACTAAACATTCATTACAATAAAACTACATCAAAAGGAATGCATTTACTAAATTCTTATTACAATAATAATAATAAATCCTTCCCAGGTTCTGTCAACCATTACATTGTTCATCATCATAGTATAAGTTCATTACACATACTATTCTATTACAGGAACTCTATTTTTCCATCTTGGCTTTGCCCTTATCCTTACCGGAACCTTCGGTCTGTTCATTCATAGTTGCAATCATATAATTCAAGCATGAAGTGAGCATAACTAGCTCAGCAAGTCTAACAATGTATAAGTAACCACAAAGTCAAGAATCATATGATTGAATCTTCAATAACTGAACAAATAGTTATGAAGTACTATGAACAGTTGAAATAACACTTTCATTCTCTTTAAAATAGTTCCAAAGTATATATATTATCGTACTATTTTGAGTCGGTCGAAAGACCGTGAACATTATCATTCCGTTTTCATTTCTGAAAAGGATAATGTGACGCCCCCAAATCTGGGTACCTTCAAACCCTAGATATGGTGTTATACGGTACTACCATCTACTCATACATTCAATGAAAGACTTCAATAGCATGCATGAGTTTACTAAATATTACATTCTATTAATTCCCTTCCAAGGTTCTGTATAACCATTACATTGTTCTGTGCCATAATATCAGTAATTACAATACTAATACTATACTATTACAAAGGTAACTACTTGTCCATCTTGGACTTGCCTTTGTCTTTACCAGATCCTTCAGTCCGTTCGCTCTTAGCTGAAATCATTTAGTTTTAAGCAAGAATGAGCATAAATAGCTTAGCAAGTTAAACAATATATCTTGAAATCACAAAATCAAGAATTATATCACTTTATCTTCAATAACTGTACAATAGTTATGAAGTACTTAAGAATAATCAAAATAACGTTTTGATTCATTTAAAACCATTCCCAAGGACTTATAGCCTCTTTGGAATCTGTGTTGGTCAACGACCATGAACCATCATTTAGTTCTCATTCATGAAAGGAACAACCCGATATAAAGGCCGTAAGTTCAGTATAGCTTACGAGCACATCCAGGTGATCTGCTTGTAGTACTCTATGTTGATCAACACTCATACATTAAACGTATTTACATTTAATTGGTGGCAACCTCACGTGCCTGTCGAATTAACGACGTAAAAACATTTGTTTATTCATACTCAGGGTTACCTGAGAATCCGTACCAACCAATTGGCATATGATAATAACATTGTAAATATTTTGGAAAGATTTGTGAAAAAAACCAACCAAAATATGCTAAGTCTCAGTGTAACGAAAGAGAAGTTTATATGAATTTTAAATATTTATTGAATTAAATAAAGATTTTAATTGATTTATTTATTGAGTGAAATAACTAATTTATGTTATTATTGTGGAGTAATTTTATTAAATGTAATATATTAGTTAAATGAATATTTAATATTTAATTTAATTGATGTGTAATAATTTTATGGTATAGTTCTAATTTAATTGAGATAATTAAATTAGATGAAGTTTATGTGGTAATTGTTACATAAAATTATAATGGCAAGTAATTATAATTGTTATGTGATAATTTTATGTGGTTAAGTGATGTTAGCTTTTAATTAATTAAATTAGAATGTTAAGATTTAATTAATTAAAGTGTAATATTTAAAGTATGTGTTAAAGGATTAAAAAGAGTTTTTAAAACCGTTTTGCTAACAAGGCCCTTGCACCTGTTTTAAATCCGTTTTGCCAAACGGGGCCTTAACTACTAAAAATCTATTTTAAATAAGTTGTTTTGCCAAATAAGCCTTAGGACTTTTTAAATTTCAATATTGTAACTTATGTATTAATTGTAATTAGTATATGTATTAAGTAGATAGCAGTTACATATATTATATAATTATATGTATAATATGTATATTATATTATATTAGTTATAATATATCTAAGCTACGTTAGTTAGAGAGTTTGAACAAAACAAAGAAGAAAGAAAGAACAGAAAGAAGAAGAAGAGAGAAAGAAGAAGGGGGAAGGCTTTGAGAAATCAAAAAGATAATCATCACCATCATCTTCTTCTCCAAAACAATCAGAGAGTATAATCTAAACTCTTGAATTTTTAAAGTTATGTTTTTACTTTTCTTCAAGTTTTTGCTTCTCTGTAATTAGTTTTCTGTAAAAATCATGTGATTATGATTATTACATGTCATATTATATATATATACTATTATATAAGGGTTATGTGATAATCTAGATGGTTCAATTCACGTAAATATGATGAACATAAAAAAATTATGTTCATAACAATTTACGGTGAACTTACTTTGAAAAATAATCTTTAATTATCAAAATTAGTGTTTGATTAAGCTTTGTTATGAAAATTGGTCATAGATTATGATAATATGTTAAGAAATAAAGTTAATACAATTTGAATTACGTGATTTGGTTTAAAAACAAACTCACAGTATCAATTTTCGTCAAGAACGCTTAACAATGGTGATTTCTTCAAAATCATGAAAATTAGTATTTTAATTATGTGTTGTGATGTTTATGTATGTTAAAATCATGATAGAAATGTAAGGTTTTGTTTTCATAAAGTTTCATACGCATTATGTTAGTTAAAATCGAACTGTGGTGAGAAGAAATAAGCCAAATTGGCTTATTTCTCTGCCCAGTTCGCGATCCGGGGAACCCACCACTGGGGCGGGGACCCCACTGGTCGCGAACTAAGCAGAGAAATTATGCTGAGTGGCCATATAGACCATGAACACTCGGGTTTAACGGTATTCACCGTAACCAAATAGTAGGCATGTTTACAATCACGAAGAAGGTAAACTACCGTTGGCCTTAATTATCTGAACGATTGTATGAGTTTAATGATTGGAATGTATGTTATCCAACCAATATATCCCCCTTTTTCGGGGTTGTTCATACTCAACCGGAAGTCCGAATCAAAACAATATGGTTCGGGATAAGTTCTCAAAAGTTACTTGAATTTTCATAATCATTTGTCTAGTTGAATGAAATAGCTTTAGACATATACCAATAATTCGAACATCAATCAAAACATGTGTCTGGCCAAATTTAATTGGCACTTGACTTTTCTTTAAAATTCAGAAAATTATTTTTATGACATCATTATACCGCACAGTATTTACAATTCGTTGAAGATTCCGTCATTTTGTGACTTTGTCATAATACAATATACCATTGTGGGCTGACGATCTTTAGATCACATCCGACACTAGATAATACTGCATTAGTGACTCCATCGTTTTTATCATCTTTGTACCAGGTTCCATGACGCATCGATGATATATAAAATATATTTTGATATTTTAAATCATTTTTGTCTAGCCGAAACAATTAGCGTAGACTCTTCTTTAAACCTTTCAAAACTATTGAAAATCATTTTTAGAATTATCATGTCGCAACAGGTAACGATGTGATAATGGCTTGAAGTCCATCTCCACACCCTTGTCACCATGTTTTGAAGATAACCAAAAATTCATTTCATTTCGAAAAAGGCACATTAGTGTAAATTTAGCTTGATATCAAAATTTCAAAGTCTAGCATAGCTAGAAGATTTGGAATACCTATGCCTCCACCACCAACTTCAATTTTTCTAATGATCAATTGCTTAATAATTTTATCTATTCTAATATACTTAAAACTTACTACATTAAAAATCCTCAATTCTTCTTCCACAACTTTCTTATACCCAGTATAGTTCATCAAACATACCACACGTTATGAGTTCAGGAACTTACCACAATCATATGAGTTTAGGAACTTATCCTAGTCAGACCAAAGTCGTCCATTCGCTAAGGGGTTCCACCATACGATTATGAGTCACGAACTTACCATAAGTGTGAGTTTTAAGAACTCGTACCTAATCTTATCCGTTATGCATATAAGAAAAGAATCACCTTCTCAACATACATATAGCGAATAGCGCGACACTAACATTTCAATGATTATCAATGTAATAAACTAAGTAGTCGTTAGACCAAGTACAAAACCCCCGCCCATACAAAGGTTTGTACAACTCAGCTATCACACGAGTCCTCAATCGAAATCCCACATAATCCTAACTCCCTCTTTGCTCAACACGAATTTCATTTTATCCGTATCTATAACTCTTCCTGAGTTTTAATAGTACCATTTCATAGTACAACTGTCGTACAACAATTCTGATATAAAATTTTCAATCATTTGATTGATCCTCCTTCCTGCTATGACCTTATCAGATCACGTTGTGATCTCATATTATATTACGATTCTTTTCTATGTTATGATCGTTTTGTTTTATGATCTTCTTTCCCTTTATACTTTTAGTCTTTTAGACTCTATCTATTCATTACTAATGTTCATCTTTATCATCAAAGTTAGGTAACTCTGGATCTTTATTACTTGTCAGGATTCTTCTTTGAATCTTATTGACTTAGTAATACCTTTCCCAAATTCATCGCATAAATTTAAAACTCTATTTGAGTTTATTTCTTATCCTCATCCATGCGGTTATAGCCTAAGGTAGCCCTACCTAAGGTTTATAACCTACAGCTTTGATACCAACTGTAGCGCCCCCAAATTCGGGTCCCCAGAACCTCGGATATGGTACATTACGATACATCATTTCTATAACTATTGCGAAAGATATAAACATAAATTGTTTATACAATAAACTTTTGCACATAATTACCCAGGGTCTGTTAACCTTAACTAATTACCTGCATTCAATATCCTATACGACATACAATGCCATTTGCGTCCAATACTATTACAATTTTAACCGTACAATAATCCAGTCCTGGAATATGTCTTTGCCTTTACTTGTTTCCGAAGTTTCGTCTTAATTTGAAATGGTTATCATGATAGCAAGGGTGAGTAACAATTTTGCCCAGCAAGTTTAAGTTCAAAAGAAGATATATCATGATTGAAAAGGAATAATAAGCTGACAAACTTTCAACAATATAAGAATTGTAAAAGAACATGAATCAATTTTCATAACTGAATGACCGAATCAATAATGCTGAATAGCCAACAATGAACATGAATAAATTCAACTGAACAAAAATGGTAATGAAGGTGATCAGCCTTTCATACCTGATGAACATATACAACATGCACAATGTGCGAATCAATAAATCATAGATGTGATAGAATCAACAATGATTAATCACGAAAATGCTTTACAATAACAACTCGAATTTGAGTTAGAGAACTTACTCAATAAAAGTGTATAGGAACTTGCCTGTATCGTCGATTACTGCTATGCAATCTAATTTAATAGCTTTATTGAAAAGACCTATCAGTTATAAGATTGATCTTTCAATTAGTAAAACATACTTATCTCATAATACTATTACTTTAAAAGTAAACCATCTAACACTTAACCACATAATCAAAAATTAGATAACCTTAACACCATACTTATTTACAAGTCTAAACCTAGCACACATCGAATATTTAATAGTATTAAATATAGTATACTAAGTGATTTTTCACAAACAACCAACAAATTAGTTTTTCATCTCGTCTACACTGTTTTCATACTGAGTTCGATCGGTTACTAATTCATATATACCTTCCCCATATGAAGGAATCGTTTAGCCCAACTACTATACATCAACCTTTAAAGCGTACGATTGCACTACCTTAGACTTAACACTTAATCGTTCATTTATAAGTTATTATTATAACTCAATAAACTATTTATGAATTCAAAAGACTTAATAAATAATTTCAGTAAACTGAAACCAAACTGTCTTCCCTTCCTAACCTTTTCAGTTTCCCTTTCAGCAAGCTGAAACAAAACTGACTTCTCTTCCTGACATTTCAGTTTTCATTTTAGTATCCTGAATTGTTCATTTCAAGAAGCTGAAATATCCTTTTTACGAAAATACCAAAATAGCATATTATTTTTCTATCCTTTGGCCAAACATATATACATATAATCCGTACACAAAAACAATTTTTCTGGAATTTTTCAACTCCTTTAAGTATTTTTCAAAAATCCATTTCTAGTTAATTCCTTAAGAAAATAGCTACCTCACGCTTAACTCTAAAAATTCCCAACTATTGGTGGGATCTTACACATGTTAACGTGGACTTCCAGTTTAAATTTTGTGGCCATCGGAGTTATATAACTCTGGTTGTAGCAATTTTCGTCGGAAAAATACAAATATTAAAATGGTCATAACTTGCTCAATTTAAGTCGGAATGAGCTCATTTTTTGACACAAGCTACTTTATCTCATATATTTTAATATTCCAAAAGAATGGAATTTATTTCATAAAATAAGTTGCCAAAATTGCCCTTACAATTTCTAGACAGATTGCTCAAAGTCATTTTTCAGATTTGATGTCCTTTGCTAATTTTAGTCCACACGAAAATCTATAACTTTTTTTTTAGTGATTCTACTTGAAAAAGTTAGAAGACTTATATATCTAACACCAAAAATTGACCACACGCAAAAATTCAAAGTAGAATGAGAGATATGGTCGTTTCCATTTGACGTTATGTTTTCCAAAAATATGATATTCCAGTTTTTGTGATTTCTAAGAAATCTTCCCTATTCGCACATAATAATGAACATAACCCATCATCAAACATCATAGTGCCTATTAAGACCTCATATATTCATGGATCTATCATGATCCATGATCTATTTCACAAAATAATCACCAATCATAAGATCAAACACAACTAAGGCTAAGAAATTTTAATTTTATAACTTTTGAAAAACTTATTTTCCCTTTTATGCTTTAGACCCAATTTCTAACACTTGAATATGTTAGATCCATACATGAATCTAAAAAAAACACATAGATTACAGAGTTTACACTTTTAAATCAAAAAACCCCCTTTTTCATCAAATCACTAAAAAAAAGAATAGTAAATCTTAGTAAAATAGGTTTATACCTTTGCTTGAGCTTCCTCTTCTTCTTCTTTCTCTTCCTTGGAACACTTTTTCTCCTTCTTCCTCTCCCTCTCATGGCCGTCCCTACTTTTTCTCTCCTCTCACTTTGTCCGAACTCCCCCTTTTCTTTCTCCTGCTTGTTATATTCTATGCTTAGCTTAATAAAGGTGATAAGAGCAATTGATATATTAAATATACTTAGTTAGTGAAAAGGTGAATATATAAGATATATATCTACCCATATCTTCTCCACATCTTTATCCTCTCTCTCATCATTACTATAAATGGTTGCTTGCAAGCTAAAGATAAAGTGTTGGCTCCTTTTAGAATGTGACACCTAGCAAGGTGATTTACCAACTAAAGCTACAAAATCATTACATGCACTCCTCCCCTTCTTATCTCTACAAAATCCGGCCAAGTGGCTTGACTTGCCCAATTAATTTGTTTTATTAATACATCCCTTAATGACTATACTACCCCTCCTTACTTGGGCTAAAGTCTTGGGCCTTCATTTAATACATTTGGGCTTGCATTTCTATCTTAATTTACTTACTAAAAAAAATAAATTTGGGCTTTCCCTCATAATTAAATTGGGTCATCATAATATTTGTCCTATACTTGATATAGTGGGCTAGCTTAATAACTTAATTGCTATTAAATCAATTAGCTTCAAGTCCAATGCTTAAATAAAATAGTTGGGCTACTTAAATCACTTACTCTCTTTAGTCCATTAAATCTCTTATCACTAGAACTAAGGCTCAACATTTTTGATATTTACCTATTTTTAATTATTTTTATATACAAAATAAATGTATACACATTATATAATATATATTTATTTAATCATACACATAATTCACATAATCATCTAATAGGTTGATACATATTTCATAAATCTCTTAGATTAGGTCACTAGTATATAGTTAAGATACTAAGACAATTAAATAAGGATAACACTTGAGGTTATTTAATTCAGATACCTAATTTATATATTAGGTCACCAAACTTGATAGGTATCGTAGTACCTTATTCTTAATATTCCTTCAAGTACAATTTAATTATAGGGTTTAAATTTTTTATAAACCATATATTCTCTATTCTCATTCAAATAGTAAAACATCTAGGTCCTTCTTTTAAAAATTTAAATTATTACCTTATTTCCACCATAGGTTTTATCCTTTAACCTTTATTTTAATCATTTAAGATCTTGTAAATTTCTGGGTTGTCATAATTTATGTATGTTAAAATCATGTTAGAAGTGTAAGGTTTTGCTTTCATAAAGTTTCATATGCATTACGTTAGTTAAAATCGAACTTTGGTGCCAATAAATAAGCCAAATTGGCTTATTTTTCTGCACAGTTCGCTAGCCGGGGAACCCACCAGTGGGTGGCCCCACCCCAGCGGGGCTTTATGTCTAGAAACTCCCGCCCCAGAAAGGGCTACATGTTGTCCAAAAACCTTTATTTGGTTCTGAGTAGTTTTATGCAGTACATGGTTAGCTAACTTAATGTGATAACATGTTAAGTATATTAAACAATAAGATAACATATTTTTGATACGTTTAAGATAATTTAAAATCTCATGTGTGTACTTGGATATTATTATTATAGGATAAGATATGATAGTTTAAAGTGTTATACGCGTATGATATGCATGTTGTGAGTTTAGAGTCACGTATTTGGTTAGTAAGCAAGTTAAGTTTACAAACCATGTTATTAAGTTGAACTTAAGTAAGAAGTTCAACGGTTAAACGTAGTGGTTATAGAACTAATTGATGTTGTAAACGTAATATAATATGTAGGATAATTGTGGAAGTGATTTGTAATTGTAAAGTGTAGCTTGCGCTTGAGGCAAGTTTTCTATCCCTAAACTTGTTAATTATGCAAGTTTTTCCTAAACATTTCTTTTATGTTTATGCAAGTCTTCTAATTATATTCTTTTCTTGAGCAAGTTTCATATTCTAACTTGTTATTTATATGCAAGATATTGTATTCTCTATAATTTATATATTGAATAGTTATCTTATCAAGTTTATTATTGAATTAACGTGACCTTGACTTAATTGTTCAACCAAGGTTTATCTATCTTTCAAATGCTTTAAGTTATTTCTAAAGCATGCCTATTTAATATGAAGACTATTGTTATGACTTATACTTGGTTCATAATTCTTGTATTATTGAACTCTTAATTATTGTGAGTCGATTCAACTACTCCTTAGCTGATGATAGTTGAACTCTAAATTACCTTTGAGCTTATCCAAACAAAATTTTCTTTGGTGCGGACTCGTTAATAAATACTGAGATGAACAACCCTAGTAATAAGGGATTACCATGCGAAAGCGTTAAGATGTTTGTGCACAATACATGGTATAAAGGGCTGATTCCCCTAAGTACGTGTTAAGAGTCCATAGTCTAAACGACTGTTAAAGATTTTAAATAGAAATATTTATAACCTAGGACATAGTTCAAGGTCTTATGACCTTCAGATGATTTCTATATTCAAAATTCTAAATGTTGATGAAAGAATTATTATTCAATTCTTTGTTATTGATGTAAGAAAAGATTATTCAAATCTTTTGAAGTTATTCAGTTATGTCATCGTTATTATTATTGTTATTCCAAGTGAGCTTTTGTTTGCTCACTCTTGTAATTAAATAACCATTGCAGCTAAGGTCGAGAACGTTGACGCGCCGTCAACGAGTTAAGGGAAAGGTAAGATGAACAAGTGAAGACTTGTTGTCTTTTGGTTATGATTGTAATAAGACTTCGTTTATGTGATGTTTTATTTTCTGCACTTATTGTTTCGGTTAAGGTTAGCAAACCCTGGGATTTATTCAATTAAGTTGTAATCCTTTTATAAGAAAATTTTTTATTTATTGATAAAGTTGTAATTTATTTTGCATTTCTTATTATTGGGCAGTAGTTGTATGTTATAATTAGATAGTGAACACCAAATCATGTGAAAATGAAGAACCTGGATTTGGGGGTGTCACACTCAGTCTAGCCGAATCAAATGGCATCGACTATTCAGTAACAGTTTATGCAGAATAGATCATGCATAATGACAGCTTGTCTAAAACAAGATATAGATAAGAGTTTAGAAAACTTGCGTCAAGTAGAACTTGAACAAGGTTAGGAAACTTACCTTTGCGTCTCTTAACCTTTAAATGTACGCTATTTGGTCTTTACAACTTCTACAAAGCATAACACATAGCATACCAATGAGAATTCGCAATTGATATACAATGTATAACCTAACTTCTCCTTCTTGTATAACTTTAACCGAATCGTTAAGCTAATAACATTTATTTAAGTTATTTAACGTTTATTACGGCTTATTAACATCATTATTGTCTCGGTCATTCAGTTATGTAAATTGATTTATATTCTTTCACAATTATTATATTATTGAAAGTTTGTTAGCTTATTATTCTTTTCCATCATGATATATCTTCCTTTGTATTTAAAACTTGCTGGGCAAACTTGTTGCTCACCCTTGCTATATTATGATAAACATTTCAGATTAAGATGAAACTTCGGACATAGGCAAAGGCAAAGACAAGTTCCACGATGGAATTATTGTACGATTAAAATGGTAATAGTATTGGATATATATGACATTATAAGTCGTATAGGATATTGAATGCAGGTATTAAGTTAAGGTTACAGACCTTGAGAATTATGTTGTAAAAGTTATTATATAAACAATTTATGTTTATATCTTCCGCAATAATTATAGAAATATTGTATCGTAACGTACCAGGTCCGAGGTTCTGGAGACCCGAATTTGGGGGCGTCACAACCTAACAGCATTCGCTTGCTTGCGATTCACCAGAATCGCCACAAGATCCCTACTAATTGTGTGACGAGTCTGCCTCGACTCAATTGAATAACAAGCTATCTTAAGCTTGAAATTCTCATGAGCACTAGCATGTGTGACGCCCCGAAATTTGGGTACCTTCAAACCCTAGATATGGTGCTACATGGTGCTACTATCTACTCATACATTCAATTGAATACTTCAATAACATGCATAAGTTTACTAAATATTACATTATAATAGTCCCTTCCCAAGTTTTTTTATAACATTTACATTCGTTCGGTATCATAATATCATTCATTACAATAATAATACTATGCTAGTACAAGGATAACTAGTTATCCATCTTGGACTTGTCATTGTTCTTACCGGATCCTTCGGTCTGTTGGCTCTTAGCTGAAATCATATAATTTTAAGCAAGAATGAGCATAACTAGCTCAGCAAGTTTAACATTTTACTTTGCAGCCAAAATATCAAGAATCATATGACTTCATCTTCCATAACTGTATAATAGTTATGAAGTAGTAGGAATAATCAAGATAGCATTTTGAATTCCTTTAAAATCATTCTCAAGGACATATATTCACTTAAGAATCTGAGCTGGTCAAAGACCATGAACATTCTTTTCCATTTCCATTCATAAAAGGACAACCCGGTACTAAGACAGTAAGCCCGATATATCTTACGAGAACGTCCAGGTGATTAGCCTGTAATACTCTATGTTGATCAACAATCCATCCTTAAACGTTTTCATATTTAAGCTTTTTGGCAAATCCCAGTGCCCGTCGAATTAACGACGTTAAACCTTTGTGTATTCATACTCAAGTTTATCTCTGAATCTATACTAAAGCAATTGGCATAGGATAGCAACATCAAGAATACTTTGAAAGATTTGTGAAAAAAATCAATCAAAATTCTTTACATATAAGTCTAGCCGAATCAAATGGCATCAACTATCCAATAACAAGTTATGCATAGGAACTATGCATCTTGACAACTAGTCTAACATAAAGCATAGACAAGAGTTTAGAAAACTTGCATAACGTAACGTTAATACAAGAGTTAGAAAAATTGCCTTTGCGTCTTTAATCCGCTAGGTCTACTTTACTCAGTCTTTACAACTTTTACAATACATAAACACATAGCATACCAATGAGATTTCCACAATTGATACATATTGCATATCCTATCTTCTCCTTCTTGTATAACTTAACCGAATTGTTAAACTAATAACATCTGTTTAAGTTACTCAACATTTGTTACGACTTAATAACATGCATATGTCACAAATCGGCTCTCATCGATCATCGTTATGCATAACGATCGACGAAACCCTAATCGATTTACTACGTCAATCACATTTCCATCAGAATAACATTATCGGACTCTGTATAGAAATTACGTAGGTTTTAACTTCATTCGATATCATTCTTGTACTACGCACCTTTATTACATGTTGAATAACCTTAAGGCGCACTATAAACTAGACTATGATTCATGGTTTACATTATCGAATTTTGAGTTATAAATTTAAATACGTTTTGTCAATATTTATTTCTTAAAACCATTCTTAAACATGTTGTTTAAGTGATTTCTCTTCATGACTATTAACCATATTTCTCTTCATGACTATTAACCATAATTACCATGCAACAAGCTAGGTTAATAAACATTCACGTCGGAAAATTTTTAGTTAAGGGCACTGCAACGCCAACCTTAGGCTTAAAGGTAGCGTTGCGGCGCTATCTCGCGGTGAAATTCCCCTGCCTCGGTGCTGAGGCGCTGGAAACCAAGGTCTGGGTGGTGCTGCGGTGCCGGCCCCCAGCCTTAGAAAAATATTTCAAAAGTAGAATTTCACGAGCTCATAACGCGATCGTTACAACTCGGAATTGGCTCGTTCCAAAGCCATTGGTTCATACATTCCATGTTCTATGATTCCATCTAATCAGAATTCATTTCTGAATCTGTTTGTGAGAAATTCTATGATTAGTCTATTTTTACGCGTTTGTTAAACGTTCGTGAACGTTCGCCGCTCAATTCTTCGTTTTAAGTTTGAATTCGTTCGTTCTTGCTCCTGCAAGTCTTATTTACCTAATTCTACGTTACGCCATCGAAAACCAAGGTTTCTAAATCAAATGATGACTTTTGACTTCTATTCGGGTAAAATTCACGATTTCGACGCTTAACGTCTAATCGCGTAACTTTCGCCATAACTTCGTTATTCAATATTTTTACTTTGAACCAAATGGAATCAATCCATTGGTTATTCATTAGTTATTCTAACCAATAAAAACTTCTATGTGTTAATGGTTTCACATACTTATTATTCAAACTCTCATGATTTTGATAGTTTTTTCATTGGGTCCATTATTATGATTTCACTTCTTTATGACTTATTAGTGTTTTAAGTCCACTACTAGGCCAACCTTATCACTTCTTATCAATCATGCCCCACCAATTGACTTCTCTATCAATTATATATTGAAGAAAGTTGAAATTTAAGGTTTGAATGTTATACCTCTTGTGTTCTTGAGTGCTTGGACTCTTGTTCTTATTAAAGGAATAAGCTAGCTTGCTTTGCTCTTTGCTTGATTGTTAGTAAGCACTTCTCTCTCTCTCAATATACTTGTTCAAGTTTTGTATCCCACCAAATAATCAACCAAGCCTTCTATTTATAGGTTTTACAAGACCAAGGGTACTATAGTCATTAGACCAAACCTCCTCTTGCCATGTGAAGCCCATGTGCTAGCACATGCTATCATATGTCAACCTATGTCTCCCTCATGTCTCCTCATGTCCTCATGGGTTACCCCATGGGTTGCCCCATGGGTTTAACCCACCCGTTAGCCCATCGGTTTGACCCACGAGTTTGGTTATTAAATTTAATTCAAATTGAACGTACTTACTTCGTATAAAATTTGTATTTTACGTCATATTAATTCTCGTATCCTCTTCGTATTATACTCGTCTAATATCTAGTATTATACTCGTATTTATTCCGTATAATAATTATTATTATTATACTTAACTAATTTATTAATAGGTTTTACTTTCCCTAACACTTAGGGTTTTAAGTCCTCATATGAACACTTCGTGAGCCATAACTGGAATATTATTAGATATTCCATCTCGTCTTTAAATCCTATCATTACGCGTTTCTCGGAAATTCAAAAATAATTCCCTAGCAGAAACATTTGAATTATGATTTTACAAAAATTCCTCGAAAAACTTTTATTTTCGTCTTGAAAATTCATATGATTTAATTCTAGCACGTAGACAGAATCCTAACCACATTCACATCTTCTAGGTCATAGAACGACCTTGAAATAACTTACTCACTTTAATAAACAGTTATTATAATTTTATTAAATAAAATCAAATAAAATTTATTTATATAAACGTCCGATTTTCTCGGGCGTTACAACATGGATGTAAGATATCCGTGATATCTTCCGGTCCTTCTCTCCCAACTCCTTACGAAGCTTATCAGCCTCGTTCTTATAGTCCCAGGCCTTATCCTTCATGGGCACCTTCTCATCGTGCTCTAACTCGAAGTCTACTTCTTACGAAGCTTATCGGCCTCGTTCTTATAGTCCCAGGACTTATCCTTCACGGGCAGCTTCTCATCGTGCTCTAACTCGAAGTCTACTTCTGCAGACGTCTTAGGCTCCTAAAGGTCATCAACCTCCTCCCTCAAACTCTGCAACTCCGAACGTAGTTGCACATTCCGGTCCAAAACTGCCAGATACAATACTCTGGTTGCCTCTGGTGGTGTTGGCTCTATAGTAGGTACCACCGTATCAAACGATGCTACCTCTATGTACTCATCCTCATCTGCTATCACATCAAAGTATGATGCTGACCCCATGTCCTCAGACGTATCTTCCTCCTCAGACTCCTCTATATGCACCATCGGTACTGGCTCTATCCTATTCGTCGACTCTTCATTGACCACATGTATGTCCCTATACATAAGGCTATCAATTGACATCCTATAATAACACATAACATGTTAATTAGTACATAATACACAATAATATAAGCACAAATCACATTTAATTTATTTAAGGTTAACTTCCATCTTTGACATCTTTCGGTAATGAGTTTCCTCACTACTTACTTAAGAACTCTATTCAAATTCATTAACTTCTAACTCCTTCTACTATTACCAAGGTTATAGCCTAAGGTTCTCCCCCCTTAAGTTTTATAGCCTAAAGCTTTGATACCAACCTGTGACGCCGCCAAATACAGGTACTTTCAACCCACAGATGTGGTGCTACATGGTACTACAAACTAAACATTCATTACAATAAAACTACATCAAAAGGAATGCATTTACTAAATTCTTATTACAATAATAATAATAAATCCTTCCCAGGTTCTGTCAACCATTACATTGTTCATCATCATAGTATAAGTTCATTACACATACTATTCTATTACAGGAACTCTATTTTTCCATCTTGGCTTTGCCCTTATCCTTACCGGAACCTTCGGTCTGTTCATTCATAGTTGCAATCATATAATTCAAGCATGAAGTGAGCATAACTAGCTCAGCAAGTCTAACAATGTATAAGTAACCACAAAGTCAAGAATCATATGATTGAATCTTCAATAACTGAACAAATAGTTATGAAGTACTATGAACAGTTGAAATAACACTTTCATTCTCTTTAAAATAGTTCCAAAGTATATATATTATCGTACTATTTTGAGTCGGTCGAAAGACCGTGAACATTATCATTCCGTTTTCATTTCTGAAAAGGATAATGTGACGCCCCCAAATCTGGGTACCTTCAAACCCTAGATATGGTGTTATACGGTACTACCATCTACTCATACATTCAATGAAAGACTTCAATAGCATGCATGAGTTTACTAAATATTACATTCTATTAATTCCCTTCCAAGGTTCTGTATAACCATTACATTGTTCTGTGCCATAATATCAGTAATTACAATACTAATACTATACTATTACAAAGGTAACTACTTGTCCATCTTGGACTTGCCTTTGTCTTTACCAGATCCTTCAGTCCGTTCGCTCTTAGCTGAAATCATTTAGTTTTAAGCAAGAATGAGCATAAATAGCTTAGCAAGTTAAACAATATATCTTGAAATCACAAAATCAAGAATTATATCACTTTATCTTCAATAACTGTACAATAGTTATGAAGTACTTAAGAATAATCAAAATAACGTTTTGATTCATTTAAAACCATTCCCAAGGACTTATAGCCTCTTTGGAATCTGTGTTGGTCAACGACCATGAACCATCATTTAGTTCTCATTCATGAAAGGAACAACCCGATATAAAGGCCGTAAGTTCAGTATAGCTTACGAGCACATCCAGGTGATCTGCTTGTAGTACTCTATGTTGATCAACACTCATACATTAAACGTATTTACATTTAATTGGTGGCAACCTCACGTGCCTGTCGAATTAACGACGTAAAAACATTTGTTTATTCATACTCAGGGTTACCTGAGAATCCGTACCAACCAATTGGCATATGATAATAACATTGTAAATATTTTGGAAAGATTTGTGAAAAAACCAACCAAAATATGCTAAGTCTCAGTGTAACGAAAGCGAATTTTATATGAATTTTAAATATTTATTGAATTAAATAAAGATTTTAATTGATTTATTTATTGAGTGAAATAACTAATTTATGTTATTATTGTGGAGTAATTTAATTAAATGTAATATATTAGTTAAATGAATATTTAATATTTAATTTAATTGATGTGTAATAATTTTATGGTATAGTTCTAATTTAATTGAGATAATTAAATTAGATGAAGTTTATGTGGTAATTGTTACATAAAATTATAATTGGCAAGTAATTATAATTGTTATGTGATAATTTTTATGTGGTTAAGTGATGTTAGCTTTTAATTAATTAAATTAGAATGTTAAGATTTAATTAATTAAAGTGTAATATTTAAAGTATGTGTTAAAGGATTAAAAAGAGTTTTTAAAACCGTTTTGCTAAACAAGGCCCTTGCACCTGTTTTAAATCCGTTTTGCCAAACGGGGCCTTAACTACTAAAAATCTATTTTAAATAAGTTGTTTTGCCAAATAAGCCTTAGGACTTTTTAAATTTCAAATATTGTAACTTATGTATTAATTGTAATTAGTATATGTATTAAGTAGATAGCAGTTACATATATTATATAATTATATGTATAATATGTATATTATATTATATTAGTTATAATATATCTAAGCTACGTTAGTTAGAGAGTTTGAACAAAACAAAGAAGAAAGAAAGAACAGAAAGAAGAAGAAGAGAGAAAGAAGAAGGGGGAAGGCTTTGAGAAATCAAAAAGATAATCATCACCATCATCTTCTTCTCCAAAACAATCAGAGAGTATAATCTAAACTCTTGAATTTTTAAAGTTATGTTTTTACTTTTCTTCAAGTTTTTGCTTCTCTGTAATTAGTTTTCTGTAAAAATCATGTGATTATGATTATTACATGTCATATTATATATATATACTATTATATAAGGGTTATGTGATAATCTAGATGGTTCAATTCACGTAAATATGATGAACATAAAAAAATTATGTTCATAACAATTTACGGTGAACTTACTTTGAAAAATAATCTTTAATTATCAAAATTAGTGTTTGATTAAGCTTTGTTATGAAAATTGGTCATAGATTATGATAATATGTTAAGAAATAAAGTTAATACAATTTGAATTACGTGATTTGGTTTAAAAACAAACTCACAGTATCAATTTTCGTCAAGAACGCTTAACAATGGTGATTTCTTCAAAATCATGAAAATTAGTATTTTAATTATGTGTTGTGATGTTTATGTATGTTAAAATCATGATAGAAATGTAAGGTTTTGTTTTCATAAAGTTTCATATGCATTATGTTAGTTAAAATCGAACTGTGGTGAGAAGAAATAAGCCAAATTGGCTTATTTCTCTGCCCAGTTCGCGATCCGGGGAACCCACCACTGGGGCGGGGACCCCACTGGTCGCGAACTAAGCAGAGAAATTATGCTGAGTGGCCATATAGACCATGAACACTCGGGTTTAACGGTATTCACCGTAACCAAATAGTAGGCATGTTTACAATCACGAAGAAGGTAAACTACCGTTGGCCTTAATTATCTGAACGATTGTATGAGTTTAATGATTGGAATGTACGTTATCCAACCAATATATCCCCCTTTTTCGGGGTTGTTCATACTCAACCGGAAGTCCGAATCAAAACAATATGGTTCTGGATAAGTTCTCAAAAAGTTACTTGAATTTTCATAATCATTTGTCTAGTTGAATGAAATAGCTTTAGACATATACCAATAATTCGAACATCAATCAAAACATGTGTCTGGCCAAATTTAATTGGCACTTGACTTTTCTTTAAAATTCAGAAAATTATTTTTATGACGTCATTATACCGCACAGTATTTACAATTCGTTGAAGATTCCGTCATTTTGTGACTTTGTCATAATACAATATACCATTGTGGGCTGACGATCTTTAGATCACATCCGACACTAGATAATACTGCATTAGTGACTCCATCGTTTTTATCATCTTTGCACCAGGTTCCATGACGCATCGATGATATATAAAATATATTTTGATATTTTAAATCATTTTTGTCTAGCCGAAACAATTAGCGTAGACTCTTCTTTAAACCTTTCAAAACTATTGAAAATCATTTTTAGAATTATCATGTCGCAACAGGTAACGATGTGATAATGGCTTGAAGTCCATCTCCACACCCTTGTCACCATGTTTTGAAGATAACCAAAAATTCATTTCATTTCGAAAAAGGCACATTAGTGTAAATTTAGCTTGATATCAAAATTTCAAAGTCTAGCATAGCTAGAAGATTTGGAATACCTATGCCTCCACCACCAACTTCAATTTTTCTAATGATCAATTGCTTAATAATTTTATCTATTCTAATATACTTAAAACTTACTACATTAAAAATCCTCAATTCTTCTTCCACAACTTTCTTATACCCAGTATAGTTCATCAAACATACCACACGTTATGAGTTCAGGAACTTACCACAATCATATGAGTTTAGGAACTTATCCTAGTCAGACCAAAGTCGTCCATTCGCTAAGGGGTTCCACCATACGATTATGAGTCACGAACTTACCATAAGTGTGAGTTTTAAGAACTCGTACCTAATCTTATCCGTTATGCATATAAGAAAAGAATCACCTTCTCAACATACATATAGCGAATAGCGCGACAATAACATTTCAATGATTATCAATGTAATAAACTAAGTAGTCGTTAGACCAAGTACAAAACCCCCGCCCATACAAAGGTTTGTACAACTCAGCTATCACACGAGTCCTCAATCGAAATCCCACATAATCCTAACTCCCTCTTTGCTCAACACGAATTTCATTTTATCCATATCTATAACTCTTCCTGAGTTTTAATAGTACCATTTCATAGTACAACTGTCGTACAACAATTCTGATATAAAATTTTCAATCATTTGATTGATCCTCCTTCCTGCTATGACCTTATCAGATCACGTTGTGATCTCATATTATATTACGATTCTTTTCTATGTTATGATCGTTTTGTTTTATGATCTTCTTTCCCTTTATACTTTTAGTCTTTTAGACTCTATCTATTCATTACTAATGTTCATCTTTATCATCAAAGTTAGGTAACTCTGGATCTTTATTACTTGTCAGGATTCTTCTTTGAATCTTATTGACTTAGTAATACCTTGCCCAAATTCATCGCATAAATTTAAAACTCTATTTGAGTTTATTTCTTATCCTCATCCATGCGGTTATAGCCTAAGGTAGCCCTACCTAAGGTTTATAACCTACAGCTTTGATACCAACTGTAGCGCCCCCAAATTCGGGTCCCCAGAACCTCGGATATGGTACATTACGATACATCATTTCTATAACTATTGCGAAAGATATAAACATAAATTGTTTATACAATAAACTTTTGCACATAATTACCCAGGGTCTGTTAACCTTAACTAATTACCTGCATTCAATATCCTATACGACATACAATGCCATTTGCGTCCAATACTATTACAATTTTAACCGTACAATAATCCAGTCCTGGAATATGTCTTTGCCTTTACTTGTTTCCGAAGTTTCGTCTTAATTTGAAATGGTTATCATGATAGCAAGGGTGAGTAACAATTTTGCCCAGCAAGTTTAAGTTCAAAAGAAGATATATCATGATTGAAAAGGAATAATAAGCTGACAAACTTTCAACAATATAAGAATTGTAAAAGAACATGAATCAATTTTCATAACTGAATGACCGAATCAATAATGCTGAATAGCCAACAATGAACATGAATAAATTCAACTGAACAAAAATGGTAATGAAGGTGATCAGCCTTTCATACCTGATGAACATATACAACATGCACAATGTGCGAATCAATAAATCATAGATGTGATAGAATCAACAATGATTAATCACGAACATGCTTTACAATAACAACTCGAATTTGAGTTAGAGAACTTACTCAATAAAAGTGTATAGGAACTTGCCTGTATCGTCGATTACTGCTATGCAATCTAATTTAATAGCTTTATTGAAAAGACCTATCAGTTATAAGATTGATCTTTCAATTAGTAAAACATACTTATCTCATAATACTATTACTTTAAAAGTAAACCATCTAACACTTAACCACATAATCAAAAATTAGATAACCTTAACACCATACTTATTTACAAGTCTAAACCTAGCACACATCGAATATTTAATAGTATTAAATATAGTATACTAAGTGATTTTTCACAAACAACCAACAAATTAGTTTTTCATCTCGTCTACACTGTTTTCATACTGAGTTCGATCGGTTACTAATTCATATATACCTTCCCCATATGAAGGAATCGTTTAGCCCAACTACTATACATCAACCTTTAAAGCGTACGATTGCACTACCTTAGACTTAACACTTAATCGTTCATTTATAAGTTATTATTATAACTCAATAAACTATTTATGAATTCAAAAGACTTAATAAATAATTTCAGTAAACTGAAACCAAACTGTCTTCCCTTCCTAACCTTTTCAGTTTCCCTTTCAGCAAGCTGAAACAAAACTGACTTCTCTTCCTGACATTTCAGTTTTCATTTTAGTATCCTGAATTGTTCATTTCAAGAAGCTGAAATATCCTTTTTACGAAAATACCAAAATAGCATATTATTTTTCTATCCTTTGGCCAAACATATATACATATAATCCGTACACAAAAACAATTTTTCTGGAATTTTTCAACTCCTTTAAGTATTTTTCAAAAATCCATTTCTAGTTAATTCCTTAAGAAAATAGCTACCTCACGCTTAACTCTAAAAATTCCCAACTATTGGTGGGATCTTACACATGTTAACGTGGACTTCCAGTTTAAATTTCGTGGCCATCGGAGTTATATAACTCCGGTTGTAGCAATTTTCGTCGGAAAAATACAAATATTAAAATGGTCATAACTTGCTCAATTTAAGTCGGAATGAGCTCATTTTTTGACACAAGCTACTTTATCTCATATATTTTAATATTCCAAAAGAATGGAATTTATTTCATAAAATAAGTTGCCAAAATTGCCCTTACAATTTCTAGACAGATTGCTCAAAGTCATTTTTCAGATTTGATGTCCTTTGCTAATTTTAGTCCACACGAAAATCTATAACTTTTTTTTTAGTGATTCTACTTGAAAAAGTTAGAAGACTTATATATCTAACACCAAAAATTGACCACACGCAAAAATTCAAAGTAGAATGAGAGATATGGTCGTTTCCATTTGACGTTATGTTTTCCAAAAATATGATATTCCAGTTTTTGTGATTTCTAAGAAATCTTCCCTATTCGCACATAATAATGAACATAACCCATCATCAAACATCATAGTGCCTATTAAGACCTCATATATTCATGGATCTATCATGATCCATGATCTATTTCACAAAATAATCACCAATCATAAGATCAAACACAACTAAGGCTAAGAAATTTTAATTTTATAACTTTTGAAAAACTTATTTTCCCTTTTATGCTTTAGACCCAATTTCTAACACTTGAATATGTTAGATCCATACATGAATCTAAAAAAAACACATAGATTACAGAGTTTACACTTTTAAATCAAAAAACCCCCTTTTTCATCAAATCACTAAAAAAAAGAATAGTAAATCTTAGTAAAATAGGTTTATACCTTTGCTTGAGCTTCCTCTTCTTCTTCTTTCTCTTCCTTGGAACACTTTTTCTCCTTCTTCCTCTCCCTCTCATGGCCGTCCCTACTTTTTCTCTCCTCTCACTTTGTCCGAACTCCCCCTTTTCTTTCTCCTGCTTGTTATATTCTATGCTTAGCTTAATAAAGGTGATAAGAGCAATTGATATATTAAATATACTTAGTTAGTGAAAAGGTGAATATATAAGATATATATCTACCCATATCTTCTCCACATCTTTATCCTCTCTCTCATCATTACTATAAATGGTTGCTTGCAAGCTAAAGATAAAGTGTTGGCTCCTTTTAGAATGTGACACCTAGCAAGGTGATTTACCAACTAAAGCTACAAAATCATTACATGCACTCCTCCCCTTCTTATCTCTACAAAATCCGGCCAAGTGGCTTGACTTGCCCAATTAATTTGTTTTATTAATACATCCCTTAATGACTATACTACCCCTCCTTACTTGGGCTAAAGTCTTGGGCCTTCATTTAATACATTTGGGCTTGCATTTCTATCTTAATTTACTTACTAAAAAAAATAAATTTGGGCTTTCCCTCATAATTAAATTGGGTCATCATAATATTTGTCCTATACTTGATATAGTGGGCTAGCTTAATAACTTAATTGCTATTAAATCAATTAGCTTCAAGTCCAATGCTTAAATAAAATAGTTGGGCTACTTAAATCACTTACTCTCTTTAGTCCATTAAATCTCTTATCACTAGAACTAAGGCTCAACATTTTTGATATTTACCTATTTTTAATTATTTTTATATACAAAATAAATGTATACACATTATATAATATATATTTATTTAATCATACACATAATTCACATAATCATCTAATAGGTTGATACATATTTCATAAATCTCTTAGATTAGGTCACTAGTATATAGTTAAGATACTAAGACAATTAAATAAGGATAACACTTGAGGTTATTTAATTCAGATACCTAATTTATATATTAGGTCACCAAACTTGATAGGTATCGTAGTACCTTATTCTTAATATTCCTTCAAGTACAATTTAATTATAGGGTTTAAATTTTTTATAAACCATATATTCTCTATTCTCATTCAAATAGTAAAACATCTAGGTCCTTCTTTTAAAAATTTAAATTATTACCTTATTTCCACCATAGGTTTTATCCTTTAACCTTTATTTTAATCATTTAAGATCTTGTAAATTTCTGGGTTGTCATAATTTATGTATGTTAAAATCATGTTAGAAGTGTAAGGTTTTGCTTTCATAAAGTTTCATATGCATTACATTAGTTAAAATCGAACTTTGGTGCCAATAAATAAGCCAAATTTGCTTATTTTTCTGCACAGTTCGCTAGCCGGGGAACCCACCAGTGGGTGGCCCCGCCCCAGCGGGGCTTTATGTCTAGAAACTCCCGCCCCAGAAAGGGCTACATGTTGTCCAAAAACCTTTATTTGGTTCTGAGTAGTTTTATGCAGTACATGATTAGCTAACTTAATGTGATGACATGTTAAGTATATTAAACAATAAGATAACATATTTTTGATACGTTTAAGATAATTTAAAATCTCATGTGTGTACTTGGATATTATTATTATAGGATAAGATATGATAGTTTAAAGTGTTATACGCGTATGATATGCATGTTGTGAGTTTAGAGTCACGTATTTGGTTAGTAAGCAAGTTAAGTTTACAAACCATGTTATTAAGTTGAACTTAAGTAAGAAGTTCAACGGTTAAACGTAGTGGTTATAGAACTAATTGATGTTGTAAACGTAATATAATATGTAGGATAATTGTGGAAGTGATTTGTAATTGTAAAGTGTAGCTTGCGCTTGAGGCAAGTTTTCTATCCCTAAACTTGTTAATTATGCAAGTTTTTCCTAAACATTTCTTTTATGTTTATGCAAGTCTTCTAATTATATTCTTTTCTTGAGCAAGTTTCATATTCTAACTTGTTATTTATATGCAAGATATTGTATTCTCTATAATTTATATATTGAATAGTTATCTTATCAAGTTTATTATTGAATTAACGTGACCTTGACTTAATTGTTCAACCAAGGTTTATCTATCTTTCAAATGCTTTAAGTTATTTCTAAAGCATGCCTATTTAATATGAAGACTATTGTTATGACTTATACTTGGTTCATAATTCTTGTATTATTGAACTCTTAATTATTGTGAGTCGATTCAACTACTCCGTAGCTGATGATAGTTGAACTCTAAATTACCTTTGAGCTTATCCAAACAAAATTTTCTTTGGTGCGGACTCGTTAATAAATACTGAGATGAACAACCCTAGTAATAAGGGATTACCATGTGAAAGCGTTAAGATGTTTGTGCACAATACATGGTATAAAGGGCTGATTCCCCTAAGTACGTGTTAAGAGTCCATAGTCTAAACGACTGTTAAAGATTTTAAATAGAAATATTTATAACCTAGGACATAGTTCAAGGTCTTATGACCTTCAGATGATTTCTATATTCAAAATTCTAAATGTTGATGAAAGAATTATTATTCAATTCTTTGTTATTGATGTAAGAAAAGATTATTCAAATCTTTTGAAGTTATTCAGTTATGTCATCGTTATTATTATTGTTATTCCAAGTGAGCTTTTGTTTGCTCACTCTTGTAATTAAATAACCATTGCAGCTAAGGTCGAGAACGTTGACGCGCCGTCAACGAGTTAAGGGAAAGGTAAGATGAACAAGTGAAGACTTGTTGTCTTTTGGTTATGATTGTAATAAGACTTCGTTTATGTGATGTTTTATTTTCTGCACTTATTGTTTCGGTTAAGGTTAGCAAACCCTGGGATTTATTCAATTAAGTTGTAATCCTTTTATAAGAATTTTTTTTATTTATTGATAAAGTTGTAATTTATTTTGCATTTCTTATTATTGGGCAGTAGTTGTATGTTATAATTAGATAGTGAACACCAAATCATGTGAAAATGAAGAACCTGGATTTGGGGGTGTCACACTCAGTCTAGCCGAATCAAATGGCATCGACTATTCAGTAACAGTTTATGCAGAATAGATCATGCATAATGACAGCTTGTCTAAAACAAGATATAGATAAGAGTTTAGAAAACTTGCGTCAAGTAAAACTTGAACAAGGTTAGGAAACTTACCTTTGCGTCTCTTAACCTTTAAATGTACGCTATTTGGTCTTTACAACTTCTACAAAGCATAACACATAGCATACCAATGAGAATTCGCAATTGATATACAATGTATAACCTAACTTCTCCTTCTTGTATAACTTTAACTGAATCGTTAAGCTAATAACATTTATTTAAGTTATTTAACGTTTATTACGACTTATTAACATCTATATGTCATAACCCGACTCCCGTCGATCATCATGAAGCACAATGACGGACGAAGCCCTAACTGGTTCGTTACATTTATCACATTCCCGTCGGATTCCCATCATCGAACTTTGTATAGAATTTACAAGAGTTTTAACTTCATTCGATGTCATTCATGCATTATGCACCTCTATTACATGTTATATAACATTAAGGTACGTCACAACTCGATTACGATTCATAGTTTACATTATCGGATTTCGAGTTTTAAATTTAAATACGTTTTGTCAACGTTTAATTCATAAAACCATTCTTAAACATGTCATTTAAGTGATTTCTCTTCAGGAATATTAACCATTTAGTTGCCCCATAAATACTTTGTAGAAAACTAGGTTAAGAAATCTTCACATCGAAAACAAATTCCCTTAAGGGCGCTGCAGCGCCAGCCATAGGCTTAAAGTCGATGCTGCGGCGCTGGCTCGCAGAATCAAATTCCTTATTCTGGCGCTGCAGCGCTGGAACTTAAGGTCTGGGCGGCGCTGCAGTGTCGGCCCCCAGCCTTTGATTTTTGTTTTCTAAACTTGAATTTCCCGAGCTCGTAACACGATCGTTATAACTTGGAATTGGCTCGTTCTGAAGACAATAGTTCATAAATGTTATGTTCTATCATTTCATCAAGTCGGAATTCATTTCTGAATCCGTCGGCGAGAATTTAGCCGATTAGTCTATTTTTACGCGTTCGTTAAACTTTCGTTAACATTCGACGCTCAATTCTTCGTTTTAAGTTCGAATTCGCACGTTCTTACTCTCGCAAGTCTTATTTACCTAATTACACGTGATGCAATTGAAAACCATCATTTTTAAAACACACGATGACTTTTGATTTCTATTCTAGGAAAATTTACGATTTGGACGATTATCGTCTAATCGCGTAACTTTCGTCGAATCTTCGTTCTTCGATATTTTTACTTTAAACCAATTAGAATCAATCCATGGTTGATTATTAACGATTCTAACCATTCTACCCATTTATGTTTTAATGGTTTAACATGCTCATCATTCAAATTCTCATGATTTTAATAAGTTCTTCATTAGTTCTTAATCAATTCTTATAATTTCATCATGTATGGCTTGTTAGTGTTCTTATTTCACTATATAGATAACCTTATAACTTCTTATTGCTCATGCTCCACCAATTCACTTCTCTATAACCTTTATTATAAAACATAAATGATTTTACATAATTTTCTTATCTTTATACATTTAGTGTTCTTGGTTGCTTGAGTGTGGAGACTCAATACTTCTTAGCTCCTTGGTTTGCTTGAATTTCTTATCAAAGACAGAAGCTAGCTTCTCTTTTCTCTCTCTCACAATATAAGTGTAAAATTGCTCAACCAACAAAATGGCTAGCAAATGCTCTCTATTTATAGAATTGCAAGACTTAGGGTATTTTGGTCATTAGGACCAAACCTCCTTAAGCCTTGTCTTGCCTATGTCTTGCCCATGTGCTAGCATGTGCTAGCACATGCCACCCCACATGCTCCACATGTCCCCCATGTGCCACACATGTACCCATGGGTTGCCCCATGGGTTTAACCCACCCGTTTACCCACCGGTTCGATCCACAAGTTAAATTATTAAATTTAATTCAAATTCAATGTATTTACTTTGTATAAAATTCATATTATACATCGTATAAATTCTCGTATCCCCTTCGTATTATACTGGTATAATCTTTAGTATTATATGCGTATTCATTTTGTATAATAATCATTTATTATTATAATTAACCAATTCTTATTAGGTTTCACTTTTTCTAACCCTTAGGGTTTTAAGTTCTCAAGTAAAAACTTCGTGAGCTATAAGTGAAATATTATTACATAATCCACCTCGTCTTGAAATCCTATCAATACGCGTTTCTCGAAAATTCAATAATAATTCCTGAGCAGAAACAGATGAATAGTGATTTCCTCCCTAGAAAACTTTTCTCGGCTAACTTAACTTTTCACGGTATATTACCGTCAAATCTTTCGACAGAATGTCATTCTGGCATTCCAAACTCCCGAAAAGGCTTAGGGACTCAAACCCTAACCCTTATAGTCAAACCCTAACCCTTAGGATTTCATTTATGAATAGTGCCTATTTCTTCTTTTTCTCAAAAATATTTTATTTTCGTTTTATAAATTCACATCAATTATTTTCAGCAGATAGCCGAAATCCTAACCATTTCTAAACTCTCTAGGTCATAGAACGACCTTCGATTAGCTTACTTAGTTTAATAAACAAATAATCAAATTTTTATTCAATAAATCAAATAAAATTCATTTACATAAACGTTCGATTTTCTCGGGCGTTACATTCTCCCCCCCCCCCTTATAAGAATTTTGTCCCCTGAATTTCGATACAAGTTAATCAAATAGATGAGGATAAGCCTTCCTCATCTTGTCTTTGAGTTCCCACGTTGCATCTTCGACATTGTGGTTCCTCCATAACACCTTCACCAAAGGTATGACTTTGCTTCTCAAGACTTGTTCTTTCCTATCAATGACTTGAACAGGAATATCTTCATATGTTAAGTCTTTCTTGACTTGGATTGGTTAATACTCGATTACATGCTTGTAATCCGGCTTATAGGGACGCAATACCGATACATGAAACACGATATGGATATGTCCCAACTCTGGAGGTAATGCTATCTCATATCCTACCTCTCCTACCCTTCTCAAAATTTTAAAAGGTCCTATGAACCTAGGGCTTAACTTCCCCTTCTTCCCAAAGCGTATCTTCCCTTTCCAAGGTGACACCTTCACGAACGCATACGAACCGACTTCGAATTCTCTATTCTTTCGATGTGGATCGGCATACTTTTTCTGTTTGTCTTGAGATGCTACTAGCCGCGTTCGTATCAACTTAACCAGTTCACCGTTTATTGTACCATCTCTGGTCTTAACATCCGACGCTCTCCTACTTCATCCCAGCACAGTGGCGTTCTGCACTTCGGTCCATAGAACGCTTCGTAAGGCGGCATGCCTATACTGGTGTGATAACTGTTGTTGTAGGTGAACTCTACTAACGGTAGATGATCGTCTCAACTCCCCTTGAAATCCATAATGCAAGACCTTAACATTTCTTATAGCATTTGAATTGTCCTTTCAATTTGCCCATCCGTCTGTGGACGATACGCCGTACTCAACCTCAGTTGAGCTACCATCGGTTCTTGTAAGTTCTTCACAAAAGTCGAGGTGAATCGCGGGTCGCGATCTGACACTATCGAAACGGGCACTCCATGTCTTAAGACAATCTCCTTGACATAAAGTTTAGCTAACTGATCTAAATTATACCTGACTCTTATCGACAAGAAATGAGTCGACTTCGTCAAACGATCCACTATTACCCAAATAGCGTCGTATCCTTTCTGCGTCGTCGGAAGTACCACCACAAAGTCCATCTCCGAAATCTCCAAGGATTGCAGCAAACCACTTGGACGTTGATGTTCGGCCTTAACTTTTTGACAAGTTAAGCACCTACTCACATACTCTGCTATCTCTCTCTTCAAGTTTGTCCTCCAAAAAGTTGTTCGCAGGTCTTGTTACATCTTGGTACTACAAGGATAAATCGAGTACCTCGAGTTCGTCCATTATCTCCTCTTTCAATTTTGTATCACACAGAACCCAAATTCGTCTTTCAAATCTTAATAACCCCTTGTTATCAAGACTGTACGTATCCTCGGTATCGTCTGCAATCTTCTTCCTTATTCGTTTGCACTCATCGTTTCTGAGTTTCACTTCCTTCACCTTTTTTATAATTGTAGGTTGAACCTCCATCGCAAACAGCTTCTCCCCTTCCTCACTTGAACATCTCACTTCTAATTCCATCCTCGCCATCTCTATTATCAACTCATCCTGAGCTGTTAACATCGACAGCTTCTCCGACCTTTTCTACTTAAAGTGTCGGCCACCACGTTCGCCTTTCCTGGGTGATACAGGATTTCACATTCGTAATCTTTTATCAACTCCAACCATCTTCTTTGCCTCATGTTCAACTCCTTCTATGTGAAGATATACTTCAGACTTTTATGGTCTGTGTAGATCTCATATTTCTCCCTATATAGGTAATGGCTCCAAATTTTTAAGGCAAAAACCATTGCTGCAAGTTCAAGGTCATGAGTAGGATAACCTTTCTTATACTCCTTCAACTACTTAGATGCACACGTAATGACTTTGCCATACTGCATGAGCACGCAACCTAGCCCTTTATGCGAAGTATCACTATAAACTACAAAATTTCTCGTCTCGACCGGTGAAGACAATACCGGTGCTTGACTTAACCTCTTCTTCAGCTCTTAGAAACTCCCTTCACACCTCTCTAACCATAAGTACTTCATGGTCTTCCGTGTTAATTTTGTCAATAGGGTAGCTATCTTCGAGAAGTCCTGAATAAACCTCTGATAGTAACCCACTAACCCTAGGAAACATCGCACCTCTGTTGGCATTTTCAGTTGTTCCCAGTTAATAACTGATTCCACCTTCACTGGATCTACTGAAATCCCTTCGTTGTCGATGATGTGCCCCAAAAATTGCACTCTCTCTAACCAAAATTCACACTTAGTGAATTTCGCGTACAACCTCTCTTTTCTTAATGCTTCCAACACTAATCTTAAATGTTCAACGTAATCTTCTTTCGTCTTTGAATAGACTAGAATATCATCAATGAACACTATGACGAACTTGCCCAAGTATTGCTTGAACACCCTGTTCATCATATCCATGAATGCGGCTGACGCATTCATCAACCCAACTGACATCACCAAGAACTCATAATGGCCATAACGAATCTTAAATGATGTCTTAGGTACATCCTCCGCCTTAACCTTTAACTGGTGAAACCCCGTCTGTAAATTTATCTTCAAAAAATATTTTTTCCATTTCAACTGATCAAAAAGATCATTGATCCTGGACAATGGGTACTTATTCTTTATCGTTAGTTTGTTCAACTCTCAGTAGTCGATACAAAGCCTCAACGATCCATCGTTTTTCTTTACAAACAATATCGGTGCTCCCCATGGAGAAACACTTGGTTGAATGTACTTCTTGTCCAACAGTTCTTATAACTGAATCATCAACTCCTTCAATTCCACTGGCGCCCTACGATACGGTGCCTTCAAAACTGGTGTCGTCTCTGACGCAAGGTATATAATGAATTCGGTTTCCCTATCGGGTGGAAGACCTGGAAAAATGCTCGGAAATACGTCCGCATATTCATTGATGAGAGGTATCTGTTCCAATGTTGCTCCCAATTGCTGGGTATCAACAACATGGCACAAGTAGCCTTCGCATCCCTTTTTTAACAACTTCCTGGCTTGTGTCATGGTTAGACAACAAGAGCGTCCCGGTGATTTACTACCGGTGAACACTACCTTGGGTTTCATATAAATCTAAAGGTTTACACTCTTATTTTGGCAATCTATAACCGCCCCGTGGTTAAACAACCAGTCCATTCCGAAAATTACATCGAATTCTCCTAACCTTATCGGTATAAGATCTACCGATAATTTGTTCCCTCTAATATCTATACAACAACTCCTATGAACTTAATAAACATGAATTACTTCTTTGTTTGCTACCTTAATAATCAAAGGTATTACAAGTTTTTTGGGGAGTAATCCTAATCGTTTAGCAAATTCACATGCAATAAACGAAAACGTAGCACCCGAATCAAACAATACATACGCATTTATGATGTTGACCGGGATAATACCTGCTACGACGTTGCTTGATGCAACTGCATCCTGGATCGTTATATTAAAAGTGCGGGTAGTCGGTCTACCCTGTGGTACTGCGCCACCAATCGCAAGCTTACTAGCGCTAGATCCTTTCCCACCATCTGAACCCTTTTTCGGATAGTTTCGTGCCATATAGTCTACAGATCCACACATAAAGCAACCACGATTCTTTTTCAGACTGGGACAGTTAGGCAAATTATGCCCCTCATGTCCACTATTGTAACATACCTCCTTGTCCTTGAGGCAGACTCCCAGATGAGTCTTCCCGCAAGTCTTGCATGCCTTTATCCTCCTCCTAGGAAACTCTTTCTTTACTCCAGTATTCCCAGAGTTGAAACCCCTCCACTTCTGGCCACTCCCACTGGCTCCCTCAATTTTGACTAACACCTCAGTCTTACCCTTATTCTTTCTCTTCTTGTGGTATTGGGTCAGCGCCTCACTACCACCCTTGGCTATAATAGCCTTCTCTAACACAGCTCCAAAGGTAGCACTTTGGAAAATTGATATTCGGTTATAGAGCTAGAGTTTCAATCCCTGCTCGAACCGTCTCGCCTTCCCCAACTTTGTGTCCACTTGGTGTGGAGACAACCTCGCCAGTTCATTGAACTAGCTGCATATTGGGGAACCGTCATATCCCCCTGCTTTAGTTCGAGGAATTGAATCTTTATCTTCCCTTGTATGCTCGTGGGGAAGTAGTTCTCGAAGAATAACTCCTTGAACCGTGTCCACGTAACAACCTCTATTCCGGCCCTACCCTGGTTCGCCTCCCACTAATAGTTGGCCTCACCCTTCATCATGTAAATCGCAAAAGAAGTCTTTTACGCCTCATCGACAATTGCTATTATAAATGCCTTTTTAATTTCTTTTGCCCAAACCTGGGCAGCTATAGAGTCCGTAGTTCCTAGAACTCAGGTGGACCTATAATCTTAAAATCCTTGAAGGTAGTCCCACGACTAACCCCAGGGTGTGCGTACATTATCTCTTGTTCTATTGAGAGCCGTAACTAATAAGTTCATAAACTCTTGCATCGGGTTATTATTCCCCTGCTCCTCCTTATTACGAGGTTCTTTTTTTTGGTTTCTTTGACGTCTTCTTAGCGGTATTTTCTGTTAATGCGAAAACATTTTTGTTATTATTTATTTTTTCATTCGGTTATTATTAACAATCAATAATAACTCAATCACATTGACAAGCATTTCAATAAACTTTTATATTAAGATGCTTCTTTGTAGTATAACATTACATCGTTCATTACATAGCTTTAACCATTTACAATACTATCCCGCAATTTCTTTTCAAAAGTTGGGATTTACAAAAAACTACCCTTGTTTATACAAAAAAGGGTTTTACGTCACTACTAACTACACACTATTTACATTGCTAACTTTGCTATACATACTATTGGACTACATCTGCCTCACGACATTCTCGTAATCTGCATCGGCCATACTAGCCACTATGTCCCTGCTAATCATATGCCGAGTCTGTCCCTCCTCCATAGGATACTCAGCAATCTGGTGCTGGTAATCCTCGTGCGAACTCATATGGATGTAGGACATTTGACTAATCTTTTAATTCTTGTTTAGAAGCTCAGCCTTTAATTCATGGACCTCTAGCTTTAGGTCCCAGACTTTATCCTTGGCCAGCACCCTCTTGTCGTGCTAGACCTCCCAGAAGACCTCCATATCTTCCTTGTCCTCCTGGACGTCGTGAACCTCCTGCTTAAGGTCACGTACCTCTTTACTCAATTGGAAGTTCCTGTCCAACACTGCCATAAACAGAGCCTTCATGGACTCCGTCGTTGTAGTCTCTTCCTCCACCTCCTTAGTAGGTAGTACCGTATTAATCGACAATGTTTCCACCTCTTCCTACGACATACCATAAAATAATAACACGACGCCAAAGTTATCCGAGTATTCGGACGGATCCTCCGTCTCCGGATCTGTCTCCTCCGGAATTACTACCGGTACCTCTGCTATCGACATCAGTTCAACCTCTACAAAGTTAACTGAATCCTCACTAACTTCCTTTACTTTATTATACATGTCCATAATACCTGGTATCTACAATAAGACAAAAATAACTTGATTAGTATACAATCAAAATATTAACAACATATATCACATTTAATATGTTTTAAGGTTACTTTCTTCTTTAAAACTCTACCCGAGTTTTACCTTCTTCTAACCTCTACTTCACTTCTCAAGAATATAGCCTAAGGTTTTTCCCCTTAAGTTTTATAACCTAAAGCTTTGATACCAACCTGTGACGCCCCCAAATCCGGGTACCTTCTTACCCTGGATATGGTGCTACACGGTACTACCATCTACTCATACATTCAATGAAAGACTTCAATAACATACATGAGTTTACTAAATATTACATTTTATTAATTCCCTTCCCAGGTTCTGTATAACCATTACATTTTTCTATGTCATAATATCACTAACTACAATAGTAATACTATACTATTACAAAGGTAACTATTTGTCCATCTTGGACTTGCCTTTGTCTTTACCAGATCCTTCGGTTCGTTCGCTCTTAGTTGAAATCATTTAGTTTTAAGCAATAATGAGCATAAATAGCTCAGCAAGTTAAACAACATATCTTGAAATCACAAAATCAAGAATCATATCACTTTATCTTCAATAACTATACAATAGTTATGAAATACTTAAGAATAATCAAAATAACATTTTGATTCCTTTAAAACCATTCCCAAGGACTTATAGCTTATTCGAAATCTGTGTTGGTCAACGACCAGGAACCATCATTTAGTTCTCATTCATGAAAGGAACAACGCGGCACAAAGGCCGTAAGTTCGGTATAGCTTACGAGCACATCCAGGTGATCAGCCTGTAGTACTTTATGATGATTAACACTTATACATTAAACGTATTTACATTTAATTGGTGGCAGCCTCACGTGCTTGTCGAATTAACGACATAAAAACATTTATTTATTCATACTCAGGGTTACCTGAGAATCCGTACCAACCAATTGGCATAGGATAACAACATTGTAAATATTTTGGAAAGATTTGTGGAAAAACCAACCAAAATATGCTAAGTCTCAGTCTAGCCGAATCAAATGACATCGACTATTCAATAACAGTTTATGCATAATAGATCATGCATAATGACAGCTTGTCCAACACAAGGTATATACAAGAGTTTATAAAACTTTTGTCAAGTAGAACTTAAACAAATTTAGGAAACTTGCCTTTGTGTCTCTAAACCTTTAACTGTATGCTATTTGGTCTTTACAACTTCTACAATGCATAACACATAGCATACTAATGAGAATTCGCAATTGATATACAATGTATAACCTTACTTCTCCTTCTTGTATAACTTTAACCGAATCGTTAAGCTAATAACATTCGTTCAAGTTATTTAACGTTTATTACGACTTATTAACATCTATATGTCATAACCCGACTCCTGTCGATCATCATAAAGCACAATGACGAGCGAAACCCTAATTAGTTCGTTACGTTAATCACATTCCCGTCAGATTCCCATCGTCGGACTCTGTATAGAATTTACATGAGTTTTAACTTCATTCGATGTCATCCATTCATTACGCACCTCTATTACATGTTATATAACCTTAAGGTACGCTCATAACTCGATTACAATTCATAGTTTACATTATCGGATTTTGAGTTTTAAATTTAAATACATTTGGTCAAAGTTTAATTCATAAAACCATTCTTAAACATGTCATTTAATTGATTTCTCTTCATGAATATTAACCATTTAGTTGCCCCATAATTACCATTTTTAAAGTTAGGTTAAGAAATCTTCACGTCGAAAAAAATTTTCCTTAAGGGCACTGCAGCACTAGCCATAGGCGTAAAGTCGGCGCTACAACGCTGGCTCGCAGAATCAAATTCCATGTCCCGGCGCTGCAGCGCTGGAACCTAAGGTCTGGGCGGCGCTGCAGCGCCGGCCCCTAGCCTTTGAATTTTTTTTTAAACTTGAATTTCCCGAGCTCGTAATACGATCGTTACAACTCAGAATTTGCTCGTTCCAAAGCCAATAGTTCATAAATGTTATGTTCTATCATTTCATCAAGTCGGAATTCATTTCTGAATCTGTTGGCGAGAATTTAGCTGATTAGTCCATTTTTACGTGTTCGTTAAACTTTCATTAACGTTCGACGCTCAATTCTTTGTTTTAAGTTTGAATTCGCTCGTTCTTTCTCTTGCAAGTCTTATTTACCTAATTACATGTGATGCAATCAAAAACCATCGTTTCCGAATCACACGGCGACTGTTGACTTCTATTCCAGGAAAATTTACGATTTCGACGATTATCGTCTAATCGCGTAACTTTCGTCAAATTTTCGTTCTTAGATATTTTTACTTCAAACTAATTGGAATCAATCCATTGGTTGATTATTAATAATTCTAACCATTCTAAACATTTATGTTTTAATGGTTTAACATGCTCATCATTTAAATTCTCATGATTTTAATAAGTTCTTCATTAGTTCTTAATCAATTCTTATAATTTTATCATGCATGGCTTGTTAGTGTTTTTATTTCACTATATAGCCAACCTTATAACTTCTTATTGCTTATGCTCCACCAAATCACTTATCTATTAACTTTATTATGAAAGATAAATGATTTTACATAATTTTCTTATCTTTATACCTTTAGTGTTCTTGGTTGCTTGAGTATGGAGACTCAATACTTCTTAGCTCCTTGGTTTGCTTGAATTTCTTATCAAAGACACAACCTATCTTCTCTTTTCCCTCTCTCACAATATAAGTGTAAAATTGCTCAACCAACAAAATGGGTAGCAAATGCTCTCTATTTATAGAATTGCAAGACTTAGGGTAGTTTGGTCATTAGAACCAAACCTCCTTAAGCCTTGTTTTGCCTATGTCTTACCCATGTACTAGCATGTGATAGCACATGCCACCCCACATGCTCCACATGTCCCCCATGTGCCACACATGTGCCCATGGGTTGTCCCATTGGTTTAACCCACCCGTTTACCCAACGGTTCGATCCACAAGTTAAATTATTAAATTTAATTCAAATTCAATGTATTTACTTTGTTTAAAATTCATATTATACGTCGTATTAATTCACATATCCCCTTCGTATTATACTTGTATAATCTATAGTATTATACGCGTATTCTTTTCGTATAATAATCATTTATTATTATAATTAACCAATTCTTATTTGGTTTCACTTTCCCTAACACTTAGGATTTTACGTCCTAACGTAAAAACTTCGTGAGCCATAAGTGAAATATTATTACATATTCCACCTCGTCTTGAAATCCTATTATTACGCGTTTCTCAAAAATTCAATAATAATTCCCGAGCAGAAACGGATAAATAGTGATTTCCTCCCGATAAAACTTTTTCGGCTAACTTAACTTTTCACGGTATATTACCGTCAAATCTTTCGACAGAATGTCATTCTAACATTCCAAACTCTCGAAAAGGCTTAAGTTCTCAAATCCTAATCCTTAGGGTCAAACCCTAATCCTTAGGGTTTCATCTGTGAATTGTGCCTATTTTATCTTTTTCTCAAAAATATTTTATTTTCGTCTTATAAATTCACATCAATTATTTCCAGCATGTAGCCAGAATCCTAACCATTTCTAAACTCTCTAGGTCATAGAACGACCTTCGATTGGCTTACTCAGTTGAATAAAAAAATAATCAAATTTTTATTCAATAAATCAAATAAAATTCATTTACATAAATGTTCAATTTTCTCGGGCGTTACAGATATAACGGTACTAAGACCGTACATCCGACATAACTTACGAGCACTTCTAGGTGATCAGCCTATAGTACTCTATGTTGATCAACACTCATCCGTTAAACATATTTACGTTTAAGTTTTGGCAACCTCGCGTGCCTTTCGAATAAACGACGTAAAATACCTTTGTTTATTCATTCTCAGGCTTACCTTTGAATCCGTACCAAATAATTGGCTTAGGATAGCGTTATCAATACTATTAAAAAACTTGTAAACAAATCAATCAAACTCTTATAGTTCGTCTAGCCGAGTTAAGATTGGCATCGACTCTTTCGTAAAATAATTCATGCATAATATAACATGAATCACAGAAACTTGACTAACACGAAGGTCAGACAAGCGTTAGAAGAACTTGCCTTCAAGCGTCTTCAAATTAAAGTTCAACCGTTCTCGGTCTTTATAATTTCTACATGATATATTTACATAACACACTGTAATTAGCTACCACTCAATCTATGCACATTGTTTATACCAACTTCTTTCTCTTCTATAGCTTAATCGAAATTATTTCATTAATAATACTCGTTTTAAGGTATTTAACATTCATTATGGCTTATTAACATTCATAAGTCATAAACCGACCCTCGTTGATCATCTTTTAAGTATAACGATACTCGTAACCCTAATCGATTCTTTCGTTCGGACACATTTCCCCTGGATTCCCAACATCAAACCCAATATAGGAATTACTTAAGTTTTATCTTCAGTTCTTAACATTCTTGTACCACACACATGTACTACATAATATATAACCTTAAGACACGCGTTAGACTCGGATACGATTCACAGTTTGCGTTTTTGGATTTCGAATTTTAAATTTAAATACTTTTAATCAACGTTTAATTCCTAAAATCATTGTTAAACATGTTGTTTAGGAATTCTCTCTTCATGTATATTAAGTATATACTTGCCCCATAAATACTACGCGAAAAATTGGGTTAACAAATGTCCGTGTTGGAAAAATTTTAGTTAAGGGCGCTGCGGCGCCACTCTTAGTATTAACTGATGCGCTGCGGCCTCGGCTTGTAGGGGCCAAGTCTCCGGGTAAGCGTTGCGGCGCCAATGTCTTAGGAATGGGCGGCGCTACAGCGACGGCCTTGAGCCTTTGAATTTTTTTTAAGTTTTTTCAATTACATGAAATTCCCGATCTCGTAAAGCGATCGTTATAACTCGAAATTGGCTTGTTCAAAAGCCATGAACTCACATATCTCATTTACTTCGATTCTGTCTGGATAAAATAAGTTTTTGAATTCATTAGCCATAATTTCACAGTTCAAGTTCTTATTACGCGTTCATTAAATGTTCGTGAATGTTCATAGCTCGTTTTTTCATTTTAAGTCGGAATTCAACTATTTTTTAGTCCGCAACTCTTAAACACATAGTTTAATATACGCCATCGAAAACCAAGGTTTTTGCGTTAAACAGTGACTTTTTACTATCGTTCCGGGAATTCTACGATTTCGACGATTAACGTCTATTCTCGTAAATTTTGCCATAACTTCATTACTAGAGATTTTTATGCCTAACCAATGGACAAATGGAATCGATCCATTGGTTCATCATCTAGGTTCCTAACCAATAATAAGCATCTAACTTCTACGCGATGGTTTTCAATTTGTCCATTAACAACAAGCTCTAAGTTTTATGCGTTTTCTTCGATTAATGATTAATTAACCAATTACAATTCTCACTTATACATGGCTTGTTAATGTTTTTGTTCACTAATAAACATCCTTATTCCTTCAGAAGAGACATGCTCCACCAATTCATTGTCTACAAAAACTTAATCAAAACAAAATAACGAAAGTCTAAGTTTTCGTGTTTTACCATCCGTGTTCTTCGCGTTGTTGTTTAAACTTGATTAGTTTGCTTTGATTCCTCTTGATCACTTGTTAAAGCTCCTTTCTCTCTCTCTCTCTCTCTCTCTCTCTCTCTCTCAATATAGTGCTCAATGTTTTTAAACCAATAAATGAATAAAGTGGCCTCTCTTATATAAAAAACCAAGGTGAGGGCAAAATGGTCAAAAGGCCACCCAAACCTCCTTACTCTCCACCTCCTTACTATTCCAAACTTGCAAAGGAATCTATTCCTCTTGCTTGGCCACCAAGTGGCCAGCCCACATGCCACATGGGTTTTACCCGCCCGTTGACCCATCGGTTCGACCCACGGGTTCGGTTCTTGGTTCGGGCTTATTATTAATTCATATCGGGCCTAATCTTGGGCTTGATTTCACTTATCATTGGGCATTGATATAATTCATCATTGGGCCTCATTCATTTGTCCAATTGGGCTTGACAATTTCCTAAGTCCAATGGTTAATGTCCATTAAGACTTATTCGTATTTTTATCGTATATACTATGTATTGTGACACCCCCAAATTCGGGTACTTCAATTCCACAGGATTTGGTGTTCACTGTCTAATAAAAACACATCTATCTATCCATAATAAATGAAACTCATAAATGAAATAGAAATCCTCCCTTTAAGGGTTACAACATCTTAACAATAAAATCCCAAGTCATCTAACCTTAATAAATTAGTGCGAAAATTGTAACTAATGAGAATTTTATATTAATTTTAAATATTTATTGAACCAAATAAATATTTTAATTAATTTATTTATTGAGTTAAATAAATAATGTGATTGTTGTGGAGTATTTTAATTAAGTGTAATATATTAATTAAATGAATATTTAATATTTAATTTAATTGATATATATTGATTTTATGATTCTAATTTAATTGAGATAATTAAATTAGATGAAGTTTATGTGATAATTGCTATATGAAATTATAATTAGCGAGTAATTATAATTGTTATGTGGCAATTTTTATGTGGTTAATTGATGTTAGCTTTTATTTAATTAAATTAGAATGTTAAGATTTAATTAAATAAAGTGTAACATTTAATCTATGTGTTAAAGGATTTATTAAAAGAATAAAAAGGGTTTTAAATTAGTTTTACCAAAACAAGGCCCTTAAAACTGTTCTAATTTCGTTTTGCGAAACAGGGCCTAGCTACTAATAATCTGTTTTTAAAATAAAGTTGTTTTGGCCAAACAAGCCTTAGGACTTTTTAAATTTTAAATTTGTAACTCATGTATTAATTATAATTATTATAATTATTATGTGGTTTAATACTTAACAGTTATATTATATAATTATACGTATAATATATATGTATATCAGTTATACAAATAGTTTTACGTTAGTTAAAAGAACAAAACAAAGAAGAGAAAAAGAACAGAGAAAACAGAGAGTAGAAGAAGAGAGAAAGGAGAAGGGGAAATGTTTTGAGAAATCAAAGAGATAATCATCACCATCATCTTCTTCTCCAAAACAATCTAAGGGTATAATCTAAACTCTTGAAAATTTTAAAGTTATGTTCTTCAAGTTTTTGCTTCTCTGTAATTAGTTTTCTTTAAAAATCATGTGATTTCGATTATTACATGTTGTAGCATACATATATACTATTATATAAGTGTTATGTGATAATCTAGATGGTTCAATTCACGTAAATACGATGAACATGAAGAAATCATGTTCATAGTAATTTACAGTGAACTTATTTTGAAAATAGTCTTTTAAATTATCAAAATTGAGGTTTGATTGTTAATTTTTTAATTTGATCATGGATTATGATAATATGTTAAGCAATAGAGTTAATACAATTGAAATTACATGATTTAGTTAAAAAAAACGAACTCACAGTAGCAATTTTCGTCAAGAACACTTAAGAATGTTGTTTTCTTCAAAAATCATGAAACTTGTGTTTTGATTATGTGTTATAGTTTTTATGAATGTTATAATCATGTTAAAACTTTAAGGTTTTGTTTTCATAAAGTTTTATATACATTATGTTGATAAAAATCGGATTTGGGTGCGAAGAAATAAGCTAAATTGGCTTATTTCTCTGCACGATCGCGAGCTGGGGGAACCTACCAGCAGTGGGCCCCGCCCCAGTGGGGCTGTAAGCCTAGGGAACCCCGCCCTAGTGGGGGTAGGGGCTGTCTGGGATTTTCAGTTTGAGTTTCATGAAGTTTTTGTGCGTTACATGTTAGCTAACTTAATGTGATGACATGTTAAGTGTATTAGACAATGAGATAACATATTTTTAATATGTTTTAAATATTTTGAAGTCTCATCTTGATATATTAAATGTGTACATGGATATTACTTTCATAAGGTACAATATGATAGTTTAAAATATTATGTGTGTATGTTGTGCATGTTGTGAGTTGAACCTAAGGAAGAAGTTCAAAGGTTTAAACATCATGTTGATGTACTAATTGATGTTATAAACATAATATAAAATGTAGGATAATTGTGGAAGTGGTTTGTAACTGTAAAGTGTAGCTTGCGCTTGAGGCAAGTTTCCTAAACCTTTCTTTTACGTTTTTACAAGTTATCGAATCCTTACTCTTTATATCATGCAAGTTTGTTCCGATTCTTAACTTGTTAATTATTGTACAAGTTATGTTGTATTCTGATATTCATAATGAACAAGTATTGAACTTATTATTGAAGTAATGCGATCTTGACTTATTTACTCAAGCAAGATCAACTTAATCTTTCAAATGTTTTAAGTTATTTCTAAAGCATGCTTATCCAATATGAAGTGTGACGCCCTCCAAATCCGGGTTACCTGACCCCCGAGTTTGGTGCTCACGATCCAACATTTAAATATCATCTAACTACCCATTTATTTATGAATAGAAATATACATATCATTACTGATATTTATAATACATTGCCCCAGGTTTTCTAACCTTAACATAACAAATATACCCTTAGATATACAAAAAGGGTTATATAAAATAACATAATAAATATGTTCATTATGACTACTCCAGCAATACACCTTTGCCTTTATCTTTCTCTGCCCCTCCGGCTACCTCGTTCCTAGCTGAAATATTGTATTTAAGCAAGGGTGAGCAACAAATTTGCTTCACAAGTTAAATCATACAATAAAGTATAAGAATCAAGAATATAAGACTATCAATTCGATAGAATATCACCAAAGTTGAAAGGACTTTGAATTAGCTGAATAAAGCGTTAACCAATAACAAGACTTTCTCGCATTTTATGCAAAACAATAATTCGATAGTGAAAGAGTAAAACACTTTCGAAATTTCTCAATTGAATATCAAGAATTAATTCTATGCAATAACAAAGTGGAATATTATCCAGATTTTTTTTTAAGCTGAGCGACTCCACAGGATCTTGAACTTCTCGAGTAACTATCAAAGGTTTTACTTTGAAGTACCCAGGTGTATCAAATAACCACAAAGATTAAATCATACCCCTCTGCAAGTATATAAAGTGACCAGCTTCATTATACCCCATATTATGCATAATACTTACACGCACGCAACGGCCGAATATACGACCACAAAGCCCCTTTTTATATAAAAAGGTTGTTCTTCTCAGTCTTATAACCAGAATTCGAATCACAACAACGAAATACAATGATTTCAATATCTAATCGCTTTCTCGATCTAGCCGAAATAATTGGCATTGACCTGTCAATAATAATTGAGTTCTCTTCTCGAACCTATCAAGTTTCAACAAATGTTTGTCTAGCCAAAATATTTAGCTATGACATATCTCAACACGATTCAATAATAGACAGAAATTAACTGTACTATTTGCAATCAATAATAACTTCTACGGATGTGAATAACCAACAACAGTTATTCCCCAAGCATATTCTCAAAATCAATAATTCAATTTGAATTAATAAACATGCACTAACTGCGAATAATCAACAATAATTCTCAAACGTGGTATAATCAGCAATAATTAACCATCACTATATTTGAAAAGTAATAACTCGAGATTGAGTTAAGAAAACATGCCTGATTCATTGACTACTGCTACGCAATTTAAGTTAACTTCTTTTGTAAGACCTATCATTAATAAGATCGATCTTTCAATTAGCATAACATACTTTATAAGTAAACTATCTAACAATTAAACACATAGTCAAATATTAGGTAACCTTAACACTACTGTATCATATAACTTGTGAATAATCACTTAGTCTTTCATTTTATAAGTCCTTTACAATTAAGTAAGTATTTTCCAATCCAGCAGACTGGATTCAGCTGACCTCTAATCCAGCAAGCCTGGATTCAACTCACATATAATCCAGTAACCTGGATTATCTAACAGACCAATCCAGCATCCTGGATTATCCAAACATCTCATCCAGCAAACTAGATTGCAATCCAGCAAGCTGGATTCCCCCTTTTTAACCAAATCATCTTATTATTTTTTTATCTTTTGTACACATATATTTCATACACAAAAATAATTTTTCAGAAATTTTTCAATTTCCTTTATTATTTTTTAAAAATCCATTTCTAGTTAATTCCTTAAGAAAATAACTACCTCACGCTTAACTACAGAAATTCCCAACTCTTGGCGGGATCTTATACATGTTATCGTGAGTCTCCAGTTTAAATTTTGTGGCCATCGGAGTTATACAACTCCGGTTATAGCGTTTTTCGTCGGGAAATCCCAAAAATTGAAATGGCCATAACTTACTCAATTTAAGTCAGAATAAGCTCATTTTTAGACACAAGCTACTTCATTCCATATATTTTCATGTCCCAAAAGGCCAGAACTTATTTCTTAAAATAAGTGGCCAAAACTGTCCTTTCAATTTTCGGACAACCTATTTTTGTCATTTTTTAGTTTTAGCGTCTTTTGCTAATTTCAGTCCACACAAAAATCTACAACTCATTTTTCAGTGATTCCACTTGAAAACGTTAGAAGATTTATAGATCTAAGTCTAGAAATTGACAACACTAAAAAATTCAAAATATTAAGAGAGATATGGTCATTTGAATTTCAGGTTCTGTTTTCTCAAAAATCTGATTTTTTTAACTTTGTGTTTTCTAAGAAATCTTGCATGATCTCTTGATTAATCTAACTTTGGCCATAATAAACCATCATTATATATACCCATATATCATAAACTCATGGATCTACCATGATTTATAATCTATTACATCAAAACCCACCAAACACAAACAAAACGTAATTTATGCTAAGAAAATCAAGGTTTTCAATCTTTTGAAACATAGTTTCATTCTTCTTGCTTTTGATCTAATTTTTAACACTTAAAAGTGATAAATCCAAACACATAACACTTCAAAACATCTAGATCTAAGGTTTTGAAGTTTTGAACCATAGATCCATGTTTTGATCTAGAACAATCAAACCCAAATTACATGAACTAGTTTAAAGTTATGCCTTTACTTGTATGCTTCTCTCTTCTTCTACCAAATTTTTTTTATGAACTTAGAGTACACAAAATACTCTCACTCTACCTCCCTTATGGCTGCCGAACTCACTCCCTTTCTCCCTCTTTCCTTCTTTTTTTTTGCTAGAAGAACTTGGAAGTGAGAGAGATGAAAAGAAGTAAATGTATTGTTTGTTAAAGTGTGTAGGATTCTTACTCTTCTTCCTTTTCTTCCCCACCGAATTTCTCTTTCTCTCTCTTACTAGCTTTTGCTTGCAAGAATGTATATAGTGGTGGCTTGCTTCTAAGTGTGACACTTGTTGGAGTTGGTAGAGTTAGTAAAATTTAGTGATTGCATTCTCTCCCCCTCCTTCCTTCCGTGTGACCGGCCATGTGCCATTTTTTTCTCCCAATATCTTGCCATATCTAAGCATATCTCCCAAATCTCTCCATGTCTTATCATATCCTTCCATATCTTATCAAATATCTTTCCAAATATTATCAAATATCTTTCCAAATCTTATCAAATATATTTAATTCACATGCTCCCTTTCTTTCTAGCTTGGGCCGGCCATATGGCCTTGTCTTGGCCCACTAATTAGTTTAACTAATGTCCAACATGCCCCTCTTCTATTGGACTAAAGTCTTGGACTCCAAATTAAAATATTTGGGCCATTCCTTTTATTCTTTTGGGCTACTAATTAAAATAACTTGGGCTCCCATACATAATTAGTCTTGGCCTACTAGTGTGGCAACCCGGATTTTCAAAAATTATTGTAATAAGAATTTAATAAATAAAATTCTTATTACGAGATGTTTTGAGTTTGGATATGTGTATATATGTGTTATATGTGATAAAGTATATGATGTGGTGTGAATATAGAAGATATATATATATATATATATATATATATATATATTCATAGGTTGGAGGAATGAGGTTTAGTAGTTAATTTATTTTAACTATTAAAGAAGGGAAACGAAATTGTTTGAAAAGGGAATTAAGTTAATTAAGTTGGAAGTTATATTATTGAATAATATAATTTGATTATTATGCCTTGTTGGCACTATAATTGTTATGAATTAAATTTCATAAATAATGAGAGTAATTCACTTAATTAAAATAGTGAATTAATGTAAATATAATTGTTTTAATAAAATATGAAGGGAAGATATTACATGTAAGAGTAATACGTTTATGTAATGACTTAATATATTATATTTAGCCAAGTGTATGTAAATGAGTATGAGAATGAGAAGAACCAATATAATTATAAATAAATATTGGTGTTAGATGAATTAAATAAATATTTTAGTTGGAATACTTATGGAATAAGATAAATATTCGATGAAAATTATTATGGAATAATTTATTCAAGTATGATAATATAGAATAAAATTATGGGGAATGATTTTGTAATCGGTGCGTATTTTATTATGCTAATGGAATGACAATACTCTAATTTAATTAAATAATTAAATTAGAGGATGAATGATTTATTAAATAAATTTATTATGTTGATAAGGAGTGATTTGATAAATTAAGTGATTAATAAACCCAATGTAACTTAATATGAAATTATAAGATTGGTTTGGTTAATTGTGACAAATGTACCATATAATAGAGGAATATTAAAATAAATTAAAAAGGGATTTTGGGTTCTAGCCAAACATGGCCTAGAGACCCTTTGTATTTTCTAACTGCTGAGACTTTTGATTTGTGTAATAAGTTAATATACGTAACTTCTTTTTCTAAGGTTAAGAACATAGAAGAGAGGAATAGAGAAATTGAGAGAATTCTTTGTAAATTGAGAAGAAAATTCTGAGAATCAAAGAAGAGGAAGAAGATTAATCAAGCTTCTCTAATCATCTAGCTAATTAAAGGTAAACAATCTAGTTTAAAGTTTCGAGTTCTTAGTTTTGTTTTTTAAGTTCTTTATAATTGAAGTTCTATGGTTAATTTATTGAGAAATTAGTTTTATGTGTATTGGGATTACATAATCTGTTATATGTTGTCTATAGATGATTTTTGAAGTATCGAATTCATGAAAGCATGTTTGAAAGTGAAGAATTTGAGTTTTGGTTTTTATATATATTATATAGTCTGTTTTAGAGTCAAAATTGGTTTTGAATTCATACTATAAATTGTAAATTGATGATGCATGTTGTTAATACGTTGAAATACAAAAACAACGGAAGTTAAACGGATCGATTTGGTTGAATAACGAATCCGTGATGAATAAATTCGCTATATATGTGTAAAATATGAAAAAGTAGCATGAACACTAAATTGAAACACTTATAATGAATCGCTAATGTTTTTGAAGTTTTATAATTATCATGTAGATGTGTAGTTCTATGAATTACGAATCTATAGAGTCGAAAACGGACTCAATCGGATGTGCGTAGCTTGATTTATGAAGATTAGAAGGAAGAAAGGGTCAGAAATTCGCGAAGAACCAAGCCTGGAACCTCCCTCCGTCCCTTGTGGCACAGCTGCGCAGCCCCCAAGGCCATTTGGGGAGAAGCTGCGCCGGTCATGGTCAGAAAAAAAATAAACAAACAAACACTGTTTTGACCTGCTGTGGTAGAACAGCCATAACTTTCTCATACAGACTCGGATTGAGGTGATTCAAGATGATCCGGAACGAGCACGTGTAGACCTACAGCTTTTGTTCTTTAAGTTTTTCAATTTGAGGTCAGTAGCAAGGGTCAAAATGGTTATTTTTAGGACTAATGTGTATTCAGAGGCAATCGGAGGACGTCAGGCATGCACGTATGCAAGTGTAGTGCTTCGGATGCTAAAAGATGTTGTCCTATGTTATAAAATATGAATGTTAGTAAAAATAATGATGCTTGAAATTAATCAATGATGTATTAGATTAGTTGTATAAGCACACTAAGCATGCACAAGAGAGACAATTTGGGCGGATGACGAATGAACGTCGAAACGCCGTGACAAGTGTTAATGAATGTAAAAAGTGTTTTAAGTCAAATGAAATGAACGTTATAAGATATGAAATGGGGTTAGTATAAAATCAATAAGTAGTCCTAGCAAGACTTAAACACTTGAATGAATTTCGAATATTACGAAAAAAAAATATAGTGAAATATAAGTCGATAGTTAACACAATCAAATTGAACATTGTGTATTGATAATAGGAAGGGTTATGAGATTTAGAGTAAAGTTTACATTACAATTAATATGCTTTGCTATGTGACTAATAGTTCATGTGCATGATTATATAATTGTGTAGGGCACGTGAAGTGCAGATATCTGTAAGCTGTTAAACTGTTATTGGTAAACAACGATCAAGGCAAATCTTTCAGTTCCTATTTTCTACGTGAACTTGATGATGAACTATTTTAAATTATTTTGCAAAGAGCATGATATGTTGTATATATGTTATAAGCGTGAAATGTTAAAGTCAATTTATGACTACATTGATTGATTAAATAATGTTGATTGAGTAAGGAACTCAATATTTATATTTGTTATGTGATGTAAAGCATGTATGCCATGTTACTTTAATTATTATGAGATGTATGTTGAGCATGTATTTATTTGCTATGTGATGCATGAAAGCTGTTAGATCTTGCTGAGATGTCGAGCTCATTCTTGCAAATAATCACTTTTACAGGTTAAGGATTCAAGGTAACGCTATGTGCTACTTGAAAGAAATGAATCAAATGTAATGTATGAAGATTTATATACTTTGGCTGAATTGTTATTATTTTGGACCCTGTTTAAGGTTTCAGATAATGTATTTGATAATGTATGATGGTTAACAGATGTTGAGTTGTAAAGTTTAAATTTCACCCGATGTACAAGGGTTATTGAACGTGGTTATAAGTTTTAGTTTATAATAACTCTGATGAAGCAATTCATGAAATAAGTTGAATCAAAGTTATGTAATGATAAAAGTTGAGATTTAGGGAAATAAAGAAGGAATAATATAAAAGTTTTAAATATTCCGTATTTTTAGTGATTGTATCATTGATTAATGATGTAAAGTCTGAATAAGGATGCATTGTTAACTTGTTAACGACCGATGTCGAGAGTTGTATTGTATGAATTTTGGGGTCGTTACAACTAGCATACTAGATAATTAAATCTAGTATTGGGCTAGCTTAATAACTTAATTGATATTAAATCAATTAGCTATAAGTCCAATGCTTAAATAAACTATTGAGCTTGTTTAACTCACCTACCTACATTAGTCCATTGAATAAATTATCTCTTGGACAATTATTCATTATTATTAATATATACACATTCACATATATCAATAATATTAATTAACTTGCATAACCCAATTAGGATTACCTTAATTAGGTTATAAAATTAATAAATTGAGATAATAAAATAAATCCCTTAGAGTTAGTTAATATTTTGAATATTAATATTCTCCCATGCCATAACCCTTAGGTTATTAATTACTATACCTAATTTATATATTAGGTCACATAACTTTATTCTTAATTCTCTGTATATAAAAAATAATTTGTATACACCTTACATAATACACATGTATTCAATCACATACATAATTCACATATGTCATAACATATTCCCCTAGTATATTAACTTAATAACCCTAATTGACTTAATAAGTTATAAACACTCACATATTCATCAATACAATTATTATAACTGTATTTTCTACCGAATCCCTATCCATAACTAGGATTAGGGTTTCTATTATCTATTAAACAAAATTATACTCATATTTCTCAATCAATATACAGTTTGACCACTTTGATAAACTCGTATCATAGATACTCAGCACAATATTGATAATCAATATCCATATAAAAAAAATAAAAAAAATAATTTGAAAATTTTGAATTATGTGAAATTCTGGGTTCTCACATGAAGTCTATTGTTATGACTTATACTTGGTTCATAATTCTTGTATTATTGAAATCTTAATGTTTTTGAGTTGATTCAACTACTCCTTAGTTGATAATAGTTGAAACTCCAAATTTCCTTTTAGCTATCCAAACCAAACTTTCTTTGGTGTAGACTCGTATCAAATACTGAGATGAACAACCCTATTTATTAGGGGAGGTTACTATGCAAAAGCGTTAAATGTTTGTGCACAATACATGGTACGAATGGTTGATCCCCCTAAGTACGAGTTAGAGTCCATAGTCTAAATGACTGTTAAAGGTTTTAAACAAAAATGTTTATAACCTAGGACATAGTTCAAGGTCTTATGACCCTCAGATGATTCAATATTCGAAATTCTAAGTATTGGTGAAAGAATTATTATTCAATTCTTTATTGTTGATGGAAGTAAAGTTATTCAAATCTTTTGAAGTTATTCAGTTATGTTATATTGTTATTGTATTCTAAGTGTGCTTTTTTTTGCTCACTCTTGCATATTTCATAATTACTTGCAGTTAAAGCCGAGAACGTTGCCGTCAACAAGTAAAGGGAAAGGCAACATAAACAACTGAAGACTTGTTGTCTTTGATTGTGATTATAATAAGACTTGTTTATGATATTTTATTTTTGCACTTAATTGTTTATGTTAAGGTTAGCAAACCTGGGATATTTTCGGATTAAGGTTGTAATCCTTTTTCATAAGGAAGATTTTATTTAATGATGAGGTTGTAAGTCTTTTTACATTCCTTATTATTGGGAAGATATATGTTTTATTTAGATAGTGACCACCAAATCATATGGAAATAAAGTACCCGGATTTGGGGGTTTCACAGGTTGGTATCAAAGCAGTAGGTTATGAACCTTAGGTGGGGAAAAACCTTAGGTAGTAGCCTTATAGGAAGATTGAAAAGATAGCGGTGATAGGTGAAGATAATAAATTACCTTATGTGCTATGTGTTTACATTCTAGTATTCGAAGAGTGTTGATCGATATCACGTAATAGTTGAACTTTAAAAAATTTTTGTCAGGATGACGAACGTTGGAGAGTCTAGTCAGGCTAGAAAGGAGTTATCTCAGATGTCGAGGGACGAGGAGCCCCGAGACATCCATGTTGTCTGGGAGCAGTTGGTTAGGAGAGAGCCATCTCCATTTATCACCATAGCTGGTCAGGAGCATGAGCCGATATCTGACCGAGATGATGAGGACAAGGATGAGTCAGAAGAGTCAGAGGAGGAGGAGGATCCCGAGGAGGAATTCCCACCTCATTCTACTAGTGCTGAGATGTACGAGGCGATCTATGACCGTAACGTGGAGCTACATGGTCGAGTCGGAGAGCTCGAAGTAACCATACAGCAGCGGGACGAGACGATCGAAGAGCTGAACATTGAGGTTGGAAATGTGAAGTGGGATTTGATTCACACAGAGAGTGACAGAGACAAAGCACGGGCTGAACTAGCGAAGCTGAAGCACGATATCCAGGAGGAGTCAGCAAAGCGTGCTAGAGCGGAGGAAACAAGCTTGAGGGCTACTCAACGTGCCGATTGAGCTAAAGACGAGGCACAAGCAAAGAAGGCCAAGCTGAGGGAGACGGAATACGCTTTCCCTACGGCTATAGATAGAGCCCAGGATTGTGTCTTCTATTATCCAGCTCAGTTCCAAGGTTTACCATAGTACATGGTGGATCGCAGGACAGCATTTCGGGTGATGGAGGAAGAACGCAGAGAGGCTGTGCGACGTCTTAACATGCCTAGATACTGCAACTTCCAGTTCAGGAAAGATGATGTAATAGCAGAGATGCTATATATATTATGTGTTTTTAAAACAACAAATGAATGAATAAAAAAGTTTATTGACGTGCTATATGTTCATATATGAATAGAATTAGTTTAAATGTTTAAAGTATGAACTTGAATACTTAAGAATTGAGTAAAGGATCTAATAAGGATATTTCTTAATAGAAAATTCCTCCTAGAAGAAGGCCTACATGTCAAAATCCTGAGGTTCGACAAACAACAATAACAACAATAACGATGGGACGAATCCCAATTCGGTTCAGCAATTGGTGAATTTACTGACGGGAGCGCTTGCAAATCAGCCGCAAGTAAGGAATTTAAGGCAGTAGGACCACCGAAATTCCAGGGATCGGTAAACCCAATAGATGCCCAAACGTGGGTAATGGAGATGAAAAAGATCTTCGAGGTAGCTAGAGTTAGCGAGGACCAGAAGACAGCTTTTGCGACTTTTATGTTGAAGTCGGATGCTAGCTTTTGGTTGCAGGCCAATAAGACCAGAGAATGAGAAGGTGTTGTAGTGTGGGACTGTTTCAAAGAGATAATCTTTGAAATGTACTTCCCCGTTAGTTCTCAAGACCAGATGGAGGTCCAGTTTCTAGAGCTTAAGCAGGGAGGAATGACAGTGTCAGAGTATGCCATGAAAGTCAACGAGCTGGCCAGGTTCGCTATATACCAGGTCAGTACCGACACAAGGAAGGCGAGGAGGTTTGAGCGGGGACTGAAACCCTGGCTCTAAAGCAAGGTCTCCATGTTCCAGCTGAATACGTTTGCAGCTGTGCTAGAGAAGGCCATTCTCGCTGAAAGAGGAAGCGACCCGATAACCAAGTTTAATCAAGAAAAGAAGAAGAAGAAGAAGACAGAACCTAAGGATGGTGGTAGCGGTGCTATCAACCAAAAAAGGAAGTGGAACGATAACACGTCTGTTAGGAGTCAACAGGGAAATCAACAGAAAAAGAAGATTGAAGCATGTGTGATATGCGGGAAGAATCACACTGGAGTGTGTCTGAAGGGGAAACGGGTATGCTTCAACTGTGGTCAGAAAGGCCACATTACGCCGAATTGCCCAAACCCGAAGAAGGGAGCTTGTTACATATGTGGATCCAAGGATCACATGGCTCGTAACTCCCCAAAGAAGCTAACAACAGGGTCAACATGGAATGGAGGAAATAGCAGCAGCAGCACTCTGACTATTGCTGGACCACTGCAGGCCGTTCGACCCACTGCCCGCACATTCAACATGATGGTGCAAGATGTTGTGCAGTGAAAAGATGTGGTGTCAGGTATTATTCCGGTCAATAGTATAAATGCATATGTATTATTTGATTCGGGTGCTACTTGCTCATTCATATCTGAGGATTTTGCTAAGACCCTAAGCTTACCTAAAGAGGAATTAGTTTATCCCTTGAACATAGAGATTGTGAAGAGGGAGGTTATTCCTGTTAGGTTTGTATACAAGAACTGTAGATTGGACATTAAGAGTCAGGAATTGAGGGTAGATTTTATTCCGATAAAACTTGGGGAATTCGATGCGATTTTGGGTATGGATTGGTTGTTCAACCATGGGGCGATAATCGACTGTCAGAGGAAGTCGGTAAATCTTACGACTCCATCAAAGTTAGTCTTCTATGGTAGCAAATCGCCTAGACAAGCGAGTTGTCTGACGGTCATGCTAGCCAAAAAATGTTTGACGCAAGGCTGTGCAGGATATCTAGCCTACATAGTAGACACTCGTAAGGAGAGTCCGAAGATAGAAGAGATATCCGTGGTTAGGGAGTTTGTGGACGTATTTTTGAGCGACCTGCTAGGACTTCCACCAGATAGGGAGATAGAGTTCGTAATTAACTTAGCGCCAGGAACCCCTCCGATTTTGAAAGCTCCGTACAAAATGACTCCAGTCGAGATGAAGGAGTTAATGGTTCAATTGCAAGAATTGATGGACAAGAAGTATATTCAGCCGAGCATTTCACCTGAGGAGCGCCAGTTTTATTCGTGAAGAAGAAGGATGGATCGATGCGGCTATGCATTGATTATAAGGAATTGAATAAAGTTACGATCAAGAATAGGTATCCTTTACCTAGGATCGATGACTTGTTCGATCAACTGAAGGGTGCTAGATATTTCTTGAAAATCGATTTGAGAAGTGGGTATCATCAGTTGAAGGTGAGAAGAGAAGATATACCGAAGACGACTTTTAGAACTCGGTATGGACATTACGAGTTCTTGGTGATGTCATTTGGTATAACAAATGCCCCAGCTGCATTTATGGACTTAATGAATAAAGTTTTTAAGCCATTCCTGGATAAGTTAGTAGTAGTGTTCATAGATGACATCCTGGTTTATTCCAAGACCGAGGAGGAACACACTAAACACTTAAGGCTAACCTTAGAATCGCTGAGATGAGAGAAGCTTTACGTAAAATTCTCAAAGTGCGAATTCCGGTTAGAACGTGTGCAATTTCTTGGCCACGTGATTGACAAAGATGGGATTTCGGTAGATCCGTCGAAGGTTGAAGCCGTAATTAATTGGGATCAGCCGAAGACGCCGTTTGAAGTGAGGAGTTTCTTAGGATTGGCAGGTTATTACCGAAGATTTATTCAGGATTTTTCAAAGATCGCGACTTCGTTGACAAATTTGACTCGTAAAATAGTTAAATTTGTTTGGACAGAAAAGTGTAAGGAAAGTTTCCAAGAACTGAAGAAGAGGTTGAGTACTGCGCCTGTGTTGTCTTTGACGGATAGTAAGGGAAATTTCGTAATATATAGCGATGCCTCACATAAGGGATTAGGTTGCGTGCTGATGCAGAGCGGCAAAGTTATTGCTTACGCATCACGTCAGCTGAAGGATTACGAGAAAGGGTATCCGACCCATGACTTAGAATTGGCGGCAGTAGTGTTTGCTCTAAAGATTTGGAGACACTACCTTTATGGAGAAAGGTGTGAGATATACACGGATCATAAGAGTTTGAAGTATATCTCCACCTAGAAGGATTTGAACATGCGCCAAAGGAGATGGTTGGAACTGATTAGGGACTGCGACTGTGAGATACTTTACCATCCGGGTAAAGCTAACGTCGGCGTCGACATTGATAGCAGAGATGGATAAGTTAGAGCTAGAAGTGAAGTATCTGAAGGAATCGGATGAGAAGCTGTTTCAAGTAACTACTAGTTCTACTCTGGTAGATAAAGTGAAAGAGGCACAACTTCACGACGAAGAATGCAAGAAGATTCAGAAGAGAATAGCCGATGATGAGGAAAGCAAGTTCAAGATTGATAGCGAAGGACTGTTACGATTTGAAGGAAGAATATGGGTACCGCCAGTACCAGAAGTCAAAGAGGAGGTTTTGAACGAAGCTCACAGTTCGAGGTTTTCGATTCACCTTGGGAGTACGAAGATGTACCAGGATCTCAGACACCATTTCTGGTGGCCGAATATGAAGTGGGACATTGCGGAATGAGTTGCGAGATGCTTAACGTGCCAGAAAGTTAAAGGAGAACACCAGAAACCAAGTGGATTGCTGTAACCGTTGGAAATTCCAAAATAGAAGTGGGAACATATCACAATGAATTTCGTGGTTGGTCTTCCAGCGACTTAGAAGGGATTTGATGCGATATGAGTAAAAGTGGATTGACTGACGAAGTCAACACATTTCCTACCAATCAAGATTAAGTTTAACTTGGACCAGTTAGCGAAGTTATACATGAAGGAAATTATCTCTCGACACGGTGTTCCGGTGTCGATTGTGTCCAACAGAGATCCGCGTTTTACATCAAATTTCTGAAAGCATTTACAAGAATGTTTGGGAACGCAATTACGAATGAGTACGGTATACCATCCTCAGACTGATGGCCAGAGTGAGAGAACGATTCAGACGCTAGAGGATATGCTGAGAGCTTGCGTAATGGACTTCAAAGGAAGCTGGGATGATCATCTACCATTAGTGGAGTTCGCCTACAACAATAGTTACCACGCGAGTATCGGTATGTCACCTTTCAAAGCATTATATGGCAGGAAGTGCAGAACTCCCTTATGCTGGGATGAGGCTGGTGAAAGACAACTATTGGGACCGGAACTGGTACAACAAACTACTGAAATCGTGAAGCTGATTAGAACGAGATTGGTTGTTGCTCAAGACAGGCAAAAGAAGTATGCAGATCAACATCATCAAAATCAAGAATTTTTACCAAGAAGCTTCGTTTTCTTGAAGGTATCTCCCTGGAAGGGGAAGATTCGATTTGGCAAGAAGGGGAAGCTGAGTCCCCGATTTATTGGACCTTTCGAGGTACTGCGAAAGGTTGGCGAAGTAGCTTACGAAGTTGCGCTACCTCTGGAGCTAGATAACATACACAACGTTTTCCATATTTCCGTGTTACGCTCTTACAAACACGACTACAAGCATGTAATAGAGTACAAGCCTTTACAGTTTGATAAAGACTTAACATATGAAGAAGTGCCTGTTCAAATAGTGGATAGAAAGAAACAAGTACTTAGAAACAAAGTGATACCTTCTGTTAAGGTAATCTGAAGGAACCACAATGCTGAAGAAGGCACGTGGGAACTCGAAGATTTAATGAAGAAGACATATCCCTAATTATTTGCTTAATTGTTTGTGTAAATTCTTGTACACCAATTCTGGGGACAGAATATTTTTAAAGGGGGGAGAATGTAACAGATGAGATAAAAAAATTTTGTTGTGATTCTGGGGACAGAATCCTTTTAAGGAGGAAAGATTGTAACGAATGAGAATTTTATATTAATTTTAAATATTTATTGAATCAAATAAATATTTTAATTTATTTATTTAAATAAATAATGTGATTGTTGTGGAGTATTTTAATTAAGTGTAATATATTAATTAAATAAATATTTAGTATTTAATTTAATTAATGTGTATTGATTTTATGATTCTAATTTAATTGAGATAATTAAATTAGATGAAGTTTATGTGATAATTGTTACATAAAATTATAATTAGCGAGTAATTATAATTGTTATGTGGTAATTTTTATGTAGTTAATTGATGTTAGCTTTTATTTAATTAAATTAGAATGTTAAGATTTAATTAAATAAAGTGTAACATTTAATCTATGTGTTAAAGGATTTATTAAAAGAATAAAAAGAGTTTTAAATTAGTTTTACCCAAACAAAGCCCTTAAAACTATTTTAATCTCGTTTTGCCAAACAGAGCCTAGCTACTAATAATCTGTTTTTAAAATAAAGCTGTTTCGGCCAAACAAGCCTTAGGACTTTTTAAATTTCAAATTTATAACTCATGTATTAATTATAATTATTATAATTATTATGTGGTTTAATACTTAACAGTTATATTATATAATTATATGTATAATATATATGTATATCAGTTATACAAATAGTTTTACGTTTGTTAAAAGAACAAAACAAAGAAGAAAGAAAGAATAGAGAGAAAAGAGAGAAAACAAAGAGGAGAAGAGAGAAATGAGAAAGGGGAAGGTTTTGAGAAATCAAAGAGATAATCATCACAATCATCTTCTTCTCCAAAACAATCTAAGGGTATAATCTAAACTCTTGAACAATTTAAAGTTATGTTTTTCAAGTTTTTGCTTCTCTGTAATTAGTTTTCTTTAAAAATCATGTGATTTCGATTATTACATGTTGTAGCATACATATATACTATTATATAAGTGTTATGTGATAATCTAGATGGTTCAATTCACGTAAATACGATGAACATGAAGAAATCAGGTTCATAGTAATTTACAGTGAACTTATTTTGAAAATAGTCTTTTAAATTATCAAAATTGAGGTTTGATTGATAATTTTATTTAATTTGATCATGAATTATGATAACATGTTAAGGAATAGAGTTAATACAATTGAAATTACATGATTTAGTTTTAAAAAAATGAACTCACGGTAGCAATTTTCGTCAAGAACACTTAAGAATGTTGTTTTCTTCAAAAATCATAAAAATTGTGTTTTGATTATGTGTTCTAGTGTTTATGAATGTTATAATCATGTTAAAACTTTAAGGTTTTGTTTTCATAAAGTTTTATATACATTATGTGGATAAAAATGAATTTGGGTGCGAAGAAATAAGCCAAATTGGCTTATTTCTCTGCACGATTGCGAGCTGGGGGAACCCACCAGCAATGGGCCCCGCCCCAGTGGGGGTAGGGGCTGTCTGGGATTTTTAGTTTGAGTTCCGTGAAGTTTTGGTGCGTTACATGTTAGCTAACTTAGTGTGATGACATGTTAAGTGTATTATACAATGAGATAACATATTTTTAATATGTTTTAAATATTTTGAAGTCTCATCTTGATATATTAAATGTGTACATGGATATTACTTTCATAAGGTACAATACGATAGTTTAAAATGTTATGTGCGTATGTTGTGCATGTTGTGAGTTGAACCTAAGCAAGAAGTTCAACGGTTTAAACATCATGATGTACTAATTGATGTTATAAACATAATATAAAATGTAGGAAAATTGTGAAGGTTGTTTGTAATTGTAAAGTGTAGCTTGCGCTTGAGGCAAGTTTCCTAAACCTTTCTTTTATGTTTATGCAAGTTATCTAATCCTTACTCTTTATATCATGCAAGTTTGTTCCGATTCTTAACTTGTTAATTATTCTACAAGTTATGTTGTATTTTGATATTCATAATGAACAAGTATTGAACTTATTATTGAAGTATTGCGATCTTGACTTATTTGTTCAAGCAAGATCTACTTAATCTTTTAAATGCTTTAAGTTATTTCTAAAGCATGCTTATCTAATATGAAGTCTATTGTTATGACTTATACTTGGTTCATAATTCTTGTATTATTGAACTCTTAATGATTTTGAGTTGATTCAACTAGTACTTAGTTGATGATAGTTGAAACTCCAAATTTCCTTTTAGCTATCCAAACCAAACTTTCTTTGGTACGGACTCGTATCAAATACTGAGATGAACAACTCTATTTATTATGGGAGGATATTACGCGAAAGCGTTAAATGATTGTGCACAATACATGGTACGAAGGGTTGATCCCCCTAAGTACGAGTTAGATTCCATAGTCTAAATGACTATTAAAGGTTTGAAACGAAAATATTTATAACCTAGGACATAGTTCAAGGTCTTATGACCCTCAGATGATTCAATATTCAAAATTCTAAGTATTGATGACAGAATTATTATTCAATTCTTTATTGTTGATGGAAGTAAAGTTATTCAAATCTTTTGAAGTTATTTAGTTATGTTATATTGTTGTATTCTAAGTGAGCTTTTGTTTGCTCACTCTTGCATATTTCATAATTACTTGTAGTTAAAGCTGAGAACGTTGACGTACCGTCAACAAGTAAAGGGAAAGGCAAGATGAACAAGTGAAGACTTATTGTCTTTGATTGTGATTGTAATAAGACTTGTTTATGATATTTTATTTCCGCACTTATTTGTTTATGTTAAGGTTAGCAAACCTGGGATATTTTCGGATTAAGGTTGTAATCCTTTTTCATAAGGAAGATTTTATTTAATGATGAGGTTGTAAATCTTTTTGCATTCCTTATTATTGGGAAGATATATGTTTTATTTAGATAGTGAACACCAAATCATGTGAAAACAAAGTACCCGGATTTGGGGGTGTCACAGAAATAACATAAACAAATAAGTCTTAAACATAACATAGTAATTCTTATCATCAACATTCTCAAATAAATAATAAACAAGTCTTAATCACTTGTTTGCCTTACCTTTCCCTTACTAGTGGATGACTCGTCAACTCTTTCAACCTTAGCTGCAATGTTATTATACAAGAGTGAACAACAATTGCCCACAAGTATAACAATAATAATAATAACATGCGGATAATCACCACTATATTAATTAATTCACTATATCTCTATGAGAGTTACAATTAAAGAAGATTTAAAACCCAAGTTCTTTATCAGATTACATGCGATGTATAGGTATATCTCTATCCTAGACATAAATCATGAATTCCAACGCCATGCAGAAAACACAATCACATGATATTATGATCAGATCTAAATCTAAAATCCCTCTCTCGAGTTCATATAAATTATCACAGTAATTGCTAGCTAGACAATTAAATAATTAAGCCCAAATCACAATAGACAATCCCTAAAATAAATCGCAATAATCAATAGAGAAGCATATTAAAATAAACTACGCAATAAGATCCATTAAAATCTTAAACAAGAGATTTAGTTCATAATTATTGAATTAAAACCAGAAATCCACAACTGAATAAACATTCAAGAAACAAAAGTAGAAGATAAAGAAGAGAATAAAATTTGTAGATGAAAACCTTGAGTCTCCCTTCAGCTCCTGTAATGAATCCTTCCCGCTCCCTCAATTGCTTCAATCTCTAAATCTAATGAAAACTAGGGTTTTTCTAATCTAATCTAATCTCATCTCATCTAATGGAATCAACTCCTTAATCCTTGTGTATTCTTCTCCTTTTATAGCCCTCTGATGATCCTTCTCCAAATAAAATCTTCAAAATTCTTTCCCACATCAACTTCTAAAAATCAATATTTTTTTTCTGACAAGCCCCCCCCCCCCACCCCGGCGGGCTTTTTGTACTAGAAAACCCTGCCCTGGCGGGTGAACAGTAACTGAAATTATAAAAATGTCATTAAGCTCCATGTTCATGTTTTGACCCTCTGAAGCCGTTTCCTACAACACAAACACAAAAATAAGTAAAATAACACTAAAAATACTTAAAGTTAACAAAGAATTAAGCCTAAAAGGTGTCCGATTCGTAGGTATAAAACCCACTCATCACCCACAAGTATAACAATAATAATATTAACATGCCGATAATCAATGGATACTGAGTAATGAAAAGCTCGGCTTTTGAATCAAGAATAAATAACAAGAATCAAAAGTACATCTGTGGGTCACAAGACCAAGAACTATGTCCCAGGTTATCAAGTATTTCTACTTTAAACCTTTAACAGTCGTAAGACTATATGGACCTTACTTCTCGTACTTAGGGGAATCATCTCTTATTACCATGTATGTGCACAACATCTTAACGCTAACGCCTAAATAATCCCCTATAGAGGGTTGTTCATATCAGTTTGACATCAGAGTCCGCACCAAACGAAGTTTGGTTTGGATAAGCTTAAATAATAGTTTTAGAATTTAGAATGCTCATCAACTATGGACTAGTCGAATCAATAAGGGTTCGCTAGTCTTTAAGGTTCAATAATATAATTGTTACTCAAATCAAATAATGAATCTCAAATGTATACAATTGAATAAGCATTGTATAACCGAAGTATTACCTTTAGAAGGATTAGAACATCTCAATTGAAATCGTTAACTTAAATAAACAAGAGTAAGACTTTGCTTAATATAAGAATAGGATTTAGGAACTTGCTCAATTAAAAGTAGAGATAAGAAACTTGCGTAATGATAACAAGTCAGGGATAGAAAACTTGCTTCGTGCGTAAACTATAATTTACAACTCACGTTCTCCAAATTAATTCTACATACCATGTACATTCACAATACAAATTAATTATAACATAACTAACATCTTGAGTATGCTATCTTAACTATGAATCCGATATTATTAATCAAACTCACAATCGTTAACTCTAAAACACAATATTAGATTTCACAAACAACGAGTTTAAATACGTATTCGACTTATCAATTAATCACGTAAAAACATCATCGACATGTTAATAACCTGTTTTTAACATCTCAATATATGATTAACACATTTTTATGTTCATTAGATTAGGTTTTACATTACATTTTTGGACTTGAACACTTAATTAAAATTTTATGGGCGATTCTGCTAACCGGCGTTGCAGCGTCCGTTTTAGCCTTACTCACGGTGCGGCAGCGCTACAAGTAAGCCTTTAAACAACACGACAACGCTCCAATTTTGCCTTGGAACGACGCGGCAGCGCCACTGTGCAGACAGAGTTACTGCAGTTCGCGAAAAACACAAAACAGGACCATAAGCTTCCAATTTCTTTGTTCATAGCACGAATTAAGCAAACCCATACATTATAATTCATATAAGATCATTACCTAACCTTTCTAGCATGATTCTAACAACATAAATCACATAAATAACTAAATTAAAACCCATAAATTTCATATTCTTGCTATTTTTCAAAGTTTCGTCAATTTTCATGAAATTACATATTACAGATTCGTTATAACACCAAATCAGTCCGTTTAAGTTTCGTTCTTTTTGTTTTTACATGTATGAACATAATCACCCATCAATTTACCAATTAATATGTAAATTAAACATAAATTTTCATACATTTAAGCCATATTCAAACATATTTTTCTGTAAATTTCAAAAACTCCAATTAAACATAATTTCATGGATTGATTACTCTAAAATAGTTTATAATCATCATATAGTGGATTACTCATATATATTAATGACTACAAACAACTTTTCAATCATTAAATTATGAAACTTAATTAACAGAGAACTAAAAATCAATTTCAATGGAGAAAACACAAGAACAAGAATTTAAACTTGGGATTAAGAATTTACCCTTGATAACTCTTTTTTGATTAAGCAAAGATGATAGAAATCCTATTTTAATTCTCCAAACTCCTTCCTCGATCAATTTATCTCTCAATTTTTCTCTCTATGTTTTCTTCTACTTATCAAGATAGTAATGATAAATGTGAAGGAAGACTGATAAATATAATACGTATTATAATAACTAGCTTAACATGGATATTAGTTAAGCGCAACATGGCTTACAACTGATCCCATGTTCTCAAGGCCATGTTTAGCTTGCATAAAGTAACTCCTTTCCAATTATTTTAATTAACTTGTTTATTATATAGTTTATTCATCATACTTTAATTAATCAAATTATATTATTTAAATTAAATTAAATTAAAGGCAATGTTACACATTAAATCAAATCATCACATAATTAAAAATTTTATTTATTAATTATGCCAAATTATTAAATCTCTAATAAATTATTAAATTAATTAGAATAATATTATAATTATTAAACAACTAATTTAATTTAATAATCTCAATTAAATTCACACTTTGAACTATAAAATTATTTCTCATTAATTTAATTAATGTAGCATATTTAATTAAATTAATCTACCACATTTCTATAAAAAATTTATTTAACTCAATAAATAAATCAACAAAATATTTATTTAATTCAATAAATATTAAAATAAAGTATAAAAATCTCGTTCATCACACGTATGATATTCGTATTATACGTCATATTAATCTTCGCATTATACTTGTATAATAACTAGTATTATACTCGTATTCTTCACGTATAATAATCATTATTATCACACTTAATCATTTCTTTCTTAGATTTCACTTTCCCTAACCCTTAGGGTTTTAAGTCATCAGGCAAAAACTTCACTTCGTGAGCCATAACTAAAATATTATTAGATATTCCATCTCGTCTTAGAATTCTATCATTACGCGTTTCTCGAAATTTCAAAAATAATTCCCAAGCAAAAACGGTTGGATAGTATTTTTACGGAAATTTCTCAGAAAACTTTTATTTTTGTCTTGAAAATTAAATCATTTAATTCTAGAACATAGCTAGTGTGACGAACGAGATTTTTGTAATTTAATTTGAGTATTTATTGAATTAAATATATATCTTTTGATGATTTAATTATTGGATTAAATAATTAATTGATGAAATTATGGTAGATTAATTTAATTAGATGTGTTACATTGATTAAATTAATGTGGAGAAATTTTATATTCAAAGTATGTATTTAATTGAACTTATTTGATTAAATTAATTTTTTAATAAGCATAATGTTATTCTAATTAATATATTAATTAATTAGAGATTTAAAGATTTGATACAATTAATAAAGGAGAATTTTAATTATTTGATGATATGATTTAATGTGGAGTTATGATATTTTATTTAATTAATTTTAATAAGATTATTTGGTTTATAAAGGTGTGACATTAAAACAATGCTATAAGGAGTTAATTAAATTAAATGAAAAATGGAGTAAAGGACAAGTAAACAAAGCCTTAGTGGGAGTTGGGGCCAGTAAACCCATTATGGGATTAACTGACGACCCATCACTCCACGATTAATTATATACGTATATCATATTAACCTTATATCATATATCATTATATTACTTTCATCAATTAGAGAATAGAGAGAAAAACTTGAGAGAGATTGAGAATTGAAGAAGAAGGCTTAAGGTTCTAGAGTTCTTTATCATCATCTTATCAAGAAGCAAAGGGTAATCCCTTATCTAAGATTCTAAGTTCGTGTTTTTATACTTTCTCCACGAAAACTATTTTTAAAGCTCTTTAAAATAAAAGTATGGATGAATTATTGAGTATATGATGATATGTATGTTAGTATATGTTCTTAATATGTTTTATATCATGTATTCATATTTTAAAACAATCAATTTCATGTAAACATGCTTTAATCAAAGTTTCATGAATTATAGAGTATGAAAAATATGAAAAACACGTATATATGGCCTTATATACAATTTGTATGCTTTAAATTGGTTGTTTAACTTAGATTTGATAATAGATTATGATTATACATGTTAAAACAAAGAAAACAAACTTTGAACGGACTGATTCAGAGTTATAACGAATCCGTGACGATGATTTTCGTGTTTTTCTTCAAAATTGTCAAGAACACTAAGAACGGTGAAATTTCATGATTTGATTCGAGTAATTGCATGATTTAAGATGTTAATAACATTGTATGATGTTTCTATGAAGTTCATACATCATAGAAATCACTGTGTTAGTTTAATTTGCATTTAATTGGAGTTTTGGGCTAAAAACTGTCAAAATCGCGAATTGGGGCTGAACCGCCAAGGCACGCCCGCCCCAGCGGCTCTAGATCCACCCCAATGGGCCCCATGCATCACCACACCCGCCCCAGCAGGCCTAACCCCCGTTCCAGCGGGGTTAGTGCAGGGAAAATTTCTGTTTTGACCTCCTGTAGTAAAATAAGCATAACGTTTTCATACAAACTCCGATTAAGGCTATTCAAGATGATTCAGAAAGATAACGAGTAGACCTACAACTTTCATTCTTTAAGTTTTTCAATTTGAAATCGTTTAAATGGGTAAAAATGGCCATCTTTGTGACTAATGCGTATTTAGAAGCAATTGGAGGGCTTCGAACATGCACGCACACAAGTGTAGTGTTCTCGATAATAAAAGATGTTGTTCTAAGTTACATACATGAATATTATATTATTTGAAGTTCATAATTAATAAACTAAGTTATTAACATGTATAAGATAATTTGAATGTTCAAGTTAACAAACTAAGTGCGAACTTGAATATTGTGATTGTAAAACTTGATTATGATTGTTTAAATGGTTATACATGTGTGATATGCATGTTGTGAGTTTACATTCACGTTATGTGGTTAGTCATTGAGTAATATTATAAACCAAGTTGTAAGTTGAACTTAAGTGAATAGTTCAACAGTTAAACATGGTAGTTATGAAAACTAATCGACATCGTATGCATAATGTAATGTGTAGGACATTGAGGAATTGTATTGTAACTAGATTTATAGCTTGTGTACGAGGCAAGTTTCCTTACCCTAACTCGTTTACGATTATACAAGTTTCTAAACCTTACTTTTACATTAAGCAAGTATTCTATCCTTAACTCATTATCGTTAAGCAAGTTCCTTATCTAAACTCTTTAAATTGAATAAGCGTTCTATTCCTTATTCTGATGTCAAGAAAGTTACTAAATTCAAAGTTATTATTCAATTTGAATATCGTTTATTGCTAAACCTTATAAGACTAGCGAACCCTTATTGATTCGACTAGTCCATAGTTGATGAGCGTTCTAAATTCTAGAACTATTATTGAGCCTATCCAAACCAAACTTCCTTTGGTGCGGACTCTGATGTCAAACTGAGATGAACAACCCTGTATAGGGGATTTTTTACGCTTTAGCGTTGAGATATTGTGCACAGTATGGTACTAAGGGCTGATCCCCCTAAGTACGAGAAGTAGAGTCCATAGTCTTATGACTGTTAAAGGTTTAAAGTATAAACACTTTACAACCTAGGACATATTTCAAGGTCTTATGACCATCAGATGTTCTTTTGATCCTCATTATTCACTCTTGATTCAAAAGTCGAGTTTCTTATTCAGAAGTCTTAATTTACTCGTATGTTATTATATTGTTGTTATATTGTTATACTTGTGGGCAATTGTGCTCACTCTTGCGTAATAATAATATTGCAGTTAAGAACGAAAGGTCCGAAGAGCCTTCTACTAGCAAAGGCAAGGGCAAGGTCAACAAGTGATGAAAACTTGTTATTTATTTGATATGTTATTGTTTAAGACTTATGTTAAAGTTGTGTAAGACTGTTTATTTATTTACGTTTTTTGCATTTAAGATTTAAGGTTAGTATGACCTGGGATTGATGTATTTATATTCAGATGTTGTAACCTCATAAGGGGAGGATTTATTCCTATCTATTGCATGATTTGCATTTATTATGGGTAGATAGATAGATGATATTTGTATGAGATGTTGCTGAGTGTGTTGCAAAGTGTCTGGCCAATCAGAAAGTAAAAGCAGAACAACAGAGACCGAGTGGTTTTCTACGACCCCTGGAAATCCCAGAATGGAAATGGGAACACATTACGATGGATTTCGTGGTTGGCCTTCCGACGACTCAAAAAGGCTACGACGTAGTATGGGTTATTGTTGATCGATTGACGAAATCCGCACACTTCCTTTCGATCAAAATCAAATTCAACTTAGATCAGTTGGCAAGGTTATATGTGAAAGAGATTGTATCGAGGCACGGAGTTCCGGTGTTAATTGTTTCCGATAGAGATCCGCGTTTCACATCGAACTTCTAGAAGCGACTACAAGAATGCATGGGGACACAGTTGAGAATGAGTACGGCTTATCACCCTCAGACAGACAGGCAGAGTGAAAGAATGATCCAGACATTGGAAGATATGTTGAGAGCATGCATTATAGATTTCAAAGGAAATTGGGATGATCACCTACCTCTTGTGGAATTCGGTTACAACAACAGTTACCACGCTAGTATTGGCATGCCGCCTTAGGAAGCATTGTACGAAAGAAAATGCAGAACTCCGCTATACTGGGATGAAGTTGGTGAGAGACAATTGCTAGGTCCAGAGTTGGTACAACAGACAGCAGAGATAGTCAAAGTGATCCGGACAAGACTGGTAGCCGCTCAGGATAGGCAGAAGAAATACGCCGATCCACACCGTAATACGTTGAGTTTGAATCGGGTAGCTATATGTTATTGAAAGTCTCTCCCTGGAAGGGAAAGATCAGGTTCGGTAAGAAATGGAAATTGAGCCCAAGGTTCATTGGACCTTTGAGGTACTGCGAAGGATTGGAGAAGTTGCGTATGAGGCAGCTTTACCTCTGGCGCTTGAGAATGTCCACAACGTCTTCCATGTTTTAGTTTTACGACCCTACAAACCTGATTACAAGCATGTAATTGAATATGAACCCCTACATTTTGAGAAACACTTATCCTATGAAGAAATTCCTGTTCACATTGTTGACAGGAAAGAGCAAGTTCTCAGAAATAAAATAATACCTTCTGTTAAAGTAATTTAGAGAAACCACAATGCTAAAGAAGCTAGGTGAAACTCGAAGAGCATATGATGAAGAATTACCCACATTTATTTACCTAATTTATATGTAAGCGATTCTGGGGACAAAATCTTTGTAAGGGGGGAAGAATGTAACGGGACGAATTTAATTGAACCGTGATTTTGAGGACAAAATCCTTTTAAAGGGGGAAAGATGTGATAAATGAGATTTTTGTAATTTAATTTGAGTATTTATTGAATTAAATAAATATTTTTCGATGATTTAATTATTGGATTAAATAATTAATTGATGAAATTGTGGTAGATTAATTTAATTAGATGTGTTACATTGATTAAATTAATGTGGAGAATTTTTATATTCAAAGTATGTATTTAATTGAACTTATTTGATTAAATTAATTATTTAATAAGCATAATGTTATTCTAATTAATATAATAATTAATTAGAGATTTAAAGATTTGATATAATTAATAAAGGAGAATTTTAATTATGTGATGATATGATTTAATGTGGAGTTATGATATTTTATTTAATTAATTTAAATAAGATTATTTGGTTTATAAAGGTGTGACATTAAAACTATGCTATAAGAAGTTAATTAAATTAAATGGAAAAGGGAGTAAGGGACAAGCAAACAAAGCCTTAGTGGGAGTTGGGGCCAGTTAACCCATTATGGGATTAACTGACGACCCATCACTCCACGATTAGTTATATACGTATATCATATTAGCCTTATATCATATATCATTATATTACTTTCATCAGTTAGAGAATAGGAGAAAAACTTGAGAGAGATTGAGAATTGAAGAAGAAGGCTTAAGGTTCTAGAGTTCTTTATCATCATCTTATCAAGAAGCAAAGGGTAATCCCTTATCTGAGATTCTAAGTTCTTGTTTTTATACTTTCTCCATGAAAACTATTTTTAAAGCTCTTTGAAATTAAAGTCTGGATGAATTATTGAGTATATGATGATATGTATGTTAGTATATGTTCTTAACATGTTTTATATCATGTATTCATGTTTTAAAACAATCAATTTCATGTAAACATGCTTTAATCAAAGTTTCATAAATTATAGAGTATGAAAAATATGAAGAACACGTATATATGGCCTTATAAACAATTTGTATGCTTTAAATTGGTTGTTTAACTTAGATTTGATAATGGATTATGATTATACAAGTTAAATCAAAGAAAACAAACTTTGAACGGACGAATTCAGAGTTATGAATCTGTGACGATGATTTTCGTGTTTTTCTTCAAAATTGTCAAGAACATCAAGAACGGTAAAATTTCATGATTTGATTCGAGTAATTGCATGATTTAAGATGTTAAAAACATATTAGTAACATTGTATGATGTTTCTATGAAGTTCATACTTCATAGAAATCACTGTGTTAGTTTAATTTGCATTTAATTAGAGTATTTGGGATAAAAACTATCAAAATCGCGAATTGGGGCTGAACCGCCAACGCACGACCGCCCCAGCAGCTCTAGACCCGCCGAAGCGGGCCCCATGCAGCACCACACCCGCCCCAGCAGGCCTAACCCCTGCCCCGGCGGGGGTAGTGCAGGGAAAATTTTTGTTTTGACCTCCTGTAGTAAAATAAGCATCACTTTTTCATATAAACTCCGATGAAGGCGATTTAAAATGATTCAAAAAGATAACGAGTAGACCTACAACTTTTATTTTTTAAGTTTTTCTATTTGAAATCGTTTAAATGGGTAAAAATGGTCATCTTTGTGACTAATGCGTATTCGGAGGCAATCGGAGGGCGTCGAACATGCAAGCACACAAGTGTAGTGTTCTCGATAATAAAAGATGTTCTAAGTTACATACATGAATATTATATGATTTGAAGTTCATAATTAATAAACTAAGTTATTGACATGTATAAGATAATGTGAAGGTTCAAGTTAACAAACTAAGTGCGAACTTGAATATTGTGATTGTAAAACTTGATTATGATTGTTTAAAGGGTTATACATGTGTGATATGCATGTTGTGAGTTTACATTCATGTTATGTGGTTAGTCATCGAGTAATATTATAAACCAAGTTGTAAGTTGAACTTAAGTGAACAGTTCAACAGTTAAACATGGTAGTTATGAAAACTAATCGACATCGTATGCATAATGTAATGTGTAGGACGTTGAGAAATTGTATTATAACTAGATTTGTAGCTTGCGTACGAGGAAAGCTTCCTTACCCTAACTCGTTTATGATTATGCAAGTTTTTAAACCTTACTTTTACAAGCGTATTATTCATTTTAAATTGAATAAGCGTATTCTATCCCTAACTCATTATCGTTAAGCAAGTTCCTTATCTAAACTCTTTAAATTGAATAAGCGTTCTATTCATTTTCTTATGTCAAGAAAGTTACTAAATTCAAAGTTATTATTCAATTTGAATATCGTTTATTGCTAAACGTTATAAGACTAGCGAACCCTTAATGATTCGACTAGTCCATAGTTGATGAGCGTTCTAAATTCTAGAACTATTATTAAGCCTATCCAAACCAAACTTCCTTTGGTGCGGACTCTGATGTCAAACTGAGATGAACAACCCTGTATAGGGGATTATTTACGCTTTAGCGTTGAGATATTGTGCACAGTATGGTACTAAGGGCTGATCCCCCTAAGTACGAGAAGTAGAGTCCATAGTCTTATGACTGTTAAAGGTTTAAAGTATAAACACTTTACAACCTAGGACATATTTCAAGGTCTTATGACCATCAGATGTTCTTTTGATCCTCATTATTCACTCTTGATTCAAAAGTCGAGTTTCTTATTCAGAAGTCTTAATTTACTCGTATGTTATTATATTGTTGTTATATTGTTATACTTGTGGGCAATTGTGCTCACTCTTGCGTAATAATAATATTGCAGTTAAGAACAAAAGGTCCGAAGAGCCTTCTACTAGCAAAGGCAAGGGCAAGGTCAACAAGTGATGAAAACTTGTTATTTATTTGATATGTTATTGTTTAAGACTTATGTTAAAGTTGTGTAAGACTGTTTATTTATTTACGTTTTTTGCATTTAAGATTTAAGGTTAGTATGACCTGGGATTGATGTATTTATATTCAGATGTTGTAACCCCATAAGGGGAGGATTTATTCCTATCTATTGCATGATTTGCATTTATTATGGGTAGATAGATAGATGATATTTGTACAGTGAACACCAAATCCTGTGGAATTGAAGTACCCGGATTTGGGGGTGTCACAGCTAGAATCCTAACCACATTAGCACATTCTAGGTCATAGAATGACCTTTAAACAACTTACTCATTTAATAAATATATTATTTCATTTAATTCAAATAATCAAATAAAATTATATTCACATAATAATTTGATTTTTCTCGAGCGTTACACATACATTCTCCTCTAATAATTTATATTTGAGGAAGGACGTCTCCACGTTTATTTGCCAAATTTAGTAATAATAAGCTACAATCGCAAGTAAAATCCAAATGGACTTGAGCATTATTACCAATAATAAGATTTTATCACAGTCAACTCCTTGATTTTATTTGAAAACCTTTTCCAAAACGGTCTAGCCATATAGGTCTCCACCTTGTCATTTGCTCTAAAGATTCATTTCGAATTTTATGGCCATCTGCCATTTCTCTGAGGGTCTACAACTCTTAGCTTTATCGTGTATTACTGGATCATCATCCTCTATGATGCGTACCTCATCATCATCATCTATGATGAATCCATACCTCCCAGGTATCTTCAGTATAATTTCAGATTCACGATTCGGTTGTGGTACAATAGGTTTATCTACAGGTTCTTCGTTTTGACTAATAGTGATTTGTGGTTCTTGAACTTCTTCAAGATCTATTATCCTCCCACTAGCTCTTCAATGATAAACACCTTTACCTTAGAAGGCAGTGTGTTTCACAACAAACACCTTTTGCTTTGTAGGATTATAGAGCATATATACCCTAAACTTACTTTAGGATGTCCCACAAATCAGCACTTATCAAATTTTATCCCAAACTTATCCTTTTGAAACCTTTTTCACATAAGTTGAACAACCTTTTATCTTAACAAATTTAAGATCAGGAATCCAACCTGTCCATAACTCTTATGAAGTCTTGGGATAGATTTTGAGGTCACCTTTTCGTAGATATGCAGCCGTTTCCAGGGCATTACCCCAGAAGGATACTGGAATGTCGGTAAAATCATTATGGGCCGCACCATATCCAACAAGGTACGATTTTTCCTTTTAGATACACTAAATAATTATTGTGTATCAGGAAGCGTTCATTGTGAGAAAACCATTTAAGATGATCTTAAAACTTATTTCACAAGTATTTATTCATCGATCTAATCGAAGAATTATAATACTTTGCCAATTAGTTTTACTTTTGAATTCTTTGAACCTTTTAAATGATTCAGACTTGTATTTCAACAAATACAGATATTCAACTCTTTGAATGATCATCTCCTTTTGTTTGAATAGTTTGTTCAATTTCCAAAATTATTTTCATGTAAGTTAAGTATGTAAAGTCCATATAGTAAATTGTTAACACCATATGAAACATTTTATTATAAATAGAACAACTATTGTTCTTTATTATAATATCAAAACCATCCATATTTAATATAGAACTTAAAATAATGTTTCTTATAAATGTTGGAACATAATATCAATTATTTAAACTAATGGACTTGCCCGTAGGCAGTGCTAAACTATAAGTTCCTGCAGTTAATGGACCAATCTTTGCTCCATTCCCCACATGCATGAAGACTTCCCCTTGTTTAGCTTTCTACTTCTTCTTGGTTCCTTTATAAATTTATATTTATGAGAACCATAGCCGGTATCCAATACCCAAGTAAAAACTTTACTTTCTTAAATATTTATTTCAATCATGAATAAAACTGTATATGTAACCGAAGCTTCACTAAGCTTCTTCTAGTTAGCCTCTACAAGATGCTGCTCGCAGTTTATATTCTTGTGTCCAGGCTTATCGCAGTGGAAACAAACTCCTTTGTTATCCATAACAATTTTGTTCTTATTATCCTTTGTATTTGCCTTTCTATATACCTTCTTTGAATGTTCTTCTTTTCAGAAGATCATTTGGCTCCTACCAGTAAGACTTGGTCTTTCTTGGTTGGAAAGTGACTCTCAAAAGTTTTTCAACATGTTAAGCAAATCAGCGAGGCCGACATCAAGCTTGTTCATGTGGAAAATTTACAACAATTATGAGAAGGAGTATGGGAGTGAGTGCAAGATTAAATCTTGGCTAAACTCTCCATCCATGACAAAACCCTATTGTCCAATTTGTTCAATCAAATTAATCATCTTAGGACACGTGTCTGTACTGTAGTGCCATCAGTTATTCTAGATCGAAAGAGCACCTTAGATATTTGATATCTATTAGTCCTACTCTCCACATAAGTTAACTTCCTGAAGTGCAGGAGTATAGTATGAGCATCTATAGTTTCTTGCTGACGCTGAAGCTCAATACTCATGGATGCGAGCATGATTGTGACAACCCGAGAATTTATAAGATTTTAAATGATTAAATAAAGGTTAAGGAATAAAACCTAGATGGGAATTTGAGGATTTAGTTTAAAATTTTAAAGAAGAACCTAAATGGTTTATTATTTGATTGGGAATAGAGGAATTATGGGTTACAAAATTTTTAAACCCTAGAGATGAATCTATATGTGTTTGATGGAATATTGAGGATAAGGTACTACGTTACCTATAAAGTTTGGTGACCTAATATACAAATTAGGTATTTGAATCAAATGACTTCAAGGGTTATCTTGTATGATTATGTGAGTGTGAGTGTTTATAACTCATTAAGCCAAATATGGTTATTTAGTTAATAAACTATTAGAATATGTGATTGATTATGTGGATTATGTGTATGATTAAATAAATATTCATTATATAATGTGTATACATTTATTTTGTATATAGAGATAATTAAGAATATGTATATATCAAAAATATTAAGCATTAGTTCTAGTGATAATAGATTTAATGGACTAAGATGATTGTATGGCCCAAGAAATTGTATAAGTAGCCCAATTGTTTATTTAAGGATTGGACTGGTAGATAATTTGATTTAATAGCAATTAAAGTTGATAAGTAGCCCAATATATTATGTATAGGGCAAGTATAGTGGTGACCTAATTTAATTAGTGGAGGAAGCCCAAGCTCATTTTATTAGTAAGTAAACTAAGAAAACTGAAAGCCCAAAAATATATTTGAGTAGCCCAATTGGTGGCCCAATGGAGTGAGGACCTATTGGACATTAAGTAAGCAATTTGGGCCTTTAAAATAAAACCAATTAGGGCCCAAGAAGGCCTTAGGGCCGAAATTATGAGGAAGGAGCAAGGGGGGAGATGAATGTAATGATTAAGCCACTTTAGTTGGTGAACAACTATGATAGGTGTTAACCTTGGAGTGGAGCCAACACTTTAACTTAGATCACAAGTTATCCAAAGTGTGCAAGAAAGCTTATAATGATTAAGAGAGGAAGAGATATTGGGGAGATTACAATAGATATACAAAATATATCTACTAACCCACTAAAACCCAAATAATATTTCTTTCTTTTCTCTTTCATCTCAATATTTCTTTCTGTGCTAGTTAACAAACTAATAGGGAGAGAGAGTGTGAAAGGGAGAATTCGGTCGCCATAGAGAGAAAAGAGAGGGAGAGTTCTTCTTAGTTTAATAGTTTCCTTAGCAAACATTGGAAGAAGAAGAGGAAGAACTAGCTAAGGTATAAACAATTCCTACTTATATAGTCTAATATCTTTTTGGTTTAATTTGAGTTTTGATTTTTGTGAAGTTATGATTTTGAGGCTTAAAAATCTTGGATATATGTGTTTAATAGTATATCAAGTTTATATCTAACCTATTTATGGATCAAAAGTTAGATCTAAACTAAGAAATAGGATATAAGTTTTTCAAATGTGAGAAAATTTAATTTTTCTAGCCTTACTTGCGTTGATCTTGTTTGTGATTTTTTTCTGAATTAGATCATGGATCATGTTAGATCCATGGGTATATGAGGTATTAGTTTATGGTATGATGTTTTGATGATGGGTTATGTTGATTATTATGTGAGAATAGGGAAGATTTCTTAAAAATCACAAGTAATGAAAAACAGATTTTTGTGAAAACGAAGTGTGAAACGGAAACAACCATATCTCTCTTAATATTTTGAATTTTTGAGTGTGGTCAATTTCTAGAGTTAGATATGTGAGTCTTATAACATTTTCAAGTGGAATCTCTTAAAAAGGAGTTATAAATTTTCATGTGGACTAATTTTAGCAAAGGAAGTAAAATCTAAAAATTGAAGAAAAGTAAGCTGTCCGCGAAATTTAAGTGGCTGTTTCGGGCACTTAAGTTATGAAAGAAAATCAGGCCTCTTGGGACATTAAAGTATATGTTATAAACTAGTTTGTGTCCGAAAATGAGCTTATTCCGACTTAAATTGATCAAGTTATGATTATTTTAATATTTGGGTTTTTCCAACAAAAAATGCTATAATTAGAGTTTTATAAGTCTGATGGCCACGAAATTTAAACTGAAAACTCACAATGACATGTATAAGATCCCGCCAAGAGTTGGGAATTTCTGGAGTTAAACGTAAGGTAGCTAATTTGTTAAGGAATTAACTAGAAATGAAATTTTGAAAAATATTTAAGGGAGTTGAAAAATTCCTGAAAAATAGTTTTTGTGTATGAAATATATGTATGTGTTTGGACAAAAAATAGAAAAATAATAAATTGATTTGGTATTTTTGTGAATAGTATATTTCTGCTTGCTGAAATGAATATTTCAGGATACTGAAAAGGAAGCTCACGATGACATGTATAAGATCCCGTCAAGAGTTGGATATTTCTAGAGTTAAGCGTAAGGTAGCTAATTTGTTAAGGAATTAACTAGAAATGAATTTTTGAAAAATATTTAAGGGAGTTGAAAAATTCCTGAAAAATAGTGTTTGTGTATGAAATATATGTATATGTGTTTGGACAAAAAATGGAAAAATAATAAATTGATTTGGTATTTTCGTGAATAGTATATTTCAGCTTGCTGAAATGAACATTTCAGAATACTGAAATGGAAACTAAAAATGTTAGGAAGACTGTTTGGTTTCAGTTTATTGAAATAAAATATTGAGTCTCTTGAATAGTAAAAAATTTACCAAGTTATAATAATAACTTAGTAAGCGATTAAGTATCAAGTCTAAAAGTAGTACAGTCGTATTCTGCAATAGTTAATGCATAGTACTTGGGCTAAATGACTCCTTCATATGGGGAAGGGATCTATGAATTAGTAACCGATCTAACTCTCTATGAAAACAGTGTAGACAAGACGAAAGCTAATTTGTTAGTTGTTCGTGGTAAACCACTCAGTATACTATATTGAATACTATTGAAGACTCGACGTGTGTTAGGTTTAGACTTATGTATGTGTAGTATTAAGGTTATCTAATATTTGACTATGTGTTTAAATGTTAGATAGTTTACATATAAAGTATGTTATGCTAATTGAAATATCAATCTTATAACTGATAGGTCTTTCTAATAAAGCGATTAAATTAGATTGCGTAGCAGTAATCGACGGTTCAGGCAAGTTCTCGAACTATACTTTTAATTAAGCAAGTTTCCTAACTCAAACTCGAGTTGTTATTGTAAAGCATGTTGGTGATTAATCATTGTTGATTATTCACATCTATACTGATTATTGATTCGCACGTACTGCATGTTCTTATGTTCATCAGGTATGAAAGGCTGAGCACCTTCATTACCCTAAGGTTTAGATAAATTTGTTTATGTTCATTGCTGGTCATTCATCATTATTGTCTCGGTCATTCAGTTATGGAAATTGATTCATGTTCTTTCACCAATATTATATTGTTGAAAGTTTGTCAGCTTATTATTCTTTTCAATCATGATATATCTTCATTTGAACTTAAACTTGCTGGGCTAACTTGTTGTTCACCCTTGCTATATATCATGATAAACATTTCAGATTAAAGACGAAACTTTGGACACAGTCAAAGGCAAAGACAAGTTCCAAGATGGAATTATTATACGGTTAAAATGGTAATAATATTAGATACAAATAACATTGTATGTCGTGTAGAATATGTGTATTAAGTTAAGGTTTCAGACCTTGGGAATTATGTTGTAAAAGTTATTGTATAAACAATTTATGTTTATATCTTCCGCAATAGTTAGAGAAATGATGTATTGTAATGTACCAGGTCCGAGGTCTGGGAACCCGAATTTGGGGGCGCTACAGTTGGTATCAGAGCTGTAGGTTATAAACCTTAGGTAGGGGTACCTTAGTCTATAACCACAGGGATGAGGATAAGGAATAAACTCAAATAGAGTTTAAGTTCTAAGCGATGAATTTGGGCAAGGTAATAATAAGTCAATAAGATTCAAAGAAGAATCCTGACAGGCAATAAACATCCAGAGTTACCTAACTCTAATAATAAAGATGAACAGTAGTAATGAATAGATAGAGTCTAAAAGACTGAAAGTATAAAGGAAAAGAAGATCGTAAAACAAAACGATCATAAAATAGAAAAGAATCGTAATATAATACGATTATAATATGATATCACAACCTGATCTGCTGAGGTCATAAAAAGGACAGATGATCAATCAAATGGTTGAAAACTTTATAGCAGAATTGCTGTATGATAGTGGTACTATGATATAGTACGAGTTAAACTCAGAAAAGAGTTGTAGTATTGTAGATACGGATTAAATGAAATTCGTATCGAGTATTGAGGGAGCTAAGATTATGTGGGATTTCAATTGAGGACTCATGTGATAGCTGAGTTGTACAAACCTTTGTATGGGCAGGGGTTTTGTGCTTGGTCTAACGACTACTTAGTTTATCACATTGATAATCATTGAAATGTCGGTGTCGTGCTATTCGCTATATGTATGATGAGAAGGTGATTCTTTTCTCATGTGTATAACGGATAGGTAGAGAATATAAGATTAGTTGCGAGTTCTTAAAACTCATACTTATGGTAAGTTCGTGACTCATAATTATATAAAATGTTTTGAACCCCTCAGCGAATGGACGCCAATGGTCTGTCTAGGACAAGTTCTTAAACTCATATGATTGTGGAAAGTTTCTGAAACGTGTGGTAAGTTTGACGAACTGGGTATAATTAAGTGTGAATGAAGTATTAAGGATAATAGGAATAGATAAACTGATTAAGCAATGGATCATTAGTGGAAGCGTATGTATTCTAAATCTTCTAGCTATGCTAGACTTTGAAATTTTTGACATTAAGCTAAATACGCACTATGTGCCTTTTAAAAATGAATTTTTATTCTCAACTCCTGGTGACTAGTGTGTATGTGTGGACTTCGGGACACTGACACATCGTTACCTGTTGAGATGATAAAATTGATTTACAATGATTTTTGAACCGTTTAGAGAATAGTCTATGCTAATTGTTTCGGCTAGACAACAATGATTTGAAATATCAAAATGTACTTTATTTATCATTGATGCATCATGTAACCTGGTGCAGAGATGATAAAAAGTTGATGAAGTTGTAAATACTGGAATACTTAGTGTTGAATTCAATCTCAAAATTGTTGTCCCACTATTGTATGATGTGTTATAACAAAGTCACACAATGACGGAATCCTCAAACGGACTGTAAATACAGTACGGTATCATGAAGTCATTTTTAAAATATTTTTTTATAATTAATTGCCAATGGGGTTTGGCTATACATAAAAATTTCGACTGAAATTGAATTATTGGTATGTGTCTAAGCTATTTGATTCAGCTAGACCAACGTTTATGAAAATTCTGAGCGTTCTTTGGAAATTTTCCCGAACCAAATTGTTTTGGTGCGGAATTCGGTAAGACAGAGGTAAGCATCCCAAAATTTGGGAAAATTTTGTGTGCCTAAAGCGAATAAGAGGAACGGAAAAAAATTGTTCCGACAAGCAGTACTTAATAAGTATAGGGCATAACTGGCTAATTACCCTCTGTGTCCGTAAGTCATGACGGTTAACGGATGAATTTCTGTATAACCTTTTTGAAAATGAAAGTTCGTAGTCTATACGATTCCTCAGCATGATTTGAAAAATTTAACTCTGGTGAGTGATGTTTTGGGTAGCATGTGATGATGAGTATAAAAGGTATAAGGTGTAAGATAAATTTCGGTTAGAAGAAGGGGTGAATGTGACAACTCGAGAATTTATAAGATTTTAAATGATTAAATAAAGGTTAAGGAATAAAACCTAGATGGGAATTTGAGGATTTAGTTAAAAAATTTAAAGAAGAACCTAAATGGTTTATTATTTGATTGAGAATAGAGGAATTGTGGGTTACAAAATTTCTAAACCCTAGAGATGAATTTATATGTGTTTGATGGAATATTAAGGATAAGGTACTACGTTACCTATAAAGTTTGGTGACCTAATATATAAATTAGGTATTTGAAACAAATGACTTCAGGGTTTATCTTGTATGATTATGTGAGTGTGAGTGTTTATAACTCATTAAGCCAAATATGATTATTTAGTTAATAAACTATTAGAATATGTGATTGATTATGTGCATTATGTGTATGATTAAATAAATATACATTATATAATGTGTATACATTTATTTTGTATATAGAGATAATTAAGAATATGTATATATCAAAAATATTGAGCTTTAGTTGTAGTGATAATAGATTTAATGGACTAAGATGATTGTATGGCCCAAGGAATTGTATAAGTAGCCCAATTATTTATTTAAGGATTTGACTGGTAACTAATTTGATTTAATAGCAATTAAAGTTGATAAGTAGCCCAATATATTATGTATAGGGCAGGTATAGTGGTGACCCAATTTAATTAATGGAGGAAGCCCAAGCTCATTTTATTAGTAAGTAAACTAAGAAAAGTGAAAGCCCAAAAATATATTTGAGTAGCCCAATTGGTGGCCCAATGGAGTGAGGAACTATTGGACATTAAGTAAGGAATTTGGGCCTTTAAAATAAAACCAATTAGGGCCCAAGAAGGCCTTAGGGCGGAAATTATGAGGAAGGAGCTAGGGGGGAGATGAATGTAATGATTAAGCCACTTTAGTTGGTGAACAACTATGCTAGGTGTTAACCTTGGAGTGGAGCCAACACTTTAACCTAGATCACAAGTTATCCAAAGTGTGCAAGCAAGCTTATAATGATTATGAGAGAGAGAGATATTGGGAGATTACAGTAGATATACAAAATATATCTACTAACCCACTAAAACCCAAATAATATTTCTTTCTTTTCTCTTTCATCTCAATATTTCTTTCTATGCTAGTTAACAAACTAATAGGGAGAGAGAGAGTGAAAGGGAGAATCCGGTCACCTTAGAGAGAAAAGAGAGGGAGAGTTCTTCTTAGTTTCATAGTTTCTTAAGCAAACATAGGAAGAAGAAGAGGAAGAACTTGTTAAGGTATAAACAATTCCTACTTATATAGTCTAATATCTTTTTAGTTTGATTTGAGTTTTGATTATTGTGAAGTTATGATTTTGAGGCTCAAAAACCTTGGATATATGTGTTTAATAGTATATCAAGTTTATATCTAACCCATTTATGGATCAAAAGTTATATCTAAACTAACAAATAGGATATAAGTTTTTCAAAAGTGAGAAAACTTAATTTTTCTAACCTTATTTGTGTTGATCTTGTGATTTGTGATTTTTTTATGAATTAGATCATGGATCATGTTAGATCCACAGGGTATATGAGGTATTAGTTTATGGTATGATGTTTTAATGATGGGTTATGTTGATTATTATGTGAGAATAGGGAAGATTTCTTAAAAATCAAAAGTAATGAAAAGCAGATTTTTGTGAAAACGAAGTGTGAAACGGAAACGACCATATCTCTATTAATATTTTGAATTTTTGAGTGTGGTCAATTTTTGGAGTTAGATATGTAAGTCTTCTAACTTTTCCAAGTGGAATCTCTTAAAAAGGAGTTATAGATTTTCGTGTGGACAGATTTTAGCAAAGGAAGTAAAATCTAAAAATTAAAGAAAAGTAGGCTGTCCGGGAATTTAAGGGGCTGTTTCGGCCACTTAAGTTATGAAATAAAATCAGGACTCTTGGGACTTTAAAATATATGTTATAAACTAGTTTGTGTCCGAAAATGAGCTCATTCCGACTTAAATTGAGCAAATTATGACTATTTTAATATTTGGGTTTTTCTAACAAAAAATGCTATAACCGGAGTTCTATAACTCCGATGGCCACGAAACTTAAACTGAAAGCTCACGATAACATGAATAAGATCCCGCCAAGAGTTAGGAATTTCTGGAGTTAAGCGTAAGGTAGCTAATTTGTTAAGGAATTAACTAAAAATAAATTTTTAAAAAATATTTAAGGGAGTTAAAAAATTCAAGAAAAATAGTTTTTGTATATGAAATATATGTATATGTGTTTGGACAAAGAATGGAAAAATAATAAATTGATTTGGTATTTTCGTGAATAGTATATTTCAGCTTGCTGAAATGAACATTTCAGGATATTGAAATGGAAACTGAAAATGTTAGGAAGATTGTTTGGTTTAAGTTTACTGAAATAAAATATTGAGTCTCTTGAATAGTAAAAAGTTTATTGAGTTATAATAATAACTTAGTAATCGATTAAGTATTAAGTCTAACAGTGGTACAGTCGTATTCTGCAATAGTTGATGTATAGTAGCTGGGCTAAACGACTCTTTCATATGGGGAAGGGATCTACGAATTGGTAACCGATCTAACTCGTTGTGAAAACAGTGTAGACAAGACGGAAGCTAATTTGTTAGTTGTTTGTGAAAAACCACTCAGTATACTATATTGAATACTATTAAAGACTCGATGTGTGCTAGGTTTAGACTTATGTATGTATAGTGTTAAGGTTATCTAATATTTGACTATGTGTTTAAATGTTAGATTGTTTACTTATGAAGTATGTTATTATAATTGAAAGATCAATCTTATAACTGATAGGTCTTTCCAATAAAGCGATTAAATTAGATTGCGTTGCAGTAATCGACGGGTCAGGTAAGTTCTCGAACTATACTTTTAATTAAGCAAGTTTTTTAACTCGAACTCGAGCTGTTATTGTAAAGCATGTTCGTCATTAATCATTGTTAATTATTCACATCTATACTGATTATTGATTCGCACGTAGTGCATGTTGCATATGTTAATCAGGTATGAAAGGCTAATCATCTTCATTACCCTAAGGTTCAGATAAATTTGTTCATGTTCATTGTTGGCCATTCATCATTATTGTCTCGGTCATTCAGTTATGTAAATTGATTCATGTTCTTTCACTAATATTATATTGTTGAAAGTTTGTCAGCTTATTATTCTTTTCCATCATGATATATCTTAATTTGAACTTAAACTTGTTGGGCAAACTTGTTGTTCACCCTTGCTATATCATGATAAACATTTCAGATTAAAGACGAAACTTTGAACACAGTCAAAGGCAAAGACAAGTCCAGGATGGAATTATTATACGATTAAAATGGTAATAATATTGGATACAAATGACATTATATGTCGTGTAGAATATGTGTATTAAGTTAAGGTTTCAGACCTTGAGAATTATGTTGTAAAAGTTATTGTATAAATAATTTATGTTTATATCTTCCGCAAAAGTTAGCGAAATGATGTATCGTAACGTACCAGGTCCGAGGTCTGGGGACCAGGATTTGGGGGCGCTACAATGATGCATTGAGCCAACTGTGCAACATCTTACTACTTTCCAAAAGTAGCAATCTTTTCCTCAAAGGCATTGCCTGCAACCATTGCAGGAATAGGCGTATTAAGAACATATGATAGCTTTTCAGCTCTTAGAACTATTCTCATTTTTCTTTAACAAATTCGTTTAATTCGGTCCGATTAAATAACATCTAATATGCTCCACAATGATAGTAATTTAGACATTGTAAAATTCTATAAATAAATTTGTAATTAAACAACATTTTAGAATACATTCTTTTATCAATTACCAAAATAAATTAGGTCTTTATTTAAATTGGTTTCTCCCACTATTTTCGTCAAAGTATATTAACCTCATAATATATAGTTCGACAAATCTAATTAAAGATTTGCTAGTGAGAATAAGTGTAACGAATGAGATTTTCATATATTAATTTTAAATATTTATTGAATTAAATAAATATTTGATTTGATTTATTTATTAAGTTAAATAAATAAATTATGTGATTGTTATGGAGTGATTTAATTAAGTGTTATACATTAATTAATTTAATTGAGATAATTAAATTAGATGAAATTTATGTGATAATTGTTACATGAAATTATAATTAGCGAGTAATTATAATTGTTATGTGACATTTTTATGTGGTTAATTGACGTTAGCTTTTAATTAATTAAATTAGAATGTTAAAGATTTAATTGATTAAAGTGTGACATTAAAAATAAGTGTTAAATGAATTATTAAAAGAATAAAAAGGATTTTAAATTAGTTTTACCAAACAAGGCCATTAAAACTATTTTTAAAAGAGTTTTGCCAAACGAGGCACTTGCACCTGTTTTAATCCCGTTTTACCAAACAGTGCCTTAAACTCAAAAATCTATTTTAAAAATTAAGTGGATTTAGCCAAACAAAGCCTTAGGGCTTTTTGATTTCAAAAATTGTGTAACTGACATTTTATTTATAAAGGGCTATTATGTTTTAGCAGTTACAATATATATATATATATATTGTATCTATATTTTATAATCAGTTATGTAATATAGATATACGTTAGTAGAAATATAATCAGTGTTAGAACAAAACAAAGAAACAAAGTTTGAAGAGAGAAAATACAGAGAAAGGAAGAGAGAAGAAGAAGACAAAGAAAGGGAAAGCTTGAGAGAATCAAACAATCATCACCTTCTTCTTTACCTCAATTAGCAAAGGGGTATAATCTCTAATCCTTGTAGTTAGAAATATTATTTTGATGTTTTTCATGATGTTATTCTTTGTAAACATGAAATTTCATGAAAATTGTATGATCATGGTTTCTATATGTATAATTTGTTTATAACATGTTCATGTATGATTTGTATGTTTAGTTTAGTTGTTAATTCATACATACATGATGAACATGAGGGATTCATGTTCATCCAAAAAGTTGCAGAGAATTGGTTTTTTCTAAATAGTCTTTCAAAATCAAAATTTCATGGTTGATGGTTAATTGTTGTTTAATTGATGTTAGATAATGATAACATGTTTATAAAAGAATTCAATATGACTTGAATTGGGTATTTTGAAGTAGAAACAAAATTATAGTGTTCAATTTCATCAAGAACACTTATCTATGGTTTTTTTTTCAAAAATCATGAAATTGAGTTTTTATTATGTGTTTTAATGATTCAATGTGTTAAAACATGTTAAAAGCTTTAATATTATGTTTCTGAAAAGTTTTATGTGTAATTGGTTGGCTAAATTCGGAACTCGATGTGGAGAAAAAAGCCAAATTAGTTTTTTCTCTGCAAGTTCGCGAACCCGTCTGCCGATGCTGCAAGGGGCCTGCCCTGGCGGGCCTATCAAGCCTAAGACACCCGCCCCGGCGCGGGGGGGAGGGGGGAGGGGGTGGGGCAGAAAATGACAATGTGTTACATTTTGTTTAGAGCATGAAAGTTAACCTAATATGATTATGTGATAAAATGTTAGACTTACATTAAAAGGTTAAATGAATATTAATAGATTATATTAGTAAAATATAATATGTGACTATAATTTTGAATAACTATAATTAAAGTAAAGGTTTAATTTAAATTATAATTATAATGAATATTATTTGATTAATTTTAATCAAGTAAATGTTAATTTAAATTATAATTTATTTAATTATAATAGGTGCATGATTAATTATAATTTGTTTAATTATAATTTAATAAATGCATGATGTAGTTTGATTAATTATAATTTGTTTAATTATAATTTAATTAACATAAGATATAATTTGATTAATTAAGGTGAATGTTTAAATTATAATTTGTTTAATTATAATTTAATATGAGTACATAATTATTATTTGATTTAATTATGTGAGCATGTAATATGATTATGTGATGTGATTAATTATGTGATAATTAATTATTAACTAAATAATTAAACAAGAATGAGTTAACCTAGATGGGGTAACTAAATATATGAATTAGTAACGTGTTAACTAATTTAGATTATTATGGTTAAATATATATGTGTAGGAAGTATTAAGGAACGTGGTTTGTAATAATAGCTTGCGCTTAAGGCAAGTCTTCTATCTCTAAACTCGTTAATTATACAAATTCTTTAATCCTTATATTGTGCAAGTTTTCTAAACTCAAACTTGTTATTATTATACAAGTGTTTTAAATTCAAATATTTATTGAGATTGTCCTTTTATTTCTGCAATGGACAAGTACTTATTTAATGTTCATGATTTAATTAAAGTGACATTGACTTAATTGTTCAAGTAATGCCTATCTTATCTTTCGTATGCTTTAAGTTTAAATTCTAGAGCATAAGTTATTTCATAATTCGTTATTATTGAATTATTCTTGATTATTGTGAGTCGATTCAACTACTCCTTAGTTGATGATAGTTGAAACTCCAAATTTCCTTTCGGCTATCCAAATCAAACTTTCTTTGATGCGGACTTGAATCAAATAATGAGATGAACAACCCTACTTATTAGGGGAGGTTACTATGCGAAAGCGTTAAATGGTTGTGCACAATACATGGTACGAAGGACTGATTGTAATACCCGAGAATTTTCATATATTATTAAATAAATATATTAATGGGAATGAGAATTTATTTGAATATAATGATTTTGTGTTATGAGAATGATTAATTCAATTATATTAAATTGAATAATTATAATAATTGAGAAATTGATGGAGTTTACGATAAACTCGATGAAATGCCTTGTGTGGCACAGTGACGTAATATTAACGATTATATTAACTTAAGCGAACAATTAATCTATATTAATTGTTAATCGTAAAATATTAATTAATTGTCATCGTAGAATAATTGTTATAAAGTATTAATGGTGATTGATTAATAATACGTGATTATTATTATTGCAAGAAATATAATAATAATAATGAGCAACGTGTCTATAATATAATAAGATTTATATTAAAGTAATGATTAATCATATAAGGGTTAATTAAATTGTTATGAAGATTAACAATTATATTGATTGATAAAGGATGTGCGTATATTATTAATTACTATTTAATTAATAAGATGAGTAATTCTATGTGCAAGCATGCGAATTAAATGTGTAACATATAGTAGCTAACTATGTATTATGTGAAGTGTATTATAACACTATTATATGGTAAGGCTTATTGAATTATGGGAGTTACATGATAATGCCTATGTGACATGTGAGTATACAGTAAAAGAATATAACATGGATTATATATGTGTAAATTAATTGTATCACATTGCCATGTTAAAAGTATATTGTGACTTAAAAGTATATATTATATAATCTAAGTGGACTTGTATAATATATCATGAACATATTGTAAACTACTAATTTTAATAATGTGAAACATCATGAATATATGGTGAACAATTTAATAATAAATGAGATAATGTAATGTGATAACATCCGATTAAATTATACCAGTATGATAAAAATGTACATGGATTATATGTGTACAAGTCACACTTACTACATTATGTGAATCCATGTTAGTATCATTAGAATTACATTGTAACTATAATTGTGGCCTAATTATATAGTATATATACATGTAACATCTTTTGGCATAAGTATTGTGTATATATACAAATTCTAGAATGCTGATATATGACCTTGTCCCAATATAATAGTCAATCTCCTTCTCCTTCACGTGTATGGCAAAAAGGCTAAGGCCTATTCTCCCCATTCTTCTCCCAAGCTTAGCTAGCAATGATCAATGGGGAGTGGTTTTGATGATGAGATTTACCAACCATTTACCAACTCCCTCTTATCTAGCATGCAATCCATTCATCTGTTAGTTTGATTTGCAATATAATTGCATTGTCTGTGTAATAATTCGTCTATAAATAGTAGCCATGTTTCTTCACATTTCTTTTGCTGAGATTTTATTTGAGTTGATAAGTTGAGAGCATATACATATATCAGTATAATAGCATTGTGAAGTAGCAGCAAGTTCAATTATCTAACAGAGGTATAATTATCTTTCCATGTTCTTCATTCATGTTTTATATTTTGCTTACTGTCAAAATTTCTAATTCTTGATTTTGATTTCAATTCATGCTAGATTGGATTAGGACATGTTCTTAGTTGCTATATACACTTATAAACATGTTTAAGCCATAATGTGGCTCCTTAGAAAAGTTTTTGTGAAGTAATTTTGTGATTTGGGATAATGTCTGCCGAAGCAGACTGCAGTCTGGCCAGAACCAGGGGTGGCACAGCTGCGCCGGTTTGGCCTTAGTATGCTGCGCAGCTGCGCAGGACACTGTCTGTAGATTTTGAATTATTTTTTCCTACTTGATGTTTGCTACATGATAGTTGATGAAATAAAATAGAACAAGCATGCTGATATGGTTAATACATATATATTGACTTGTTAAACTAGAACGAGCATTTTATATTCGGATCGCTTGCATAAACGATGAAGTGATAGATTTTTCAAAATAAACTTAGGATTTCAAAATGGACGTTGATTCGTTATATCCATTTTAGACATTCTGACTTGTGAGACATATTGGTATGACCTAGACACACACTAAATGCATATTGACTTAAGTATATATGTATCGTGATATGATATGAACATGTGAACACAACTAGTGCACCTTTCTAACAAAAATACAAGTTTTGGAGGTTGATATTGACATGTAAAGACCATACACACATTCTGATTTTTGGAACATGTTTGATAGAACTTGTAGACTTGCTAAGGTATCATTCATGTTTGCCTACTATGTTACATGTAGTGAAACCAAATTTGCGTAAATAAAGCATGTTTTCAAACTAATGATAATGATAGTTGCATATATGTGATATGAAAACTCATGAACATGTTTACTACAAGTTATGTGAACATTTTAAGTGTTTAAAAAGCGAGCATGTTAGACCTTATGAGTTCGTATCCTTGAATGGCTTTAAATTATTGAAAGTGTTAACTTAGAATCTATTGCATGTATATTTGAAACGAGGAAAGGTTGTACAAACATAAAAGTATCTTTTAATATGTTTATATGCTATGTGGTGTTGTTGGCTTGCATGACCGGACAGAAACCATAAGGCACAGCTCAGCCTTGGCTTGGCCAAAGGGCTGAGCAGCTGCGCAGCTGCGCTGTCCCTAGGCTTAGCCATGGCGCAGCTGCGCCGGCCTGGAATCAGAAGCCATGCAGTTTGACAATCTGATTTTGGACAGATAGCTTATATGATGCCTACATTGCTAGAAATGGTTTACACCCTACTGATATGTGTATATATGTGAGGATTAAGTAACAAGATAATGTTTAACTTATATAATGGAAGCCCATAGGTCAAGGGATCATAGCTACTTGAACATGATGAGTTGCTATAATATCATTTATGTTATAACTATGTACTTGATTCATAATAACATATAATCTGATTTCATGTCATATGAGAATAAGTATGACATATGACTAAGATAGTAACATTTATGTATATTGAGTAATAAGTTATGTAACGGATGTGTTAACTAATGAAAATCCTATACTTATAATACACTATAAATAGGATTCAAAAGTGTTGAATTACTTTACGTGGATAAACTACGCTAAAGGCAAGTTTCCTAATTTACACTCTTTTACGGTGCAAGTATTCTATCTTTGTATATTGCGAACTAGCTTCCTACTTAATCGTTTGAACTGAATTAGCATACTTGAACTCTTATTTCATTAAAGCTATTATTCATGTTGAACTTAGTATTGTTCTTGAATATTGTGAAAGTGTCTATGCCATTTGATTCGGCTAGACTTATATTATTGAAAAGCGACCCAAACTAATTGATTGGTGCGGGATCTTATATATGACTGAGAAGAACAAACTATAACTTTCGGAGAACCGACGCGCGCACTTGAGTATGATTGATTGTTGTGCATAACGATGGTACTTTAGGCTGATCACCTGTTGTACCTATTTTTATTGGATTTTCAGTTTATTACTGTCAATTCTAGTAGAAGTTCATAGTCCTTAGTGACTGCTCAGTATTCAATTATTTAAAATCTTGAATTGACGTATTATTGAATCATATTGATATTATTCTGTCCTTAGCGACTGTTATTGAGAACTATTGATATTCTTGTTATCCTTGAACTATCAAACCTTGTTATACCTTTTCGAGAATTGGGAATCTTATTACTCACCCTTATTATATATTACTTGCTGGGCAATTTGTGCTCATTCTTGCTTTCCCTAAAACATTTCAGTTAAGGCAGAGCATGGCGAACCTTCGGGCGTTGATAAAGGCAAGGGCAAGGCTACCAACTAGCTTGTCTCTTTTACGTTTTTAAATATTTTAATGTTGTATTAAGATGATGTAGTAAGACTGGTTTTGATTATGTTTAAGCTTAAGTTAGGTTATGTAATAAGTCGTTAATTGATATTATTATGTAATCTATTAAGTACCGTAGGTTGCAAGACTTGGGGGAATAATTATAATAAATGATTGTAAATTATTCTAGAATAGATTTTCCGCTGTGATCGTGTGATATTTAGTTATTATTATCGTGATGTATTACCATGAGCATGTGATGAACCGAATTCGAGAGACCCCGTGACGGTCCTGGAATTTGGGGGCGTCACAGGTTGGTATCAAAGCCGTAGTTATAAACCTTAGGAACGAGTGTCCTTATACTATAACTTAGGCGAACTTAGAAGTTAGGAAGGAGATAAAACTCATGTAGAGTTTTCCTTGAGAGACTTAGTCTGTTATGAAATGTAACTTCATTCTATACAATGAACTTATGTTTTATTTAACATTCTAATGGAGTTGCTGTTTGTTTGTCTCGTGTTTGTGATTGTAGGATGACAGACACAAGGGTACCTAGTAGAGTGGCAGAGGAGGAGCCCAGGGATATACACGTAGTATACGAGGCACCTCTAGAGGCTACACCAGTGCAGGCTGTTGCACCATTCGAGTCTGACGACGAGGACGAGATTGAGATAGAGTCTTATCCGGAGGAGGAGCCGATGGAGTACGAGCCAATGGAGGATGAGCCAGTAGAGGACTCTGATGAGGCTACTATAGAGGAGCAGATGTTAGGAGAGTACGAGGAACGGATCCTAGAGTTAGACTGCAAGATTCAGGAGCTGGAGGCAGAGGCCCACGAGAGAGAGTCTGAGTTCCAGAAGCTGAGGGACGAGGACCACCAGAGGAAGCTGGCTATGCAAGAGTTAGAGGTGGAGATTGCCTACCGTAGGGAGGCAGGGATCCAGATGGGGACTCTGTTTCACAGGTCAGTGGCTAGGAATGTAGATTTGGCAGAGAAGCTAGAAGAGGTTGAGCAGAGGGAACTGAGTGAGAAGACTGAGAAAGAGGCACTCCGTACTCAGCTAGAGTTGGAGGTGATGGATAGGTTACACTTCGAGGAGAAGTGGGAAGCGTCCAATGAGAGAGCTGACGACCTTGAGGACGAGGTCAGGTGCAAGAAGAGAAAGATGAACAAGATGGGGTATGTGTTCCGTTCAGCTTTTGAAAGGGTGATTGATGGTGTGTACCACTACCCGGCAGAACAGGGATAGACTCTACATACCTTGAGCCGAGAGCTGGTTGTGTATATAGCACAGTTGGAGTACAAGAGCGCAGTGGAGCACGGGATGATGTTATGAGATTTCCTTAGTCAGTCTAGTGGTAGTACTAGTTGTGTCTTTATGTATTGTATATACTATGTTGTAATCCCAATCTTTTGTGTAAGATGTGGGATAATGATGTGAACCCCGAGTTAGCTTTTGTTAGAGGGGTAGTATGGTGGTAGGTTGATATATTCCCCATCTTTTGTGATATTAGGGGATATATGTGATAACATTTATAGCAGTATGCTAGGAAAATCATGTAATGAAACGATTTGGCATATGAATATAAATGAAGTTTATTTCGGAAACGTGTTATAGATTTATTCTTTTAGTATTAGAAGAAATACTTAAGTAATATACTTGAATAATAATAAAATGGAAACTTGTGATGCAGATAATGCCGCCCAGATGTAGATTGACTGCACCCGAAGAATCTGTTAACAACGAGAGGGAACAAGTAGACCCGATCCAGAAACTGGTAGACTTGTTAGGAGAAGCCTTAAAGGGAAGGAACAATGAACCCGTTCGCCCGAACCCTCAGACTGTGCTAGTAACAACCTTTAAAGACTTTAAGAGTGTAGGACCCCCAGAGTTCGAGGGAACTACCGACCCAATCGTCGCACAAACGTGGATCAAAGAGATCGAAAAAGCTTTCACTATAGCTAGCATAGGCGAAGATCAGAAGACGGTGTTTGCCACGTACATGATGAGGGGAGAAGCGAACTACTGGTGGGAGGCTAATCAACAAAGAGCTGGAGAAGGGATAATAGCTTGGGATAAGTTTAAGACGCTGTTCTTCAAGAATTACTTCCCGAAGAGTATGAAGAATCGGATGGAGGTGAAATTCTTAGAGTTAAAACAAGGTGAGATGACGGTGGCGCAATACGCGGCTAGGTTTAACCAACTAGCACGATTTGCGGAGCACCAAGTTGGTGATGAAGAGAGAAAGGCTAGACGTTTCGAACAAGGGTTGAAGCCGTGGCTATTCAATAAGGTATCAGTTCTTCAAATTGATTCCTTTGCAACATTACTAGAGAAGGCAATCATTGCGGAAGGTGGCAGTGAGGCCTTAAGTCTGTATAACAAAGAAAATAAAGGAAAGAATGCTGGAGGAGAGAATCGTACGGGAGGAAGCAGTAGCGGAGGAAGCAACTTGGGAAAGAGAAAGTGGGAGAATAACAACAACAACAAAAACAACAATAATCAATTAGGGAATTTTCGTGGAGGTTTCAAGAAGAGGGCTGAAGGATGCCCGAAGTGTGGGAAGAATCATCAGGGCGAGTGCTGGAAGGGACGTGGCACTTGCTACAACTACGGACAGGAAGGGCACAGCTCGCCCAACTGTCCGATACCAAAGAAGTTACAAGGATGCTTTGCGTGTGGCTCGACGGAGCACCGAATTAAGGACTGCCCAAAGAAAGGAAGTGGCGGGGGTAGTAATCAACAAGGAGGCAACAAGCTGATGATCGGTGGACCGACACAATCCAACTGCCCAACCGCCAGAACCTTTAACATGACCGTCCAAGACGCCGTGGCTGCGAAGGACGTGGTGTCAGGTATAATCCCAATCAATGATATAAATTCTTATGTATTATTTGATTCGGGTGCCACCTGTTCTTTTGTATCTGAAGAATTTGCTAGTAAACTTAGTACACGCCGTGAACAATTAAAAAAACCTTTAGTCATAGAAATTGCTAATATGGAAGTGATCCCTGTAGAATACATTTATCGAGATTGTCACGCAAACATTAGAGGACATGAACTGAGTGTAGACTTGATTCCTATTAGACTGGGAGAATTTGATGTGATACTAGGAATGAATTGGTTGTATAACCATGCTGCGATAATTGACTGTCAGAACAAATGTGTGAACCTTCAGACTCCGAGTAAGTCTAAGGTAGTGTTTTATGGTAGCTCATCTCTTAAGCAATCGTGTTGCGTTACGATGATGCAGGCCAAGAAATTATTAAGGAAAGGATGCATAGGATGTTTAGCTTACATCGTTGATACTCAGAAAAAGGGAGTATAAATTAAAGATATATCCATAGTGAATGAATTTATAGATGTGTTTCCGGACGATCTGCCTGGTCTTCCGCCAGACAGAGAAATCGAATTCATAATAGACTTAGCACCGGGAACGGCACCGATTTCGAAAGCTCCATATCGTATGGCGCCAGTAGAAATGAAGGAATTGATGATACAATTGCAAGAGTTGTTGGATAAGGGTTACATTCGACCGAGTGTTTCTCCTTGGGGAGCACCAGTACTATTCGTTAAAAAGAAGGACGGATCGATGAGACTCTGTATCGATTATCGAGAATTGAACAGAGTAACGATCAAGAACCGATATCCGCTACCGAGGATAGACGACTTATTTGATCAACTGAAGGGAGCAAAGTGTTTCTCAAAGATTGACCTATGAACAGGATATCATCAACTGAAAGTGAGGGATGAGGACATACCAAAGACTGTGTTTCGAACCCGTTATGGACACTACGAGTTTTTGGTAATGTCATTTGGATTGACTAATGCTCCGACAGCATTTATGGACTTGATGAACCGAGTTTTCAAGCCATACTTGGATAAAATTGTAGTGGTTTTTATCGACGACATTTTGATCTACTCGAAGACAGAGGAAGAACACGCCGAACATCTAAAGATTGTTTTGGAGGCACTAAGGAAGGAGAAGATGTATGCAAAATTTTCTAAGTGCGAATTTTGGATGGAGAAGGTTCAATTCTTAGGCCACGTGGTGGATAAGAATGGAATCGCTGTAGACCCTGCGAAGGTTGAAGCAGTAAGTAATTGGAAACAACCGAGAACACCGACGGAGGTAAGAAGTTTTTTAGGGCTAGCTGGGTACTATCGAAGATTCATCCAAGATTTTTCTAAGATAGCAACCCCGCAGACCAATTTGACTAGAAAGACGGTGAAATTTGTATGGACCGACAAATGTGAAGAGAGTTTTCAGGAATTGAAGAAGAGATTGAGCGAAGCACCTGTACTATCATTACTAGATGATGCGGGAAATTTTGTGGTGTATAGTGATGCATTGCACAAGGGACTTGGCTGTGTGCTTATGCAGCACGGTAAGGTTATTGCATATGCATCACGACAATTGAAGGATTATGAAAAACGATACCCTACTCATGACTTAGAGTTAGCGGCAGTAGTTTTTGCGTTAAAGATATGGAGGCATTATTTGTACGGAGAAAAATGTGAGATATACACGGACCATAAAAGTCTGAAGTATATCTTCACACAGAAGGAGTTGAACATGCGGCAGAGGACGTGGTTAGAATTAATCAAAGACTATGATTGCGATATTCTTTATCACCCCGGGAAGGCGAATGTGGTTGCCGACGCTCTAAGCAGGAAAGGAAGGGAGAAGTTGTTTAATTTGACGACTCAGGAAGAATTGATAAGAGAGATGGAGAAATTGGAAATAGAAGTGAAAGAACCAGAGAAGCTTAGAGAGAAGTTGTTTGTAATGGAAGCTCATCCGACATTGTTGGACAGAGTAAAGGAAGCTTAGGAAAAGGATGAAGAGTGTGAGAAAATCCGAAAGAGGATCACAGAAAATGAAGAAGAGAAATTTTGAATGGATAAAGACGGTATCTTGAGATTTGAAGAAAGAGCATGGGTACCAGCAGTAACCGAGTTGAGGGAAGAGGTTTTGCACGAGGCACACAATACGACATATTCCGTTCATCCGGGAGGCACAAAGATGTACCGAGATCTAAGACAATATTTTTGGTGGCCTAATTTGAAACGGGAAGTCGCAGAGTACGTCAGTAGATGTTTGACTTGCCAACGCCTTAAAGCAGAGCATCAACGGCCGAGTGGTTTACTACGACCGTTGGAAATACCAGAGTGGAAATGGGAGCATATTACGATGGACTTCGTGGTAGGACTTCAGCTACGCGGAAAGGTTATGATGCCATTTGGGTTATCGTGGATCGACTAACCAAGATCGCACATTTTCTACCAATCAAGATCCACTACAGTTTGAACCAATTAGCGAGTCTGTATGTAAAAGAGATTGTTTCACGACATGGAGTGCCGGTATCAATTGTCTCTAATCGAGATCCGCGATTCACGTCCAATTTTTGGAAGAGTTTGCAAGAGAGAATAGGAACACAGTTGAGGTTGAGTACTGCTTACCATCCTCAGACCGACGGACAGAGTGAGCGAACGATACAAATGCTGGAGGACATGCTTAGGACTTGCGTGATGGATTTTAAGGGAAATTGGGACGACCACCTACCCTTAGTCGAATTTGAGTATAATAATAGTTACCATGCGAGTATCGGCATGCCACCGTACGAAGCTCTTTACGGAAGAAAGTGCAGAACGCCATTATGTTGGGACGAAGTCGGAGAACGACGAATACTCGGACCAGAGTTAGTACAACAAACCGCAGACGTGGTGACAGTGATAAGAGCCAGATTAGTAGCAGCTCACGATCACCAGAAGAAATACGCAGATTTGCATCGGCAGGACCGAGACTTCAAAGTCGGTAGTTTTGTCTTCTTGAAAGTATCTCCATGGAAAGGAAAGATCCGTTTCGGCAAGAAAGGAAAATTGAGTGCAATATTTATAGGACCGTTCGAGATACTGAAGCGAGTGGGCGAAGTGGCATACAAAGTTGCGTTACCACCCGAGTTGGAGCACATCCACAACGTATTTCACATTTTCGTGTTGCGACCGTACAAGGCCGACTACAAACATGTGATTTCTTACGAGCCCATTCAAGTGGAGAAGAACTTGGTGTATGAAGAAATTCCTGTCCAGATATTAGATAGGAAAGAGCAAACCTTGAGAAATAAAATTATTTCGTCTGTAAAAGTACTTTGGCGTAACAACGATGTCGAGGAGGCAACGTGGGAATTAGAAGATAGGATAATGAGGGATTATCCCCATTTATTTGTGTAACCTCGTAGCAATTCCGGGACGGAATTTTTATAAGGGGGGAGGATGTAATACCCGAGAATTTTTATATATTATGAAATAAATATATTAATGGGAATGAGAATTTATTTGAATATAATGATTTTGTGTTATGAGAATGATTAATTCAACTATATTAAATTGAATAATTATAATAATTGAGAAATTGATGGAGTTTACGATAAACTCGATGAAATGCCTTGTGTGGCATAGTGACGTAATATTAACGATTATATTAACTTAAGCGAACAATTAATTTATATTAATTGTTAATCGTAAAATATTAATTAATTGTCATCGTAGAATAATTGTTATAAAGTATTAATGGTGATTGATTAATAATACGTGATTATTATTATTGCAAGAAATATAATAATAATAATGAGCAACGTGTCTATAATATAATAAGATTTATATTAAAGTAATGATTAATCATATAAGGGTTAATTAAATTGTTATGAAGATTAATAATTATATTGATTGATAAAGGATGTGTGTATATTATTAATTACTATTTAATTAATAAGATGAGTAATTCTATGTGCAAGCATGCGAATTAAATGTGTAACATATAGTAGCTAACTATGTATTATGTGTAGTGTATTATAACACTATTATATGGTAAGGCTTATTGAATTATGGGAGTTACATGATAATGCCTATGTGACATGTGAGTATACAGTAAAAGAATATAACATGGATTATATATGTGTAAATTAATTGTATCACATTGCCATGTTAAAAGTATATTGTGACTTAAAAGTATATATTATATAATCTAAGTGGACTTGTATAATATATCATGACATATTGTAAACTATTAATTTTAATAAAGTGAGACATCATGAATATATGGTGAACAATTTAATAATAAATGAGATAATGTAATGTGATAACATCCGATTAAATTATACCAGTATGATAAAAATGTACATGAATTATATGTGTACAAGTCACACTTACTACATTATGTGAATCCATGTTAGTATCATTAGAATTACATTGTAACTATAATTGTGGCCTAATTATATAGTATATATACATGTAACATATTTTGGCATAAGTATTGTGTATATATACAAATTCTAGAATGCTGATATATGGCCTTGTCCCAATATAATAGTCACTCTCTTTCTCCTTCACGTGTATGGCAAAAAGGCTAAGGCCTATTCTCCCCATTCTTCTCCCAAGCTTAGCTAGCAATGATCAATGGGGAGTGGTTTTGATGATGAGATTTACCAACCATTTACCAACTCCCTCTTATCTAGCATGCAATCCATTCATCTGTTAGTTTGATTTGCAATATAATTGCATTGTCTGTGTAATAATTCGTCTATAAATAGTAGCCATGTTTCTTCACATTTCTTTTGCTGAGATTTTATTTGATTTGATAAGTTGAGAGCATATACATATATCAGTATAATAGCATTGTGAAGTAGCAGCAAGTTCAATTATCTAACAGAGGTATAATTATCTTTCCATGTTCTTCATTCCTGTTTTATATTTTGCTTACTGTCAAAATTTCTAATTCTTGATTTTGATTTCAATTCATGCTAGATTGGATTAGGACATGTTCTTAGTTGCTATATACACTTATAAACATGTTTAAGCCATAATGTGGCTGCTTAGAAAAGTTTTTGTGAAGTAATTTTGTGATTTGGGATAATGTCTGCCGAAGCAGACTGCAGTCTGGCCAGAACCAGGGGTGGCACAGCTGCGCCGGTTTGGCCTTAGTATGCTGCGCAGCTGCGCAGGACACTGTCTGTAGATTTTGAATTGTTGTTTCCTACTTGATGTTTGCTACATGATAGTTGATGAAATAAAATAGAACAAGCATGCTGATATGGTTAATACATATATATTGACTTGTTAAACTAGAACGAGCATTTTATATTCGGATCGCTTGCATAAACGATGAAGTGATAGATTTTTCAAAATAAACTTAGGATTTCAAAATGGACGTTGATTCGTTATATCCATTTTAGACATTCTGACTTGTGAGACATATTGGTATGACCTAGACACACACGAAATGCATATTGACTTAAGTATATATGTATCGTGATATGATATGAACATGTGAACACAACTAGTGCACCTTTCTAACAAAAATACAAGTTTTGGAGGTTGATATTGACATGTAAAGACCATACACACATTCTGATTTTTGGAACATGTTTGATAGAACTTGTAGACTTGCTAAGGTATCATTCATGTTTGCCTACTATGTTACATGTAGTGAAACCAAATTTGCGTAAATAAGCATGTTTTCAAACTAATGATAATGATAGTTGCATATATGTGATATGAAAACTCATGAACATGTTTACTACAAGTTATGTGAACATTTTAAGTGTTTAAAAAGCGAGCATGTTAGACCTTATGAGTTCGTATCCTTGAATGGCTTTAAATTATTGAAAGTGTTAACTTAGAATCTATTGCATGTATATTTGAAACGAGGAAAGGTTGTACAAACATAAAAGTATCTTTTAATATGTTTATATGATATGTGGTATTGTTGGCTTGCATGACCGGACAGAAACCATAAGGCACAGCTCAGCCTTGGCTTGGCCAAAGGGCTGAGCAGCTGCGCAGCTGCGCTGTCCCTAGGCTTAGCCATGGCGCAGCTGCGCCGGCCTGGAATCAGAAGCCATGCAGTTTGACAATCTGATTTTGGACAGATAGCTTATATGATGCCTACATTGCTAGAAATGGTTTACACCCTACTGATATGTGTATATATGTGAGGATTAAGTAACATGATAATGTTTAACTTATATAATGGAAGCCCATAGGTCAAGGGATCATAGCTACTTGAACATGATGAGTTGCTATAATATCATTTATGTTATAACTATGTACTTGATTCATAATAACATATAATCTGATTTCATGTCATATGAGAATAAGTATGACATATGACTAAGATAGTAACATTTATGTATATTGAGTAATAAGTTATGTAACGGATGTGTTAACTAATGAAAATCCTATACTTATAATACACTATAAATAGGATTCAAAAGTGTTGAATTACTTTACGTGGATAAACTATGCTAAAGGCAAGTTTCCTAATTTACACTCTTTTACGGTGCAAGTATTCTATCTTTGTATATTGCGAACTAGCTTCCTACTTAATCGTTTGAACTGAATTAGCATACTTGAACTCTTATTTCATTAAAGCTATTATTCATGTTGAACTTAGTATTGTTCTTGAATATTGTGAAAGTGTCTATGCCATTTGATTCGGCTAGACTTATATTATTGAAAAGCGACCCAAACTAATTGATTGGTGCGGGATCTTATATATGACTGAGAAGAACAAACTATAACTTTCGGAGAACCGACGCGCGCACTTGAGTATGATTGATTGTTGTGCATAACGATGGTACTTTAGGCTGATCACCTGTTGTACCTGTTTTTATTGGATTTTCAGTTTATTACTGTCAATTCTAGTAGAAGTTCATAGTCCTTAGTGACTGCTCAGTATTCAATTATTTAAAATCTTGAATTGACGTATTATTGAATCATATTGATATTATTCTGTCCTTAGCGACTGTTATTGAGAACTATTGATATTCTTGTTATCCTTGAACTATCAAACCTTGTTATACCTTTTCGAGAATTGGGAATCTTATTACTCACCCTTATTATATATTACTTGCTGGGCAATTTGTGCTCATTCTTGCTTTCCCTAAAACATTTCAGTTAAGGCAGAGCATGGCGAACCTTCGGGCGTTGATAAGGGCAAGGGCAAGGCTACCAACTAGCTTGTCTCTTTTACGTTTTTAAATATTTTAATGTTGTATTAAGATGATGTAGTAAGACTGGTTTTGATTATGTTTAAGCTTAAGTTAGGTTATGTAATAAGTCGTTAATTGATATTATTATGTAATCTATTAAGTACTGTAGGTTGCGAGACTTGGGGGAATAATTATAATAAATCATTGTAAATTATTCTAGAATAGATTTTCCGCTGTGATCGTGTGATAATTAGTTATTATTATCGTGATGTATTACCATGAGCACGTGATGAACCGAATTCGAGAGACCTCGTGACGGTCCTGGAATTTGGGGGCGTCACACTGATCCCCCTAAGTACGAGTTAAGGTCCATAGTCTAAATGACTGTTAAAGATTTTAAATACAAATATTTATAACCTAGGACAAAGTTCAATGTCTTATGACTCTCATCTGATTTCAATATTCGAAATTCTAAGTAATGATGAAAGAATTATTATTCAATTCTTTATAAAGGAAACGTTATTCAAATCTAATGAAGTTATTTCATTATGTCTTTATTATTGTTGTATTCCAGTGAGCTGTTGTTTGCTCACTCTTGCAATTTTAAATAACCATTGCAGCTAAAGTTGAAAGTGTTGACGCTCCGTCAACTAGTAAGGGCAAAGGCAAGATGAACAAGTGAAGATTTGTTTTATTGATCTATGTTTGTAATAAGACTTTATGTTATGATGATTATTTCCCGCACTATTTATTTGATGTTAATGTTAGGTAAACTTTGGGATATTTTGGATAAAGTTGTAATCCTTTTTATAAGGAAGATTTCAAGTTTTTATAAAGGTTGTAATTTATCTCGCAATTCTTTATTATTGGGTAGATGTATGTTCTATTTAGAAAGTGAGCACCAAATCTTGGGAAAACGAAGTACCTGAATTTAGGGGTGTCACAATAAGGATCCCATTTCAAAGGTATATAGCCTTGTGTGTGCACAACAAACTATATATAAATAAATAGGTAGACAACTCTTGTCAATTAAATCATTATGTAACTCCTTGTATTTTGTCTCTTAAATCATAATGGTCAAGTGTGTGCACATCCGAACTAAATGATCTAAGTTAAGTCACACCCAGCATTTTCATGTAAGTGAAGAGAAAAATACAGCCCTTGTGTGTGCACAACAAATCAATAATGTTCAATTATTTATAAACATTTAATGTAATAAAATAACATCTTAAATATTTAATATTTACCTTGTGTGTGCACAACAAACTCATATTAAATATTTAATAATCTATTGTTTTACCATGCTAGAAGGCGATGTTCGATATTCCAACTATCTTTGAACGTTACAATTTAATATAATTTAATTGAGGGTTTTGTTATTAATTTGTCTCATCTTGTTTAGCCCTATATGTAAAAAATACATGTCATATTAATTAACATGCGAAGCATGTTGTATAATATATAAAATATATATAGTAAGCATGCACATATAGATTACTTTATTCTGCTCGGATTGATTATGGACTTTCTTCTAGTTTGGTTCACTAGAGCCACCAAGTGGACCAAAAGGTCAAACCTAAGAGTGCAAGCATAAAATTTAAATATAACTATTACATTTAAATCACGGGCTCCATTACAAACGGGTCTTCATGCGCTCATTGCCCCTTGGTCTCCAATTCTTCATGTAATTCTAATTAATACTATTACATAGACTATTTACATAAATAGAAACATTGATCAGCAGTCAAGGGGAAGTGCATAAGAGGAAAATAGAATTTATATCAAGAAAAATTAGAGAAGACGAGGTACGCAGACCCCATGTAATAAAACAAATACATTTATGCATCCAACTAAAATAAAATTCAATCACATTGGTCAATAGTCCATAATCAATCCCATTTATTATCATACACATCACCATATACATCAATAAATAATATTCATCTCATGAATAATAAACATTCAATATATATATTGATATCATTTAGTGGGCAATATTAGTTAACATAAAATCCAATTTTGAATCAAAATAAACTCCTTTATTTTAATCCAATTTTAAATCAAAATAAACTCCTTTATTTTAATCCAATTTTAAATCAAAATAAACTCCTTTATTTTAATTAATCATGGAATCCAATTCCAAGTAAATATAAACTCCTTTATTTTAACTTTAAAAAAATGTTTTTGGAAAAAGCAAAATATGTGGAATCTAATTCCTTATCAAAATAAACTCATTTATTTTGATTAATGTAAAATCATATTTCATGTATAAATAAACTCTTTTATTTAAGGAAACATGGAATCCCCTTTCCTAATCACAAATAAACTCCTTTATTTATAAGAAACATCGAATTCAATTTTAACTCCAATTAGTTATCATGGAATCCAATTCCAACTAGAATTAGTTAACATCTAATTAAATTTTAATTAAAATAAATATCTTTATTTTAATCCAATTCCAAATAAAAATAAAATACTTTATTTAAATTTAGAATTACTGAAAAAAAAAATATTTTAATTAAATTTCAAATCAAAATTAAACTTTTATCATAATTTGAAAAATAAAAAAATTCAAATTCTGCGTTGCGGCGCTGCGGCTCCGTGTTTGTACTCAAAACGGGTGATGCGGCGTTGGATTTGTGTTGCGATGCAGCGCTGCGGCGTTGCTGGGCATGGGAAATTTTTCAGCTTCGCGAATTGCACATGTTTTCTCCAAAAACATGATTTTTTGCTAATAATTATGCCAAAAAAATTGTTCTAAATATATATCAAATCTAAACAATTAATAACTCGTATAAATGTTTGGCTCTGATGCCACTGTTAGGTTTGTAAGATTCATGAACGTAATTAAATTGCATAAAATAAGCGGAAGCATGGTAAATCATAGTTTTAAAATTTTGCAAACCATATACCCCGATCATCATTTATGCACATTTACTAATTAAACGAAATAGATGGAGAATAGATTCATACCCTTGAAGATTCCATCTTCCTTAGGTATGAGTTCAATTTCAAATCCTTTTCGCGTTCTACTTGAATCCACTAGGTTGATTCCTTCCTTTGATCAACGTTAGCCACCCAAATATTTGGCCTCTAGAGGTGATCCACCAAGGAAGAACAAAAATTCAAGAAAAAATGTGTTTGGCAGAACCCTAGTTTCTATCTCTATAGAAAAGGTGTACTTTCCCAACTATTGGAATAAAGTGTGTAACCATATTCCATAATAAGACTTTCTTATTTATAGATGTAGGCAATCCTCCTAAATCATGGTTTCATATTAATTAATTAAACCCTTTTAATTACTTAGGCTTCCCAATTCTATTGGGAATAATTAAACTATTTTAATTAATTAGCCTCCTAATCTTATTAGGAATATATATATATATATATATATATATATATATATGAGTGAGTATATTTTTAATTAATTCTCAAACTCCTTTAGAAATTAAATAAATACTAATAATAATAATAATAATAATAAGACTCCTCTTATTAATTTATATTTAATATTTCTAAAATATTAAATAATAAATATTAAGCTATTTAATTTATTCTATCATCATAGATTAAATTAAATATACTTAAATTATTATTACGATTATGTCATTTGTTTCTTTAATAAATATTCTTCCTTTTATGGTGTGACCGTTTAGATTCTCCATATTAAACTGGTTGTGAATAAATCAATTGGAACAATTATAATCTTATTTAAATAAATAAATTAAACTAATAATTTATTTAAATAAATAATATTTATTCTACAAGAAGAGTAAGCCCCCTTAGCGATCAACGACTTTCTAGATAATATAGATTTTAACATTAATCATAAAAGAACCTTGAGTAAATAGTTATCGTACAATTCAATCATTCCACCATACAATGTCCTAATTAAATATAAGACATGAAATTACTGTCAAAACTTATTTTATTTAATTATATGTATTTCGATCTTTAAATGCACAACTCCAAATAATGCAAATTAGAAAATCCTTTCTAATTTCATTCCACCTTGGCCAAGAATTCCTGGGTTGTCATTTATCGAATCACATATGACATATCTATTCTTTTACTAGAAGTGATAGATTCTTTATTGATCATTCATTATCTCCATATATAACTTATTACACCCAAGCATACCCTCTAATATACCCTAAGGGTCTTAAGGGACATGTCAAAGTATAACTCATCACACACACGATACTATGATGATCTCAAGTCTAAGGATCACTTGTACTACTATCACTGTAGGAATTCCTATTAACAGGCAAGTAAAACTTCATTAGGTATTTCTTAGCGAGCCACGTTCAATGAACTTATTCTCCAATAAGCACCTACATACTTGCTTTTGTGTCTCCACACAAATGATCAAGAGATCAGTCATCCTCATCCAATAAGCAAGCAACGTATGTACCAATCTATCCGGATTCACTAATCCCCTTTTTAGTAATTCAACAATTGGGAATAATTTTAGTTTTTAAGTTATCTAAGAATTTAGATTTCATTAGCATGATCATCATCATGATTCTAAAAGCAGTGCTTAAAACTATTGGTTTATCACATATTATAATAACAATATCATGTAGATAAATAAATGCCTATAAATTAACAATTATTTTATTATTAAATGAACAAGATTGTTACAAAGTATATGCTTTATCATCAAACATGATTGGCTTGTGTGCATACTACTTTCAGTTTTGTCAAATTCGTTTTCAAAGTTTCAAGTTCCTTTCAGAAAATGCACAATAAAGTAAACTAAAGCAACTAAGCAACTCGTGATATGCAAAGAGACTCTAGACCACATGTCATACTCATTTTCATGCATGACTAAGCCAAATCGGCCAACGTGTTACAACTCATCAGATTATAGTAGAAAGTCATTATCCAGTTCTGGTGCACGGCGCAGCTGCGCAATTTTGAACTGCAAAAGCGGCGCAGCTGCGCCCTTCCTGGATAGTTCTAGGAAAGGCTTTGCATCAGCAGAACTCAGCAACCCATGCACGAAATTCTTCACTTATCATGCTTAAAATCAATCACATTGTTCCCATACATGCATATGAACTTAATTAATCATCATGATAGTAATGTACAACACAATTCACAAGAAATTTTCTGAATTTCCAACAATTCATCAAACTCAAAATTAAGAACATGTTTGACATTAATGCTACCTCTTGAGATTGAATTGCTACTTCTTGCTCCTAAACACTGATTACTCTCCAATCTAGTAGTACTCACTCTCCAATTTAAATTATCAGACAATCTAACAGATGAATTATGAAGAGAAGAATCTCAATTTATAGAAAATCCAATACCCATACAAAGCTTTTGTCCACCATTTTGAACTAGCAGGAAGAAGAAGAAGATGGTGGGTAATGAGAAGTTGGTGGAATAGTTTCCACACAGTATTTAACCCACTCCCTTCTCCATCATCACCATTTCCCTGAGTTTGGGCAAGGTAGGAGTAGCTTAGGCAAATGGCCTATTCACGTGTGAAGAAGAAATGAGATACTGAATATGGGACAACTGTAATGCTTGAGAAAATCGAACTTTTATGTAAATAAATTTTATTTGATTTATTGAATAAAATTATAATATATGTTTATTAAAGTGAGTAAACTAGTTAAAGGTCGTTCTATGACCTAGAAGATGTGAATGTGGTTAGCATTCTGGCTACGTACTATAATTAAATCATGTGAATTTTTAAGACGAAAATAAAAGTTTTTCGAGAAATTTTCAAAAATCACTATTCATCCGTTTCTGCTCGGGAATTATTTATAAATTTTCGAGAAATAAGTAATGATAGGATTGGAAGACAAGATGGAATATTTAATAATATTTTGCTTATAGTTCGTGAAGTTTTTACTTGAGGACTTAATGTGACAAACGAGAATTTCGTAATTTATTTTAAATATTTATTGAATTAAATAAATATTATTGACGATTTATTTATTGAGTTAAATAAATATTTGATGGAGTTGTGGTAGATTAATTTAATTATATGTGTTACATTGATTAAATTAATGTGGAGTAATTTTATAATTCAAAGTATGAATTTAATTGAGATTATTTAATTAAATGAATTATTTAATAATTAGAATGTTATCCTAATTAATTTAATAATTAATTATAGATTTAATGATTTGTCATAATTAATAAATGAGAATTTTAATTATGTGATGATGTGATTTAACGTGTAATATCTCCTTTTATTTAATTGATTTAAATAATGATTATTTGATTAATTAAAGTGTGACAAATAAACTATATAATAAACATTTAATGAAAAAAGTTGGGAAGGAGCCTTTTTGTAACCAAGCCAAACAAGGCCTTGGGAACATGGGTAACTGCTAGGCCATAATGCATATAACTGATACCCACGTATATCAATTATACGCATTATATCATCAGTCTTGTATGAATTCTATTTCCTAAGTCTAAAATTTTAAGTGAGGGTCAGAGAGAATTTGAGAGAGAGCTTATGGATTGAAGAAGAGATTTGGAGAACCAAAAAGAAGATTCTAACAATTTAAACAAGAAAGCAAGGGGTAATCTCTTAATCTCAGTTGTTAATTTACGTTATTATATTTTCTCCATGAAAGCCAGTTGAGTTCTCTTATAATTGAAATTCATGAGTTATTGTGTATTACTTGATGTTAGATGTTTATAATGCATGCATAACCTAATTGTATGTGATTTATATCTATTTTAGAGTAATTAATCCATGGAATCATGTTTTAATTGGATTTTTATGAGTTACATAGTATAAACATATGAATATGGCCTATATATACAAAATTTCATGCTTTAATTGTTTATTAAAATTTAAATTGATGGTTGATTATGATTAGGCATGTAAAAACGAAGAGAACGAAGTTTAAACGGATGGTTTCGATGTTATAACGAATCTGTAATGAAGGATTTCATGAAAACTAACGAAACTATGAAAAATAAAAACATAAAATTTATGTGTTCTAATTTGATTGTTTATGTAATTTAAGTTGTTAAAAGCATGCTAAGAAGGTTATTAAATGTTTCTGTTAAGTTCAGAATGTATGGGTAACATTAAATTTGTTGTTTGAGCTTAATTTTGGCATTTTTTTGGCTTTCCTTTGTGTTCATTGTAAGCACTGTTAGACTCCACTGCGACTTGGCACCGCAGCGTCGGTTTTGTGAAGAAATTGAGCGCTGCAGCGCCAAGCCAGTGCTGGCTGATGTAGTCATGGCGCTGCAACGCTGGTTCTGTGAAGGAACCCAACGCTGCAGCGCCAGGCCAAAGACTTGGCTGACGTGGCACGTCGTCGTGGTGCCGGTTCTATGATGGAACCCAGCGCTGCAGCGCCAAGCCAAGCAGCCGGCTGACGTAGGCTCCGCGCTGCAGCGTCGGTCCCCAGTGCAAACTGGGCGCTACAGTGCCGGCCAGCAGAATGACCTGGAGAAATTTATTTAAGTGTTCAAAGTTCAAAAATGTTTTTTAAGATTAATTTAATGAACATAATAATGTGTTAAGCATATATTGAAATGTTATTAGCTTGTCAATAAAGTTTTACTTGATTAATTGATAAGTTAAATACGTGATGTAAACTCGTTATTCAGAAAGTCTAATAACGTGTTCAAGAACTGGTGTTTGTGATTTGATCAGACTTAGAATTAATTGGTATTGTGAATGTAATGATATATAGGATTAATTAAGGAACGTGAATTATAATTGTATCTTGCGCACGAGGCAAGTTTGCTATCCTTGATTCATTATTGCTATACAAGTTTTCTTATACCATCTTGATTACATTTACGCAAGTTATAACTCCTATTCCTTTTACTGAGCAAGTTCCTACTCATATTTATTCAAGTTATGATTCCATATGAAATATCTTAATTCTTTTGAAGTTATACTTCGGTTATACAATGCTTATTCAATTGTACACCTTTGAGATTACTTATTTCATTTAAGTATCAATTTTATTGTTGAACCTTGTAAGACTAGCGAACTCTTATTGATTCGACTAGTCCATAGCTGATGAACGTTCTAAATTCTAGAACTGTTATTGAGCTTATCCAAATCAAACTTTCTTTGTTGCGGACTCTGATGTCAAACTGAGATGAACAATCCTTTATAGGGGATTATTTACGCGTTAGCGTTGAGATGATGTGCACATACATGGTATTAAGGGCTGATCCCCCTAAGTACGAGAAGTAAGGTTTATATAGTCTTATGACTGTTAAAGGTTTAAAGTAGAAATACTTGACAACCTAGGACATTGTTCTTGGTCTTATGACCCTTAGATATACTTTTGATTCTTGTATTCATTTCTTGATTCAAAAGCCGAGCTTTCTATTATTCAGAACTCTTTGATTTCCCGCATATTATTATTACTGTTATATTGGTATACTTGTGGGCAATCGTTGCTCACACTTGCATAATAACATTGCAGCTAAGATTGAAAGAACTGACGAGCCTTCCACTAGCAAAAGCAAGGGCAAAGCTAACAAGTGATGATAACTTATTATTTATTTATGAATGAATTGTTTAAGACTTATGTTGTGATGTTTAAGACTTATTTATTTCTTTATGTTCCGCACTCGATGTATTAAGGTTAGATGACCTGGGATTTATTTATTCAGTTGTTGTAATCTCTTAAAGGGAGGATTTTTATTTATTTCATGAGTTGAATTTATTATGGGTAGATAGATATGTTATATTAGGATAGTTGACACCAAATCCTGTGAAAATGAAGTACCCGGATTTGGGGGTGTCATAAGTTGGTATCAGAGCCAGGTTATAAATCTTAGGTGGGCGAAAACCTTAGGGTAGTAGCCTTTTAAAGAGATCGATAACATAGTGGTGATAAACTCTTATCGAGTTCTAAGAAAGATAATAAAAGACTTTATATGCTTATGTGATTAAATATTTGCTCGTGAGTATCGATTATCATCACGTAGTAACTAAGACTTAAAATTTTGATTGTCAGGATGTCGGATGTTGGAGGATCCACTCAGCCTAGGGAGGTTGAGCCCCGAGTGGCTAGAGAGGAGGAGCCCCGAGATATTCATACAGTCTAGAAGAAGTTGGTTTGTAGAGAGCCATCTTTATTGATCACTGTTGTTAGTCAGAAGCATAAGCCAGCATTTGATTCAGAGGAGGACTCTGAAGAGACAGAGGTTAAGGCTGAAATTGAGGAGGAGGATGAGGACCCTGATGACTTTCCACCAAACTCTATCAGTGTCGAGATGTACGACAAGCTGTATGACCGTAACATAGAGTTACATGATACTATTTGAGAATTGAAGGAGCAGACAGTTACACAACGGACTACTATCGAGCAGAAGGATGGTGAGATTAAGAATTTGGATATACTTCTTGGAGACGTGGAGTGGAAATTGGTCCATGCAGAGGGCCAAAATGAAGAGAAATCAGTTGAGATAGAGGAACTGAAGAATGACTTGCGAGAGGAGTCAGCGAAGTGTGCTAGAGCAGAGGACGCTTGGATGAAGGCTTCACGACGTGCAGACCTTGCTGAGGACAACGATCGGGCGGAGAAGGCTAAGATCGAGGAGACGAACTATACATTCCAGACAGCGATTGATAGGGCCCAGAATCGGGTGTTCTATTCTCCAATACAGTTCGAGGACTTACCTTAGTACATGCTGGACTGTAGGACGTTGGTCTGTATTATGGAAGAAGAGCGTAGAGAACCTGTTCGACGTCTGAGTAGGCCGTGATAGGAAAAGTATAAGTTATGTGAATATTTTATTGTAGTTAATAATGTTAATTTTGATGTGATTATAAACAACAAAATATGATGATGATTTAAATCCTGAAGATTCTTTATCTCGGGATAGTTGATGTAAATAGGAGTGATGCTATCTTGTTTTGTTTAAAACTTTTGAATGAATAAAATATCAGAGTTTATTTGAGATGAAATGTGTTAAGTGATTATATTAAAGTATTTAAGTTAAGTCTTAAATATTTAAGGAATTGAGTAACGATCTAATAAGTGTAAATCTTAAACAGAAATATATCGTCAAGAAGACGCCAAATCAACAACCAGCCTAGGAAGGGTCAACCAATGACAACGATGCCAATGCCAACGCTAATCCTGTCCAGCAGTTGGTCAATCTCTTAACGGGAGCACTTGCCAACCAGTAGCAGGCTCCACAGTACACGTCGTTCAATGACTTCAAAGCGGTTGAACCGCCAGAGTTCAAGGGATTTATGAACACAATCGAAGCTCAGACGTGGGTTATGGAGATGGAGAAGGTATTTGACGTCGCTAGGGTTAACAAAGAGCAGAAGACTGCCTTCGCAACATTTATGCTGAAGGCAGAGGCCAGCTATTGGTGGCAGGGAAACAAGGTCAGGGGAGGACAGGGTGTGATCACATTGGATAAACTTAAGGAAATGTTCTTCGAAATGTACTTCCCGACGAGCTCTCAGAACAAGATGGAGGTTCAGTTTCTAGAGTTAAAGCAAGGTAATATGTCTGCGCTAGACTATAGTGCGAAGTTTAATGAGTTGGCTAGGTTCATAACTTATCAAGTGAACACAGATGAGAGGAAGGCTAGGAGATTTGAACAGGGACTGAAGCCCTGGTTGTACAATAAAGTGTCAATGTTCTAGTTGAATACTTTTGGTAGAGTACTGGAGAAGGCAATTATCGCAGAAGGTGGAAACGATGCTCTGACCAGGTACAACTAATAGCTTAAGAAGAAGAAGAATGAAGGTGAGAGTAACAAGGCTAGTGGCAGCAATACTGGGGGCGGTAACAGTTTGAAAAAAAGATAGAATGACAGCACATCGACTGGGAATCAGCAAGGGAGTCAGCAGAAGAGGTTGGAGGCTTGTCTGACTTGCGGAAAGAATCACTTGGGGGTCTGCGTGAAGGGGAAGAGGGTCTGCTATAATTGTGGTCAGGAAGGCCACATCGCACCCAACTGCCCTAATCCTAAGAAGGGCGCCTATTTCACATGTGGGTCAAAGGACCATCTGGCAAGGGACTGTCCTAAGAAGGTATCAGGAGGGCAGGAGCAGGTGGAAATAAATGAACCAGCGGTGGCAAAACTCTGACCATCACGGGACCGACACCAACCAACTGACCTACCTCCAGGACTTTCAACATGACCGTGCAAGATGTTGTACAGTCACATGATGTGGTGTCAGGTATCATTCCGATCATTAATGTTAATTCATATGTGTTATTTGATTCGAGTGCTACTTGCTCATTTATATATGATAACTTTGCTAAGAATTTAGAATTGCCTAAGGATGAAGAAGAATACCCTATGAACATAGAGATTGCGAATAGGGAAGTGATTCCTGTTAAGTCTGTACACAAGAACTGTAGGGTGGACATTAAAGGGAATGTGATGAACGTAGATCTTATCCCGATTAAACTTGGGGAATTTGACGTTATTTTGGGAATGGATTGGCTATTCAATAATAGGGCGATAATTGATTGCCCAAAGAAGTGTATTAACCTTATGACTGCGTCAAAGGTTGTATTTTATGGCAGCAAGTTGCCTAGACAAGCGAGTTATCTAACAATGATGCAAGCCAAGAAGTTGTTGTGATAAGGTTGTATAGGGTATTTAGCCTACATAGTCGATAGTCGCAAAGAGAGTCTAAAACCAGAGGAAATACCTGTCGTGAGAGATTTTATGGGCGTATTTCCAGACGATTTGCCAGGACTTCCACCAGATAGGGAAGTAGAATTCGTGATCGATTTGGCACCAGGAACAGCTCTAATATCGAAGGCTCTGTACCGTATGGCTTCGGTAGAGATGAAAGAATTGATGGTGCAGCTGCAAGAACTTTTGGACAAGAAGTATATTCATCCGAGCTTATCGCCATGGGGAGCATCGGTGTTGTGACGCCCCCAAATCCGGGTACCTTCAAACCCCAGACCTGGTGCTACATGGTACTACATTCTACTCATACATTCCATTGAAAAACTTCAATATCGTGCATGAGTTTACTAAACATACATTCTACTCATTGTTTCCCAAGTTCTCGATAACCATTACATTGTTATGTGTCATAATATCAGTAAATAAAGTACTAATAGTATGGTATTACAAAGGTCTCTACTTGTCCATCTTGGACTTGCCTTTGTCTTTCCCGGATCCTTCGGTCCGTTCATTCCTCGCTGAAAACATTTAGTTTAAGCAAGAATGAGCATAAGCAGCTCAGCAAGTCAACCTTTTATCTTAAAACCCCAAAATCAAGAATCATATCTCTTTCACTTCAATAGCTGTATAATAGCTATGAAGTACTTCTGCATAATCAAAATATCGTTTTGATTTTTTTAAAACCATTCCCAAGGACATATAGTCTCTTAGGAATCTTGCCTGGTCAAAGACCACGAACCATCACTTGGTTCTCAATTTTGAAAGGAACAACCCGGCACTAAGGACGTAAGTTCGATATATCTTACGAGCACATCTAGGTGATCAGCCTGTAGTACTCTATGTTGATCAACATTCATTCATTAAACGTGTTTACGTTTAATCAGTGGCAAACTCGCGTGCCCGTCAAATTAACGACGTAAAAACATTTGTCTTTCACTCTCAGGTTCCCCTGAGAATCCTAACCAATCACTTGGCATAGAATAGCTTCAATATATATATATATTCTGGAAAGATTTGTGGAAAAACCCACCCAAATATATTTACTTTTCAGTCTAGCCGAAACAATTGGCATCGACCATTCAATAATCTCTTTTATGCATAAGCAGTTATGCATAATGATCTTTTGTCCAACCATAAGATATAAACAAGAGTTAGAAAACTTGCATAACGCAACGTTAATACAAGAGTTAGAAAACTTGCCTTCGCGTCTCTTAAATCTTTAAGGCACGCTACTTGGCCTTTACCACTTCTACAAGCATAACACATATATACCAATGAGAATTCATAATCGATATACAATGTATTTGCCTAATTTCTCCTCCTTGTATAACTTAACCGAAACGTTAAACTAATAACATTCGTTCAAGTTATTTAACGTTCATTTCGACTTATTAACATACCTTATGCTGTAAACCGAGTTCCCATTAATCACCACTAAGTGTGATGATATACGAGACCTTAACTTGTTCTTCAACTTGGTCTTCAAATCAATCTTTGGTTTACGGTTTACGTTTCCAAAGTTCAAGTTCAATTACGTTTTGATTAACGTTTAGTTCTTATAAACCCTTGATTAAACAATTTGTTTAAAGGGTATACATTCATGTTCATTCATTACCTACTAACCTTTTAATCCCTATAGAAAAAGTTTAAGTAAATAATTAACTTGGTCAACATTTTCTTCTTGTTGGCGCGGCGGCGCCAGCTTTCCCTTACTAAGTGGCGCGGCAGCGCCCCCTATGCAGGGATCTCCCTCCGTCCCGGCGCTGGGGCACGAGTTTACTCTTCCTGGCAGGGCTGTGGCGCCAACCATGAAGGGATCCCTCCCCGTCCTGTCGCAGCGGCGCCATATTGTACCTCTTGGGCTGCGCGGCAAAGCCTACCCTGCATCTCAAAAAAAGTTTCTAAGTTATGAAAATTTCTAAGATTTCTGAGTCCGTAACGTGATCGTTATAACTCAGAATTGGTTCATTCCAAAGCTAATAGTTCATAAACGTTATGTTTTGTCATTCTATAAAGTCGAAATTCATTTCTAAATCCATCGACGAGAAATTTGCCGATTAGTCCATTTTTACGGTTTCGTGAACGTTCGATGCTCAATTTTTTTATTTTAAGTTGGAATTCGACCGTTCTTGCTCCCGCAAGTCTTATTTACCTAAATACACGTGTTACAATCAAAAACCACCATTTTCGAGTCACATGGTGACTTTTGACTTTTAATCCGAGAAATCTACGTTTTCGATGATTATCGTCTAGTCGCGTAACTTTCGTCGAATCTTCATTCTTCGTTATTATTACTTCGAACCAATTGGAATCAATCCAATGGTTGATTATTACTAATTTCAACCATTCAAACATTCAAGTTTCCATGGTTTCACCTATTCATTAGTACATTCCTTACAAATTCACTAAGTTCTTCATTAGACCTTAATGAGTTCTTATTACTTCATCATACATGGTTTATTAGGGTTCCTAACTCACCATTACACCATCCTTATAATTTCTTCATAATCATACCTCTTCTAATCACTTCTATATCAAAATTATTATTGAAAGAAAAGAGAATTTTATAATTTCTTAGGTTATACCTTGAGTGTTCTTGGATAATAAAGTATGTAGACTCAAAGCTTTTCCTTCTTTTTGGTTGATGGGAATTATTTAGCAAAGCTTGTACTAGCTACTTCTCTCTCTCTTTAGGTGTTGGTGGAAATTTCAAACAATGAAAATATAAAGGCCAAGCCCTCTATTTATAGGAGCTGCAAAAGTTGGGGTAGTTTGGTCATTAGACCAAACCTCCTCAACTCCACCTCCTCTCCACATCACCACCATATCCCCCCATGTCTTGCCTATGTCTCCCCATGTGCTAGCACATGGGCAACTTATGCCCACCTTGTCCCCCCACGTGTCACATGGGTTGTGGGTTGAACCATGGGCTAACCCCACTCGTTTACCTAATGGTTCGACCCACGGGTCATCTTATTAAATTTTAATTCAAATTTAATTTATTTTAGCGTATTTACTCCGTATAAAATTTATATTATATGTCTTATTAATTCTCGTATCTCCTCCGAATTATTCTCGTATTATATGCGTATTCCTTCCGTATAACAATCATTTATTATTATACGTAATCAATTAAATCATATCAAGTGGCTGCTCGTCCTATGCTGGACGAATCACCGCCTCCACCAATCTACGAGGCGTCCGAGCTGGATGAGGCTGGGGAACATCAGAAGCCCTCCTCCATCTGATACCTGAGGATACCCTGCTAGAACTGCCGGATCTCTCGTGATCCATTGCATACACCAATACTCCGAATCACCTTAGAAAGGGTGAGGTAAGCCTAAAACCTGTGGCTTATCATTTTCAATCAGTCCAGCATATATCTCTATGTCCTAAGATATGCATGGGTCAGTCAAAAATACCCAATAAGTCAAAAATGCATGTTTTCAAAACCTAAAAGCTAAAAACCTACATGAGTCAGTCAAAAATCCCCAAATAAGTTAAAAATGCATGTTTTTCAATGCCTAAGATTTTGGAAATTTTTTGCCAGAGTCTCTTTTTTAAAATGGACTGTCCACATGCACACAGGCATGTGTAGGTGGCCATTCAGTAGCACACCTATCCAAAAATAGAAACAGTTCATATTTATAAAAGAAAATCGAAAGTCAACCTCACATGGTAGCCAAATTACCATGGATATTTTTAGTTGAAAATCCAGGCGCACTAGGCCTCCCAAAGGATGACTAAACTGGTCAAAAAGTGCAAAATATCACTGTCTCAAAACCTGAATTTTCTTACATCCAAACGTGCATTACAGTAAGATATGCATACATATGCAGTCAAAAAAAATTTAGCAGGTCATATAGGCATACATTTTTCATACATTGCGTCTGAAAGGCCCCTAAGTGGTTCGCATGCTTTTAACTGTCAAAACTTGCGAAAAAAGGACGTGAAACATTACCTGCGCTGCGCTGATCGCGTAGGAACTGGCGGATTCAAAAAACAGCTGTCCAAGCTTCGCAGATCTGAAAAAGAAGATCGAAATCTGTTTGGAACTCAAAGCTGAAACTTGAAAAATGAAAATCCCGCAGCCTATTAAATAGCCCAGGTGGAAGCGGGCCCACCTACGGCTGTCGCACCTCCACTTGTGGCAGCCTAGGTGGGTCCCACTCCCTCGGGTTCAGTTCAAGTTGGGTCAAAGCGGAGTTCTTATGTGCTGCCAAGTCAAATTTAAAGAGAAATCGCTACGCAATTGAGCGGTTTGTCCTGAAATCCTGTGTTTAAGTAGTGTAATCCTGACAGAAAGGGAAGCCCCACATAGACCCTTGGTATTCATCCTGGAGTCATGTCCGGAGATCAACAGAGCAAACTACGAAAAAACTGCGCAGAAACTGCGCAAAACTGCCACTTTCAGAAGTTCGGGTACAGACCGAAGCCAGTTCAACCGTTGGTTCCATTCCAGCAAAGTCGGGTACAGACTGAAGCCGAGTTCAACTGTTGGTTCCATTCTAGTGAAGTTCGGGTACAGACCGAAGCCAGTTCAACCGTTGGTTCCATTCCATCGAAGTTCGGGTACAGACCGAAGCCAGTTCAACCGTTGGTTCCACCCCAACGAAGCGTCAGGTACTGATCGATGACAGTTCAGCCGTTGGCATAAGCCCAGCGAAGTTTGGGTACTGACCGAAGCAGATTCAGTCGTTGGCACAACCACAGTGAAGCGTCGAGTACTTACCGATGACAGTTCAGTCGTTGGCACAACCCCAGCGAAGCGTCGGGTACTGATCGATGACAGTTCAGCCGTTGGCACAACCCAAGCGAAGTGTCGGGTACTGGCCGATACAGTTTAACCGGTTTCTCAGCCTTATCAAAGCTGCAGGAGTGACCCGGTGACGAAGGCAATTATAGTAATCCATCGCCAATGATGGAATCTATTATACACATCCTCAAAATACAATGAGGTAAAAGATTGGATATTCAGTTCCCTACTGCAAGCTGCCAAATAAAATATATCATCTGGATAAGACATCGAAAGATCCCAGCAAGGTGACTCGATACCTAAGGGACAATCCCGTCAGAGGAGCCTTCCGAAACACATAAACGGCATTAGCCAAGAGAGGAAATCTGCCCCTGATAATGCTGACAGATGCTAGAAACCATGAGTTTTAAACTATGGTAACATCAACATAATAACATCCCCATCAGAGTTAAACAGGCTACCGTGAATAACGTCATCCTCAGCAGAAAATGACAAGAATAGTTCACGGTAACCTATCAATAACATCAAGGGCTGTCCATGACAAAGTTATCCCCAGCAGATGGATGACGAAAGTAGCCGAGAGCGGCCCCATTCCACCCAAAGACACCCAGCCTTCGTAACGTCTCTGGCATTTATCTTATTTCCAGTGTCTACTAATCATTATCCTGTCCATTCCACTATATTGCATGGACATGATAAAGAGGGGCATCTGTAGACACTCAAAATTTTCCTTACCCCAATACGAACACTGTGGGAGGACAAAACCGTCAATCAAGCTAATCCCGATACCAATACTAGGCTTCCAATCCAAATTCGACAACCAATTTCGGTAAATCCAAATCTGGCCACCAATGTCGTAAACTCAAATCCGGCCACCAATGCCGGTAAACCAAAATTCGATCACCAATATCGGTACTCCAGTCAAATTCGGCCACCAATGCCAGTAAACCAAAATTCGATCACCAATATCGGTACTCCAGTCAAATTCAATCACCAATGTCGGTACTCCAGTCAAATCCGATCACCAATGTTGGTACTCTAGTCAAATCTGATCACCAATGTCAATCCAGCTCCGATCTCCAATCGGACAGTCCATCCAGCTTCGATCTCCAATCAGACTGTCAATCCAGCTCCGATCTCTAATTGGACAGTCCGTCTAGCTTCGATCTCTAATCGGACAGTCAATCCAGCTCCGATCTCCAATCGGACCTTCAATCCAGCTCCGATCTCTAATCAGACTATTTATCCATCTCCGATCTCTAATCGGACCGTCAATCCAGCTCCGATCTCGAATCGGACAGTCCATCCAGCTCCGATCTCTAATCGGACCGTCAATCTAGCTTTGATCTCCAAACAGACCAGTAATCTAGCTTTGATCTCCAATCGAACTTTCAATCCAGCTCTGATCTCCAATCGGACAGTCCATCTAGCTCCGATCTTCAATCGAACTGTCTATCCAGCTCCGATCTCCAATCGGATCATCTATCCAGCTTCGATCTCCAATCGAACAGTCTATCTAGCTCCGATCTCCAATCGGACCGTCTATCCAGCTCCAATCTCCAATCGAACCGTCAATCCAGCTCCGATCTCCAATCGGACAGTCCATCCAGCTCCGATCTCCAATCGGACTGTCTATCTAGCTCTGATCTCCAATTGGATCACCTATCCAGCTCCGATCTCCAATCGGACAGTCTATCTAGCTCCGATCTCCAATCAGACTATCTATCCAGCTCCGATCTCCAATCGGACAGTCAATCCAGTTCCGATCTCCAATTGAACTATTCATCCAACTCCGATCTCCAATCAGATCGTCAATCCAGCTCCGATCTCTATTGATGTGCCTTTAGAAATATAAATGAATTTTTGTTATCAGCAACACATAGTTACAATTGTGTAAAAGTGGGCTTCGTACCACTAACACATCGTTACCTGTTGCGGCATGATAACACCAAAAGTAATTTTCAATGGTTTTGAGCTGTTTAAGGAAGAGTCTACGCTAATTGTTTCTGCTAGACAAAAATAATTTGAGATATCAAAATATATTTTATATATCATCAATGCATCATGGAATCTGGTGCAAAGATGATAAAAACGATGGAATTATCAATGCAGATTTACCTACTGTTGGATATGATCTAAGGATCTTCAGCTACTATGGTATGATGTAGTATGACAAAGTCATAAAATGACAGAATCCTCAAACGGACTGTAAATACAGTACGGTATCATGACGTCATAAAATAAATTTTAGAATTTTAAAGAAAAGTTAAGTGCCAATTTGATTTGGCTAGATACATGTTTCGATAGATATTAGAATTATTGGTATGTCTAAGCTAATTGATTCAGCTAGATAAATGTTTATGAAAATTCAAGTATCTCTTTGAGAATTTATCCCTAACCAAATTATTTTGCTGCGGAATCTTATGCTAAGTCTGAGGTGAACAACCCCGAATATGGGGGATATGCTGATTGGATAAAATAATCCAATCTAGTAGCGCAATTAGTCGCTAAACAAGATTAATACGTTATGCATGACGTAAGCGTACGATAGGCTGATTACCTAAAGTACTAGCATCGGTAGTTTACTTTCTTTGTGATTATAAACATACCTAGTAATTTATCTTTTCGCTTTTTGAATACCGTTAAAACTATGTGTTCATGGTCTATATGACCCCTCAGCATGATATGAAAAGTTTTAACTCCTTAGAGAGAAGTCATGGAAGAATGTGATGGTAGAAGAGCTCCTCATATAAGGAAGGAAGAGGTACTCATTAAATTGAGCATGAAATCAGATAAACGTTATATTAAAACCTAGTTTTGATGAATAAAAGGAGTGGTGATTAGGATACTGTAATTTCGAGGACGAAATTCTTAGAAGAAGGGGTGAATGTGACAACCCGAAAATTTATAAAATATTAAATGATTAAAATAAAGGTTAAAGAATAAAACCTAGATGAGAATTTGAGGATTTATTTAAAATCTTTAAGTAAAACCTATATGGTTTGCTATTCGAATATGAATAGAGAAAATATGGGTTACAAAAATTCCAAACCTTAGAAATGAATTAATATGTACTTGAAGAAAGATGAGTATATGTATAGAAATATATATATATATATATATGTATACCTAGTAAGGTGCTATATATTTTAGCAAGAGGAATGATGAATTACATTTAAGGATATGAAAATTAAGATAAAATTATATTAGTAATTAGCATAGTTTGAATGTTAGCCTTGATTGGCAAATTAGAAGGTGAATAAGTATAAAGCTTTTAGCTAATATATTTAGGAATAAAAAATAGAGTAAATTAAAACTCAAAATATGAGTTAGAGATAGAATTTTGAGACACGGACTTCCCGGTTGCGTCCGGAACGTCAAGTTTAGTCAGAAAAGACAGTAAACACAAAATGTGTAAGTGTTGACTTTTTGGTCAAAATCAATAGTTGACTTTTATGGAGAAAAGTTAAAATTGGAGTTAGAAGTGTAATATGTAATGATTTATGTGAGCCATGTATGTGATTAAATAAATATACATTATATAATGTGTATACATTTATTTTGTATATAAAGAGAATTAAGAATAAAATTATGTAATCCTAATTATATATTAGGAATGAAGGATTGAATAACTTAAGGTTATGAGATGGGAGAATGATAGTATTTATAATATATACTAATTCTAAGAGATTTATTTTATATATCTCAATTAATTAATTTTATAACCTAATTAAGGTAAGTTCAAATGGGTTAAGAAATTAAATGTACTTGAGTAAGGATTTAAATTCCAATTGAGTACATGGAAACCCTAATTAAATGATTAGGGTAAGATAGAATTTACGATAATGGACCATATTAATTTTTATGGCCAAAAGAATTAAGTGTTAAGCCCAAGTGAACCTAATTATTAAGGAACATGTGGGAGAATAATAAATCATACTAATTTAATAGACATATTTTACTATCTCAATTTATTAATTTTATACCATAATTAAAGTAATTTAATTGGGTTATAAAATTTAATGTACAAGAGTGATGATTTAAATTCTAAATGTATGAATATAAACCCTAATTAAATATTTAGGGTGAGATAAGGTGGAAAGGATTGGACTATAATAATATCATAGCTCAATAATTTAAATAAAGTTCAAGTGAATTAAGATTTAATGGATAAATGAGGTTATATTATTTAAACAAGTCCAATTATTTAATAAGTATAGGACTTGTAGATAAATTAATTTAATAGTAGTTAAAATATTAAACTAGCCCAATATATCATGTATGGGACAAATGTAAAGATGACCCAATTTAATTATTGTTAAAAGCCCAATTTCATTTTTGTAAGTAAGCAAAATAAGGAAAATTTTGCAAGCCCAAAGAAATTAATTAAAAGCCTAAAGCTAAGCCCACTTGTGGGAGAGATATTTTAGTCATTAGTATGCTTAATATAAATTAAATATGGATAGAAGAAAATAGGCCATGTGGTCGAAAATGATAGAGAAGGAACAAGGGAGATGTTGTAATAATTGTTTTCACTTTATTAGGTAAGTAACTTTTAGGTGTTGGTTTTTAATTAGGCCAAAACTTTAATTAATTCTTGCAAGCTATCTCTTATTATTATGAGAGAGAAAAATGATAGAGATTGTGGAGATTAGATAAGGCATGTTGGCCGGATAAGAAAGAAAAAGAAGGATAAGAAGAAAAAGAAAAGGAAGAGAAAGAAAGAGAGAGAAGGAAAAAGCAAAGAAAGAAAAATAGAACAAGAGAGAGAGAGAGAAAGGGAAGGGGTCGGCAGCCCTTAGTGGGTGAAGATGGAGAAAATTCTCCATGGAAGGAAGAGAAGAAAAGGAAGAAGAAGAGAAGAAGGAAGACTTTGAGCATAGGTATAAAACCTACTTCTTAATCTTTGTTCTATTTTCTTTTTATGATTTGATGAAAAGGGGCTTTTAATATGAAAGTGTAAACCCTTCAATCTATGTGTTTCATGTTTGGATTTACTCATATGGGGTGTTGATTGGGTTGGAAACCAAAAGAAAAGAGAAATATTTTTCTTGTTTGTAAAACTGTTTTGGATCAGTCTGCCTCGGGGAAATTTTCGTCCACTTTTTGTATTTTAAAAATTCTGAAAAACTTAGGAGTGTTAAGATCAGTAGTTATGAAGATCCTGTAAATATTTGAGAATTGTTGGCCATACGGTTTGAGAGATATGGATTTTACGGTGAAGGGCTATTTTTATGAAGTCACCCAAATAACTCTCTGTGTATAAGTCCAAAAATTACAAAATTGTTACTGGAAGTACAGGTGTATAACAAGAATTTGCTGTGAAAATTTTAGAATTTTCGGAGTTAATCTCGATTTATGATAAATATGAGAAGATATGGATATTATAGACTATTTAAAAATAGTAGATGTATTTTAAAAATTCCGAAAAAAATATATGTTCAATATGGAACTATATTCTACCAAATCCCAGAAAGGAAAGAATTTTAAAACTGATTTGGTATTTTTCATGTAAATGGTGATTTATGGATATATTGATTAAATGGAATATATGATGTCCAAAATTATGGAAAATACGGTCTTATGACTTGAGACCCTTAAGAATAGTTTGTGCAGATTTTTGAGGGAGGTTTCAGGTCGGGTATGGAGTGTTATGATGTTATGGCATTTTAGAATGCTTAAACGAGTTAATTAATAAAAGAAAAACAATTGAAATAAATTGTTTATTAAAGTGATTAATGACTTGAAATAATTTTATGCGACTCATGATATTAGATTGAGATATTATTAGTAATATTTGACGTAAAAGTTATTAAAAGGTTAATAACTTTAGCTTGAAATATCATTAAATAATTAATAATATTCGACGAGATTTTAAAATAAGAGAATTAAGTTATTTTTCAATATAGTTATTGAATTTGATATTCAAGAAACTATATTATGCTTGTAATAGACTAAAATAAAAATTCAGGGTGCTGAATTGGATTTGGAATTACTGAAATGGTTTATGGTCTGCTGAAATGGTGATTTCAGGATGCTGAAATGAAACATGGTTTAATGAAATAGTATTTTCAATTACTTAGATGTTATCTAGTTTAATAAGATAACATATAAAGGGAAAACTTATAAGTATAAGTTATGATATGATTAAAAGATTATCAAAGTATGATGATAATACTAAGACTAAAGTGTGATGTCTAATACTTAACTTTGTGATTGAAGGTTAGACAAGTTAATATAAGATGATGAGACTATATGAGTGAGTATAAAATAAGTCTAAAGTAGTACAGTCGTACTCCGCAATAGTTGATGTATAGTAGATCGGCTAAACAATTCTTTTAGTGAGCGGAGGTATATATGAGTTAGTAACCGATCTAACTCGCTGTGAAAACAGTGTAGACGAGACGTAAACTAATTTGTTGGTTGTTTGTGGGAAACCACTCAGTATACTGTATTGAATACTATTAAAGACGCGATGTGTGCTAGGTTTAGTCTTGTGAAGGTTTATGGTGTTAAGGTTGTCTAATATTTGACTATGTGTTTAAATATTAGATAGTTTACTTCTAAAGTAAAGGTGTTATGTGATAAAGTATGATATGCTAATTGAAAGATCAATCTTATAACTTATAGGTCTTTTCAATAAGGAGGTTAAGTTAAATTGCGTAGCGGTAATCGACTATGCAGGCAAGTTTCCCTAACTCAAACTCGAGTTATATTTCAAAGCATGTTAGTGAATGATTATTGATGATTATTTATGTCTATACTGATTATTGATTCGCACTTAGTGCATGTTGCATATGTTCATCAGGTATGAAAGGCTGATCACTTTCATTACCATAAGGTTCAGATAAAATTGTTCATGGTCCTTGTTGACATTAAACCTTATTGATTCAGTCATTCAATTATTGACATGTTGTCTCATGCTCTTTCACAATTATTATATTGTTGAAAACTTAAGAGCTTATTATTCTTTCAATCATGATATATCTTTATTGAATTTAAACTTGTTGAGCAAAGTCGTTGCTCACCCTTGCTATATCATGATATTAAATTTCAGATTAAAATGAAGACTTGCAGAAGGTCAGAGACAAGAGCAAAGTACAGTAATAGATTGTTATACGAATAACTATTTAGTTATTTTATGTAAACCTTTTTAATTATTAAAGGTATGTATTCAGTTAAGATTAATAAACTTGGGGAAATGTTATAGAATCATGTGAAATAAATAATATATGTTTATATGTTCCGCAGTAGATGATAGAATATGTATGAAGATATAGTACCGTAACGTACCAGATCCGAGGTTCAAGGGACCCGAATTTGGGGGCGTCACATGGACCGTTAATCCAGCTCCGATCTCCAATCGGACCGTTCATCCAGCTTCGATCGTCAATCGGACCGTCAGATCAACCCCGATCTCAATATCGGGCTATTAAATCAACACTGATCTCCTATCGGGCCGTTAAGTCAAACCCTGATCTTAATATTGGGCCTTCAAATCAGCCTTGGCGGTAATCCGAGAGGTACAAGTCAGCCCCGACATCAACCGGGGAGGTACCGATTAATCCTGATCTCAATATCGGGCCGTCAAGTTAGATCTGGCATCAACCAGGGAGGTACAGGTCAACCTTGACATCAACCTAAGACGTGTCAAGTCGTCCCCGGCCTCCGCCTGGGAAGTACAGATTCGCCCTGGCGTCAGTTCGGGAAATGAAGTTCAGCCCCAGAGATAACCCTAGGAAGCCAGATTTACCAAAGACCACCCCGGGAAGGGCAAAACCATCATTTTATCAACTCTCAGTCAAACTCAAGCCGAATTGATGCCATCGAAGTCAGAATGAACCATAACAACGATTCCGAGTGCAAACGACGCAAGACAGCTCAACGGACAAACTGCGGGGAATCAAAGACCAGGTTATGAACTCGTCTTCTCGGACCTGGAAAATGTTATATCCCATGTCATAGCGAAACTCTCTGTGAGGGCTTTCCAAAAAGATATCGCACGCCTCAAACGGATGCTCCGATCAAAAGCTAGAAAGTTTCGACTTCGACTACGCATTGTCTAGAGTCCACGTACTTCGAGACGATGGAACCCGGCACCGCAGGCCCCCCTAAGGGAGCCGCACCTCTACCTGCGATAGCAGCAGGTAGAGTGGAGACTCCCTGGTCTATAAATATGAGGTCACCCCCCCTTCATTTTTAAGAATCCAAAAACGCAACGAAGTTCTGGCAGTTCAATTTTCTGACTTTTATACCTCTTCTAAACCCAAATATTTTCACTCTAACACGTAGATATACCCATATACTACCACATATCAGAAAATAACCGGTAGATTTGGACGTATAGAGCCTACGATTTGGCAAAAAACCTGTATAGCAGTCCATTGTAAGTATTTTCACGTTCAAAAAGTGAATATTACTTCTTCGTACTTTTATACACTTGCACGTTAAGTTTCATTTTCTAAAAATGCCTGGAACCTAGTTCTGTGGCAGTTTTCGGCAAACATTTGGTACATTTTTGTACATAAACTGATTTTCTGGCATTTCTATGACTTGGATTGACGATCTGTCAGCTCCAGCAGCTTCAATGCACTAGCACACACGTTCTGGCAACTTCGCCGGACTGGGTTATCTTCCCAGTCCGGGTTTGGCCCTTTTTTGTATATATTTAACTGTATATATACTAAGATTTCAATTTTGTCATACCCAGATGTTAAATCCGAGGTAGTTTACCGCTTTTATATATATTTACGCATATATGAGCGATTTTCACCATCACCGGTCCTCGTATCAGTCACTGGTTGACTACTTTTTTGCAATTTACATTCTAGCTTGGCCTGGATTATTTTGTGGCCTTTATACTATTTTTTGCACACTTCGCCATACTAGGTGATCTCTCCAGTCACTGGTTGACTAATTTTCTGTACATTTACATTACAGTTCGACCTGAATCATTCTGTGGCCTTTTTACAGCTTTTATATATATATTTATGCATATATAAGCAGCCTTCACCATCCCTGGTCCTCTTCGCAGTCTTGGTTGACTATGTTTCTGCTAATATATATATATATATATATATATTTCAATTCCAGTCCGGGCACCGGCGTGAAAATCCATCGCTCTTTACGGCTTTTATATATATTTATATATATATATATATATATATTGCTTTACTTGCTTTCTATTCAACTGCTGCTGTAAATATTTATCTTATATGAATTGACACTAATATATCTGCAGGCGGACTAGATTTATTTAAATCTCTCCAATTCTAGTTTTCAAACAATTCAAAACCTCCAGACTGAACTGGGAAACTAGAATGGCTGAGATTTCCTTAAATCTAGCTTCTTCTTTTTTCTAGTTTCAGCTTCAAAAGAAACCTCGCGTCCCTTAGATCGCTATCTAGTGGGAACGATACGATTTGGTCGTGCGGACCAGTATTTACTGAATGAATCCTCGGTTCTGGCAATTTTAGGATATTTATCTGTTTATGCACAAATTTGAACTGTGCAGGTTTTGGCTATTTATATGTGAGCCTAGGAATCGTGGGATTCACGATCAAAACGATTGGAATCTGATTCCCACGATGGACAAACTCCGATTTACAAATATACCTTACCAGTTTTTCTGTAGAAATGTACATGTAAACAGACCTTAAAATGATTATCCGAATTTAAGGTCTCCAGATAATGAAAAAAAATATTGATTGTCGTGTCAGCATTCCTCCGATAGTTTTCATACCCATGAGGAGATTGACACTTATATATTCTATGGTCGAGGATGCTTCGCAGCCCGACAAATCACCATTCACATGCAGTCTTAAGGCTTTTAAGATAAAATTGAAAGTATCAACAGGCTACAATTCCTATGGCGGCGTAATGGTTTGATAAACCAGCTTTCAAAACATCATTTTCAAATCAAACAAAAGAAAAGTGTTTCAAGAAAATCAAATTAAATGCTTTTGCAAATCAAATCAAAGATTGATTTTTAAATCAAATCAAACCCTTCGTATATAGGTTCAACGAAGCGAAGCACTACTTTTAATCAATCAAATCAATAGGCCCAATTTTCAAACAACATTCACTCACGCATTCCAATTTTAAAGGAAAATATTGAAAAGATGTGGTACCGTGTTTTCACAGGAGTCGTGGGGTGCCTAACACCTTCCCCACACTTAACCAAGCCCCCGAGCTCAAAACTTTATTTTCAAAGATCAAGTTTCGACAGTGTGCCTCTTTCAAACAAAACTCGGTTGAGTTGGTACAACTATTTCAAATCTACCAACTGGCGACTTTGTAAAACGTTCAAATTGTCGACATGATACATGTTGGTCTTTCTCCTAAAAAACCCTTCAAAACCTATTTCCAAAATAAAAAGAGTGAGGGTAGAGAGAACTTAGGAAAAGAGATTAAAAGATCCAAGTTGTGACCCGACCCGCGGTTTTTTTAAACGAACGTCGACACTCCAATTAAATCCGATCACCAATATCGGTATTCTAGTTAAATCCGATCACCAATATCGGTATTCCAATCAAATCCGATCACCAATATCGGTACTCCAGTTAAATTCGATCACCAATATTGGTACTCCAGGCAAATTCGATCATCAATATCAGTATTCCAATTAAATCCGATCACCAATATCGGTATTCCAGTTAAATCCGATCACCAATATCGGTACTCCAGTTAAATCTGATCTCCAATATCGGCACTCTAGTTAAAGCCGATAACCAATATTGGTACTCCAGTTAAATCAGCTTCGATCTCCAATCGGACAGTTAATCCAGCTCCGATAGCGAATCGGACAGTCAATCCAGCTCCAATCTCCAATAGGACCGTCAATCCAGCTCTGATCTCCAATTGGACCGTCAATCCAACTTCGATCTCTAATCGGACACGTCAAATCAGCTTCAATCTCTAATCGAACCGTCAATCCAGTTCTGATCTCCAATCGGATCGTCAATCCAACTCTGATCGCCAATCGGACTGTCAATCCAGCTTCAATCTCCAATCGGACAGACAATCCAGCTTCGATCGCCAATCGGACCATTAATCCAGCTCTGATATCCAATCGAACAATCAATCCAGCTCCGATCTCCAATCGGACCGTTAATCCAGCGCCGATCTCCAATCGAACCGTCAATCCAGCTCCGATCTCCAATCAGACCGCCAATCCTACTCCGATTTCCAATTGAATAGTCAATCCAGCTCCAATCGCCAATCGGACAGTCAATCCAGCTCCAATATCCAATCGGACCGTTAATCTAGCTTCGATCTCCAATCGAAACATTAATCCAACTCCGATCTTCAATCGGACCATTAAATCAACTCCGATCTCCAATCAGACCTTCAGATCAACCCCGATCTCAATATCGAGCCTTTCAAATCAACCCCGATCACTAATATGGGGACAACCACATCCTCGAACACCAGTCTCGAGACGTCAACTCAGCCCCGGTCTCAACCCGGGATACAGGTCAGCCCCGGTCGCAACCCGAGAAGTCATGTTAACTTCGAAAATAGTCTGAAGCTTTACAACATCTCCAAAGGAAAATATGGAATGACCAACTCAACTTCAGAGACTACACTGAGGACAATTAGACTCGAATGGGATCCAAGTCTTGGAAACAACTCTCGAAAGTCAACCGAAAGCCATGCCGACACTAAAGACAACTTGGGAGGGGCAAAATGGTCATTTTACTAACCCTAAGATAAATTGGTTAAATTCAAGCCGAATTAATGCCACCAAGGTCAGAACGAACCATAACGATGATCCCGAGTGTAAATAGCACAAGACAGCTCAATGAACAAACTGCGGGGAATCAAAGACCTGGTTATGAACCTATCTTCTTAGACCCGAAAAATGTTTTATCCCATGTCAATGTGACACTCTTGATGAGGGCTTCCGGAAAGGTATAGCACACCTCAAACGAATGCTCCGGTCAAAAGATAAAAAGTTTTGACTTCGACCTCGCGTTTCTCAAAGTGCACGTACTTCAAGAAGACGAAGCCGGATGGGTGGGCCCCACCAGGGGAGCCGCACCTCTACCTGAGGTAGCAGCAGGTAGAGCCAAGGCTCCCTGGTCTATATATATGAGGCCACCGCCCTCATTTTAAAAAAGAATAAACGCAGCGAACCTTTTCCCGTTTAATTTTCTGACTTTTTCACGTCTTTTAAACCCAATTTTTTTTACTCTAACACGTAGATATACCTACATCCTACCACATATCAGAAAATAACCGGTACATTTAGACGTATAGAGCCTATGATTTGGCAAAAATCCCATGTAGCAGTCTATTATGAGTATTTTTACGATCAGCAAGTTTATATTACTTCTTCGTACTTTTATACACTTGCACGTTAAGTTTCGCTTTCTAAATATGCCCGAAACTTAGTTCTGTGGCCGTTTTCGTCAAAATTTGGTAACTTTTTGTACATAAACTCAATTTCTGGCATTTCTACAACTCGGATTGACAATCTGTCAGCTCCATCAGCTTCAATGCACTAAATTCTTCATTTTGGCAACTTCACCGGACTGGGTTATCTTCCCAATCCGGGTTTGGCCCTTTCTTGTGTTTATTCAACAGTATATATACTAACATTTCAATTTTGTCAAGCCCGAATGTCAAATCCGAGATAGTTTACTGCTTTTATATATATTTATGCATATATAAGCAACCTTCACCACCACTGGGTTCTTTTTCCAGTCTTGGTTGACTACATTTCTGTCAATATATATATATATATATATATATATATATATATATTTATATTTATATATTTATGTATGGCCTGGATCATTTCATGGCCTTTTTACTGCTTTTGCACTCCTCACCATACTGGGTGATCTTCCCATTCACTGGTTAACTACTTTTATGTCAATTTTCATTACAGTACGGGCACCGGTTTGAAAACCCATCGCCCTTTTTACTGTTTATATATATATATATATATATATATATTTCATTTCTGTCAAGCTTAGATCATTTCGTGACTATTTACAGTTTTTATAAATATATATATATTTCAATTCCAGTTCGGGCCTGCGAGTGAAAACCCATCGCCCTTTTACAGTTTTATATATATAATTTTGTATATATATTGCTAATGCTTGCTTTTTATTTAATTTAATGCTTAAAATGTTCATTTGATATGAATCGGCATTTTTCAGTCACAAAAGCAATCTCGCGTCCCTTAGATCGCTATCTAGTGGGAACGAGACACTTCGGCCGTGCGAATCGGGATTTACTGAATGAATCCTCGATTTTGGCAATATTGGGATATATATCTGTTTCTGTACAAATTTGAACTGTGCAGGTTTATGGCTACTCTCATGTGAGCCTAGGAATCATGGGATTCATGATTAAATCGATCAGAATCTGATTCCCTCGATGGACAAACTCCGCTTTACGAATGTACCCTGCCAATTTTTCTATAAAATGTACATGCAAACACCTTAATACGGTTATCCAGATTTAAGGTCTCAACATAGTGAAAAATATGGTTTGTTGTGTCAGAGTCCCTCCGATGGTTTTCATGCCCATGAGGAGACCGACACTTGTATATATTTTGTGATCGATGATGCTTCGCAGCCCGACAAATCACCATTCAAATGCAGCCTTAAGGCTAAAAAGATAAAATTGGAAGCATCAACAGGCTTCAATTCCTATGGTAGCGTAAGGGTTTGATAACTAGCTTTCAAAACATCATTTTCAATCTTATCGAAAAGAAAAAGTTTTTGCAAATCAAATTAAACATTTTTGCAAATCAAATCAAAGACTTTTACAAATCAAATCAAGCCCTTCGTATATAGGTTCAACGAAGCAAAGCACTACTTTCAAATCAATCAAACATAGGCCCAATTTTCAAACAGCATTCACACACGTATTTCAGTTTTAAGGGAAATATTGAAAAGATGCGGTACCGTGTTTACACGGGAGTTGTGGGGTGCCTAACACCTTCCTCACACTTAACCAAGCCCCCGAGCTCAAAACTTTGTTTTCAAATATCAAGTTTCGACAGTGTCCAGCAATTGGGTCTCTTTCAAACAAAACTCGGTTGAGTTGGTACAACCATTTCAAATCTACCAACTGGCGACTCTATAAAACGTTCAAATTGCCGAAATGATACATGTTGGCCTTTTTCCTAAAAAACCCTTCAAAACCTTTTTCCTAAATAAAAAGAGTGAGGGTAGAGATAAACTTAGGAAAACAGATAAAAAGATCCAGGCTGTGACCGACCCGCAAATTTTTAACCGATGTCGATAGGTGGCGACTTTGCTGGGGACAGTAGAGTTCCAATCTTTTCAAACATTTCCCTTTCAAAACTATGAATGCGTGAATTCTGCGTCTCCACATTAAATGAATGCGTGAATGATGCATCTTTGCATTGAATGAATGTGAATGAATGATTTACTCCTTTTTTAGTGCTTCTCACCCATGTTAGTGCTTCCCACAAGCTGTCATCATGTGCATAACGGCAAGGCACGATGTATGTGAATGTATGTTGTGTTCCTATCACAAGGAGGCAAAACCCGTCAATAATAAGTAATGTCTCTGGGGATCGGCTAAGTCTCTAGGGCTCATAAAAATGCACCACCCAGATTTGCTCCAGTTGAAAGATCGAATTAATTTCCCCTCTAGTAGATTGCAATGATCTGGGGACCTTCATGCCAAAAAGCCAACCCGAGAGTAACCTAAGATAGGTCAGCCTCTGATTAACCAAATTCGACGGGAAGTCTCTTCATGCCTTCCTCTTTCAATTCAATGTTTAGTTTTCAATATTTAACTCTTGTCATTCTGTCATCAAAACAACTAACCTCGATTTTGCAGGATAAGAATAAAAAACACCTCATGCATCCTATCTCTAACTACCTCAAGAAATTGACACGCCTACGTTTTGGTGTAGATGAAAAATTGGTCCTGTCACTAAATCTAAGTCTAAGAAAGCACTAGTCCATCCACGAACATGACTTCGAGTGCTCAACCAGAATCCACCCCTGTGTCTAGGGAAGAGTTCGAAGGACTACGAAATTAGATAGCTGAACTAGTTGGTTTTCTAAGAGAACAAAGCAAGGCCCTTAAAGGGAAGTAATCCCAAGTTCATGCAGAACCAGGAATACCTGGTGGTAGTGGCAGTCAAAAGGCTAAAAAAGCTGGGACTTAGATTCCTGGACCACAGAACCAGGACACAACCAACAAAACCCCTGAAATCACCGCCCTCAACAAAGAACAGGAGGTCAGTGACATCATGAAGAAAGTACAACAAATGGAGGAAACTCTCCGGTCTATCAAAGGGACTGGGGCATTCGGCATTGTCAATTACTCCGACCTCTGTATTTTCCTTGAGCTCGTTATCCCGAGAAGTTCAAAACTCCCGATTTTGAGAAATATGATGGATTGGGTGACCCTTATACACATCTAAAAGTATTTATCGGAGAACTCAGATCCTATGCAGAGGACGAGAAGCTTCAAATGCAACTATTCCAGAAGAGTCATACTGGAGAAGCCAGAGCCTGGTATGCCCGTCTGGACAACTCTAAAATTTACAGCTGGGAAGAATTGGCCCATGCCTTACTCAATCAGTACAGCTTCCAATCTCAGCTGACTCTAGACAGATACCAAATAACTAAGATTAAGAAAAAGAACATTGAATCATTCAGAGAGTATGCCCAGCGATGGAGACAGGTTGCAGCACAAGTTGTCCCAGCCATGACTGAGTCTGAGATAGTCATGACTTTCATCGACATTCAAGAAGCGCCATATTATGAGAGGGTCCTAGCAGGCATAGGAAAACCATTATCTGAAATGATCAAACATGGTGAAATGACATAAATGGGGCTCAAATCCGGGAAGATAAAAGATCTGACAGCCCTCGAAGCTGTCGCCGAACATATCTAGTCTGAAAATTACGGGAGTAATCCCCGGAGGGTACATAAAAAGAAAGATGAAGAAGTGTCCTTAGTGTTACAAGGATAAAATCCAAGAGGCGAGTCAAAAAGTATGCCCATTCAAAGGAGGAATTATATCCCTTTGCAAAATCCAGGACAGCCTTCAAACCCTCCATTCCAAAAAAATATGAAGGTCAGGCGTCGAAGAACTTTCACCCCTCTAGGGGATTCACTTGAGAACGTATTCAAACTTCTGACAGCTAAGAAGAAGATTACTCAACTCCTTCCACTAACCAACACTAATGGGCAGAATTTCGACCTAAGCAAGAAGTGTGCTTATCACTCCGGATCCCCAGGCCATGACACTCAAGACTGTTGGTCTCTCAAGCACAAAATTTAAGACTTGATTGACAACGGAGAGATTGTGGTCACAAAGCCTGAACAACCACACGTCCAAGACAATCCTCTCCCACAACATAAAGAGGGGAATGTCAATATGATCAGCTCCACAAGTGGAGAAGGATCCAAGTACCTCCGTTATGTGGGAAAATAAATTCCATCCATTAACAGCACCCCAGACAGTTGGGAGGTCTCAGAAAGGAGGTTTCCTGATAGAGCAGGAAATAAATTCTATCAAGAAACAAATCGAACAATTGGCAGAATTGGTCGTCTACCAGCATCAGATTACTAGGCAAATGATAAAACAGGCCAATCAATCTAACGTCGATCGTCCTCCCACACCGGAGATCAATCCCAAGAGGGATCATAACCAGTCTCATGTGCATGAGCCTTGGACTAACAAAATGGTTAAAGATGAGAATGTCCACACTGTTAGGAAATTTCTATTTTAAAGGAATTTCACCAACCTAAACCAGTCAATGGAAGAAATCCTTCAGATGCTAATCAACAAGGGAATGGTTGCAGACTTGTTCCCACCATTGAACCCTCAGGCCAAAAAATTCAAACCTGACCAAATATGTCAGTACCACTCCAATTCACCAGGCCATGATACTGAGGATTGCTGGGCGCTTCGTAACCTAATTCAAGACATGATTGAAAATGGTGACCTGATAAGGGGAAATCAAGTTCTCCACCTCCCAGATGAAGAAACTCTCTGGATCCCCACTGTATGGAACCAGAACATAGTGGCTGTCATATCCAGTAATAGGGAGTCGACTCTTAAACCCTTAGTACTGCCAGGGAAAGGTGTCTAAGAAATATAAAATTCTGTGAAGGTGGTCGCACCCGAGCCTTTGATCTTGCCCTTCAGACCCTAGTGTCCAATTATCAGTTTGAAGCGGGTCCCATGGAACTATGGGAATGATGAAGGGTCCACCTCAAACAACATTACAGTTGTACCGAAGGACAATCCATTATACCTGCCTCAGCGGGTGATCAAACCAGTAATCAAAGTCAAAGCAAAGGTGGATGATGAGAAAATTGAAGAGTTCCTCAACAAGATGGGACACAATGAAATCAAGATAGTGCAAAACTTGAAGGAAGCACCCAAGTAAATGTCCATCCTTGATCTGGTCTTATCCTCAGTGGATCATCTCAACATTCTAGTAAAAGTACTGGAAGAAGCCCATCTGCCACATACCGTAGATGCTGAGAAATTTTGTCATATGGTGGAACACATTTTCAACAGCAATGTGATTTATTTCACTGACGATGATATCCATACAGAGGGAACATGCCATCATAAGTCCCTGCACATAGCTGTGATATCTTCCGGGTATGTGATTGGAGGGGTACTCATGGACGGAGGATCATCCCTTAACATCTGTCCCTACGATACCTCGGAAAGAATGACGATCAACCCAAATTGGATCAAAACCAGCCGTATGGTCATCCGAGCTTTTGATGGATCGCGATGCCAAACTATGGGAGATATAGAACTACCCTTGGAGATTGATCCACACACTTTCTATGTATCCTTTCAAGTGCTCATCATCTCCACTGGATACAACTTATTGCTGGGTAGGCCCTCGATCCACATGGCAGGGGCAGTGCCATCCACCCTCCATCAACAGCTCAAGTACATTATCAATGGCTACCTAATCACGGTCAATGCCAAACCAGAATACCCTGTCTGTAGACAGGGAGACATGCTAGTGATCAGCTTGGAAGCAGGGATTGAACCTGCAAGTTTTCAAGACCTGGAGGTGAGTGATACGCAGTATCTACCTATCGGAGCACCAGCCCTGAAACCCAAGGTTTCCACCGAAGTAATAATAGTTGGCCAGGAAATGGTATCTTTGGGTTTCCAACTTGGAGAAGGGTTAGGAAAGAATCAACAAGGTATCAAGAGCCCGATACAAATCCCGAGTCAAACTGGGAGAACAGGATTGGGATTTTCATCCAGGGAAAATTATCGAAACCCGCAAGAGCCTGCATAAGCATCCCAAGGCTCATGCTTCCACAATATTGCTACCAAATCTCACTAATGCCGGATGGGTAAAGCCAATGAGGAAGATCCCTACTGTGGTATCAGCCATGCTTTTTCCTCTAATTATACCCGTCAATGAAAGAAAAGCCCTCAAGCATGAGGCAGATAGCGAAAAGGGAAAAGAAAAGATCATGTACGAAGGACGAGACCCATTCGCTAACATGCGAGTCATCATAAACTACCAGGGTATGAATGATGAGACCCTAGATAGTGAAGACGAGGATCAGATTCAAATTCCTCGCATCAAGAAGGAAAAAGGGGGCAGCTCAAAGAAAAACCCCGAACCTATTATAAAGGACGTCCCGATCATCATCCAAGACGAGACAAATGATTATAAAGCCTCAATCCTCCCGGTTCATAACGATCTGACCTTGGATAACTGGAGCAGTGTCCCTTGCCTCGATCAAAAAGGGTAAAGGGGCATAGAGTACATCTGCCCTTTAATTATGCTTTCATTTACTGCTTACTTTTGATTGCACAGCCATAGTAGTAGCTTTGTTATGCTTTGCAGAATGCTATGTATATTTAAGCAGTTATATATATCTAAGATGAAAGGCTTTTTGTTTTCAGGACTCAAGCGTTGGAAGTGTTTGTCTCTATTAATGAGATGCCAACCTGTCAAAGTGACTACGACTTTGATGTAGAACTGAACTTCGACTTGATAGATATTGATCAAGAGGAGGAAGATGACTATGAGGTGCCCAAGGAGATCAAAGAATGGGTCGAAGACAAACCCAAACCAAACCTCGACCAAACCACCACTATCAATATAGGAACCTCCAAAAACATTAAAGAAATCCAGATAGGGTTAGACCTCACCCAAGACCAAAAAGTCGACCTGATCGAACTCCTAACACAGTTCCAGGATGTATTTGCATGGTCAAATGAAGATATGATTGGCTTGTCCACTGACATTATCATCCATCAAATACCCATTAAAGAGGGGTTCAAGCTAGTCAAACAAAAGCTCAGGCGATTGACACCTGATATGCGGTATTTATATCAGATATCAGATTCGCTCAAGCTTAAGACGTTGCTTGTTTTTCGTTATTTATTATGTTTTTGCATATATTTTGTTGTTATTATGCTCTCCCTTTTTGATGCAGGGCTTTTTGAGTCATCTCCAGCTTGCAGGGGGCAATTGTGTCATTTTCTACACTCTGGCGCCGCAGCGCCAGAGCCCAGCCTTTAGCTCGCGCCGCAGTGCCGACCCCATGGCCGTGCTGATATTATCTGGCGCTGCAGCGGCCACAGGACTTCTTAATTTCACGCCGCAGCGTTAGTGGCGCCGCAGCGCCACCAAATAGTTGTATGCTCCGCGCCGCAGCGTCACCTCCGGTGTCTTGACTGGTTCGTTTTTAATGACCTAAAAGACTTGGAGACATATACGCAGAGGTGGGAAGAAAGAATAGCGACAGAGTAGATATCTGGAGATTCTAGAGCAGAAACAAGTATTATTCTTTGGGAGAATAGTCATTGCATTCATAGACAGCTCAGGAGTTCCACGAAGAAGAAAAGACTTGGAGACAGAAAACCCACAACAGGGGTTTTCTTATTCCAAATCTCTAAGTTATTTGTGTATTACTGAGCAATGTTGAATGTGATAGAAATGTGTATTAGCACCATGGTTATGAACTAATACCTTTTTAGGATTGCAATGTAACCTAGTGTTTAGCCTAATTAACTTTCTCTCCTATTTATATTAATGAATCATTTTGGGAATGGGTTGTTGTATTTCTTGCTTATTGACTAAATGCTTGACAGAGTTTTGGTAGTGATATTAATGGATATTGAAGATTGGACATTAATATCTGGCTTTTAAAATACAACAACACTTGTTATGCCCTTGTCTAAAGGAATGTATGCATAAACTGCTAAATAGGATAGACATATCTCTATTTGCCTTGTGTAGTCTTGAGACCAATCTTATTGACCCTAGTCTAGTTGTTTTCATCGATAGACATATTGTGATTCATCTAGCTAGGGATGTGCATTTGGCCTTCGACAGAAGCATATGCATAGTTCATTTCTCGGCTGACCATTCCTTGATTTGTTTGTAATGTGGAGAGTTAGGAGTTTAGGCGACGCATTAGGAGAATTGTAATCCTAGCTTGTCTCACTACTACATCTTTTATTTCTCCCGCTTCCTTTAGTTATAATCGCATAGTTGATAATTCCTCCACCAATCATTTGTTTAGATAAGACAGTATAGTACTTACTTGAGTATTTGATTTGCATTTAAGACTTCGTCCTCGTGGGTACGACACCCTACTTCTTATATTACTTGTTGACCGCGTATACTTGCGCGTTAATTGTCGTTACATAAATCGGACAACAAGTTTTTGGCGCCGTTGTCGGGGACTTAGTAATATTTGTTATCAATATTAAAGCTAAGTCATTACAATCTTAATTTAGACTAATTTTATCTGTTTAATTTTCTTTTCAGGTGATCTCAACGGCGTATGCCACCTCGAAGGGGTCGGAATATAATACCTCTCGATCCCGAGGTTGATAGAACGTACAGACGCCTGCAAAGAGAAAAAGCTCGGGGCCTAAATACTCCTGTTACAATGGCTGAGGAACTTCAGAAATCTTTAAGGGAGCATGCTATGCCTCACATCGCAGATTTGCAAGTGAGCATTCTTAGGCCCGCAATCCAAGCAAACAATTTTGAGATCAAGCCGGGCACCATCCAAATGTGCTCCAATATTCAGTTTGGGGGATTACCAAATGATGACCCCAATGATCACTTGATGAACTTCTTGGAGATCTGCGATACGTTTAAATGCAACGGAGTGACTGACAATGCCATCAGACTGCGATTGTTTCCCTTCACTTTAAAGGACAAGGCCAAGAGCTGGCTACATTCACTTCCGTCAGGCTCCATAACCACATGGGATGACCTGGCTCAAAAGTTCGTGGCAAAGTTCTTCCCACCTGCTAAAACCGCCAGGCTCAGGCACGAAATTACCTCTTTTATTCAATTTGAGTCAGAGTCTTTGTACGACTCATGGGAGCGATTCAAGGATCTTCTAAGAAAATGCCCCCACCATGGACTGCCAGAATGGCTTCCCATCCAGACATTCTATAATGGGTTATCTGGAGCTACTCGATCGAGTATTGATGCCGCTTCTGGAGGAGCGTTCATGTCTAAGCATCACACAGCGGGGTATGAATTGGTGGAAACAATGGCGGCCAATAATTATCAATGGCCAAATGATAGGCAAGCCCCTAGAAGAGCAGCAGGAATATATGAGGTAAATCCAGTCACGCAATTAGCGGCTCAGGTTGCAGCGCTAACTAAAAGACTTGACACCATGGGAGTGCAAGCTGTGCAGAATGCTCAGAGTGTCGCATTGTTGTGTGAATTGTGTCAAGGGAGCCACACAACTGATCAGTGTGCCATAAGCCCCGAGTCAGTTCAATTTGTTTCCAACTACGGGAGGCAGCAAAACGCAAGTCTCCCTACTCATTATCATCCGGGCTTGAGGAATCATCCAAACTTATCTTGGGGCAACACACAGAGCAATCAAGCACAACCACCCACCACCAGGCCTAATTTCTCAAACCCTCCCGGTTTTCAAGCTCAAAATCAGTTCAACCAACAACCACAGAGTTCTCATAATCAGTTCCACCATCCACCACCTCATCAGGAAAGAAAACCTAGTTTGGAAGATCTCCTGTCTCGATATATTGCCCAAAATGAGACAAGGAGCAGTAATCAAGAGGCTTCCATCCGGAACCTTGAAGTCCAAATGGGACAGTTGGCCTCTGCTTTGAATAGTCGACCGCAAGGCACATTGCCGAGTGACACTGATGTCAACCCGAAATGGGATGGGAAGGAACACTGCAAAGCAGTTACACTCCGAAGTGGGAAAACTATAAATGAAAAGGGTGGAGAGAGTCCTGTAGTGCAAGAAGAAGTGACTTTAGAGGAATCTATTGTGGAGAAAAGTGATGATAAGCCTGGGGGTGAGGTAAATGCTCAAGAAAGCCCTTCATCACCAACCCCTACAGTGAACACAGCTAGTCCTCCTATCCCGCAGTTGCCATTCCCCCAGCGCATGCAGAAACAAAAGCTTGATAAGCAATTTTCTAAGTTTTTAGAATTTTTCAAGAAGCTTCACATAAACATCCCATTTGCAGAGGCGTTGGAGCAAATGCCGAGCTATGTTAAATTCATGAAAGACATTGTCGAAGAAGAGAAAAATGGGAGATTATGAAACAGTGGCTCTGACTGAGGAATGCAGTGCTATTTTACAGAACAAGCTCCCGCCAAAACTGAAAGATCCTGGAAGTTTCACGATCCCATGCACTATCGGGGACCAATTCATTGGCAAGGCCTTATGTGATTTGGGGGCGAGTATAAATTTGATGCCTCTATCAATATATAAGAAACTTGGACTGAATGAAGCCAAACCCACAAGTGTTACTTTGCAATTGGCGGATAGATCTCTCACGTACCCGAAGGGGATAGTAGAGGATGTGCTTGTTAAGGTGGACAAGTTAATCTTCCCAGCGGACTTTATTGTCCTGGATTTTGAGGAAGACAGGGAGGTCACGATAATACTGGGTAGACCATTCTTAGCAACGGGGAGAACCCTTATAGATGTGCAGAAAGGGGAGCTGACTATGAGAGTACAGGATCAGGAAGTGACTTTCAATGTGTTTAGGGCAATGAAATATCAGAACACCCCTGAAGACTGCTTTCAGATTAAAGTGCTTGATGATGCAGTCAGGGAAGTATTCTCAGAAACATGCATGACAGACCCTTTAGAAGCTACACTAAGAGGTACCAGAGCTAATGAAGAGGGCACCCATGTTGAATTTGCTAACTGGCTGGATGCACCCCAGAGATCTACACAGTTCCAAAGACAGTTTGAGTCGCTGAATGATCCAAAAGCATCTACTTCCAAATCCCAACCATCTGTTGTAGAACCTCCTGTCCTTGAGTTAAAGCCCCTGCCCAATCATCTGAGGTATGCATACTTGGGAAATTCTTCCACTTTGCCTGTTATAATATCTGCATCTTTAGATGAAGGCCAGGAAGAGAAGCTACTGCTAGTGCTTAAACAGTATAAAACGGCACTGGGGTGGTCGATTTCAGACATTAAAGGGATCAGTCCATCCCTTTGTATGCACAAAATCCTACTGGAGGAAGGATCCAAGCCGACCATTGAACATCAGAGGAGGTTGAACCCAATAATGAAGGAGGTGGTCCGGAAGGAAATCATTAAGCTGCTAGATGCGGGCATTATATACCCTATCTCGGACAGTCCTTGGGTCAGTCCCATTCAATGCGTGCCAAAAAAGGGCGGTATGACAGTAGTAGCCAATGAGAATAACGAGTTGATTCCAACCAGAACGGTGACTGGATGGAGGGTGTGTATGGACTACAGAAAGTTAAACAAGTCAACCTGTAAGGATCACTTCCCTTTGCCATTTATTGATCAGATGCTCGATAGACTTGCTGGGCATGCTTACTACTGTCTGCTAGATGGTTATTCTGGCTATAATCAAATTTCTATTGCTCCCGAAGATCAGGAGAAAACAACGTTCACATGTCCGTATGGGACCTTTGCCTTTCGGAAAATGTCCTTTGGGTTGTGTAATGCTCCTGCAACATTCCAACGTTGCATGATGTCCATCTTCTCTGACATGGTCGAAAAGACCCTCGAGGTTTTCATGGACGATTTTTCTGTATTCGGGAGTTCATTTGATAACTGTTTGGTGAATTTGACTACCGTTCTCCAAAGATGCGTTGAAACTAATCTTGTATTGAATTGGGAAAAGTGCCACTTCATGGTAAAAGAGGGCATTATTCTGGGCCACAGAGTATCAGATGGTGGTATTGAAGTAGACAAGGCTAAAATTGATGTCATCAATAGTCTACCGCCGCCTACATCAGTGAAAGGGGTTAGGAGTTTTCTTGGGCATGCAGGTTTCTATAGGCGTTTCATCAAGGATTTCTCAAGGATAACAAAACCGCTATGTTCACTGTTGGAAAAGGATATGCCTTTTCAGTTTGATGAAGCTTGCCTCAGAGCATTTGAACTATTGAAGGAAAAACTCATTTCGACTCCTATTGTGGTAGCTCCTGATTGGACTTTCCCTTTTGAGCTCATGTGTGACGCCAGCGATTTTGCAATTGGGGCAGTATTGGGGCAGAGAAGGGACAAAGTGTTCCACACGATCTATTACGCCAGCAAAACATTAACTGATGCTCAGTTAAATTACACCACAACCGAAAAAGAATTGCTGGCAGTGGTGTATGCTTTCGACAAATTCCGTTCCTACCTCATTGGAACAAAAGTGACTGTGTACACAGACCATTCGACCATTAAATATCTGATAGAGAAAAAAGATGCAAAGCCCAGGCTGATAAGGTGGGTCCTTCTTCTACAGGAGTTCGATCTGGAGATCCGCGACAAGAAGGGGACAGAAAATCAGGTAGCAGATCACTTGTCGAGGTTGGAGAACCCTCCTCATTCGGGAAACGCAATCAAAGACATCAATGATTTCTTCCCGGATGAACAACTGTTTGGCGTCCAAAGTAAAGCCCCGTGGTATGCGGACTTTGCAAATTTCGTCGCTTGTCAAGTGCTTCCTCCCATCTTGAGTTATCAACAAAGGAAGAAATTCATACATGATGCAAAACAATACTTTTGGGACGAGCCCTTTTTATTCAAACAGTGTTCAGATCAGATTCTACGGAGATGTTTGCCAGAGGAGGAAATCGAAGGTGTGCTCCATCATTGTCATTCCTCTAATTATGGAGGACATTTTGGGGGCCAAAGAACTGCTGCTAAAGTACTCCAATCTGGGTTTTACTGGCCTACCCTGTTCAAAGATGCACACCAATATGTGATGCACTGTGATAGATGCCAAAGGGTAGGAACCATCTCAAGGAGGCATGAATTACCGCTGCAGAATATCCTTGAAGTAGAGTTGTTTGATGTATGGGGTATTGACTTCATGGGACCATTCCCGTCGTCCTACAACAATCTTTATATTCTTGTCGCGGTTGATTATGTCTCCAAATGGGTAGAAGCAGTCGCCTTACCTTCTAATGATGCTAAGGTGGTGCTTAATTTCTTAAGGAAAAATATTTTCACTCGCTTCGGTACTCCTCGGGCAATAATCAGTGATGAAGGGTCACATTTTTGCAACAAATATTTCGAAGCACTTCTTGCTAAGTATGGGGTGACCCATAAAATAGCCACAGGTTATCATCCGCAGACAAGTGGCCAAGCAGAGATCTCTAATCGAGAGGTTAAGCGTATCTTGGAGAAGATCGTTAATCCTAATCGGAAGGACTGGTCAAAGAAGCTTGATGATGCCTTGTGGGCATACCGCACCGCTTACAAAACGCCTATCGGAATGTCTCCGTATAGGCTTGTTTATGGCAAGGCTTGTCATCTTCCTGTGGAGCTAGAGCACAACGCATATTGGGCTATCCAAAAGCTCAATTTCGATATGGATGCAGCAGGTGAACGAAGATTATTACAACTCAATGAATCAGACGAGTTTCGTCTGCACGCGTATGAAAACTGCTAAGTTGTATAAGGAAAAGACAAAGCGGTGGCATGACAAGAAAATTGTCGAAAGGAACTTCGAACAAGGCCAGAAGGTGCTTCTTTTTAACTCGCGGCTGAAATTATTCCCAGGGAAGTTGAAGTCCCGATGGTCGGGGCCGTTCACCATTGCTAAAGTGTATCCTCATGGGGCTATTGAGGTCGAAGACCCGCATTCAGACAAAACCTTCAAAGTCAATGGACAACGTTTGAAACACTATTGGGGCGGCGAGGTCGATCGACAAAACACCTCCATCACCTTGGGAGACCCGGTGTAAGGCGGGGCGAAAGTCAAGCCGACGACTCTAAATCAAGCGCTTGATGGGGAGGCAACCCCATCTCAGTATCAAAAATATCCTTGTGGTTTTATTTAGTGTTGTTTTCTTTAGTTATCATTAATGCAATTGTTTTTCTTTTCCTTAGAATTTTTGAAGATGTTAATTTAGTGTGTTAATATGTAGTTTAACAGTTTGTATAATTGTTAGTTTGTTTGCTTTGTCTAGTAGTTTATCTGGGTTTTGATTCAGGTTTTTGGGTAGTGCAGGAAAAGAAAGCACAGTTCTCGCGCCGTAGCGCCAGGAGGTAGTCTGAGTTTCGCGCCGCAGCTCCAATCACCACGCCGCAGCGCCATATCCTTAATATTTTTTTGCGCCACGGCGCCGGCATATGCTGGAAGCTACTGGAGAGTTGCGCCGCAGCGTCCGAATGTCCCGCCGCAGCGTCAATATTTCACGCCGCAGCGCCGAAAATGACGCCGCAGCGCCCAAAAGACTCAATGTGACGCAGCAGCGCAGAAAATGACGCCGCAGCGCCAAGAACACCCTATCCCGCGCCGCAGCGCCATGCATCACGCCGCAGCGCCATCACCGTATTTTTACGTTTAATTGAGGCTTTTGGGTTCAGTTGCAGTGTTCCTCTTTTCTCTCTCACACATCTCCCTTTCTCCCAACGAGTGCGGCAAATCAACCGTCACTCCCAATTCAGGTTTCTGAGCGTTTGGGGCCTTCAACCGTCGTGCAGTTATTCTCCTTCATTCTATTAATAAGCAAGCCAAGGTAAAGGATTTCGCAGAGTTTGTTTTGTTCGTTTGTGATTTATCTTTCTATTGTCCTTTGGTTTTGTTGGCTATGGGTTCCAAGCGTCCTCGCACTAGTATAGGTCCTCCTCCGTCTTCCAGAGCTCCTCCTCCTCTTTGGGATGCTGTAAAATTCCCGAGTGAGGAAGCATGGAAGCGATATGCCCAAAATTTCTCAAAGAGGAGTTTGGTGCCAGAGAGAGGACTAAGGCCAGATGACAAGATGGACGGCCATATGAATTCAATGATTATAACTATGAAATGGGTTCACTTCACCAAGCCGCCCGAATCTGCAGTTATTTCAGTAGTTAAGGAATTCTATGCAAACGCTAATGCCGATGGTCCTGCTTCGGTGCCAGTTCGGGGTAAGTTGATCAAATATGACAGTCGAACAATCAATGCTGTGTATGGGACTCCAAACTACGAGGGTAAGGATTATCTGGAGTCTGGGATGCGGAGTTACAATACTGATGAGATTATAGCAAAGCTCTGCAAGCCTGGTACCGTGTGGAAAACCAATGAATTCCACGGTGAAAAGACCTCTTTCCCCCATCAAGCCTTGAGCCGTTATGGTAAGGCGTGGTACTCTTTTATTTGTGCCAATATCATGCCAACACGCCACCTGAGCGATGTAACAAGGGAGAGGGCAGTACTGCTTTATGCAATTGTCATGGGGCTGAAAGTTGATGTGGGGGTTCTTATCCAGGATTCAATTAAAAAGGCCATTAGGAGCAAGGTCAATTCCGGCCTCCCTCATCCTTCTCTGATCACACGCCTATGCAAAAGGACGGGTGTGGTATGGGAGAAAGACGACATCACTCAGCCGCCTATGGCTGTCATTGATCATCACGTTATAGCCCGTTATGGAGTATGGGATGGGGGACCTCCGTCACACCCAAAGGGGTCAAGGATATTTACCGGGGCCTCTGCCGCCTCCCTCATCGGAAGCTGGTACCTCCGCTCAAGTGCCTGAGCCCCCATCTTCTGAGGCTATGCCACCCGGGGCCTTGGCAGAGATCTTAAGCAGTCTTAATTTTCTCCACAGCAAGGTTGATACAGTGGCTCAATGGCAGAGCCAATTCAATCACTATCATGCGGAGTTCGCAAATACAGTGTCCAGTATCTATTATGCTCAAGGAGGAGACGACGCAGAGTCCTTGCCCTTTCAATTTCCAGAGCCTCCAGTCTTTGCGCCTTATCCTCCACCATTTCCAGCCACAGGAGAGGATCGCGAGGAGGAGCCAGCGGATGCCAATGTTGAAGCCGATGATGATGGCGGAGGTGATGGTGCTCCAGAGGGTGAAGGCCAGTGAGGTCATTGGCAAATTTCAAGTTTGGGGGAGATTTCCTGTTTTTAGTTTTATTATATATGAAATGCTGTCATGTTTCTTTTGGGCGGTTTAGCCCCTGACTATCTATTTTTCTTTTATGCTATGTTTGTGGATGTTTTCGGTTTATTTTGGGATGCATGTTATGATGCAGTGGTGCGTTGGTTTTATTAGGTATATTAATGAATGTTTGGTTTATAATATTTAATTGCTTGTGTTTTATTTTTGTATATAGTATTTTGCTTTCGCTTTAGCTTTCTTGTAAATTTTTGGTTGTATTGTTTATAGCCATATGCCTTGTGCATATTTTGGGTAGTGTGCAGATTTTTTTTTGGTTTTCTTGATGCCTTGTGTTATGGTTTCTCCTTTTTGGGCAGGGTCTTGCCTATTGTAGTTGGTTTTCCCCCCTTTTTAACCCCGTTCTGTAACTGTGATTATGCTGGGTGAGGGTGATTTATCTGTCATTTTTTTTGAATCGTAGCTAATGACAAGCGCCATGTAGTTATGGCTGTCTCTTAGAGTTGTGTCAAGCATGTATGAGTTAGGGGTTGTGAATCGATAAGTCGAGACTGTTTTTGATCCGTCTTTCTTAACAAGAGCCGATCAACTGTTTTAACTAATTATGTTTAGATTTTACGTCGCGCGTTTATTGCTTTGGGAATATGTTCATTCTTATAAACTTTCATTTCTGCAAGGTAATAAAGGGCTTGGGTGTTTGTTTTCAGTTTTGGATCTTGGGCTCTGGCATGTTGTATAACAATATATAATAAAATTTATTGAACGGAGATTGAATATCGAAAGTCTTGCGGTGGGTCGAGATGGAGCGTAAAACGCACTCGCCCATAAACGCAGGACCGATGTTGAGATGGAGCATAAAATGCACTCGTCAAATAATCTTCTGATTTCTTAAAGTCTAATTTGGCTTATGTTGATTACGTGGCCTTTGCTGCTCGAGTGATTAGATTCATAGGGGTGTTTTACGCCTAGTGCCCTAAAGCCGTCTGGCTTGGGAGTCACTGATCAAAAGCTCATTTATGGGTAGCTCTGTCTAGCCTAAGGTAATTAAGGACTGTCCGAGTCAGATTTTTGTTGTCTTCATGCTAGAGCCTTTTGATCTTTTCCTGTGATTGCATCCTAGTCTTAATGCTTGTTGATTGTTTAAGTTGCGTAGTGTGCATATTGTTTTTAGCATTCGACTGTGCGAGTTTTTTTTGAGCTATGTTTAGTTAGGACGGTTGATCTTCGCACGCATTGAGTGGATCGATTACAGTCTCATGCTTGCAAATTCGATTTAAAGCCCCTTTCATGTCATTGATTGTCCTATTCTGAGAGAGGCTTTATAAGTACGCTTTGAAGCCGTGGTATTACTCTATAGTTGTAGTTTCCATTCGCGTCTTCCGGTAGTGTGGGTGTGGATGTTAGATAGTTTGCTTGAGGGCAAGCAAATGCTTAAGTTTGGGGGTATCTGATATGCGGTATTTATATCAGATATCAGATTCGCTCAAGCTTAAGACGTTGCTTGTTTTTCGTTATTTATTATGCTTTTGCATATATTTTGTTGTTATTATGCTCTCCCTTTTTGATGCAGGGCTTTTTGAGTCATCTCCAGCTTGCAGGGGGCAATTGTGTCATTTTCTACACTCTGGCGCCGCAGCGCCAGAGCCCAGCCTTTAGCTCGCGCCGCAGCGCCGACCCCATGGCCGTGCTGATATTATCTGGCGCTGCAGCGGCCACAGGACTTCTTAATTTCACGCCGCAGCGTTAGTGGCGCCGCAGCGCCACCAAATAGTTGTATGCTCCGCGCCGCAGCGTCACCTCCGGTGTCTTGACTGGTTCGTTTTTAATGACCTAAAAGACTTGGAGACATATACGCAGAGGTGGGAAGAAAGAATAGAGACAGAGTAGATATCTGGAGATTCTAGAGCAGAAACAAGTATTATTCTTTGGGAGAATAGTCATTGCATTCATAGACAGCTCAGGAGTTCCACGAAGAAGAAAAGACTTGGAGACAGAAAACCCACAACAGGGGTTTTCTTATTCCAAATCTCTAAGTTATTTGTGTATTACTGAGCAATGTTGAATGTGATAGAAATGTGTATTAGCACCATGGTTATGAACTAATACCTTTTTAGGATTGCAATGTAACCTAGTGTTTAGCCTAATTAACTTTCTCTCCTATTTATATTAATGAATCATTTTGGGAATGGGTTGTTGTATTTCTTGCTTATTGACTAAATGCTTGACAGAGTTTTGGTAGTGATATTAATGGATATTGAAGATTGGACATTAATATCTGGCTTTTAAAATACAACAACACTTGTTATGCCCTTGTCTAAAGGAATGTATGCATAAACTGCTAAATAGGATAGACATATCTCTATTTGCCTTGTGTAGTCTTGAGACCAATATTATTGACCCTAGTCTAGTTGTTTTCATCGATAGACATATTGTGATTCATCTAGCTAGGGATGTGCATTTGGCCTTCGACAGAAGCATATGCATAGTTCATTTCTCGGCTGACCATTCCTTGATTTGTTTGTAATGTGGAGAGTTAGGAGTTTAGGCGACGCATTAGGGGAATTGTAATCCTAGCTTGTCTCACTACTACATCTTTTATTTCTCCCGCTTCCTTTAGTTATAATCGCATAGTTGATAATTCCTCCACCAATCATTTGTTTAGATAAGACAGTATAGTACTTACTTGAGTATTTGATTTGCATTTAAGACTTCGTCCTCGTGGGTACGACACCCTACTTCTTATATTACTTGTTGACCGCGTATACTTGCGCGTTAATTGTCGTTACATAAATCGGACAACAACACCTAAATGGTGTCTAAAAGTCAAAGAAGAAGTCGTTAAGCAATTCAAAGCCGTGATTATCATGGTATCAACCTATCCATAGTAGCTTTCGAACATAGTCCCCGTACCTAAGTCAGGAGGGAAGGTACGAGTATGCGTGGATTACCGGGATTTGAACAAAGCCTGCCTCAAGGACAACTTCCCGGTGCCTTTTATCCACATCCTGATCGACAATACAACGCAGTACGATATGTATTCCTTCATGGATTGCTTTGCTGGTTACCATCAAATCATGGTTGCTAAAGAAGACCGGGAGAAAATAGCTTTCATCACTCCCTGGGAAACCTTCTGCTATAGGCGACTATCATCCGACCTCATCAATGCTGGAGCCACGTATCAGCGAGCCATGATGGCCATATTTCATGATATGATGCACAAAAAAATATAAGTCTATGTGGATTACATTATCATCAAATCCCGGAGGGAGGATGATCACATCGACCATCGCAGGAAGCTGTTTAACAGGTTGCGTAAGTACAACCTCAAGCTAAATCCCGCCAAATGTGCTTTTGGCCTAAAATCATGCAAATTGTTAGGATTCCTGGTGAGTAATCGAGGCATCGAACTAGATCCTGCCAAGATCAAAGCCATCACTGAAATGCCAGTACCTCGAATAGAGAAGGAGATACGTGGGATTCTAGGAAGGATTAACTTCATAAGCCAATTCATTTCCCAGCTCACAGCAACCTGTGAACCCATATTCAAGCTACTAAGGAATAATTCCTCCACTAAATGGAACAAGGATTGCCAACAAGCCTTCTTTGCCATCAAGAAACAGCTGATCGAAGCACCAGTATTAGTACCTCCGAGGGATGGAGTTCCCTTGTTCATGTACTTGTCTGTTAATGCCAATGCAATGGGCTGCGTGCTAGGACAGAAATATGATAGTAGCAAAGAAAGAGTCATCTACTACATCAGGAAAAGATTCAGCAGTGGTAAACAGAAATACACCTTGATCGAGAAAACATATTGTGCATTAGCATGGGCCGCAATGAAGTTACAACATTACCTCCATGGGCACACGACTTACCTCATATCCCGCATGGATCCACTCAAGTACGTATTCAACAAGCCAATGCTGAACTGTCAACTATCCAAATGGCAGTCGATCCTACAAAAATTCAACATTGTCTACGTGACTCAGAAATCAATCAAGGGTCAAAGTATTGCAGATCAATTAGCTGAAGCACCTTCAAGAGGGTTCGAGCCCCTGGAGACCTATTTCCCAGATGATGGAATCATAATAATTCAACAACTCCAGCAAGAGAATATAGTCCAACCATGGAAAATGTATTTCGACGTAGCAGTAAACATGAATGGTGCCGGAGCTGGGGAAGTCCTTTTCTCTGGTATAGGAGAACAATATCCCGTGGCTACCAAACTTTAGTTTGGCAACACCAACAACACGCCGAGTATGAAGGCTGTATAATGGGGTTGAAACTAGCCCAATCTATAGGTATTAAACACCTATTGGTCTTTGGAGACTCTGAGTTGGTGATTAGACAATCCACTGGGGCATATCAAAATAAAGAACTACATTTGCTGCCCTATCATCGACAGGTGATCAGAATATCCCTGGAATTTGAAGACGTGACTTTCAGCTATATTCCTCGAGGTAGGAATGACTTCACTGATGCATTGGCAATATTAGCCTCAATAATCCGCATATCCGAGAGGAGTGGGATTCCCTGCATCAAATTTATAGTTCAGAAAGCCCCGATATACGAGAATTACATTGGAGAAGTATCAGATAAAATACCTCCTGACAAGCAGCCTTGGTATCAAGATATCAAGGAATATCTACGAGATAGATCTACACCCGCTGGAGCAAGGCAATCCGAGCGAAAGCGGATTCACAAGATGGCTATGAAGTTCTATCTACGCGGAGATGCCCTCTATAAAAGGGATACTGGAATAGGCTTGTTAAGATGCCTCGATAAAGATCAAGCCTAGAGGCTGATGGATGAAGTCCACTATGGAGTATGTGGTACACACATGAGCGGTCATCTGCTGGCCAAGAAGATATTAAGACCAGGTCGTTACTGGATCTCTCTCAAAGCTGACTGCGATGATCACGTCAAAAGATGTTTTTAATGCCAAATACATGGAAACGCCATCCACTGCTCCTCCACATGAGTTCACTATGGCCTTTCTCCGTGTGGGGAATGGATGTGATCGGCCCAGTGGAACCCAAATCCAGCAAAGGTCATCGATTCATCTTCACCATGATCGATTACTTCACCAAATGGGTTGAAGCAGCCTCTTTTCCCAAAGCCACGAAAGAGGTCATCATTGGCTTCATCAGAAACAATGTCATCTGTCGATATGGACAACCGGAGGTGATCATATCAGACAACGCCAAAAACCTGAACAATCAAATGATTAAAGAACTATGCAGCAAGTTCCATATCAAGCATCTCAACTCCGTCATCTATCGGCCCAAGATGAATGGTGCTGTCGAAGCGGCCAACAAGAACATCAAAAAGATTATGCAGAAAATGTCCGCCAATCACAAAGAATGGCCTGACCTGCTGCCTGTCACCCTATTAGTATACAGGACGTCAATGCGCAGCTCTACTGGGGCTACCCCCTATTTATTGGTCTATGGCATGGAAGCAATACTCCCCATAGAGGTAGAGATGGAATCCTTGCGAGTGATGATTGATGCTCAGATTGACGAGGATCATTGGTTGCAAGACCGGTATCATCAACTGTCCCTGATTGATGAAAAGAGGGCTACAGCTATTTTCCATGGGCAGTTATACCAGTAAAGGATTGCTCGATCCTATAACAAGAAGGTCCGAATACGGTAATTCAAAGAAAACGACTTGGTGCTAAAGAAAGTTTTAGCCAATCAAGACAAAGCTAAAAGAAAGTTAGCCCCTAATTGGGAAGGCCATTTCATTGTCAAGGAAGTGTTGACAGGAGGAGCCGTCAGACTACAAGAAATGGACGGGAATGGATTTCCCCAACTTATCAACTCAGACACCATAAAGAGGTACTATATCTAAAGCACATGCATGCCCGCATCCGGGTCCTACGAAATCAAATCAGGTTCAATTTTTCACTAGAAAGTCGGAACTACGAATGATTTGATCTCCCTCAACCCGGGAGTACATAGGCAGCCATTTCTGGTGCGGTCAAACCAAATAAAAATTCAAAAACTCATCAAACCAAACTCAAAACCCAAGACAAACACTTTTCAAACCCCCTCTAATAAAAGACAGAACTACGAATGACCTGATCTCCCTCCACACGAGAGTACGTAGGCAGCCATTTACAGTGCGGTCTGACCTTCAAGAAAAAAAACCAATATAAACTAGTTCCAAGACACTAAAAGCCATATAGAAGCTATATCCAATTTACCTGATCAACAGGCCCATCTGAGATACTCCCTGATATCTCAACTATCAGTTCATCAAGGAGGAGCTCAAGATACATCAACAACAGTGAGTCATAAAAGAAGTGGTAATCACTTAGCAATGACAATACATCTCCAAACAGGTAAGTGAATCAAAAATATATTTCTCTGATATAAAACTATTTGATGTATACATAATGCCCTGTACATGACAAAAATGGCTGATCTAGTCTATGCAGAAAAAATAAAGCTAATTTATGGACCCAAAGATAAGCGGGCCAACAATGCCACCTATGGCATCTCTCTCTGAAGATGAAGGAGCAGCTGCAAGTGCAATATCCTCAGCCTCCATACGGCTCCAAACCTCCACATTCGTCTGCAATGTGGCATTGTGGTCATCCATATATGCACTCATCTCGGTAATCAGGCCGTGAGTATAAGATCGAAGGGTAGTACTGTCAGCAATATGGAAATCATGAGAAGCTATAGCCTCATCCCTCCCAACAAAAGCTACATCTTTAGCATTCAAACTATCCTCGATCTCAGCAAAAGCTGCATCTCTAGCTGAGCGATTCTCATCCCTCTCCATAACAGCTGCATCTTTGGCAGATCAAAGCTCCTCTCGCTCTATCAATCCTGCATCCTGAGCAGCTCGAGCCGTATCTCTCTCGGCCAAAGCAATATCTCTGCCAGACAAAGCGGTTAACATTTGCGCTCTAGCCGAATCCCGCTCAATGGTTATCCTGAACAATGAATCTGCCAAAGCTGGATTTGTGTCTATAGGGATAGTCGGTGGGTCGCTAACCAAAGCAGCTGTCAAACCTATGAATAGCTCATCCTCAGTGGGAAAATCAGAGTCCTCCATAGGCTCCTCCTCATCTGAATCTACAATAGGAGCTGAAGGAATAAATGTAGCTGCTGCTATATCTGCCTCCAACCATGCCAAGTACTTTGGAGAACTGTTCGGATGGCTAGGGGATAACTCAACTCTCTCTCTATGATTACAACACTCATATACTCGAACCAAGTCGGCAGATGATATGGATGAAGCCTGTGACGCCCCCAAATTCGGGTCCCTTCTATTACCTCGAATCCGGTACAGTCACGATACTACTAGTCAAATATTTACGTCTTTTATTCATTACTTAAAGAATATAACTTCACGTTACTACAAATTAGAATATAAATTCTTTTCACATCCAAGATCTTGTGTAATGACCCTAAACTTTTATAAGTTACAATCTTGGTCATTTACCATTCCTGTCTTATATCATGTTCGATATTATAAAAATGCGGAATAACTTAAACTTTTTCAATCTTCCTTGAATAAAATCTTTTATTGATTTCACAATCTTAAATCAATTACAAATCCTTGAATCACTATATATGATTCACTATATCCGAATTATTGTATAAAAATTTACATCTCAATTTGATATCCTCTATGTATTAACTAATACATCTTTACGATACGACAAGTACTAAACATTGTAAACAACTATCAAGTACAGCTCCTATAACCTAAACATGGTTCGAGAGCATATATCTAAATAAACATAAATCTTCAAACTCTATCACGTAGCACGTTACTCTTATCGTGAGTCCTTAACCTGCAACAATGGTTATTTGCAAGGGTGAGCTCGACAACTCAGCAATTCTAACAGTTTTCATGCATCATATAGCATATAACATCATACTCAGTTCATGCATTTATAATCAATTTATATTTACTAAGAATTTTACTTCTCACATAACAAGTATATCATCAAAGATCAACTTTCAATCTCATACATATCTCATATACAGTTCATATATAAGTTCACATCATCACATCATAATATAATTCAACTAACAGTTATTGAATTCATATATCAAATAGGAACTAAAAGACTTGCCTGATTCGTAGTTTAACAACTACGACTTAACTACTTAAAGATATCTACAATTCGTGTAATCCTACACAGTTATATAATTATGGATTCACACTCGTCAGTTATACACATCCATACATTCTCAATATAATAATAAGTATTACATTATTTTCTATCATGGTTCTTAGAACCTCGTTTTACTCTATCATCGTATTCTTAGAATAATTATGTACGTATAGATATACCTTAACCATACATACTTACTACCATTCCTTCATATACATGGATCACACACTTAACTAAATGTATTCGACATATATTTAAAACTCATAGATACATGATCTATATTGCTCTTACGTTTCTCAAACCTTAGTATAATTCTCGGGTTTTATATAACCATTACATTCAAACTTTCTAAGTTTCACCTTTCAAAATCCTTGTCATACTTAAACTAGTCATGCAAGGCTAATATGTTCATCATGTATACATGTTTATAAGGTTACTAACTCAAGTTTGAAACCTAGCATGAACATTCTATGTCCATTTCAAGGTTCTATGTTTTTCATGCTGGACATTCTCATACTTTAAGCAAAACAAGTTCATGCTTCAAGGGTCCGCTACTACGGTCATATTACCACATAATGAGACTAAACAATACTAAGTAGGCATGCTCGGGCGTATACTGCACATGTATACTTTAATCACATAGTTTACGCTTTTAGAAATTCATTTTTTATGAATATGCGTGCATATATAAAATCCATGTATAAACAAATGATGTTCATGCTTAGATAATTTTCGTAGTATTTATCAAGGTGTGTGCACATACATGACATCTAAGTGATGTTAAAAGCACTAGCATGTATGCTCAAAATGTCAGAACACTAATACACTATGATCATGCAACTTAGTTTGCAAAAAGTCTAAGTTTTGCTTTTGAAATCATTTTCAATTTAAACAATGTGTTCTAGTGTATGCTCAATACCTTAGACTCACATATCATGCATATCAAAACCATATATCATGTTCAAAAAGGTCAGAATATAAACATGATATGTGTATGTCAAAGTTCATTGCAAAACTTCTACTTTCTTTAGTAAACGCTCACTAATGAGGTCAAACACGTTCATGCTTCATCATGAAATATATATACACCGGCTAACCTGATCTTCATGCATATCTAGACCGTACAAATGCGCTTACAAGGTCAGAACACACATGATACACATATATCAAAGTTCATATCGAAACTATAAGTTTCATTTTTAAAACATATGTTTTCCTTCCATAACATATACTAACATGGTTATACATGCTTATGTCATATCAAAGTACTCATATATGCATGTTATTTATGTTCACATGCTTGCCTAATGAGATAACATATACTAGCACATGTCAACAACTTAATCCGAAAACAAAATTAAGAACAGGGCCTGGCGCAGCTGCGCTGCTGGCCTGTACAACACTGGCGCAACTGCGCAGGTGTCGGCCAGAGACAAAAACTGCACTACTTTGGCAGTTTATCAACCCAAATCAAGATTTCTTTACCAATTCAATTTCATAGCAGCTACATTATCATGCTTACTAACTTTAATAACACTTAACAAACATAATCCCAATCAACTTAACATCTTGTCTAGCAAAATTAAGAAGTTGACATTGAAGGACAAGAATGTAAGAAAATTAAGAACTAAACCTCTTCAATATGAACTTGCTGCTAAACAAATGCTGCTATAATACTCTCCCTCAATTCAATATAATCTCTCAGCAATTGAAATTAGAGAAGAGAAGCCTCATTATATAGGCAATTCATTAACTAGTCCATGCCTTTATTCACCAATTCAAACTAATGGATTGAGCAAGTGTCTATTGGTTTATGTAGATTAGGTAGGAGGTGGGTGAATCCCATCATAAAATCCACTCTCCCTTGCATGATTAGCTATGGTTGCTGAGTTTGAGATAAATAGATATAGAGTAATTAGCCTCTAGAGTCCACGTGAGGAAGAAATGAAGAGGAACTCTCATATTAGGGACAAGGAACAACTCAGCACTTGTAAATACAACACTTGGGTTATACTCCTATACAATTAGGGTACATAATATGTATACGCATTTCATTTCATATAACTTATGTTATAAATGAATTACAATTGAAACTTCTAATTATAATGTATCAAGTAGGTTACATATATACCACATATAATCCATGTACATTCTCTTAACACCGAATATAATTCAATTGGGTATTATCATAACGGTTATTAATTATCATAACGGTGATTATTACAGTTATAATAACTTATTGCATACACTATCAATTTATTGATATTACTATACACCAATGTTCACCCATACACTTATTGTCACATAAACACTTACTATTATGTAACTCACATAATACAATTAATCGTACTATATAGTCTATATATACCATATATAGCCACATTAATGCGTCACATTACGTTATATAATATAGTTTATATATAATTGTATGGTCACACTTATGTGTTGCACTACACTTTATATAACACATGTGTCATTACTATATGTTATACTTTTAAATTATCACATCCTTTGCACATATCAACTAGTTGAGCAAATATAATCTACTCGTTTATATATTATTATTAATTAATGACTTATCTTATCAATTAATTAATAATAATATTAATTAATCCATTCTTCATCAATCAATGAAATTATAAATCTCTATAACAGTTAATTAACATTTATATGATTAATTATCACATTAAATAAATATAAATCTTATTATATTTATAAATTATTTACTCATTAATCAACATATTATCAAATAATTACTTGATAATAGTATATTACCCATATCGATAATCAATATTATAAGACAATTTATCTCATTCCTCATCAATTTAATAATCACAATTCTGATTATATTTATAATCAATTTTCTTATTATTATACTATCACTAGTCATAATAATAAATCAACATACTATTATAACAACAATTAACAATTAATATAGATTAATTATTTAATTAATAATTCCTCCATCCTTGAATTAATTCATTCATCATCGAATCTATTATCGTGTCACACAAGGCATTTCTCACAAGCTCATCTTAAGCTTATTATCACTTCCACCACACTTAATATTCTTTTAATATAATGTTTGTGTGACTCAAGTATTTTAATGCTAAGCTACCTAAATTAATTATACACTTATAATTTGTATAACCTTTACGCTTAGAATAATTATGATTTACTCTATTAATTATTTAAATAATAATATCCACGATATAATAATAACTTAATTTTCTTTCATTAATTAACTCTCTTGAAAATACATTATAATTTATGTATTTTGCCATAACATAAAATATTATGTTTTCTCCAAATAAAGACATACATTATTAGAAAATAATTTACTTATTGTCTCAAGATATTATTCTTAATACAATATCTATTAAAAATAATTACATGTACGGCACATGTACATATATTATATATAGAAAATAAATAATAAGTTTATTTTCTATTATAATAAATTATTTCTATCAATTTATTTATATATAGCAAATATATTTTAATATATTTACCATATTAATTAATCATACCTATTACCTCATACAAAAACATATAAGTTAATATTATTATTCAAAAATAACATTTCCTCCTTTTATTAAAATAATTAAATATTAAAAATTATTTTAATATCCTTTATTAGAAATATATAATAACTATTTCTCTTTCCTTTCTATAAATTGCCCAAACACAACTTCTTTAATCTATACATTTAATCATATCTCAAATATTAGTTAATTCTCTAATCAATATTCATTTAAAGATATATTGATTACCATCTCTCTTTAATAATGTATATATATATTTATTAACGTTATTCGCACATTAGACTTTTTTCACATATTACCATTCTAAGTAACATATAAAAAAATACTAACTCTAATTACATTTTCAACACATATATTAATTCACCCCTTTACTCAAGTGAATTAATCCCCCTTTACTAAATCACCATAGTTGATTTAGGTTTTAATATTATATTATTCCATAATATAACTTTCACTTTAATTAACTAATACTTATTCTTGTTAGTTAATTCCCATAATTAACTAATTCATGCTTTATTATCCCAATCCATCAAGGGATAGCTTAAGCACCAATAATAATCCATAATACATCATACTAGTTACTAGTACATATATTATTCAAGAAAAAGGCGATTATTCATTAAAAATACTTAATACCACCAACTTACTATGATAAAATAATTCTATAAATTATTTAATATCGATAGAAAATTTTATCCACCTCCTTTATCTCAACTAAATTGTAGCTACGATAAATAAATATACATTAATAATATATTTATTAATCAAATATTACATAGTTCATATTACCCTATGTAACACAATACTTTCTATCTCATAACACACATATATATATTCGAACCCAATACATGCCTTAAGAATTTTATTTATTAAATTCTCATTTTAATAATTTCTTGAAAATTCGGGTTCTTACAAAGCCGACATCCTCTGATCAGCAGACCCCTCAAATCGGTACAAGCTCTGTAACTGATCAAACTGGCTCATAACAGCCAGGGGATGATAAGTAGTCACTCCCCTCAAACCCGCTAGGGGCAAGTAATCGATGCCAGGTGCATAAGTAATGAAGCTATATGGGGAGGCTAGCCTTGATCATGGCAAAATCACGAACGGATGGTCAATATCCTCCAAAAATGCCGACCACGTCGCTGCATCGGTACACTCCGCGGGCTGAAAGGAGTAAGATGTGGCTACCTCGCGAGTAAAGAAATATCCATGAGGTCTGAAAGATCCAATTGGTCTTATGTGGGACATCAGCCATACATACAGCAAGACCGAACTACCTCTAAAGAACCCCTCCGGGTGGGTACTATAATGGGTGGCTGACCACAACGTCTCAGCCAATATCATCGGGATGATGGTGCTACCTTGCCTAAGGGCCCTAACCACAACTATCGACTACACATCCAAATGGTTAAACATGCATGGGTCAGTCAATAATACCTAGTGAAGTCAAAACTGCATGTTTTTCAAAAGCTAAATCCTAATACCTGTATGGGTCAGTCAGAAATCCGCAGTAGAGTCAAAATTATATGTTCATTAAATACTACACCTGCGGCTCCCCAGGGTGGGTCCCACTTCCCCGGGCTCGGTTCAGTTCGGGTTGAAACAAAGTTTCTATGTGCTGCCAAGTCAAATCTAAAGAAAAACCGCTACGCGATTGAGCGGTTTATCCTGAAATCCTGTGTTTCAGCATCGTAATCCTGACTAAAAATGGATCTCTATGAAAACACTTGGTATCCATCTCAGAGCAATGTCTGGGACCTACGTATGTAGATTGCTAAAAAATTGTTGAAAAGCTGCATCAAATTAGCCAAAAAATTAACACTATCAAAGTTCGGGTATAGACCGAGTCCAATTCAGCCGTTGGCTTCAACCCAACGAAGTATCGGGTATAGACCGAGTCCATATCAGTCGTTGGCTTCAACCCAATGAAGTATCGGGTACAGACCAAGTTCAGATCAACTGTGGGCTTCAACCCAACGAGGTTTCTGGTACAGACCGAGTCAAGTTCAACCGTTGGCTTCAACCCAACGAAGTATCGGGTACAGACTGAGTCTAGTTCAGCCGTTGACTTCAACCCAACGAAGTATCGGGTACAAACCAAGTCCAGATCAACCGTTGGCTTCAACCTAACGAAGTTCAAATACTGACCGAGTCAAGTTCAGCCGTTAGCTTTAACCCAACGAAGTATCGGGTACACCCCGAATCCAGTTCAGCCGTTGGCTTCAACCCAGCGAAGTATCGAGTATCGACTGATGACAGTAGCCGTTGGAGCAACCTCCGCGAAGCATCAGAAATGATCCGGTGACAAAAACCATGTAATAGTCCATCCTCGATGATGGAATCTGTTATACACATCCTCAAAAAGAGCATCAGGAAGGACTGGTGGTTCAACCCCTTGTGGTAAGCTGCCGTTGTGAATTATCGCTAGGATAAGCATCGAAAGCATACAAGAAGGTAACTCGGCAACCGAGATATATCCCCATCAGAGTTGGCAAAGCTATCATGGACAACATCATCCCTAGCAGAAACTGACAAGAAATTTTGTGATAGCTTAAATCTGATATCCTACCAGCAATCGCATGATAATGCGGCAGCAAGAGTTATCACGGACAATGTCATCCCCAGCAGAAATTGCCATAAACGTTCAAGGGTAACCCTAGCCTCTCAGAGGTATCAAACTTGCACAACATATCGTTCAATATTCAAATTTCAAGTGTCTAGCAATCTTTATCCTACTCATTTCATTGCATTGCATGAGCATGATAAAGAGGGGCATCTGTAGACACTCAAAATTTCTTGCCCCTACTACTAATACTATAGGAAGGCAATGCGGGTTAATCAAATCAACTCCGGTCTCAATACCGGACCTCCAGTTCAAATTCGATCTCAAAATTAGTCCATCAAATCAACTCCGGTCTCAATACTAGACCTCCAGATCAACCCCGATCTCAATATTGGGCAATCAAATCAACCCCGATCTCCAATCAGGCCATCCAGTTAAATTCGATCACTAATATCGGTACTCCAGTCAAATCTGATCACCAATATCGGTACTCTAGTTAAATTCGATCACCAATATCGGTACTCTAGTTAAATTCGATTAATAATATCGGTATTCTAGTTAAATCTGATCACCAATATCGGTATTCCAGTCTAATTCGATCATCAATATCGATACTCCAGTTAAATTCGATCACCAATATCGATACTCCAGGCAAATTCGATCACTAATATAGGTTTTCCAGTTAAATTCGATCACCAATATCGGTAATCTAGTCAAATACCATCACCAATATCGATATTCCAGTTAAATCCAATCACCAATATCGGTACTCCAGTCAAATCAGCTCTGATCTCCAATCGGACCATCAATCCAGCTCCGATCTCCAATCGAACCGACAATCCAGCTCCAATCACCAATCGGACCGTCAATCTAGCTCCGATCTCCAATCGGACTGTCAATCTAGCTCCGATCTCCAATTGGACTGTCAATCCAACTCCGATCTCTAATCAGACCTTCAATCCAGTTCTGATCTCCAATCGGACCATTAAATATGCTCAGATCTCTAATTGGACCGTCAATCCAGCTCCGATCTCTAATTGGACCGTCAATCCAGCTCCGAGCTATAATCGGACCATCAATCCAGCTCCGATCTCCAATCGGACAATTAATACCAGCTCTGATCTCCAATCGAACTGTCAATCTTGCTTCGATCTCCAATCAGACCGTCAAATCAGTTTCGATTTCCAATCGGACCGTCAATCCAGCTCTGATCTCCAATCGGACCGTCAATCTTGCTTCGATCTCTAATTGGACTGTCAAATCAGCTCCGATCTCCAATCGGACTGTTAATCCAGCTCCGATCTCTAATCGGACTGTCAATCCAGCTTCGATCGCCAATTGGACCTTCAATCCAGCTCCAATCTCTAATCTGACAGTCAATCCAGCTTCGATCTCCAATTGAACCGTTAATCCAGCTTCGATCTCCAATTGAACTATCGATCCAGCTCTGATCTCCAATCAGACCATCAATCTAGCTCTGATATCCAATCGGACCTTCAATCCAACTCTGATCTTCAATCGGATCGTCAATCCAGCTCCGATCGTTATTCGGACCATTAATCCAGCTCTGATCTCCAATTGGACCATCAATCCACCTTCGATCTCCAATCAGACCGTCAATCCAGCTCTGATCTCCAATCGAACCGTCAATCTAGCTCTGATTTCCAATGGGACCGTCAATCCAGCTCCGATCTCCAATCGGACCATCAAAAAAACTCTAATCTCCAATTGAACCATCAAATTAACCTCGATCTCAATATCGGGCCTTTTAAATCAACACCGGTCACCAATACCGGGATAACCACAACCTCGAACACCAGTCTCAGGACGTCAACTCAGCCCCGGTCTCAACCCGGGAGGTATAAGTCAACTCTTGTCGTAACCTGGGAAGTCAAGTCAACTTCAGAAAAAGTTCTGAAGCTTTACATCATCTCCAGAGGAAAACCTGGAATGACCAATTCAACTTCAAAGACTATATTAAGGACAATCAGACTCGAATGGGATCAAAGTCTTGGAAACATTTCCCGGAAGTCAACCGAAGGCCATGCCGATACTAAAGACAACCCCGGGAGGGGCAAAATGGTCATTTTAACAACCCTAAGCAGATTCGGTCAAATTCAAGCCGAATTGATGCCACCAAGTTCAGAACAAACCATAACGATGATCCCGAGTGTAAACAGCACAAGACAGCTCAATATACAAACTGCGGGGGAATCGAAGACTTGGTTATGAACCCGTCTTCTTGGACCCAGAAAATGTTTTATCCCATTTCATTGTGACACTCTTAGTGAGGGCTTTTCGGAAAGGTATAGCACGCCTCAAACGGACGCTCCGATTAAAAGTTAGAATGTTTTGACTTTGACCTCGCGTTTCTCAAAGTGCACGTACTTTGAGACGACCAAGCCGGATTGGTGGGCCCCACCAGGGGAGCCACACCTCTACCTGTGATAGTAGTAGGTAGAGCCAAGGCTCCCTGGTCTATAAATATGAGGCCACCCCCCTCATTTTAAAAAAGAAGAAACGCAGTGTACCTTGGCCGTTTGATTTTCTGACTTTTTCACCTCTTCTAAACCTGATTTTTTTTACTCTAACAAGTTGATATACCTACATAATACCACATATCAGAAAATAACAGGTACATTTGGACGTATTGAGCCTACGATTTGGCAAAAAGCCATGTAGCAGTCCATTGTGAGTATTTTTACGATCAGCAAGTTTATATTACTTCTTCGTACTTTTATACACTTGCACGTTAAGTTTCACTTTCTAAATATGTTCAAAACTTAGTTCCGTGGCCGTTTTCATCAAAATTTGGTACATGTTTGTACATAAACTCAATTTCTGGTATTTCTACAACTTGGATTGACGATCCGTCAGCTCCATCAGCTTCAATGCACTAAATTCTTAGTTTGGAAACTTTGCCAGACTGGGTTATCTTCCCAGTCCTGGTTTGGCCTATTCTTGTGTTTATTCAACTGTATATATACTAACATTTCAATTTTGTCAAGCCCGGATGTCAAATCCGAGGTAGTTTACTGCTTTTATATATATTTATACATATATAAGCAGCCTTACCACCACTGGGTTCTCTTCCCAGTCTTGGTTGACTACATTTCTGTCAATATATATATATTTATATATTTATGTACGGCCTGGATCATTTCGTGGCCTTTTTACTGCTTTTGAACTCCTCACCATACTGGGTGATCTTCCAAGTCACTGGTTGACTACTTTTATGTCAATTTTCATTCCAGTACGGGCACCAGTGTGAAAACCCATCGTTTACTGTTTATATATATATATATATATATATATATATATTATTTCTGTCAAGCCTGGATCATTTTGTGGCTATTTATAGTTTTTATAAATATATATATATATATATATATATAAATGTGTATATATATTGCTAATGCTTGATTTTTATTTAATTTAATGCTTTAAATGTTCATTTGATATGAATCGGCATTTTTCAGTCACAAAAGCAACCTCGCGTCCCTTAGATCGCTCTCTAGTGGGAATGATACACATCGGCTGTGCGAATCGGAATTTATTGAATGAATCCTTGATTTTGGTAATATTGGGATATATATCTGTTTCTGTACAAATTTGAACTATGCAGGTTTATGGGCTACTCTCATGTGAGCCTAGGAGTCGTGGGATTCATGATCAAATCAATTAGAATCTGATTCCCATGATGGACAAACTCTGCTTTACGAATATACCATGCCAGTGTTTCTGTAAAATATAGATGCAAAAATCTTAAAACGATTATCCGGATTTAAGGTCTCAACATAGTGAAAAATATGGTTTGTTGTGTCAGATTCCCTCTGATAGTTTTCATGCCCATGAGGAGACTGACACTTGTATATATTTTGTGGACGAGGATGCTTCGCAGCCAGATAAATCACCATTCAAATGCATCCTTAAGGCTAAAAAGATAAAATTGGAAGTATCAACAGGCTTCAATTCCTATGGTAGCGTAAGGGTATGATAACCAGCTTTCAAAACACCATTTTCAATCTTATCGAAAAGAAAAAGATTTTGCAAATCAAATTAAACACTTTTGCAAATCAAATCAAAGACTTTTGCAAATCAAATCAAACCCTTCGTATATAGGTTCAACGAAGCAAAGCACTACTTTCAAATAAATCAAACATAGGCCCAATTTTCAAATAACGTTCACACACGCATTTCAGTTTTAAGGGAAATATTGAAAAGATACGTTACCCTGTTTACACGGGAGTTGTGGGGTACCTAACACCTTCCCCACACTTAACCAAACCCCCGAGCTCAAAACTTTGTTTTCAAAGATCAAGTTTCGATAGTGTCCAGTAATTGGGCCTCTTTCAAATAAAACTCGGTTGAGTTGGTACAACCATTTCAAATCTACTAATTGCCGACTCTGTAAAACGTTCAAATCCTCGACAAAATACATGTTGGCCTTTTTCCTAAAAATCCCTTCAAAACCTTTTTCCTAAATAAAAAGAGTGAGGGTAGAGATAAACTTAGGAAAAAAGATAAAAGATCCGGGTTGTGACTCGACCCGCGGATTTTTAACTGACGTCGATAGGCAGAATAGTGCTACCTTGCCTAAGGGCACGGACCACGACCACATAACCAATATCTAAATGGTTCCAAGTATAGTGGCATATATACATAAGCCATGATGCACATCAGCAAGACGTCTATCCGGGCATAATGCCACTCCTCTGTCGAGATAATAAAATCCTCAGCGTGTCGATTGTAGATATCTAGCCTGCCGTAGCGATCAATCTGAAAGTCGATAGAGATCACATGTCCTGAAATGATCTCATCAGTGACTACTCTATGTCGCAGACCTGACATAAGCATTAATGGTCTCCTCATGTCGCTAAAGGTTGTGCGAGCGCAAGGCAGGTCCAGCGCTAAACCTGTAAGCCGCTCATACTCCTCTAAGGTCGGTGTTAACTCATGCCGCCCAAATCGAAAAACCTGTCGATCAAGTATCCAACAGGATAGAATGCTATCTACAAATCCGTATAGAGCTTGGAAATCTATAAGGGCCAAGAAATGCCCCAACATCCGATCTACTGTCCCTCTGGCTGGGAAGGACATGCTATCATACCACGACCTCGGTAACAATGCTACCAAGGGTGGTGGGGAATGCTCGATGCGGCTAATCGTCGATGAAGACATCTATATCACCGTATCACAAGACCATCCAGGGGTCAAATCTGAACTCATCTGTCTAAGTGCATATCCCTGACATAATATATGCATAATAACAATGATAAACATGATGCAATAAATAGGAAATATCATGCATATCTAAAATAAACTATCTACTGTAAGCATAATCTCTGTCTGATAATACAATCCAAAATAAAAAGCAAGGGATATGGGGCACAACCGCGTAACTACTAACAAAGACCTATAAAAATAGGTCACATCCGCCCAATAACAAGGGCCTATCAAAAGATATAGTGAGGGAAGCTCTAAAAAAAGGTCCAGAATATCTGGCTCCAGGCTATCAACCTGCTCCAGCTCCTCCTGAGACACAAAATCTCGGCCAGTAGGAATATTCAGTTGATATAAGGGAGGATCAGCATCTGCAAAACTGCTGGAAAATAGACCTGTAGATGGGCCAGCTCCAGAGCTGGAAGGGGCAAAACAATCTGCCTCGGATGGCTCTCGGATAAGGTGCCTGAATAACAAATGTGCCTTCTCTAACTGCTGGGTCAATCCTGTGATCTGGTCCAAATCAGTCGGATCTCACAGGCAAGCTATCCAGTCTGTCATAATTATAGACCCCGGCACCATATCTGCCATGAACTGGGTCGCACGAGTCTGAGCCCCAATAGTGCGAGGACTCCACCAACTATGAAATGCCTCCTGGCTGTACGGACCCTTTGACAAGGTGAAGCCATCTACGCCCTCCATAATGTCCATGAGTGGCTGAACTAATGGCCAGTGATGCCAAACAGAAGGAACAAAGGGAATGCGGATCTCCCCCGTGATGCTCTGAATAGCACGCTCTCTTAAATAGAACTCCCAACCTCCTTCTGTCAAAAATGGGATTCTGCGGGTGAACAATGCAAACCCTCGGCCAGTGGGAAAATTGCCCTCAAACCAAACTGTCAAAAAGTTTGAGGTGTACGGGACCCACGAGATCGATCCAATCTTCAATAGCTCAAGCTGCAGGCAGGAGTGGGTGAATCCCTCAGCAACAGAGACCTCCGTCAAAGTGGAGTGGTGCCAGTGCTTTCCCCAAGGATAGGTCTCCAGGCCTAAAGTAGTGGTGGGACGTAGGTAAGGAAGCCTCTCATATGCCCAAAACTAGCCATGCAAATATCAAAAGTCCTTTGTGAATCAAGACTAATAAATATAAATGATGCAATCAAAAAGGTACAAGAGAAATGTACTCACTAGCAGGAACGAGTAAAACCCTAACCAAGCCCCCATAACACCCTCCGAGCGCATGCGCATCCCTCAGAGAAAATAGGCAAAGGTATAGGTACCCCAATCAAAATTACTGAGGTGCTCCATATACGGAGTGGCACTGACAAGGGCAAAGGACACCGTCGAAGAGTTGTCTGCAAGAAAACAACCCCTGATGATCACCAAAAATAGTCGCTGCAGGATGCGATCTCTAACCCTCTAATCATCAGGCAGAGGCTCAATCAAAGCCCCACTCTGGGTATCTACGCTTAAGGGACTAGAACGGACTGTACCCTTGATGGCCATCGCAGGAACTCCTAATTGGGACCGAACGGCAGTAGGTGAAATGTCCGCAACAACCGGCACTGGCTCACCTCCGAACTCTATCCCTTTGATGAACCTCCAGTCCATAGCTGTCATCATCACCTCGTAATCTAGCAAATGGAGAGACTGAGTCTGGCGGAACTAGCTTTCAGATAATGCCCTCAAATAACCCTAGGGGAAACGACGGGGAGGGATAGAAAAGAATGCCTGAAACCCCCAGGTATCTACAATGGCCTTGTAATCTGAATGTAGAGTGTGGTACAGAGAATGCACATTAAACGAGTTCCCTCTAGGCTACGTAAAGCCGGGAACCTGTATCAGAAGGACAACCTATATCAAATCTGTTCCCTGAAATGGCAAAAGAAAGGAAGAAAGATAATCCAAAAGGAAAACTTCAGTCACCTCATTGGAATGAAGGAACCTAGATGGATGTCGCCTCAAGTCTCCCAGCAGCTCCTGAAGTGGCACCACAATGCCTGGGAGCTCTGCACGTTGAGCTTGAACTGGGGCAGGATCAACAAATGGAGCCTCCTCGACGTCTACATCGATCGACGGATCAACTCGTACAAGACAAATCACAGACTCAGCCAATCTGCGAGGAGGCCGAGCTGGCCGTAGCTGAGGGACATCAGAGACTCTCCTCCGTCTGACTCCTGGGATGACCTTGCTAGCACTGTCGGGTCTATCTGGCTCCATAACCTGAACAAAGTCTCCAAGTCACCTCAGAAAGGGTGAGGTAAGCCTAATACATTTGGCTTATGAATTTAAATTAGTATTTTATGCATTTCTAAGTCCTAAAACATGCATGGGTCAACAAAAATACCCAGTAGAGTCAAAATTGCATGTTTATTAAATGCTTAGACTTTTGCAAAAATTTCGCCAGAGTTTCCTTTGTAAAATGGACTGTCTGCATGCACACAGGTATGACTAGGTGGCCATAAAGTAGCACACCTACCCAAAAATAGAAACAGTTCATATTTATGAAAAAAATCAAAAGTAAACTTCACATGGTAGCCAAATTACCATGGATATTTTTAGTTGAAAATCCAGGCTCACTAGGCCTCAAAAAGGATGAGTAAACTGATCAAAAAGGTTGTGAATTGACTGTCTCAGAATTCAAATGTTCTTACATCAAAACGTACATCACAGTAAAATATGCATACTTATGAAGTCAGAAATTTTTTATCAAGTCATATATGCATACATTTTAGATACTTTGCGTTCAACAGCACCCTACGTGGTTTATACAATTATACCATTTAAAACTGGAAAAGAAGGGATGTAAATGTCACCTGAGACGTGAAGAATGCGTGAGCACTGACAGAATCTAAAAAAAGCTGCCAGAACTCCGTAGATCTAAAAAAGAAAATCGAATTTTTATTTGGATTCAAAACTGAGAATAACTTCTAAGAGCCGCTGCTGCCCATTATAAATTTATAAGAGGAAGTGGACCCACTTGCGACTACCTCCACTCTACTTGTGGCTCCCTAGGGTAGTCCCCGCCCCCTCTGGCTCAGTCCAGTTCGAGTTAAAATGGGGTTTACAGAAGCTGAAAAGGCAAATCCGGGAAAAAACTGCTACGCGATTGAGCGGATTGTCTTGAAATCTTGCGTTTAAGCAGCAGATTCCTGACGGAAAGACAAACTTTATGGAAACCATTGGTTATCATCCCGAAGCGATATCCGGGGATCAATGATGAGAACTGCAGAAAAACTGCTAATAAACTGCTAAAAACTGCCGTTATCAGAGCATCGGATAGGTCCGACGATATGAACGACGGGTTCTGACTGTATCACGGTATCCAGACTGACTCGAGGGTGTGTTTCGTCAGAAAGAGCACAACCCACGCCGAGATTGATCAAATTTGACACTATCAGCAATTAGCACAACCCCAGCGAAGCATCAGGAATGGACCGGATAGATTCAGCTGTTTAAAGATACTTCAGCTAAGGTTAGATTGCCTGACACTATCAGCCGTTGGCACAACCCTAGCGAATCATTGGAAATGAATCGGTGATACTCAGCCGTTGAAGGCTACTTCAGCGAAGGTCAGATTGCCTTATAACTCAGCCATTGGCACAACCCCAGCGAAGCATCGGAAACAAACCATTGATACTCAGTCGTTGAAGGCTACATCAGCGAAGATCAGATTGTCTGATAACTCTGCTGTTGGCACAACCCCAGTCAAGCATCAGAAACGAACTGGTGACACTTAGTTGTTGAAGGCTAATTCTGCGAAGGTTAGATTGCCTTACAACTCAGCCATTAGCATAACCCCAGTGAAGCATCAGAAACGAACTGGTGACACTTAGCCGTTGAAGGCTACTTTAGCAAAGGTCAGATTGCCTGACACTATCAGCCGTTGGCACAACCAGAGCAATGCATCAAAAACAAACCAGTTATATCAGCCGTTGAAGGCTACTTCAGCGAAGGTCAGATTGCCTTACATCTCAGCCGTTGGAACAACCCAAGAGAAGCATCGAAAATTAACCGGTGACAGTCAGCCATTGAAGGCTACTTCAGCCAAGGTTAGTTTTCCTGACAATTCAGCCGTTGGCACAACCCCAGCGAAGCATCGGGAATGAACCGGTGACAGAAACAGTGTATCAATTTATCCCCACAAAGGAAAGATGATGGAATCTGTTATACACATCCTCAGAGAAAGCATCGAGAAGGTCCGATGATGGTCAAGCCTTGCAAACTCCATTCGAGTAGGTGTGGAGAAGGTCTGATGATGTAAACCAATATCAGCTATCATCAGGATAGGCCTCGGGAATCTCCAATGAGGTAACTTGGCAAAAGAGGAACATCCTTAGCAGAGGAAAAGTCAAAAATTGATTGAGAGATACGAGACATAGGTGACCACCCTAACGTTAATCTCAGGAATGTCCCATGGCATCAGTCAAGAGAAAATCTTTCCTAATAAGCTATCCTGGATAACATCATCCCCAGCAAAAAATGGTGTAAACAAACAATGATAGCCTATCACCAAGGGTTACCACGGATAACATTATCCCCAGTAGAAAATTACGTAATCAACCAGTGATAACCCTACCCCCTCAAAGGTATTTAACATTCATAACATATCCTGTCATGCATTGCATTACATTTGCATCTATCATATTTCCAGTGTCTAGTAATCTTTATCCTGTTCATTCCATTGCACTGCATAAACATGATAAAGAGGGGCATCTATAGACATTAGAAATTTTGTATTCCTGTTACTAACCCTGCAGGAGGGAAAAACTATCTTTTATCTTTTGGAGACAACCCTGGAAGATCAGACCACAGTCAGCAGCCTCGATCTCAATACCGGGATGTCAACTCAGCCCCGGTCTCAATACCGGTATGTCAACTCAGCCACGATCTCAATACCGGGATGTCAACTCAACCCCGGTCTTAATACCAATATGTCAACTCAGCCTCAGTCTCAACCAGGGAGGTACAGGTTAACTCCAGTCTCAACCCGGGAGGTATAGGTCAACCCCAGTCTCAACCTAGGAGGTACAAGTTAACCCCGATCTCAACCTAGGAGGTACAAATCAACTCTGGTCACAACCCGAGAGGTGCAGATCAACCCCGGTCTCAACCTTAGAGGTACAGGACAACCCCTGTCTCAACCCGGGAGGTACAGGTCAACCCCAGTCTCAACTCAGGAGGTACAGGTCAACCCTGGAGGTACAGGTCAACCCCGATCTCAACCCGGAGGTACATGTCAACCCTAGTTGCATCCAGGGAGATACAGGTCAACCCCGGTCTCAATACCAGGATGTTAAGTCAACCCCTGTCACAACCCAGGAGGTACAGGTCAACCCCGATCGCAATTCAGGAGGTATAGGTCAACCTCAGTCACAACCTGGGAGGTACAGGTCAGCTCCGGTCACAACCCGAAAGGTCAGGTCAAACCCCGATCACAACTTGGGAGGCCAAATTAACTTCGAAGATAACCCCAAAGCATCACATAATTTCCAGACACAACCCTGGGAAGACAAGTCACCCTTAAAGACAACCCTAAGGACAAACAGAATCGGCTGGGATCCAAACCTCGGAGCCAACCCCAAGAAATCAGTCGAAGACCATGCCAGTACAGGAGACAACCCCTGGAGGGGCAAAATGATTATTTTACCAACATGAAGCCAATTCGATCAAAATCATGCCAAAATGATTCCATCATGGTCAGAAATAATCATAACATTGATCCCGAGTGGAAACAGAGCAAGACAGCTCAACGGATAAACTGCGGGGAAACAAAGACCCGATTATGAACCTGTATTTTTGGACTTGAAAAACATTTAGTCCCATGTCATTGTGACACTCTAGGCGAGGGCTTTCAGGAAAGGTATAGCAAGCCTCAAACAGACGCTCTGATCACAAGTTAGAAAGTTTCAAATTTGACCTCGCGTTGCTTGGAGTGCACGTACTTCGAGACGACAGGACCCACCTCCCGGGCCCTGCCATATGGAGTCGCAGGTAGACCCGCGGCTGCCTCTGGTAGAGCCGCTTCCATTGGATCTATAAATATAAGTGCACCTCAGGGCAAAATAAAATTCAAAAATGCTCTGGAACTCTGTCCATTTCGTTTCCTAGCTCGACTTATAGTACTTCCAAACCTAGATTTTATCACTTTAACACATAGATATACTCATATACTACCACATATCAAAAATTAACTTGTGGAAACGGACCTTTGAAGCCTACCAAGTGGCAAAAAACTCGTGTAGCAGTCCATTGTGAGTATTTTTACGATAAGAAAGTTCATACTACTTCATTGTGCATTTATACACTTGCACGTTAAGTTTTGTTTTCTAATTAGGCCCGGAACTCAGTTCCGTGGCCATTTTTGCTTATGTTTTCGTATATTTTAGTACATTTCTATGTTTTTTGGTATCTCTATAGCCCGTATCATCGACCTGCGACTTTTATTAGGTTTTATATATCTATACATATATATGCCCTTCACCGGACTGGGTTATCTTCCTAGTCCCGGTTTGACTTGTTTATGTATATATTTAACTATATATATACTAACTTTTCAATTTCGTCAAGCCCGGATGTCAAATTCGTGGCAGTTTATTGCTTTTATATATATAACTATATATATAATTTTTTTTGACTTATTTGGGCCTGGATTTCTACTTCGTGGCCTTTTTATTACTTTAATATATATATATATATATATATATATATATACTAACTTTATATAATAACTTTTACATTCCAGTTTGGCCTGGATCATTTCATGGTTTTTTGACCGCTTTCATAAATATATATACTTACTTTTCTGTCCGAGAATAGGATTGTAAATCCGTCGCCCTTTACAGCTTATATATATATATATTTACATTCTGTCGAGCCTTGATCATCCAGTGGCTCTTTTACAGCTTTTATATATATATTTACATTATGTAGAGCCTGGATCACCTCGTGGATCTTTTACAGCTTTTATATATATTTATATTCAGCCGAGCCTGGATCATCCCGTGGCTCTTTTAGAGCTTTTATATATATATATTTACATTCTGTCGGGCTTGGATCATCCTGTGGCTCTTTTACAGCTTTTATATATATATTTACATTCAACGGAGCCTGGATCATCCCGTGGCTCTTTTGCAGCTTTTACATATATATATTTCAATTCTGTCCAGCCTGGATTACTCTGTGGCTTTAAATAGCTTTTATAATATATATATATATATATATATATATATTCATTCAAGTCCGGGCATAGGATTTGAAATCCGTTACCCTTTATTGCTTTTATATATATATATTTCAATTCTGTCAGGCCTGGATTACTCCGTGGCTTTTTACAGCTTTTATAAATATATATATATATATATATATATATATATATATATATATATTTACATTCCAATCCGGTCATTGGAGTGAAAACTCATCGCCTTTTATAGCTTTCGTATATATATATATATATATATATATATAACTATATATATCTTTTATTCATTGTGATTAAATAGCTGCTGTAAATATTCATTTAATATGAATCGGCGCTGACATCTATCTGGGTGAATTAGATTTCTTTAAATCTCGCCAATTCTATCTTTCAAACGGTTCAAAATAGGGTCAGACGGAACCGAGAAGCTAGAATGGCTGAGATTTATTAAAACCTAGTAGTTTTTCTAGTTTTGTTCATTATAAAGCAACCTCACGGCCCTTAGATTGCTATCTATTGGGAACGAGAAACTTTGGCTACGCGCATGCCAGGATTTGACTGATGAATCCTTGGCTTTTGGGACGTCTAGAATTAAATACATATTTTGTATGCAAATTTGAGCTGTGCAGGTTTATTAGCTTCTCTATGTGAGCCTAGGAATTATGGGATTCATGATCCAACTGATCAGAATCTGATTCCCACGATGGACAAACTCCACTTTACAAATGTACCCTGCCAATTTTTCTGTAAAATTGTACATCAGAAAGACCTATAAATGGTTATCCGGGTTTAAGGTCTCAACATAGTAAAATAATGATTTGTCATGTCAGAGTCACTCCGATGGCTATCATGCCCATGAGAAGACCAGCAGTTTTATATATTCTGTGGTCGAGGATGCTTTGCAGCCCGACAATCATCATTCAAATTTAGCCCAAAGGCTGAAAAGATTAAAAAAGGATGTATCAACAGGCTTCAATTCTTATAGCAGCGTAAGGGTTTGAAAATTAACCTTTCAAAACGTCGTTTTAATATCTTGTTTAATAAAAGGCCTTTTGCAAATCAAATCAAACCCTTCATATATAGGTTCAATGAATCAAGGCACTACTTTCAATAAAACAAATGTAGGCCCAATTTCTTCTAGCATTCACACACACATTGTAGATTTAAAAGGGAAAATATTGAAAAGATGCGGTACCGTGTTTTCATGGGAGTTGTGGGGCGCCTAACACCTTCCCACACTTAACTAAGCCCCCGAACTTAGAACTTTGATTTCAAAGACTCAGTTTCGACAGTGTCCAGTAATTGGGTCTACTTTCAACCAAAATTCAGTTGAGTTGGTACAACCATTTCAAATCTACCAACTGGCGACTCTGTAAATCGTTCAAATCGTCGACATGATACATGTTGGCCTTTTCTTAAAAAATCCTTTGCCTTTTTCATAAATAAGATAAAATAATGGTAGAAACAAGACTTAGGAAAAGAGAGAAAGATTCGGGTTCCAACTCGACCTGCATATTTTTTCTTCCCAACGTTGACCGAAGGGAGTTTCTAATTTGCATTATTTGGAATTGTGCATTTTCTAATCGAAATACATATAATTAAATAAAATAAGACTTGATAGTAATTTCATATCTTATATTTATTTGGGACATTATATGGTGGAAGGATTGAATTGTACGGTAACTATTTACTCACAGGTTCTTTTATGATTATTGTTGAAATCTATATTATTTGGAAAGTCGTTGATCGCTAGGGAGGTTTATCCCTATTGTAGAATAAATATTATTTATTTAAATAGATTATTAGTTTAATTTATTTATTTAAATAAGATTAAAATTGTTCTAATTGATTTATTTACAACCGATTTAATATGGAGAACCTGAAGGGGCACACAATAAAAAGAAGAATAATTATTTAAAAAGATAATGGCATAATCGTAATTAGAGCTGCAAACGAATCGAACTGAACCGAACTTTGTCGAACTCGAACCGAACTCGAACACTTTTAGTCGAACTCAAACATGTTCGAGTAACTTGATCGAACCAATAACTATGTATGAGTTCGGATTGTTTGGTGTTCGCGAACACGATCGAGTTCACGAACAGTTCGCGAGCAAGTCGAACATATGCTTGTTCGCGAACACAAATTATGTTCACGAACACCAAACTTGTTCACGAACACAAACTTGCTCACGAACACATACTTGGTCACGAACATAAACTTGTTCACGAATATAAACTTGCTCATGAACACAAACTTGTTCACGAACACAAACTTGTTCGCGAACACAAATTTGTTCACGAACACAAACTTAGAACTCTGAAGTAAAAAACAGTTAAATAAATAAAAAAAAAGTTTTCTCTAAGAGTCTGAGTATTCAATCAAAAATTAGACCAAATATTGTAATCATCAGTCATCCAAAAAGACCAAAACCAAAAATTATTACTTAGAACTTAGAAGTTATAAATAACTTAAAAGTTAACAGTACTTAAAAATTCTTGATTTACAAATATCAACAATCAAATATTACTATCGAAAATCCTTTCAACTCTTCAAGGTCCAACCACTTCAAGCAGAGTCTACAAACAAATGATTATCAAAAGCTCACAATTTAATATTAGTAATGTATTTCTTTTGTTGTCATTTTTAATTAATATTTAATTTTTTTACAATTTTTAAATTTAATTTCTAGTTTTTATTTTTGATCTTCAAATTTATATATAGTTTTTTACAGTTTCAAAATTATTCAGTAAATAATTTAATGATTATTACTCTATTACTGAAGTCTCGATACGTACATTGAAGACTTGATTTCTCTATTCTCTATCTCGATTTGACAATTTCAATAACACATATACATGTAAGCAACTGTATTGTAATTTGTATCATTCTTTAAGTAATGTCAAATTATCATTGCATGATGATTAATGATTTTATTTATGTGCTTTATGACATGGTTCATAATTTATTAAATTATTTGGGATGTAAATTATAATAATCTAACAATCATTGTTCAAAAATTTATAAAAATATTAAAATTATTTTAATTAAATTAGAATTTAGAGGTGAAGAAGTACACATTATTATTTATTAATTATTTAATAAAAAAGTTTACTTATAATAAATTATTAAAAAAACAAAAAAGATGTTTAGGTAATAAAAATAATAACTACAAAATTAACAATTATTAATAAGACAAACTTTATAATTTAATATGAAATAACCAATTATTTGTATTTAGAATTTTAGAAACAATTTAAACATATAATAAAGAAAGCGAACTACTCGAACCGATCTCGAACTTATCGAACCGAACTCGAACTTACCGAACCGAACTCGAACTGTTCGCGAACAAAGACGAAACTGAACCACATAGGTTCGCGAACATGTTTGTTCGAGCAATCGAACGGAACACTCTGTGCGAACTCGACTCGACTAGGCGAGCAAGTCGAACTCGAACCGAACCGAACTCGAACCGAACCAGTTCACGAACAATTCGGTTCGTTTGCAGCCCTAATCGTAATAATGCATTAAGTGTAATTAATTTAATCTATGGTGAATTGGTGATAGAATAAATTAAATAGCTTAATGTTTATTATTTAATATTTTAGAAATATTAAATATAAATTAATAAGAGGAATCTTATTAATGTTATTATAATTGTTATTATTTTAATTTTTAAAGTAGCATAAGAATTAATTTAATATTAGTACTCACATTTATTTCTAATAAGATTAGGAGGCAAATTAATTAAAGAAGTTTAATTAATTAAATCCCAATATGTTGGGAAGCCTAATTAGTTAAAGGAGTTTAATTAATTAAACGAAAACCTATGTCTAATAGGATTAGAAGGGTTGACCAATATCTATATAAGAAGAGTCTTATGTTAGATATCAGATGATGCAATTCTAATTGTTGGAGAGTACTTCTTTTCTATAGAGGATAGAAAACTAGGGTTTAGCCAACCACCCTTGTCGACGTCGGTGGAAAAATGCGCGGGTCGAGTTTGACCTGAATCTTTCTTTCTTTTCCTAAGTTCTGTTTCTACCCTTATTTTATCTTTTTTATGAAAAAGGTTGAAAGGTTTTTTAGGAAAAGGCCAACATGTATCATGTCAACGATTTTTTACAGAGTCGCAAGTTGGTAGATTTAAAAATGGTTGTACCAACTCAATCGAGTTTTGTATGAAAGCAAGCCCAATTGCTGTACACTGTCAAAACTGAATCTTGAATCCGAAGTTATAAGTTTGGGGGCTTGGTTAAGTGTGGGGAAGGTGTTAGGCACCCCACAACTCCCGTGAAAATACAGTACCGCATTTTTTCAATATTTCCCTTTTAAATCTACAATGTGTGTGTGAATGCTGGAAGAAATTTGGCCTACATTTGTTGTTTGATTGGAAGTAGTGCTTTGCTTCGTTGAACCTATATACGAAGGGTTTGATTTGATTTGCAAAAGTCCTTTTTAGATAAGATATTTAAAATGATGTTTTGAAAACCGGTTTTCACACCCTTACGCTCTTATAGGAATGGAAGCCTGTTGATACTTCCATTTTATCTTTTCAGCCTTTTGGCTCAATTTGAATGGTGATTGTCGGGCTGTGAAGCATCCTCGACCACAAAATATATACAAGTGTCGGTCTTCTCATGGGCATGACAGCCATCGGAGTGACTCTGACACGACAAACCATTGTTCTCATTATGTTGAGACCTTAAACCCGGATAACCATTTTAAGGCCTTTCGGATGTACATTTTTACAGAAAAACTGGCAGGGTACATTTATAATGTAGAGTTTTCCATCGTGGGAATCATATTGTGCTAAGTTTGATCATGAATCCCACGATTCCTAGGCTCATATAGAAGTAGCCAAGAAAACCTGCACAGCTCAAATCTGCACAGAAAATATGTATTTACATGTAGACGTCATAAAAACTAAGGATTCATCAGTCAAATCTTGGCCTGCGCGCAGCGAAAGCATCTCGTTCCCACCAGATAGCGATTTAAGGGCCGCGAGGTTGCTTTATAATGAATAAAACTAGAAAAACTGCTAGATTTAAGTAAATCTCAGCCATTCTAGCTCCCCGATTCCATCTAGACCTATTTTGAACTGCTTGAAAGATAGAATTGGCAAGATTTAAAGAAATCTAATTTGCCCGAAGATTTGTCAGCGCCGATTCATATCAAATGATTATTTATCGCAAAAAGTTAATTACGGAGAATAAAGAATATTTATAATTATATATATATATATATATATATATATATATATACGAAAACTATAAAGAGCGATGAGTTTGCACTCTCAAGCCCGTACTGGAATGTAAATATATATATATATATATATATATATATATATATATATATATGATGTAAAAAGCCACAGAGTCATCCAGGCTAAACAGAATTGAAATATATATATATAAAAGTTGGAAAGGGCGACAGATTTCAAATCCTATGCCCGGACTAGAATGAATATATATATATATATATATATATATATTATAAAAGTTGTAAAAAGCCATGGAGTCATCTAGGCTGGACAAAATTAAAATATATATATATATATATATATATAAGTTGGAAAGGGCGACGGATTTTAAATCCTATGCCCAGACAGAAAATGTAAATGTTAATATATACAGTTAGTATATATATATTAAAGCAATTAAAAGGTCACGAAGTAGAAATCCAGGCCTAAATAAGTCAGAATTTTATATATATATATATATATATATATATAGTTATATATATAAAAGCAGTAAACTGCCACGGATTTGACATTCGAGCTTCACGGAATGAAAAGTTAGCATATATATAGTTAAATATATACATAATAAAGCCACAAAGGACTCGAGGAGATTACCCAGTCCTGAAAAGTGCATATATATGTACATCTATATATAAAAGCAATTAAAAGCTACGGATAGTCGATCCGAGCTATGCAGAGGCCAGAAAACGCGTATATGTACTAAAATGTACAAAAAAGTACGCAAAAACGGCAGCAGAACTAGGTTTCGGGAATAATCAAAAAACAAAACTTTACGTACACGTGTATAAATGCGCAATGAAGTAATAAGAACTTCTTAATCGTAAAAATACTTACAATGGACTGCTCCATAGGCTTTTGGCCACTTGGTAGGCTTCAAATGGGCATTTCCACCAGTTAATTTTTGGTATATTGTAGTATATGAGTATATCTACGTGTTAGAGTGATAAAAACGAGGTTTGGAGTATAGGAAATCGGGCTAAGAAAAGAAATAGGCAGAGTTTCAGAGCGTTTATAAATTTATTTTGGCTTGGGGGTGCACTTATATTTATGGACCCGATGGAAGTGAGCCTACCCGCGACAGCCGCGGGTCTACTTGCGGTGCCACGTGACAGGGCCCGGGTGGTGGGTCCTGTCGCCTCGAAGTACGTGCACTCTGAGTAACGCGAGGTCAGATTCGAAACTTTCTAACATTTGATCGAAGCGTTCGTTTGAGGCTTACTATACCTTTTCGGAAAGCCTCGTCGAGAGTGTCACAATGACATGGGACTAAACGTTTTCTCAGTCCAAGAAGATGGGTTCATAACCATGTCTTCGTTTTCTCGTAGTTTATCCGTTGAGCTGTCTTGCGCTGTTTTTACTCCGGATCAATGTTATGGTTCTTTCTGACCTTGATGGCATCAATTCGGCTTGGTTTTGACCTGGTCGGCTTCAAGTTGGTAAAATGACCATTTTCCCCCTCCAGGGTTTATTTCCTGTGCTGGCAAGGTCTTCGACTGTTTTCTCGGGGTTGTGTCCGAGGTTTGAATCCTGCCGACTCTGTTTATCCTCAAGGTTGTCTCTGAGGCTGACTTAGTGTCTCAAAGGCTGTCTCTGGGGATGATGTGATGTTTTGGGATTGTCTCCGAAGTTAATTTGGCCTCCCGGGTTATGACCGGGGTTGAACTGACATCCCCGTATTGAGACCGGAGCTAAGCTGACTTCCTGGTATTGAGACCGGGGCTGAGCTGACATCGCGGTATTGAGACTGGGGTTGACCTGTACCTCCCGAATTATGACCGGGGTTGAACTGGCATCCCGGTATTGATACCGGGGCTGAGCTGACATCCCGATATTAAGACCAAGGTTGACCTGTACCTCTCGGGTTGTGACCGGGGTTGTAATGGCATCCCAGTATTAAGATCAGGGCTGAGCTTACATCCAAGTATTGAGATCGAGGTTGACCTGTACCTCCTAGGTTGTGACCGGAGTTGAACTGTATATCTCACGGGTTGTGACCGGGGTTGAACTGTACCACCTGGGTTATGACTGGGGTTGAGTTAACGTCCCGGTATTGAGATCGGGATTGAACTGTACCTCCTCGGTTATGATCGGGGTTGGACTGTACCTCACCGATTGTGATCGGGGTTGAACTGTACCTCTTGGGTTATGACCGGGGTTGAGTTGACATCCTGGTATTAGGATCGAGGTTGAGTTGACGTCCCGATATTGAGATCGGGGTTGACTTGAACCTCCCGGGTTATGACCGAGGTTGATCTAACATCCCGGTATTAAGACTGGGGCTGAGTTGGCATCCCGGTATTGAGACCGAGGTTGATCTGATGGTTTTACCCTCCTGCAGGGTTAGTAACAGGAATGCAAAATTTTTGATCGTCTGTAACAGGATTGCAAAATTTCAAGTGTCTACAGATGCCCCTCTTTATCATGTTTATGCAATGCAATGGAATAAACAAGATAAAGATTGCTAGACACTAGAAATATGACAAATGCAAATGTGGGACAATACATGACATGATATGTTATGAATGTTAGATACCTTCGAGGGAATGGGGCTATCACTGACTATTGCCATCATCTTCTGTTGGGGATAAGGTTATTCGTGGTAACCCTTGGTGATAGGCTATCATTGTTTGTTTACGCCATTTTCTGTTGGGGATGACGTTATCCATGATAGCCTATTGGGGAAGAGTTTCTCTTGGCTGATGCCGTGGGGCATTCCTGAGATTAACGTTAGGGTGGTTGCCTCTGTCTCGTGTCTCCCAATCAATTTTCTGACTTTTCCTCCGCTGGGGATGTTCCTCTTTTGCTGAGTTACCTCATTGGAGATTCCCGAGGCCTACCCTGATGATAGCTGATACTAGTTTACATCATAAGACCTTCTCGACACCTATCCGAATGATAGTTTGCAAGGCTTAACCATCACCGAACCTTCTTGATGCTTTATCTGAGGATTTATATAATAGATTCCATTATCTGTCCTCTGTGGGGATAAGTTGATATACTATTTCTGTCACAAGTCCATTCCCGATGCTTCGTTGTCCCCAACAGATGATAGTGTCAGGCAATCTGACCTTCGCTAAAGTAGCCTTCAACGACTGATGTCACCGGACCGTTCTCGATGCTTCGCTGGGGTTGTACCAATGGCTGAGATATCAGTCAATCCGACCCTCGCTGAAGTAGCCTTCAACGGCTGAATGTCACTGATTTGTTCTCGATGCTTCGCTGGGGTTGTGACAACGGCTGATAGTGTCAGGCAATCTGACCTTTGATGAAGTAGCCTATAACGGCTGATGTCAACGGACCGTTCCCGATGCTTCGATGGGGTTGTGCCAACGGCTGATAATGTCAGGCAATCTGACCTTTGCCGGAGTAGCCTTCAACGGCTGATGTCACCGGACTGTTCCCGATGCTTCGCTAGGGTTGTGCCAACTGCTGATAGTGTCAAGAAATTTGACCCTCGCTGAAGTAGCCTTCAACTGCTGAATGTCACCGGTTCGTTCCCGATGCTTTGCTGAGGTTGTTCCAACGGCTGATAGTGTCTGGCAATCTAACCCCCGCTGACTTTGGGGTACTCCTTCTGACCAAACACACCCTCAGATCAGTCTGGATGCCTTGATACAGTCATAACATGTCGTTCATACCGTCGGACCTTCCCGATGCTCTAACAGCGGTAGTTTTTAGCAGTTTTTCATAGTTTTTTTAGCAGTTCTCATTATTGATCCCCAGATATTGCTTCGGGATGATAACTAATGTGTTACATGAATTTCCTTTTTCTGTCAGGAATCCACCACTCATACGCATGATTTTAGGACAATTCGCTTAACCGCATAGCAGTTATTTCTCGGATTTGACTTTTCAGCACCTATAAACTTCATTTCCACCAGAACTGGACAGAGCCGGGGGTGGGGGGGGCACCCTGGGGAACCGCAGGTAGAGGTGTGGTAGCCGCAGGTGGGCCCGTTCCCTCTTATGAATGTAAAATGGGCAGCAGCGGGCTTTTAGATTCATTTTCAGTTTTGAGTTTCGATAGAAATCCGATTTTCTTTTTCAGATCTACAGAGTTCGGGTAGCTTTTTTCAAATTTCATCAGCGCACAAATGTACTGCACGTCTCAGGCAACGTTTACATCCCTTCTTTTTCCAGTTTTAATCGGTAGAATGTTGTAAACCACGTAGTGTACTTTTAAACACAATGTATCAAAAATGTATGCTTATATGACTTGATAAAAAATTTTAGACTTCATAAGTATGCATATTTTACTGTGATGCACGTTTTAATGTAAGAAAATTTGAATTCTGAGATAGTCAATGTTTGCCCTTTTTGATCAGTTTACTCATCCTTTTTGAGGCCTACTGAGCCTGGATTTTCAACTAAAAAAGTCCATGGTAATTTAGCTGCCATGTGAAATTTATTTTTGATTTTTTTCATAAATATGAACTATTTCTGTTTTTGGGTAGGTATGTTACTGAATGGCCCTTTAAACATGCCTATGTGCATGTGGACAGTCCAATTTACAAATGAGACTCTGGTGAAATTTTTTCAAAAGCCTTAGCATTTAATAAACATTCAATTTTGACTCTATTGGGAATTTTGGTTGACCCATGCATGTTTTAGGACTTAGAAATACATAAAATACTGTTTTAAATTAATAAGCCACAGGTTTTAGGCTTGCCTCACACTTTCTGAGGTGATTTGGAGACTTTGTCCAGGTTTTGGAGCCAGATAGACCCGGTAGTGCTAGCAGGGTCGTACTAGGAGTTAGACGGAGGAGAGTCTCCGATGTTCCTCAGCCACGGCCATCCCGACCTCCTCATAGATTGGCTGAGTCAATGATTCGTCCCATCCAAGTTGATCCTCCAGTTGACGTGGATAACAAGGAGGCTCCATTTGTTGAACCCTCCCTAGCTCAGGCTCCACGTGCGGAGCTCCCAAGCATTGTGGTGCCACTTCAGGAGTTGTTGGGAGATTTGAGGCGCCATCCATCGAGATTTTCTTTATTCCAATGAGGCGATTGAAGTTTCTGTTTTGGATTTTCTTTCTTTTTTTTCTTTTGCCATTTCAGGGAACAGGTTTGATATGGGTTGGCCTTTTGACACAGGTTCCTGGCTTTACACAGCCCAGGAGAACTGGTTTAATGTGCATTCATTGTACCACACTCTTCATCTGGATTATAGTGCCATTGTAGATACCTGGGGGTTTCAGGCATTCTTTTCTATCCCTCCCCGCCGTTGCCCCTGGGGTTATCTGAGGGCTTTATTTGAGCACTGGTTCCACCAGACTCAGTCTCTCCATTTGCTGGATTGCGAGGTGATGATGACATATATGGACTGGAGGTTCATCACAAGGATAGAGTTTGCTGGTGAGGCAGTGCCTATTGTGGCTGAGATTTCACCTACTGCCGCTCGTTCCCACTTGGGAGTTCCTGCGATGGCTATTAAGGGTCGTACAGTCCGTTTTGGTCCCTTGAGCGTAAATGCCCAGAGTGGGGCTTTGACTGAACCTCTGCCTGATGATCAGAGAGTTAGAGATCACATTTTGTGGTGACTGTTTCTAGTGATCATCAAGGGTTGTTTTCTTATGGGCAACTCTTTGATAGTGTCCTTTTCCCTAGTCAGTACCACTCGTTATGTGGAGCGCCATAATGATTTTGATTGGGCTACCTATACCTTTGTCTATTTCCTCCGAGGGATGCGCATGAGCTCGAAGGATGTGACGGAGGCTTGGTTATGCTTTTACCCATTCCTGCTGGTGAGTACATCTTTCTTGTACCTTTTTAATTGCCTCATTTATATTTGTCATTCTTGATCTCTGAGGACTTTTGATATTTGCATGACCAGTTTTGGGTATATGAGAGGCTTCATTGCGTACGTCCTACCACTACTTTGGGCTTGGAGATCTGTCCTCGGGGACGGCGCTGGCATAACTCCACATTTACGGAGGTCCCTGTTGCTGAGGGATTCACCCACTCCTGCCTACAACTTGAGCTATTGACTATCGGATCAATCTCATGGGTCCCATACACCTCAGACTTTTTAACAGTAGGGTTTGATGGCGATTTTCACACTGGCCGGGAGTTTACATTATCCACTCGCAAAGTCTCATTTTTGATAGAGGGAGGTTGGTTGCTCTATTTAGGAGAGCGTGCTTTTCGAATAATCACGGGGGTGATCCGCATTCCCTTTGTTCCTCCTACTTGGCATCACTGGTCATTAGCTCAGCCACTCATAGACATTCTTATGGTGGGCGTAGATGGCTTCACCCTATCAGAGAGTCCTTACAGCCAGGAGCCGTTTCATAGTTGGTGGAGTCCTCGCACTATCGGGGCTCAGACTCGCGCTACTCAGTTCATAGAAGAAATAGTGCCCGGTTTGTGAAGATGATATACTGGATAGCTTGCCTGCGAGATCCGACTCACTTGGACCAGATCACAAGATTGACCCAGCAGTTAGAGAGGGCACATTTGTTTATCAGGCACATTGGCCGAGAGCTATCCGAGGTAGATTTTTTTGCTCCTTCCAGCTCTGGAGAGGGCCCTTCCACAGGTCTATTTTCTAGCAGTTCTGCCGGTGCTGATCGTCCCTTATAAAGACCAGACATTCCCACTGGCCCAGACTTTGTGACTCAAGAGGAGCTGGAGCAGGCTGATAGCTTGGATGCAGATATTCTGGATCTCTTTTGATAGCTTCCCTTGCTATATCTTTTGATAGGTCCTTATTTTGATATTGGGCGGCTATGCCCTATTTTGATAGGCCCTTGTTAGTAGTTGGGCGGTTGTGCCCCATCTCCTTGTACTTTTTATTTTGGATTTTATGGGCAGACAGAGATGATGCTTACAGTAAATAGTTTATTCTAGATATGCATGATATTTCCTATCTATCGCATCATGTTTATCATTGTCATTATGCATATATTATGTCATGGATATGCACTTAGACAGGTGAATTTAGATTTGACCCCTAGATGGTCTTGTGATATGGTGATACAGATGTTGTCATCAATGGTCAGCCGCATTGAGCATTTACCACCATCCTTGGTAGCATCGTCATTGAGGTCGTGGTACGATAGTCTACCCTTCTTAGCCAGAGGGACAGTAGATCGAATGCTGGGGCATTCTTTGGCCATTTTAGATTTACAAGTTCCATACGGATTTATATATGGTATTCTATCATGTTGGATACCTTATCGGCAAGTTTTCCGCTTTGGGTGGCATGAGTTGACTCTGACCTTAGAGGAGTATAAGCGGCTTACAGGTTTAGCACTGGACCTGCTTATGCTCGCACAGCTATTAGTGACACTAGGAGACCATTCATGCATATGTCGGGTCAGCGACATAGAGTAGTCACTGATGAGATCCTTTCAGTTCATGCGATCTCTATCAACTTTCTGATTGATCACTTCAGCAGGCTAGATAGCTATGAGCTACGCCCCGGGGATTTTTTGATTTCGGCAGAGAAGTGGCAGTTGGCCCGGGTAGACGTTTTGTTGATGTGTGTCACAGCCTACGTATACATGCCACTATACTTGGACCATTTGGATATTGGTTTGATGGTCGTGGTCCGTGCTCTTAGACAAGGTAGTACCATTTTGCCGATGATACTGGCCGAGACCTTGAGGTCGGCTACCTATTGCAGCACAAATGCGGAGGGGGTTTTTAGAGGTAGCTCTGTCCAACTATATATATGGCTCATGACCCATTTGCGTCCGATTGGCACTTTTAGAGGTATTGCTTTACCCATGAGATAGTCATGTCCTACTCCTTCCACCTAGCGGAGTGTTCGGATGTAGTGACCTGGTCTGCTTTTCTATCAAATATTGAGCACCCCTTTTCGATTCTGCCATACTCAGGGTTGGTATCCCCTTACAGCTTCATCACCCATACAGTTAGCCTAGATTATTTTCCCCTAGCAAAATTGAGAGGGGTGACCACTTATCATCCGTTGGCAGTCATGGGTCAGTTTGATTAGTTCCAGAGCCTACACCAGTTTGAGGGGGCTATTGATAAGCGGATATCAGCTTCATTTCTAGCGTCAGCTGACCTGATCAGGACTTATAAGTGTTGGACTCATAGGGAGATGGCTGATTTCTCTACTATCCACCCAGACCAATCTCCAGAGTATTCAACTTGGTTAGAGTCCGATATAACAGTAGCTCTGATTATCCAATTAGCTCCGATCATAGATTTAGATTAGGAGGAGCCTATGGAGGATCTTGATTCTCCTACGGAGGATGATTTATTCACTGGTTTGACAGCAGCTTTAGTTGGTGACCGTTCGATTATTCTTGTCAGCACAGATCCAACCATTGTTGATTCACTAGCACGGATGACTTTTGAGAGGGATCAAGATAGGGCATTGATGTTGACTGCTTTGTCTGGCAGAGATACAGCTTTCGCTGCTAGAGACAAGGTTCAGGCTACTCGGGATGCAACATTGGTTGGGAGAGACGAGGCTCTATCTACCCAATATACAACTCTTGAGGAGAGAGATGAGATTCGATCTATTAGAGATACAGTCTTTGAGGAGATTGAGGAAGTTTTGATTTCCAGGGATGCTGCTTTTGTGGAGAGGGACAAGGCCATAGCCACCCGAGATGTATATATTGCGAACAGCACAACCCTCATGTCATAGACAGACAGTCTAGTTGAAGAGATGAGTGCTTTTATAGACGGCCACAGTAGCACCATGCAGATGGCAGTGGATGTCCTTGCTCATATGGAGGCTGAGGGTATTGCACTTGTAGCTGCTCCTCCATCTTCAGAGAGAGATGCCATGTTGGCATTGTTATCCTGCTTATCCATGGGTATATAGACTAGCTTTATTTTCCCTGCACATACTAGATCAGCCATTTTCGTCATGTACAGGACACCATATATATATCAAATAGTATTATATATTAGAGAAATATATTTTGATTCACTTCCCTGTTGGATATGTATTGTCATTGCTGAGTGATTACCACTTCTTTTATGACTTGCTGTTGTTGATGTACCATGAGCTTCTTCTTAATGGATTGACAGTGAGATCTCGTAGAATATCTCAGATGGGCCTGTTGACCAGTGAAGATTGATAGAATTTGGGTTCTATAGAGTTATGCTGTCTTGGGACTGATTTTTTATTTTTCTTTAAAGGTCATACTGCACCGTGAATGGTTGCCTACATACTCCAGGGTGGAGGGAGATCAGGTCATTTATAGTTCAAGTTTTGAGTGAGAGGATTGTTTCTTTTGAGTTTGGTTTGATGAGTTTTTGAATCTTTGTTTGGTTTGACTGCACCAGGAATGGCTGCCTACGTACTCCCGGGCTAAGGGAGATCAGGTCATTCGTAGTTCGATCTCTTAATGAAAATCGAAACTGAGTTGATCGATTTGCAAGACCAGGATGATGGCTGGAATGTGCGTCAGACATAGTACCTTTTTATGGTGTCTGAGTTAATGAGTTGGGGAAATTCGCTCCCGTCGATTTCTTGTACTCTGATAGCTCCTCCTGTCAATACCCCTTTGATAATGAAAGGGCCTTCCCAATTTGGGGCGAACTTTCCTTTAGTTTCATCTTGATTGGCCAGGACTTTCTTCAGCACTTGGTCGTTTTCTTTGAATTAACGGAGTGAGACTTGCTTGTTGTACGATCGAGCAATCCTTTGTTGATATAACTATCCGTGGAAAATGGCGGCAACCCTCTTTTCATCTACCAGGGATAGCTGGTGGTACCGCTCTTGCAACCACTGATCTTATTCCATCTGAGCGTCTATTAACACTCGCAAGGACTCCATCTTTACTTCTATGGGAAGGACTGCTTCCACGCCATAGACCAATGAATAGGGGGTAGCCCCAATAGAGGTACGCGTTGACGTCCTGTATCCTACTAGAGTCATAGGCAACAGGTTAGGCCATCCTTTGTGATTGGCAGACATTTTCTACATGATCTTCTTGATGTTCTTATTGGCCGCCTTGACAGCACCATTCAGCTTAGGTCGGTAGATGACGGAATTGAGATGCTTGATGTGGAACTTGATGCATAAGTCTCTTATCATCTGATTGTTTAGGTTCTTAGCGTTATCTGAAATGATCACCTCCGGTTGTCCATATCAACATACGACATTATTTCTGATGAAACCAATGATGACTTCTTGGGTGACTTTGGGTAAAGAGGCAGCTTCAACCCACTCGGTGAAGTAATCGATCATAGTGAAGATGAATCGATGACCATTGCTGACTTTGGGTTCTACGGGACCGATCATATCCATTCTCCACATAGAAAAATGCCATGGCGAACTCATGTTGTGGAGCTCATTCGGAGGAGCGTGGATGACATTTCCATGGACTTGGCATTGATAGCATCTCCTAACGTGATCATCACAGTCAGCTTTAAGAGAGATCCAGTAATGCCCTGATTCTCAATATTTTTTTGGCCAACAAATGACTGCTCTTGTGTGGACCACAGACTCCATCGTGGACTTCATCCATTAATCTCTTGGCTTGCTCTTTATCGAGGCATCTTAAGAGGTCTATTCCAGCATCCCTATTATAAAGTGTGTCTCCGCTCAGATAGAACTTCATAGCCATCTTATGAATCCACTTTCGCTCGGATTGGCTTGCCCCAACGGGTGTAGATCTATCTCGGAGATATTCCTTAATGTCTTGATACCAAGGTTGATTGATAGGAGGTATTTTATCTGATATTTTTCCAGTGTAATTCCCATATTTCGGGGCCTTTTGGTTCTTGAATTTGATATCGGGAATTCCCCTCCTACCTAATACATTGATCAGGGAAGCCAAAGTTGCCAATGCATCTGCAAAGTCATTCCTACCTCGAGGGATATGGATGAAGGTTATCTCTTCAAAATCCATAGATATGTTGATGACCTGCCAGTGATAGGGCATCAAATGCAATTCTTTGGTGTGATATGCCCCAGTGGTTTATCTGATAACCAACTCAAAATCTCCGAAGACTAATAGATGTTTGACACCCATGGATTGAGCTAATTTCAACCTCATTATGCAACCTTCATACTCAGTTGTATTGTTGGTGTTGTCAAACTGCAACTTGGTAACCACAGGATATTGCTCTCCTGTACCGGAGATGAGGACTGCCCAGGCTCCGGCACCTTCTATGTTTACTGCTCCATCAAAATATATTCTCCAAGGCTGGACTGTATTCTCTTATCGAATTTGTTGAATTATTATGATCCCATCATCCGGGAAATAAGTTTCCAAAGATTCAAACCATCCTAATGGTGCTTCGGCTAGTTGATCTGCAATGCCTTGACCTTTGATGGACTTCTGAGTCACGTGGACAATGTTGAACTATTGGAGGATCAATTGTTATTTGGACAATCGATAATTCAACATTGGCTTGTTGAATACATACTTCAATAGATCCATGCGAGATATGAGGTAGGTCGTGAGCCTATACAGATAATATTGTAACCTCATGGCGGTCAATGCTAACGTACATCAGGTTTTTTTGATCAGGGTGTACTTCTGTTAGCCACTGCTGAACCTTTTTCTGATGTAGTAGATAGCTCTGTCCTTGTTACTATCATCTTTTTGTCCCAGCATGCAGCCCATTGTGTTGGCATTGACAGACAGGTACATAAATATGGGAACTTCTTCACTCGGGGGTACCAAGACGGGCGCTTCAATCAGCTGCTTCTTGATGGCAATGAAGGCTTTTTGGCAATCCTCATTCCATTTCGTGGAGTAATTCTTCCTTAGTAGCTTGAAGATGGGTTCACAAGTTGATGTAAGCTGGGAAATGAACAGGCTTATGAAATTGATCCTTCCCAGGAACCCGCGTATCTCCTTCTCTGTTCGGGACACGGGCATCTTAGTGATGGCTTTAATCTTGGCAGGATCTAGCTTAATGCCTCTATTGTTTACCTGAAATCCCAGCAATTTGCCTGATTTGACACCAAAAGCACATTTCGCTGGATGTGATCATCCTCCTTTTGGGATTTGACGATGATGTCATCCACATAAGCCTCTATCTCCTTATGCATTATGTCATGTAACAGGGCCATCATGGCCCGCTGATATATGGCACCAGAATTAATGAGGCCGAAGGACAATCGTCTGTAGCAGAAGGTTCCCCAGGGAGTGATGAAAGCTGTTTTCTCCCTGTCTTCTTCAGCAACCATAATTTGATGGTAACCAGCAAAGCAATCCACAAAAGAATACATGCGATACTGCGTCGTATTGTCTATCAAGATGTGGATGAAAGGTATCGGGAAATTATCTTTGAGACAAGCTTTCTTCAAATCCCGATAATCCACGCATACTCGTACCTTCCCTCCGGGCTTAGGCACGTGAACTATGTTTGACAGCCACTCCGGGTATGTTGATACCATGATGATGCTGGTTTTGAATTGTTTGAAAACTTATTCTTTGACTTTCAGACTCCATTTGGATCTCAATCACCTGAGCTTTTTCTTGACTAGCTTGAATCCATCCTTGATGGGGAGTTGATGGATGACAATGTCAGTAGACAGGCCAATCATGTCTTCATGTGACCATGCAAACACATCCTGGAAATGTGTTAGTATTTCAATCAGGTCGGCTCTTTGGTCTGGGGTGAGGTCTAGGCCTATCTAGATTTCTTTGAGGTTTTCTGAGGTTCTGATATTGACAGTGGTGGTTTGATCAAGGTTTGGTTTGGGTTTGTCTTCGACCCATTCTTTGATTTCCTCGGGCACCTCATAGTAATCTATTTCCTCTTGATCAATATCTATCAAGTCGAAGTTCAGTTCGACATCAAAGTCGTAGTCACTATGACAGGTTGGCGTCTCATCAGCAGGGACACACAAATCCAATCTGGGAGCCCTGAAAACAAAATGCTTTTGCTTTAATATATGAAACTTTTTAAACATACAAAGCATTTAGCAAAACATGACAAAAGTTACTGCTATAGCTGTGCAACCAAAATAAGCAATAAGTGAAACCATGTTACAGGGCAAACAGATTCTCTGTCCTTTTACCCTTTTTAAATGAGGCAAGGGACGCTGCTCTAGTTGTCCAGGGTCAGATCCTCATGAATAGGGAGGATACAAGATTTGTGGTCGTCTGTCTCTTTTTGGACGACGACTAAGACATCCTTTAGATCAGAGCCGGGGTTTTTCTTTGAACTGCCCCTTTTCCCTTCTTAATGCGAGGAATTTGGATATGATCCTCTTCATCACTGTCTGGGATATCATCATTCATACATTCGTAGTGTATAAGCACACGCATATTAGCAAATGGGTCTCGTCCTTCGTACATGAACTTTTCTTTTCCCTTTTTTCTCTCCCCATCAGGCTTTGGGGTTTTTCTCTCACTTATTGGTATGATTGGAGGGAATAACATGGCTGACAAAATAGCTGGAATCTTTCCCATTAGCTTCATAAATTCGATATTAGTGAGGTTTGGCAACAGTATAATGGAAGCACGAGCCTTTGGATGCTTTTGTGGGTTCCGATGGTTTGACCTCGATGAATAGCCTAATCCAGCTTTCCCTGACTGGCTGGGGATCTGCACTGGATTTTTGATTTCTTGTTGATTCTTTCCTAACCCTTCTCCAAGGCAGAAACCTAAAGATACCATCTCCTAGCCCACTATCATTACTTCGGGAGAAACTTTTGGTTTCAGAGCCGGTGCTCCGACAGGTAGGTATTGAGTATTGCTTACCTCCAATGCTTGAAAACTTGCAGATTCAATCCCTGCATCCAGGCTGATCACTGGCATGTCTCTCTGTATGCAGACAGGATATTCAGGTTCGGCATTCACCATGACTAGGTTGCCATTGATAATGTACTTGAGGTGTTGATGGAGGGTGGATGGAACTGCTCCTGCTATATGGATCCACGGCCTTCCCAAGAACAAGTTATATCCGGTGGAAATGTTGAGTACCTGGAAGGATACATAGAAAGTGTGGGGACCAATTTCCAGTGGAAGTTCAATCTCTCCCACATCTTCTTTGCGAGACCCATCAAAAGCCCGAATGACCACATGACTGGTCATAATCCGGTTTGGGTTGTGGGAGCTGTCGTTTACACTCCTAAATTAACCTCACTTTCACTTCACGAATTTAACTAATTAGCACAGTAGTAAGCAAGGATCGATCCCACAGAGAGTAAGTTTGTTTTAGATTTATTCTACTATTTTAACAGAAAATAAAGATGGGGGATTTTTGAAATTGTTTTAAACTAAGAAAAACAGAATTTAAATAAAGAGATTAACCAAATATGTAAAAACTTCAGTTCTGTAGTTCAGTTTCACCAAGCACAGCAATCAATTAATCAAGTTATTATTCTTTACCATTCAATGAAACTATTAACCCTAAATAACAATAAGCTCTGCTATCCGAAATTCTCCTTAGATATTCACTGTATGAAACAAGCTCTTCACCAGATTCAACTAGCATATAACCTAGAACAAGCTCTCTAGATTTAATATGATAGAAGCATTAAGAAATAGAGAATTAGGCTAATCCAAGCAACAAACACATAAGCTCGATTTGTTTAACTTGTTTTCTGATAATCTTAGCAATACCCAAAAGCTTGTCCACAATTAGTATCACTAATTTACTACTTGTGATGAAGACAGATATCAATTACACGTAATACCAATCTTAATCTAGCATATGATAATGATTAAATTAACTCAATTGGCCATATCAAATTAATTAGATCAATTAGCATGCAATCAATGAAAACAGATTATCAGAAGAAATTTCATACAAGAAGGAATAAATAATAATACTCAATTAATTAATTACTTGTGACAAGGTTCCACCTTCCTTTAGAACTGAATAAAGAAACTAGCCTGACATGCTCCAAGTCTACACTTCAATGAGGTATGATAGTTGGTAGAAGATTGAATGAATAAAACCTTAACTATCATCCTCTATTTATAGTGCTAGACAAGGGCCTAAATCCTATAAGAACTAGGAATCCAAATCCTAAAAGGAATTACAATTATAACTAGTCTCCATAAAGAAATAAAATCTAATAAGGAAATAAAATCTCAGTCCAAAGAAGTCCTAATTCTAATAGTAATATCAATCCAATTCCATGTAGGAATCTCCAAATATTGAGAAAGTCAACTGCTGGTCAAACTCCTCTTCAATTCAACTCCAAATCAACTTGTTTCCATCCTTTTAGCTTTAATTCACCTGAAAATAATAAACAACTTATTAAGCTCATATACACATGAAACATGTAATAAAACCAAATGTAAAGGAATAAAAAATCATGAATATTGTGTACTTATCAAATTCCCCCACACTTAGTCTTTTACACGTCCTCGTGTAAACTAAAAGTTTAATTTCCAGAAACTCTACTCAACCATAACGTCAAAAGATTTTAAGATCAAATCATGATTATCAACACTAAACCCACAAAAACATGATCAACGCTTCATCAATCAACTCAAGATAAGTACCTCACCACTTCACCAATGAGTTTTATTAAGTTAAATTGTAACCACATAAGCCCTTGTCTATGATCCACATACTTACTCAACTTAGTTACCATGGAGCAAAAACCGTGCACACCACTCAAAAACTCAAAACATACTTTTTCTGCTTTATTTTTTATCAGAATCTTTTCATTTTAATTTTTTTTATTTTCGGTGAATGCATTTTATGCTCCGTTTCACCTTCCTCAATCATTCTTTTGTAAGCGAGTGCATTTTATGCTCCATCTCACTTATCCGCACGTGTTTATGGGAGAGTGCGTTTTACGCTCCATCTCATCCCACCACATGACTTCTCTTGTGTTTCTTTTTCAACAATTTCACTGGTTTCTAATTTTTCTTATTATTTTTTTCACATGGTCCTGCAAAACGCTTAAGCAGTTCAATAGTTCTAGAGCATGAGATTAGTGCACATAGACAACTCCACAGATAACTTAGCCAACTAAGCATATATCACATGTTCAAGTGCTCATGAGACACAAATTCAATTTAAATCAATTACTATGGATCATGACTTAGTTTTTCTCAATCATTAACCAATTAAGCATTAAACAGATTTTGAATTTTTAGCATTGATTCTCATTTTTGACTTTAACCTTCGAACACATAGGTAAAATAGAATTATGGAAATCAAATTTTTCAAAAAATTTCAAAAAAAAAAAATTCAAGGCATCAAGATGGTCCTATTTCATTTCAAAATTGGCAGATTAAATATCCCTAAATATAAAATAAAAACCTAAATCTCTCCCCCCCACACTCAAACCTTACATTGTCCCCAATGTAATAAAATCATGCAAAGAAGAAAGAACTACAACTAACAAATTAAAAAGAAAAGGGATAGAAAGATCAAATCTGAATTTTTGGGTTTCCTCCCAAGCAGCTGCCCTTGTTTATTGTCATTGGCCTGACATCTTCCCTCTCGTTCTATGTAATTGGAGTTGTGAACTTCAAGTGGATTGGTAACAGTTTCTTCCTTAATTGAGGAACATTGTGTACTTCATGATTTTGCTCCTTTCCAGCCACCAAATCCTCCTCGTATAATTGTATTCGATCAAAAGATTCCTGCAATAAATAATCCACAACATCAATAACAAAAACAGATTTAATATTATCAAGATATCTTTTAGCCTGATCTGCGTTGAACTGGAACTTTGCATTGTCCAATTCCATGGTAAAGGTACGATGGTGTGTAGCACTCTTTGTTTCTGTTAGTTGTACTGATGGAGATGAATCCACGTCTTTCTTGTCGAGATCTGCAGAATTTATCAAATTATTCTCTTCTTCCTCTTGTTCATTCTCTTCGTCAAATTCCATATTACAGTCCGTTCCCGGAGTAAGCACTGAATCCTCCTGCTCCTCTTCGTCAAATCCCATTGTACTAAAGTTCTCAACAAACGGAGGAGGTAACTCCTCGAAGCCTTGAGATTCCAACCTCCCTACTTTGGTTGCAAGCTGACCAACTTGATCCCTCAGATCTTGAACAGAAGTTCTTGTCTCCTGCTGGAACTGCTGTGTCTGACTCATGAACTGTAGTGTTCAGCTCATGGATGCCTTGAACATATCCTCCATAGATGTCCCAGAATTGACAGGTACTTCTTGGTTTTCTGTGTGGTACTGAGGTTGAGTCTGCTGAAGATCTTGCTGCATACTTGAAAGGACAGGTTGCATTGGTGGCCTAGTACCTTCATAGCTCAAGTCGGGATGATCTCTCCATCCGGAATTGTGAGTTTCTGCCCAAGGATCACATTGATGTGGATTTTGTCCGAGGAATGCCCCCACAGCATTAACTTGATGAACAATTACATCCTCTTGCACTATGGGACAATCATTTGTTGTATGCCCTGATTTTGAGTAAATTCCACATACTTTTGCAACCGGTACGTTTTCTATTGTTAATTGTTGCACCACAGCAGTTAAGTTAAAAATCTGTTGTGCCAATTCACTCGTGCTTACCTCACTTACTCTTTGTGGAGCATGATCGTATTGTTGTGAGTTAGCGGCCATGTTTGCAATCAAATTTCTTGCAGCCTCCGGTGTCTTGTCTACTAATGCTCCTCCACTAGCCGCATCGATCATACTTCTTTCCGTTGGTATCAGTCCCTCGTAGAAGTACTGAATCAAGTGTTGCTCATCAATTTGGTGGGGAGGGCAGCTGGAACACAACTTCTTGAACCTTTCCCAATACTCGTAGAGAGTTTCTCCATTGAACTGACTAATTCCACATATCTTCTTCCTTGAATCGGCAACTCTTGATGCAGGAAAATACTTCTCCAAGAATAACCTTTGCATATCAGTCCATGATCGTATCGGTCCTGAAGGAAGATAGTATAACCAGTCTTTAGCCAAATCTGCTAATGAGAAAGGAAAAAGTCTAAGTTTGATCTGCTCCTCTAACACTCCTTGTGATTTCATCGTGGAACACACCATATGGAACTCCTTTAGATGCGTATATGGATTTTCACCTGTTAGACCACGAAAAATAGGCAAAAAGCGAATTAGTCTGTAAGACCCCAACTTTTATGAATAAAGATTTAATTTTCTTTATATATTATTTCGAAACAGTAAGGTGTTGTTTTGATAAATATGAAAGTTATGGGTGAAATGTGCAAATATTTTTAAAATGAGCAAGTGGTTATAAAATATTCTTGTTGTCGGGGAATATTCGTTTGGTCGTGGAATATTCTTGTTGTCGGGGAATATTCGTACGACGGCGCAGTTATTTGTGGACCCCACAACGGAATAACTGTCGGATATAGAAAGCGACAGAAATAACTTTTTACAAAATAACGGCGTAGTTGTTACCGTTAGTACTGTTGAAATACCCGGTGGTTAAAATACAGTGATACGCGGTGTTGCACAGTAGCACACGGTATTGCACAGTATTTTGAATTATTGAGTCTTACGTGAGAAGGCACTTGCTCAATTATTGTTACAGTAATTACTGTTCAATATTTTATATTATTGACTCAATAATTGCTACGATGATATCTTATATTATTGACTCAATAATTGTTACATTGATATTTTATTGACTCAATAATTGCTACGTTGCTATTTTATATGATTGATTCAATAATGACTACAGTTGATATTTTGTAGTATTGATTCAATAATTGTTGTTGCACAGTATTTCGCATTATCAACTCAATAATTCATATTATTTGAATAATATTATTAGATAGCATTATTGATAATGTCTAAGGAAGTTCTGTCTAGGAGGGGTTATTTAATTGCGCGCCAGTAAGGAGAAGTCCTTATCGGAAGGCCCCCTCTGTCCTGGGAACAACCTGGTTGTCAATATTGTAGTTCTATAATATTATTTGTGAATAATTAATTATTGATTTATATGATAAAGAAATATTTATTTTGTGGATATTAAAGAAGGAATTAGCACTGATGTGTTTTTATCAATATTTTGGTGTGGAAAATCATCTGTTTGTGGATTTCGGATAATTTATGTTTGGAATTTGGAAAAACTTTCTTCTGCAAAGTTGTAGAGAATTAAATTTCCTATAGAAGGACATCGAATTTGTATTTTTCTGACAAAGGGGCTATTTATTATGAATTATTGAAGTTTCGGAAAATAAATATATTATTTAATGGGTGGGACCCACTTTTGTTGTTTTGTTGAAAAAATCAGATTTTTGGTAGCAGCCGGCGGCGGAAGAAAATAAAATAAAATAATATATTTTATTCATTTAGTCTCCTTTGGCATCCTAAGCTTTTCCTATAAATAGGGTGCTTAGGTTAGAATTGAAAATCACACCAGAATTCGAAGTTTTCTCTCTCTATAATATCGAGCGTATTTTTGTGAGTATTTCAGTACTTTGAGAGTTACTATTCAGTGCAAGTTTCCGTCGGTATTATATCCGATATTCCAGCCAGAAGTGTTGTTTTTTTGAGGTAAGGGATGTTATTTTCTTTCGTAAATGATATTATTCTTTTCAATATCATTATACAGAAATATTGTCATGGATTTTATGTTGAAATTATGACTTTTTCCGTCGAGATTACTATTCACGTATACGGCACTATTCACGTATACGGCACTATTCACGGGAAAATTAAATTTTCTTCTATTTGTCCAAATTGCTTGTTAAGGTTACTATCTTTGATTGTATCCAAGTTTTGAGCTCTATTCTTGAATTTTGCTCCATAATGGATTATTACGAAGTATTTGTGAATTGGATAAACTAAAATACGAATCCTTGATCATTGTCTTTTATCTCACTGGATTCGTTCTTTAAAATGTTTTTCATCATCCTCAGTCTTAAAAGGTGATGTAACTGAATATCTTTGGCCTGTAGAGCAAAGATGAATGATTACCTGATGAATATCTTTGGCCTGTAGAGCAAAGATGAATGATTACCTGATGAATATCTTTGGCCTGTAGTGCAAAGATGACAGGTGTTGAGATGAACATGACTACTGATGATGCAAATGAATATCTTTGGCCTGTAGTGCAAAGATGAATATTTGATTCGAGATGTATATTGATTGATGTTACAGGGATAAAATATTGATGATGGACTTTTAAATCATAGAAGATAGTAGACTTGATTCTCTGCTTAACTCTTCTAATGATTTGTTATTTCCGCTGCGAATATTGATCTAAAGTTGGTTGTCCATTATATTTTATCTTATTTGTTGAAGACTAACGATAATTTGTTTCCCATTATCTTAGTCATAATATTCTTTACTGAGCTAGTTGAGCTCACCCTTTTCATCTGTTGTCCTCTTCAGGAAATGAGAATGTTGCGGGGACTAGTCGGGGGACAGAGTGATGGTCCGAGTTAGAGCAGTAGTAGTCCTCACTATTTCTGATAAATAGTGTGATAATAATTGTAATGAGGACTTAGTTTGAATCTTAATATTTTCTACATATTTGTATTAAGACTCACAGTTGTGTGGTCGTATTTTGCACGACCGTATGATATAAAGTTTGTATTTGAATTCTGTACCATGTATTTGGCGACTCAGAATGGGTTGGGTTGAATGGACCTATTCTGGGGGGCGTCACAGTTGGTATCAGAGCTTAGGGATATGATCTCTGGCGGAGATCGGGGAATAGAACTAGGAGGGGAGAGACGAGTAAATCCTTCGCTAGTATGTCCTACCTAAGCTTATGTGGTATTTAATTGGTCAGTCGGAGCATAGGGTTAATATGTGATTTGTTAATTTGTTTAATTAACCCTTGTTTTATGGCAGTATTTGAGAATGGCAGCTGAGAATGTTAACAACGAAGTGAATGAGACCGTGGAGACACCTTTAATCGTTAACCAGGAGAACGTGCAACAGGAAGGCAATGTTCTTCCTGAAAACAACGTTGGTCAAACGATAAATGATGAAATGTTTAGAAGTTTTTTGCAGTTCATGCAAAATCAGACGAGGGAGACTCGTGTGCAACATACAGGTGGAGATAATAACAGCACGCGAGTTGTCACTGCTAAGCAGTTCAAAGAATTGGGACCACCAGAGTTTCTGGGAAAGCCAGATCCGATCAAGGCGGAGACGTGGATTAAACAAATTACCAAGATATTTGATGTCTTGGGATGCACAGAGGAACAGAAGGTTCCATTCGCCACGTTTATGTTCCGTGGAGAGGCAGATTACTGGTGGGAATCCGTGAAGCGTACCCAGCCTGCCGCACTCCAGATGTCTTGGGAAGCGTTCCAGAAACTGTTCAATGACAAGTACTTTCCTGAAAGTATTCGTCATATGAAGGAAGTAGAATTTATTAGACTCGAACAAAATAACATGACGGTATCCCAGTACGAGGCTAAGTTCGCGGAGCTGTCCAGGTTTGCACCTCATTTGGTGGAGAATGAGGAACGTATGACGCGGATGTTTCTAAGAGGTTTGAAACCCGAAATACGTCAATACCTCATTTCTCATAAGTTTTCTTTATATTCGGATGTAGTAAACAGGGCCCAGTTATTGGAACGAGATAATGATTATGTTCAACCGAGGGACCACAACCAAGGTCGTACCGGTGGCAGTAGTCATCGGAGCAATGACAACCAGCGAGGAGGAAAGTATGACAGAAGCGGTAACCACTCCGGTGGTTATCGTGGTCATGATAGTAGAAGAAGCGAATCGGGGGGAGATTTCAAGAAGAGAAGGTACAACAATGAGAACGTGAAGACGTCGACATCAGCACCAGCATCAACTGTTTCGAGGGGAGGAGAACGACCACCGGTCGTATGCTTTAAATGCGGGAAAGAGGGACATATCAGCCCAAACTGCCCACAACAATTCAAAGGATGCTATAACTGTGGAAAAGAAGGACATATAGCTCGAGATTGTCCTGTTGCGAAACCAAGTTCAGCGGGGGTGGTGATTCCAAAGGCGGTTGCAGACAAGTCAAAGTCGGTGATTCCTGGAGGAGCGTTTGTCGTGACATCCCAAAACGCGAGGGATCCGCACGAGGTGATTACGGGTAAGCTGATCATAAACTCTTGCGAAGTTTATACCTTGTTAGATACCGGTGCTACCCATTCCTTTATTTCACCTGCTTGTGCTCAACGTTTGAACTTGACTTCTGATAAGTTAGACTTTGACTTATCTGTTGAAACTCCGTTAGAAGAAACCTTTGTTACATCTACAGTTTACAAATCTTGCTTGATTCAGATTGGTACCCTTACCTTACCTGTTGATCTTATATCTTTGAAAATACTTGCATTTGACGTGATTTTAGGAATTGACTGGTTAACCACTTATCATGCCAAAATTGATTGTTTTCGTAAGGTTGTTAGTTTTCATATTCCTAATCAACCTGTTGTGCGAATCCAAATCACCAAACCACTAAAATCAGTCAATATCATTTCAAATCCCAAGGCTATTCGTTTATTGAAAAACGGATGTCAAGCTTTCTTAGCTCATGTCACTGATTTAAACCAAAATACATCAGATTTGAATGATATTTCCGTTGTTAATGAGTTTCCTGATGTATTTCCCGAAGAACTTCCCGGTCTACCCCCAGAACGTGAAGTTGAATTCTTTATTGACCTTGAGCCCGGTACAAAACCCATTTCTAAAACCCCATATCGAATGGCTCCTATTGAACTTCAGGAGTTAAAGGTCCAATTACAAGAGTTGTTAGACATCGGTTTTATTCGTCCTAGTACGTCTCCTTGGGGTGCTCCTGTTTTATTCGTAAAGAAGAAAGACGGGAGTATGCGACTTTGCATTGACTATCGGGAGTTGAACCATGTCACCATCAAGAATAGGTATCCGTTACCTCGTATTGATGACCTGTTCGACCAGTTGCAAGGAGCGCAATTCTTTTCAAAGATCGATCTTCGTTCTGGATATCATCAGTTGAAGATTAAAACTGAGGATATTCCAAAGACTGCTTTTAGAACACGGTACGGGCATTATGAGTTCTTAGTCATGTCTTTTGGATTGACTAATGCTCCTGCTGCTTTCATGGATATGATGAACCGTGTATTTAAGGAGTATTTAGATCAATTCGTTGTTGTCTTTATTGATGACATCCTCATCTATTCTAAAAGCCGTGAAGATCATGAACACCATTTGAAGTTAGTACTTCAAAAGCTTCGTGAGAACAAGCTATATGCTAAGCTAAAGAAATGCGAGTTTTGGCTTGAGGAAGTAGCATTCCTTGGGCACGTGGTATCGAAACGTGGAGTATCTGTTGACCCGGCGAAGATTGAAGCAATACAAAGCTGGGAGCAACCTAAGTCGGTGACCGAAGTACGAAGCTTTCTGGGCTTAGCTGGTTATTATCGGAGGTTCGTAGAGGGATTTTCTCGAATCGCTACTCCATTAACTCAGTTGACTCGGAAAGATACGAAATTCGTTTGGGGCGAGGAATGCGAGAAGAGCTTCCAAGAGCTCAAGAGGAGGCTCATTTCGGCACCTGTTCTGACAATACCATCTGGTTCGGATGGATTTGTTATTTACAGCGATGCTTCGGGCAAAGGGTTAGGATGTGTTCTCATGCAACATGGGAAAGTCATAGCCTATGCCTCGCGACAACTCAAAGAATATGAGAGGAATTATCCTACTCATGATCTAGAGTTGGCAGCAGTCGTATTCGCGTTGAAGATCTGGAGACATTATCTGTACGGGGAGAAAGTGGAGATTTATACGGATCATAAGAGCCTTAAATATTTCTTCACTCAGAAGGAACTCAACATGCGACAACGACGTTGGTTGGAGCTGTTGAAAGATTACGATCATACTATCCAATACCATCCTGGAAAAGCGAACGTGGTAGCTGACGCGTTGAGTAGAAGATCATATGTAGGAACGAATGCGATGATGTCAAGTATACGCGTAGAACCAGCTTTGATTGATAAAGTTAAAGCTGCTCAAGCTACGGATGCGGAGCTGATGAAGATGAAGAAGAAGGTGCAAGAAAGTGCTATTCCAGAAGCAAGAATCGATGAAGAGGGAATACTTCGAGTCAACTCCAGACTTTGTGTTCCTAACGATTTTGACTTGAAGTATAGAATCATGATGGAGGCACACAACACACCGTTTGCAATCCATCCTGGGAGTACTAAAATGTATCGTGATCTTCGACATACATTTTGGTGGAGCAATATGAAGAGAGAGATCGCGGAGTTCATCTCTAGATGTTTAACTTGTCAACGTGTAAAGGCGGAGCATCAAGTACCGAAGGGTCCATTGCAACCACTGGAGATTCCGAAATGGAAGTGGGAACACATTACGATGGATTTCGTTACGGGTCTTCCCAAGGTTTCTCAAGGCGTAGATGCGATTTGGGTTATTGTTGATAGATTAACCAAGTCTGCTCATTTCTTGCCGATACGAGAGACTTATTCCCTTGAACGTCTTGCTCATATGTACGTGAATGAGATTGTGAGGTTGCATGGCATGCCAGTATCCATAGTTTCGGATCGTGACCCCAGATTTACTTCACGATTTTGGATTAGTTTACAGAAAGCTATGGGTACGGATTTACGATTCAGTTCGGCTTATCATCCTCAAACAGACGGACAATCGGAAAGGACTATCCAAACTCTTGAAGATCTATTGAGACTCTGTGTTCTAGACTTCAAAGGGAGTTGGGATAAGTACTTACCATTGGTGGAATTCTCCTATAACAACAGTTATCAGGCAAGTATAGGCGTAGCTCCATTCGAAGCGTTGTATGGGAGAAAGTGTCGTTCTCCAACGTGTTGGAACGAGGTGGGTGAAGCAACATTGTTGGGACCGGAGTTGGTACGTGTGACTACGGAAAAGATCCAAATGATCCGACAACGTATACAAACGGCACAGGATCGACAAAAGAGTTATGCGGATCTTCATCGAAAGGACGTGGAATTTAATGTTGGAGACCATGTGTTATTACGTGTTGCTCCATGGAAAGGAGTTACAAGGTTTGGGAAGAGAGGAAAGCTCAATCCACGATTCATTGGTCCATTTGAGATTCTTGACCGAGTAGGAAATGTGGCCTATAGACTCGCATTACCTCCAAGCATGTCTCGTGTTCATAACGTGTTTCACATATCCGTGTTACGTAAATATGTGAAGGATCCAAACCGCATTATTGAGTTAGAACCAGACGAGATAGCTGAAGATTTAACGTACGAGGAGGTACCTGTCAAGATCTTGGATAGGAAGGAGCATGTCCTACGCTCGAAAATTATACCTCAAGTTAAAGTTTTGTGGAGAAACCATGCAATTGAGGAAATGACGTGGGAGTTGGAATCGGAAATGAAAGCGAGGTATCCTCACCTTTTCGACATACCAGGTACGTACGTCAATTTCAAGGACGAAATTTCATAAGGAGGGGAGGTTGTAAGACCCCAACTTTTATGAATAAAGATTTAATTTTCTTTATATATTATTTCGAAACAGTAAGGTGTTGTTTTGATAAATATGAAAGTTATGGGTGAAATGTGCAAATATTTTTAAAATGAGCAAGTGGTTATAAAATATTCTTGTTGTCGGGGAATATTCGTTTGGTCGTGGAATATTCTTGTTGTCGGGGAATATTCGTACGACGGCGCAGTTATTTGTGGACCCCACAACGGAATAACTGTCGGATATAGAAAGCGACAGAAATAACTTTTTACAAAATAACGGCGTAGTTGTTACCGTTAGTACTGTTGAAATACCCGGTGGTTAAAATACAGTGATACGCGGTGTTGCACAGTAGCACACGGTATTGCACAGTATTTTGAATTATTGAGTCTTACGTGAGAAGGCACTTGCTCAATTATTGTTACAGTAATTACTGTTCAATATTTTATATTATTGACTCAATAATTGCTACGATGATATCTTATATTATTGACTCAATAATTGTTACATTGATATTTTATTGACTCAATAATTGCTACGTTGCTATTTTATATGATTGATTCAATAATGACTACAGTTGATATTTTGTAGTATTGATTCAATAATTGTTGTTGCACAGTATTTCGCATTATCAACTCAATAATTCATATTATTTGAATAATATTATTAGATAGCATTATTGATAATGTCTAAGGAAGTTCTGTCTAGGAGGGGTTATTTAATTGCGCGCCAGTAAGGAGAAGTCCTTATCGGAAGGCCCCCTCTGTCCTGCGAACAACCTGGTTGTCAATATTGTAGTTCTATAATATTATTTGTGAATAATTAATTATTGATTTATATGATAAAGAAATATTTATTTTGTGGATATTAAAGAAGGAATTAGCACTGATGTGTTTTTATCAATATTTTGGTGTGGAAAATCATCTGTTTGTGGATTTCGGATAATTTATGTTTGGAATTTGGAAAAACTTTCTTCTGCAAAGTTGTAGAGAATTAAATTTCCTATAGAAGGACATCGAATTTGTATTTTTCTGACAAAGGGGCTATTTATTATGAATTATTGAAGTTTCGGAAAATAAATATATTATTTAATGGGTGGGACCCACTTTTGTTGTTTTGTTGAAAAAATCAGATTTTTGGTAGCAGCCGGCGGCGGAAGAAAATAAAATAAAATAATATATTTTATTCATTTAGTCTCCTTTGGCATCCTAAGCTTTTCCTATAAATAGGGTGCTTAGGTTAGAATTGAAAATCACACCAGAATTCGAAGTTTTCTCTCTCTATAATATCGAGCGTATTTTTGTGAGTATTTCAGTACTTTGAGAGTTACTATTCAGTGCAAGTTTCCGTCGGTATTATATCCGATATTCCAGCCAGAAGTGTTGTTTTTTTGAGGTAAGGGATGTTATTTTCTTTCGTAAATGATATTATTCTTTTCAATATCATTATACAGAAATATTGTCATGGATTTTATGTTGAAATTATGACTTTTTCCGTCGAGATTACTATTCACGTATACGGCACTATTCACGTATACGGCACTATTCACGGGAAAATTAAATTTTCTTCTATTTGTCCAAATTGCTTGTTAAGGTTACTATCTTTGATTGTATCCAAGTTTTGAGCTCTATTCTTGAATTTTGCTCCATAATGGATTATTACGAAGTATTTGTGAATTGGATAAACTAAAATACGAATCCTTGATCATTGTCTTTTATCTCACTGGATTCGTTCTTTAAAATGTTTTTCATCATCCTCAGTCTTAAAAGGTGATGTAACTGAATATCTTTGGCCTGTAGAGCAAAGATGAATGATTACCTGATGAATATCTTTGGCCTGTAGAGCAAAGATGAATGATTACCTGATGAATATCTTTGGCCTGTAGTGCAAAGATGACAGGTGTTGAGATGAACATGACTACTGATGATGCAAATGAATATCTTTGGCCTGTAGTGCAAAGATGAATATTTGATTCGAGATGTATATTGATTGATGTTACAGGGATAAAATATTGATGATGGACTTTTAAATCATAGAAGATAGTAGACTTGATTCTCTGCTTAACTCTTCTAATGATTTGTTATTTCCGCTGCGAATATTGATCTAAAGTTGGTTGTCCATTATATTTTATCTTATTTGTTGAAGACTAACGATAATTTGTTTCCCATTATCTTAGTCATAATATTCTTTACTGAGCTAGTTGAGCTCACCCTTTTCATCTGTTGTCCTCTTCAGGAAATGAGAATGTTGCGGGGACTAGTCGGGGGACAGAGTGATGGTCCGAGTTAGAGCAGTAGTAGTCCTCACTATTTCTGATAAATAGTGTGATAATAATTGTAATGAGGACTTAGTTTGAATCTTAATATTTTCTACATATTTGTATTAAGACTCACAGTTGTGTGGTCGTATTTTGCACGACCGTATGATATAAAGTTTGTATTTGAATTCTGTACCATGTATTTGGCGACTCAGAATGGGTTGGGTTGAATGGACCTATTCTGGGGGGCGTCACATAGTCCGTAGTTAAGTTCAAAAGCAACTTCTACGGTAGGATATTTAATACACAGGGATGGATGATCAAGGTCTGGAGTAGCCAGTTCTTTTAAAGTCCGGTTGTTGTTCGGCACCACCATCTTTTCCTTTTTAAGTATTGGAACAAGAGCTTCTTTTGTATCTACAATTTTCTCTATCTCTTGATCAACATTAGAGTGAGAGGATTGAGTCATAAAACAAAAAGAAAAAAAATAAAATAAAAAGAAAATAATAAAAATAAACGAAAACAAAGAATAAACAAAAACAAATAACACTCCCCGGCAACGGCGCCAAAATTTGGGAGCTGTCGTTTACACTCCTAAATTAACCTCACTTTCACTTCACGAATTTAAATAATTAGCACAGTAGTAAGCAAGGATCGATCCCACAGAGAGTAAGTTTGTTTTAGATTTATTCTACTATTTTAACAGAAAATAAAGATGGGGGATTTTTGAAATTGTTTTAAACTAAGAAAAACAGAATTTAAATAAAGAGATTAACCAAATATGTAAAAACTTCAGTTCTGTAGTTCAGTTTCACCAAGCACAGCAATCAATTAATCAAGTTATTATTCTTTACCATTCAATGAAACTATTAACCCTAAATAACAATAAGCTCTGCTATCCGAAATTCTCCTTAGATATTCACTGTATGAAACAAGCTCTTCACCAGATTCAACTAGCTTATAACCTAGAACAAGCTCTCTAGATTTAATATGATAGAAGCATTAAGAAATAGAGAATTAGGCTAATCCAAGCAACAAACACATAAGCTCGATTTGTTTAACTTGTTTTCTGATAATCTTAGCAATACCCAAAAGCTTGTCCACAATTAGTATCACTAATTTACTACTTGTGATGAAGACATATATTAATTACACGTAATACCAATCTTAATCTAGCATATGAGAATGATTAAATTAACTCAATTGGCCATATCAAATTAATTAGATCAATTAGCATGCAATCAATGAAAACAGATTATCAGAAGAAATTTCATACAAGAAGGAATAAATAATAATACTCAATTAATTAATTACTTGTGACAAGGTTCCACCTCCCTTTAGAACTGAATAAAGAAACTAGCCTGACATGCTCCAAGTCTGCACTTCAATGAGGTATGATAGTTGGTAGAAGATTGAATGAATAAAACCTTAACTATCATCCTCTATTTATAGTGCTAGACAAGGGCCTAAATCCTATAAGAACTAGGAATCCAAATCCTAAAAGGAATTACAATTATAACTAGTCTCCATAAAGAAATAAAATCTAATAAGGAAATAAAATCTCAGTCCAAAGAAGTCCTAATTCTAATAGTAATATCAATCCAATTCCATGTAGGAATCTCCAAATATTGAGAAAGTCAACTGCTGGTCAAACTCCTCTTCAATTCAACTCCAAATCAACTTGTTTCCATCCTTTTAGCTTTAATTCACCTGAAAATAATAAACAACTTATTAAGCTCATATACACATGAAACATGTAATAAAACCAAATGTAAAGGAATAAAAAATCATGAATATTGTGTACTTATCAGGTTGATCTTCATTCTCTCTAAGGTATCGTAGGGATAGATGTTTAGGGACGATCCTTCGTCTATTAGCACACCTCCGATCACATACCCTTATGACATCACTGCTATGTACAGTGACTTGCGATGACCCATTTCCGCGAGTATATCATCAACAGTGAAAGATATCACATTGCTGTTGAAAATGTGTTCTATCACATGACGGAATTTCTCAACATCCACTGTTATTGGCAAATGGGCTTCTTCTAGTACTTTCACCAGAATGTCACGATGATCTACAAAAGATAAGAACAGTTCTAGGATGGACATCTGGTTGGGTGCATCTTTCAGGCTTTGCACCACCTTGATTTCATTATGCCCTATTTTGCTGAAGAACTCTTCGATTTTCTCTTCAGCCACCTTCCCTTTAGCTTTGATGACTGAATTGATCACCCGCTGAGGTAGGTACAATTGATTCTCCTTAGATACAATGGCAATGTTGTTTGAGGTGGATCCTTGATCATTCCCATAGTTCCACGGGACTCTCTTCAGACTGATGACAGGATATTGCAGTCTTAAAGGTAGTATTAAAGGCTCAGGTGCGGCTACCTTCATAGGATTCTATGTTTCTTGGACTCTTTCCCTGGTAGTATTATGGGTGTGATGGCTAACTCCTTCTCATATGAAATAATAGCCACTGTATCCTGATTCCACGCCGTGGGAATAAAGAGTGTTTCCTCATCAGGGAGGCTATAGTCTTGATTCCCTCTTATCAACTCACCGCTTTCAATCATATTCTGAATTAAGTGACGAAGTCTCCTGCAATCCTCGGTGTCATGACCGGGTGCGTTAGAGTGATACTGACAAATCTTGTCAGGTTTTAATATCCTGGATCGAGTGTTTACCGGGGGTAACAAAATCTATAACCATCCCCTCATTGATCAACATCTGGAGGATTTCTTTCATCGGCTAGTTCAGATTAGTGAAATTCCTTTGGAAGGCGAATTCCCTATCATCTTGGAATTTTTCTTCCCTGGCCTCCTTGTCGGCCCAGGGTTCATGATCATAAAATAGACAATGATCCCTCATAGCAATGGGACTGATTTTCGTGGTAGGCAGACTTGCTTCAGACTGGTTGGACTGGTTTATCAGCTGCCTGGTCCCCTGATGCTGATATACGACCAGATCCGCCAGCTGTCCAATTTGTTCCTTAATAGACTTGATCTCCTGTTCTATCAAGAATCGCCTTTCTGATAACTCCTAACTGTTTGGGATGTTGTTGCTGGAATGAGTTGACTCTCAGACGTACCAGAGGTATTTGGATCCCTCTCCACTCCCCGTGCTAATCATGTTGACACTCTCTTCTTTGTGTTGAGGGAGGGGATTATCCTGCACATGGGGTTGCTCTAGTTTGGTCACCACGATCTCTCCATTGTCTATCAAGTCTTGCATCTTGTTCTTGAGAGCCCAACAGTCCTGTGTATCGTGGCCTAGAGATCCGAAATGGTATGCACACTTTTTACTTAGGTAGAAATTCCTTCCCCCCATACTGGTTGGTGGAAGGAGCTGAACAATCTTCTTTTGTGCTGTCAACAATCTCAGCACGTTCTCGATTGAACCCCCTAAAAGGGTAAACGTTCTCCGACGTTTGGCCTCCAAATTTTTCTAAAATGGAAGGTTATAAGATTGGGCAGGAGCTAGAAAAGGGGAATAGTTCCTCCTTTGAATGGGCATACTACTTGAATCACTTCTTTGATTCTGTCCTTGCAGTACTAAGGACATTTCTTCATCTTTCTTCTTGTGTACTCTCCGGGGATTACTCCCATAACTGCCGGACTGGATATGCTCGATAACAGCTTCCAAGGCGATCAGATCCTTTATCTTCCCAAATTTCAGCCCCATTTCAGCCATTTCTCCGTGCTTGATAATTAGCGTTGAATCTTCTTTAAATCATTCAAAAATCATTTCAAATCATTTTTGATGTTATCATGTCTTACTAGGTAACAATGTGTTAATGACTCAGAGTCCATTTCCACACCCTATTCACCTTGTTTTGAGGATAACAAAATTCATTTTGTTTGAAAGGCACATCAGTGCGAATTTAGCTTGATATCAAAATTTCAAAGTCTAGCACAGCTAGAAGATTTGGAATATCTATGCTTCCATCATCAACTTCAATTGTTCTAATGATCAATTGCTTAATAATATCTAAAAGAAAAGAAATCCTCAATTCTTCATCCATAATTTTTCTATACCCATAGTACAGTTCATCAAACATACCACACGTTAGGAGTTCAGAAACTTTCCACAATCATATGTGTTTAGGAACTTATCCTAGTCAGACCAAAGTCGTCCATTCGCTGAGGGGTTCCATCAAACGATTATGAGTCACGAGCTTACCATACGTATGAGTTTAAAGAACTCGCACCTAATCTTAGTAATATCTATCTATCAGAATAAACATGAGAAAAGAATCACCTTTTCGTCATATATATATTGATAGCGTGACACCAACATTCCAATGATTATCAATGTAAGAAGCTAAGTGGTTGTCGAACCAAACACAATCCCCTGCCCATACAAGGAACTGGTCAACTCAGCCACTAATCAATATAGGATGCTAAGTGGTTCTAATCCCAAGCATAAATTCTCCGCCTATACAAGGAACCATACAACTTAGCTGCTAACAAGAGTCCTCAATTAAAATCCAACACATAACTCTATCTTATTCTTAACTTGCTCTTTGGTCATTGCGAAATTTCTATATTTCGTCACATACAACTTCTCAAGAGTTCATCTCGTACTATTTCATAGTACCTTCTCGTATAGCATCAGGCTATAATTACTTAGTCGATATAGACCATCTATCATTTCATTGTTCAATCTGATCACGTCGTGATCATTGACTTAATCTTAGGGTTCTTTCCCTATTATCAACAAAACTCCATTCGAGTTCATTCTTATTATCTCTATTATATTCATCTTATAGACATTGTCTTAAGCTTTTTATCACCGGAGTTAGGAAACTCCTGATTCTTATTCTCTAGATACTTCAAGATTCTTCTTTAAATCTTCATGTATTTATTTTAAACTTTATCTCTCTCAGGTTATAGTCTAAGGTACACTTATCTAAGGTTTATAACCTACAGCTTTGATACCAACCTGTGACGACCCCAAATCCGGGTCTTTCTATTACCTCGGATCCGATCCGCCACGATACATCTATCGCGGAACTATTACCTCTTTTATTCAAAACTTAATGAATAATTTCACTTACTAAAAAATAGAAATATAATCTCTCTTCATATCCAAGATCTTGTATGATGACCCTAAACCTTTATAAGTTTTCAAATCTCGGTCATATACCACCCCAGTCTATACATCATAACTGATGCTACAAAAATGCGAAATAACTTAAACTTTTCTATATCCTTTGAATAACATCTTTCATTGAATTTCAATATTTTGAATCAATTACATAACTTTGAATCAATTATAAAATATGATTCACTATGTTTGAATTACCGTATAAACGTATACATCTTATTTCGAAATCCCTATGTGTTTTCATAACACAACTTACAATTTTAACATGTATAAAACATTGTAATCTACTATCGTATACATTTTTTAGAACCTAAGCATGGTTTAAGAACATATATTTAAATAAACTGAAATCTTCGAACTCTATCACGTAGCACGTAACTTTTATCATGAGTCCTTAACATGCAAAAGTTATTATTTGCAAGAGTGAGCTCGACAGCTCAGCAATTCTAACAGTTTTCATGCATCACATAGCATATAATTTCATACTCAGCTCATGCATTCATAAACAATTAATAGTTACTACGCATGTTACTTCTCACATAACAAGCATATCAACAAAGATCAACTTTCAATCTCATACATATCTCATATACAGTTCATATATATAAGTTAACATCATCATGGTATAGTATAATTCATCTAACAGTTATTAAATTCATATATCAAATAAGAACTGAAAGACTTGCCTGATGCGTAGTTTAACAACTACGACTTAACTACTTAAAGATATATGCGCTTCGTGTATTCCTACACAATCATACAATTATGGATTCATACATATCAGTTATATCCATCCATACATTCTTAATATAATATCAATTGATTACATTGTTGTCTAACTTGGTTCTTAGAACCTTCGTTTTACTTTCTCATAGTATTCTTAGAATAACTATGTACGTATAGGTATACCTTAACCATACATACTTACTATCATCTTTCATATACATGTATCACACACTTAACTAAAGGTGTTCGACATATATTTAAAACTCATAGATACATGATCTATATTACTCTTACATTTCTCAAACCTTATCGAAATTATAATTCCCGAGTTTTATATAACCATTACGTTTAAACTTTCTCTGTTTACCTTCCAAAATCCTTGTCACACTTAAACTAGTCATGCAAGGCTACTATCTTCATCATGTATACATGTGAGGTATCAAAATAATGTTAAGACGCATGCTCACAAATTCTTTCATCATATACGCATAATTTTCAACATAACTTCGTAAAAGAGTACGATGAACATGATTTCATAGTGTTCATCATATACTTGTGAATTGAAACTCTTAAACAACTATAAAAATCTCATGTAAGCGTGTATATATATATATACACACACACATCCCATTTATATATCAAAATTATGAAGTTTCACCAAAAGATTTTTACATAGAACTCTAAAACATAGAAGAACATAACTTTAAAACTTGTTTTTACAACAATTGTATTTTGAAAATCCTTTCATGGCATACAATTACATATGAAAACATATGAACACCATATATACATATAAATTTCATGATTATGACAAACCTAATTTGACAAAGAAGAAAACACAACACGTGAATTGATTCTAGGGTTAAGATTATAACCTTACTAGTTTGAATTAAGAGAGAGATGGAGATGATGATAATGGGGCTTGCTTTGTCTTCTCAAAGTTTTCCCTTCTTCTTCTTCTTCTTCTTCTTCTTCCTCTTCTTCTTCTCTGATAACTCTCTCTAACCCTTCTCTTGTTTTCTTTCTTTGTTTGTAAAACTAACGTACTAACTATCTGACATATATTATAATATACATATACATATATAATATATATGTAACTTATAATATTAATATAGCTAATAAGTAATATACTAATTACTATACTAACTACCACTTATAACATAGGTTACACAAATTGAATTTGAAAAGCCTAAGACCATGTTTGGCAAACCCTTTATTTTTAAAAATAACTTATTAGCTAAGACCTTGTTTGGAAAAATAAGATTAAACAAGTACAAGGGCCTTGTTTGGTAAAACCACTTAAAACCCTTTTCCATTCTTTTAATAACTCTTTAAATCAATAGATTAAATACTACACTTATTCAATTAATAAAAACACATAATACCAAATTGTTACACAATTGTAATTTCTTTATTAAACATAATTCATATAACAAATTATTATTAACACTTAGCACATAACATTAAATCTAATTGAATTATTCTCAACTAAATTAGATTTATGCTACAACATATCAATTTAATTAAATATTACTCTTAATTAAATCAATCCACACAATCAAAAAATTCATTTATTTAACTCAATAAATAAATCACATATAATATTTACTCACTCAATAAATATTAAAATTTTATATATAAAATCTCAATCGTTACAATATTCCCTCCTTAAAAGGATCCTGTCCCCAGAATCATAATTATAAAAAAAATTCTCATAAAAATTTCCATCTATTATATTCTTCCCCCCTTAAAAGAATTCTGTCCCCAGAATCGATATATAAGAGGTTACACAAATCAATTACGGAAATAATTGAGGATACTATTTCCTCATTACATCCTCGAGTTCCCACGTGGCTTCTTCAGCACTGTGGTTCCTCCAAATTACCTTAACAGAAGGTATCACTTTATTCCTAAGGACTTGTTCCTTCCTATCAACTATTTGAACAGGAACCTCTTCATAAGTTAAGTCTTTATCAAATTGTAAAGGCTCATATTCTATTACATGTTTATAGTCGTGCTTGTAAGGTCGTAACACCAAAATATGAAATACGTTATGTATATTGTTGAGCTCCGGAGGTAATGCCACTTCGTAAGCTACCTCGCCAACTTTTCGTAGTACGTCGAAAGGTCCAATAAATCGGGAACTCAGCTTCCCCTTCTTGCCAAATCGAATCTTCCCATTCTAGGGAGATACTTTCAGGAAATGAAGCTCCCTGGTAAGAATTCTCGGTTCTATCGATGTTGATCGGCATATTTCTTTTGTCTGTCTTGAGCAGCAACCAATCTTGTTCTGATCAGCTTCACAATTTCAGCAGTTTGTTATACCAATTCTGGTCCCAACAGTTGATGTTCACCGACTTCATCCCAGCACAAAGGAGTTCTGCACTTCCTGCCATATAACGCTTCGTAAGGCGGCATGCCAATACTCAAGTGGTAACTGTTGTTATAGGAGAACTCCACCAACGGTAGATGATCATCCCAGCTTCTCTTGAAATCCATCACGCAAGATCTCAGCATATCCTCAAGCGTCTGAATTGTTCTCTCGCTCTGGCCATCAGTTTGAGGATGGTATGCTGTATCATTTGCAATTGCGTTCCCAGACACTCTTGCAAACGCTTCCAGAAATTCGATGTAAATCGCGAATCTCTGTCGGACACAATCGACACCGGAACACCGTGTCGAGAAATAATTTCCTTAACATACAGCTTCGCCAATTGCTCTAAGTTGTGCTAATCTTGATTGGTAGAAAGTGGGCTGACTTCGTCAGTCGATCCACTATAACCCATATCGCATCAAATCCCTTATGAGTCGCTGGAAGACCTACCATGAAATCCATCGTGATGTGCTCCCACTTCCACTCTGGAATTTCTAACGGTTGTAGCAGTCCACTTGGTCTCTGGTGTTCTACCTTAACTTTCTGGCATGTTAAGCACTTTGCAACGCATTCGGTAACATCCCTCTTCATATTCGGCCACCCGAAATGATTCCTAAGATCCTGGTACATCTTCGTACTCCCAGGGTGAATTGAATACCTCGAACTGTGAGCTTCGCTCAAAATCTCCTCCTTAACTTCTGGTACTGGCGGTACCCAAATTCTACCTTCAAATAGTAGCAATCCCTCATTGGTGATTCTGAATTTAAACTCTTCGCCATCGGCTATCTCTTTCGAATCTTCTCGCATTCTTCATCGTGAAGTTGTGCTTCTTTCACTTTATCTACCATAGTATAACCAGCAGTTACTTGAACAATTTCTCATCCGATTCCTTCAGAAACTTCACTTCCAGCTCTAATCTAGCCATCTGTTCTATCAACTGATCCTGATCAGTTCACATATTCAGCTCCTCCCGACCTTTTTTGCTCAAAGCGTCGACTACAACGTTAGCTTTACCCGGACGGTAAAGTATCTCGCAGTCGTAGTCTTTGATTATTTCCAACCATCTCCTTTGGCGCATGTTCAAATCCTTCTGGGTAAAAATATACTTCAGACTCTTGTGATCAGTGTATATTTCACACTTCTCTCCATATAAGTAGTGTCTCCAAATCTTTAAAGCAAACACTACTGCCGCCAATTCTAAGTCATGGGTCGGATACCCCTTCTCGTAATCCTTCAGTTGACGTGATGTATACGCAATAATCTTGCCGCTCTGCATCAACACACAACCTAAACCCTTATGTGAGGCATCACTATATACCACGAAATTCCCCGTACTATCCGGTAAAGACAACACAGGCGCATACTCAACCTCTTCTTCAATTCCTAAAAACTTTCCTCACAGGATATCATCTATGAACACCACTATGAACCTATCCAGGAATGGCTTAAACACCCTATTCATTAAGTCCATAAATGCAGCTGGGGCATTCGTTAAACCAAATGACATCACCAAGAACTCGTAATGACCATATCGTGCCCTCAAAGCCATTTTCGGTATATCTTCCTTTCTCACCTTCACTTGATGATACCCGCTTCTTAAATCGATTTTCGAGAAGTATTTAGCACCTTTCAGTTGATCAAACAAGTCATCGATCCTAGGTAAGGGATACCTATTCTTGATCGTAATTTTGTTCAACTCTCTATAGTCAATGTAAAGACGCATTGTTCCATCCTTCTTCTTCACGAATAACACTGGCGCTCCCCACGGCAAAACGCTCAGTTGAATATACTTCTTGTCTAGCAATTCTTGAAGTTAAACCATCAGTTCCTTCATCTCAACTAGAGCCATTCGGTGCAGAGCCTTTGAAATTAGAGTAGTTCCCGGCGCTAAGTCGATCACGAACTTTATCTCCCTATCTGGCGGAAGTCCTGGAAAGTCGCTTGAAAACACGTCCACAAACTCCTTAACCACCGATAACTCTTCTACATCGGGCTCTCCTTACGCGTATCTACTATGTAGGCTAGATATCCTACACAGCCTTGCGTTAAAAGTTTCTTGGCTTGCATCACCGTCAGACAACTCGTTTGTCTAGGCAATTTACTACCATATAACACTACTTTTGACGGAGTCGTAAGGTTTACCGACTTTCTCTGACAGCCAATTACCGCCCCATGGTTGAACAACCAATCCATACCCAGTATGACATCAAATTCCCCAAGTTTTATCGGAATCAAATCTACCCTCAGCTCCTGACCCTTAATATCTAATCTACAGTTCTTGTATACAAACCTAACAGGAAAGAATTCCCTATTCGTAATTTCTATGTTCAAGGGGTAAACTAACTCCTCTATAGGTAAGTCTAGGGTTTTAGCAAAATTATCAGATATGAATGAACAAGTAGCACCTAAATCAAATAATACATATGCATTTATACTATTGATCGAAATAATACCTGCCACCACATCTTTTGATTGCACCAAGTCCTGCACTGTCATGTTGAACGTACGGGTAGTGGGTCGAACGGCTTGCAATGGCGACGGTTTGGCAATTGTCAGAGTGCTGCCGCTGCCATTTCCTCCATTCCCTATTGATCCTGTTGCTAGCTTCTTAGGGCAATTACGAGCCATGTGATCCTTGGATCCACATGTATAGCAAGCTCCCTTCTTCAGGTTAGGGCAGTTCGGCGCGATGTGGCCTTCCTGACCACAGTTGTAGCACACCCGTTTCCCTTTCATGCACACTCCAGTGTGAGTCTTCCCGCATGTAGGACATGCTTTGAGCTTCATGTTCTGTTATCCTCCCTGCTGACTCCCAGCAGAGTTGTTGTCATTCCACTTTCTTTTCTGATGGATAGCCCCGCTACCACCAGCCTTGTTTCCCGTCTCAATCTTCTTCTTCTTGTTTGTGTTGAATTTAGTCACGACTTTGCTCCCTCCTTCAGCTAGAATGGCCTTTTCCAGCATGGCTACAAATGTGTTCAGCTAGAACACAGAGACCTTGCTGTAGAGCCAGGGTTTCAGTCCCCGCTCAAACCTCCTCACCTTCCTAGCGTCCGTGCTGACCTGGTAAATAGCAAACCTGGCCAACTCGTTGAACTTTGAGACGTATTCCGACACTGTCATGCCTCCTTACTTCAGCTCTAAGAATTGGACCTCCATCTGGTCCTGCGAACTCACTAGGAAGTACATTTCGTAGAACATTTCCTTGAAACGTTCCCACACTATGACTCCATCTCCCTCTCGGGTCTTATTCGCCTGCCACCAGAAACTAGCATCTGACTTCAACATGAAAGTCGCAAATGCCGTTTTCTGGTCTTCACCAACCCTAGCCACGTCAAAGACTTTCTCCGTTTCCATAACCCACGTCTGAGCATCTATAGGGTTCATCGATCCCTTAAACTTTAGCGATCCTACTGCCTTAAACTCTTTAAACGTCGTGGCCTGCACTTGCTGCTGATTCACCATTGCTCCTGTCAGTAGGTTCACTAACTACTGAACTGAGTTCGGGTTTGTTCCATCGTTATTGTTGTTGTTCGTCCAACCCTCGGGGTTTTGACGTGTTGGTATTCTTCTAGGAGGCATTTTTTGATAAGAAAATATTATTAGATCCTTTATTTGATTCTTAAGTATTCAAGTTAAACTTAAACATTTAAATAACTCAGTTCATATATGAACACATATCACATCAATAAACTTCTTTTATTTATTACTCATAGTTTAACAAAATCGGATAGATAGCATTCCTGCTATTTACATCATTTTTCCTGAACTGGAACAAGTTACAGGACTACATCATCACTTTATCCCATTATTATCTCAAGTTATGGGACTTACATCATTTATTACAAAAAGAAACACATAATTTAAAAGCTCTAATGTCTAGGCATATTAAGAAGTCGCACAACCTCTCTACGTTCTTCCTCCATCACCCAAAACGATGTCCTTCGGTCCACCACATACCATGGTAACCCTTGAAACTGAGTTGGGTAATAAAAAATACGGTCCTGGGCCCTATCTATGGCCATATGGAAAGCGTACTCTGTTTCCCTTAGCTTGTCTCTCTTGGTTTCCGCCTCTTACTCAGCTCGATCGGCTCGTTGAGTAGCCCTCAAGCTTTTTTCCTCAACTTTGGCATGCTTCGTACACTCCTCTTGGATATCTTGCTTCTGCTTTGCTAGCTCGGCTCGTGCCTCATCTCGATCATTCTCTACGTGAATTAGGTTCCATTGTGCTTCTCCTAGGTCACTAGCCATATCCTCAATAGTCTCGTCCCGCTGTTGGATAGTTTCCTCGAGCTCTCCTACTCGACTATGAAGCTCCACATTACTGTCGTAAACTGCCTCGTATATCTCAGCACTAACAGAGTGAGGTGGAAATTCCTCTTAGGGATCCTCTTCCTCCTCTTCTTGCTCTTCAGACTCGTCCTCTTCCTCTGGAATAGGTGTCAGGTCATGCTCCCGACAAGCTACGGTGATCAGTGGAGATGGCTCTCTCTTAACGAGCTGCTCCCGGACAACATGGATGTCTCGGGGCTCTTCCTCTCTAGGCATCTGAGGTATATCCTCTCTAGCCTGACTGTATTCTCCAATGTTCGTCATCCTGACAAAAGAATTTTAAAGTTTATTATTAGGTGATATCGAGTCGCCACTCTTAGAATACCTAAACGTAAACACATAGCATATAAGGTAGTTTATTATCTTTACCTATCACCACTATCTTTTCGATCTTCCTATAAGGCTACTACCTAAGGTTTTTCCCCCACCTAAGGTTCATAACCTATATCTTTGATACCAACCTGTGACACACCCAAATCCGGATACTTCGTTTCCATATGATTTGGTGTTCACTTTCTAATTAAAACATACATCTACCCAAATATAAATAATTTCAAAGTAATTTACAACCTTCATAATGCTTAAATAAAATATTCCCTGATAAATGATTACAACTTGTCCAATAAAATCCCAGGGTTAACTAAACCTTAACATCAAACAATAAATGCGGAAATAAAACATAACATAATCGACTAAGTCTTATTACAATAAAAACATGAAACAACAAGCCTTCACTTGTTCATCTTTCCTTTTTCTTTACTCGTTAACGGTATGTCAACATTCTTGGTTTCAACTGCAAGTGGTGGTAAAACATGCAAGAGTGAGCAAACAAAAGCTCACTTGAAATTTTAACAATGATATGACATATATGAAGAGTTTGAAAAACTTTACTTTCATCAAAATAAGAATTGAATAATAATTCTTTCATCATCTTTAAAGTTCGAATATAGAATCTATCTGAGGGTCATACGACCTTGAACAATGTCCTAGGTTATAAATATTTCTATTTAAACCTTTAAAAGTCAATAAGACTATGGACCTTTAACTCGTACTCAGGGGAATCAACCCTTTATACCATGAATTGTGCACAACCATCTTAACGCTTTCACATAAATATCCCCTAATAAATGGGGTTGTTAATTCTCAGTAATTGAATACAAGTTCGCACCAAAGAAAGTTTGATTTGGATAGATAAGGAACTTTAGAGTTTCAACTATCATCAACTAGAAGTAGTTGAATCGACTCACAATACTTTAATAGTTCAATAATACAAGAATCATGAACCAATTATAAGATATTATAATAAACTTCATAATAGATAGGTATGCTCTAGAATTAACTCAAAGCAATGGAAAGAATAAGTAGATCTTGCTTGAACAACTAAGACAAGATCATAATGCTTCAATAATATTTTAATACTTGTGCCATAAGAATATTAGAATATAACAAAACTTGTACAATATAAGCAACAAGTTTCGAAATAAAAAACATGCTTAACGTAAGAGAATAAAGATTAGAACACTTGCACAATAATAAGTTTAGAGATAGGAAACTTGCCTCAAGCGCAAGCTACACTTTAATAACTATAACCACTTCATAGTTACCCTACACATTCACATTATGTTTAAAACATCTATTAGTATCCAACTACAACATTTAAACCGTTGAACTTCATACCCAAGCCCAACTCACAATGTAATTTACCACATTGGTTGTTAACTACTCAAGTACGTGAGTCTATACTCACGGCATACATTCATAAGCTTATAACTCAATGAATTGTGTTGTGCACCTTAAGAAGTAACACATTCACAAACATGTAACATACTCACATAACACTTCAATCAAACGTAAACACATCAAGAACATGTTAACTTATTATATATTTAACTTTTCAAGTCATAGAAATAAGTTAGCTAAACAAACGGGGAATGAAAACTCAAAACCAAAAACCAAAATTTTCTGAAATAGCAGCATGACCCGCTAAGGCAGGTCCCCAAGGCCTACCAGCCCCGCTGGGGCTGGTCACCCCCCTGGTGAGGGTCCTGGCTCGAGAACTGGTGGAGAAATAAGCTAATTTGGCTCATTCCTTCACACCCAATTCGATTTTTCCCAACATGATAAACATGAAACTTGATACAAACAATATTTTAAACTCATTAACATGATCATAACATATAAAATCCATATAACACATAATCAAACCCAAGATTTCATGATTTTCGAAGAAAACTACAAAATCAAGCGTTCTTGACGGAAATTGCTATTACGAATTTGTTTTTCAATCAATTCAAGTAATTCCAATTGTAATAACTTCTATTCTTAACATAATAACATAATACATGATCAATTTTAACAATAACTCAAAATTAAACATCAATTTGATTGTTTTAAAAGCTATTTTTCAGAAATTAATTCAAAGATAATCACTATGAACACAATTCCTATTGTTTATAAACAATTCATGGTTTGAATTGCTAACACAACCATATAACTCATATATAATCATGTTATATCACATATTATACATATCTCATGCTCACATTAAGGATTTAAATACAATTTTCAACATAACTTCGTAAAAGAGTACTATGAACATGATTTCAGAGTGTTCATCATATACTAGTGAATTGAAACTCTTAAACAACTATAAAAATCTCATGTAAGTGTGTGTGTATATATATATATATATATATATATATATATATATATACACACATCCCATCCACATATCAAAATTATGAAGTTTCACCAAAAGATTTTTACATAGAATTCTAAAACATAGAAGAACATAACTTTAAAACTTATTTTTACAACAATTGTATTTTGAAAATTCTTTCATGGCATACAATTACATATGAAAACATATGAACACCATATATACATATAAATTTCATGATTATGACAAACCCAATTTGACAAAGAAGAAAACACAACACATATGAATTGATTCTAAGATTATAACCTTACTAGTTTGAATTAAGAGAGAGATGGAGATGATGATGATGGGGCTTGCTTTGTCTTCTCAAAGTTTTCCTTTCTTCTTCTTCTTCTCTGATAACTCTCTCTAACCCTTCTCTTGTTTTCTTTCTTTGTTTGTAAAACTAACGTACTAACTATCTAACATATATTATAATATATATATATATATATATATATATATATATATATATATAATATGTAACTTATAATATTAATATAGCTAATAAGTAATATACTAATTACTATACTAACTACCACTTCTTACATAGGTTACAAAAATTAAATTTGAAAAGCCTAAGACCATGTTTGGCAAACCCTTTATTTTTAAAAACAACTTATTAGCTAAGCATTTGTTTGGAAAAATAAGATTAAACAAGTACAAGGGCATTGTTTGGTAAAACCACTTAAAACCCTTTTCCATTATTTTAATAGCTCTTTAAATCAATAGATTAAATACTACACTTATTTAATTAATAAAAACACATAATACCAAATTGTTACACAATTGTAATTCCTTTATTAAACATAATTCATGTAACAAATTATTATTAACACTTAGCACATAACATTAAATCTAATTGAATTATTCTCAACTAAATTAGAATTATGCTACAACATATCAATTTAATTAAATATAACTCTTAATTAAATCAATCCACACAATCACATAATTCATTTATTTAACTCAATAAATAAATCACATATAATAATTATTCACTCAATAAATATTAAAATTTAATATATAAAATCTCAATCGTTACAATTAATAATTCTCTAACCAATACATATATAATGATATATTGATTTTCTTTCTCTCTATAACAACGTACATATACTCCAGAAAATAGTGATTATTAAAGACAGTTAATGTCACCAACTTACTATGATAAAAATTCTATAAATCATTTAATGTCGATAGATAAATATTATCCATCTCCCTTACTAATTCATCTCTACCATGCATAACAAATATATAATAATGATATATATATTTATTAAACATCAAAAATCACATATTACATAGCTCATATTATTCTATGTAATTCAATACTACAAACCTCATATCACGGATATATTCATATTCGAACCCATCTAATGCCTTAAGAATTTTATTTATTAAATTCTTATTAATAATGATTCTTGAAAATTCGGGTTCTCATAATCACCCTTCTTCTAAGAATTTCATCCTCGAAATTACAGTCTACTAATCTCTACTTCTTTTATTCAACAAAACTAGGTTTTCAAGTTAACCTTTACTGATTTCATGCTCAATTTAATGAGTATCTACTGCTTCCTTCCATGAGGAACTCTGCTATCATCATAGAACTTCTCTCTAAGGAGTTAAAACTTTTCATATTTGGCTAAGGGGTCATATAGACCGTGAACTCTAGGTCTTACGATATTCACCGTAACCAAATTTGTTAATCATGCTGAACTTGGTATGTTTACAATCACGAAGAAGGTATACTTCCAATACTGGTACGTTAGGTGGTCAGTCAATTGTACCTTAGTTCTTAAATTGAAATATATCATCCAACCAATATATCCCCATTTTTCAGGGTTGTTCACCTCATTCTTACTATCAGAGTCCGTTCCAAAATAATTTGGTTCGGGATAAATTCTCAAAGAGATACTTGAATCTTTAAAAATATTTGTCTAGCTGAATCAATTAGCTTAGACGTATACTAATAATTCGAATATCAATCGAAACATGAATCTGGCCAAATTACTTGGCATCTAACTTTTTCTTTTGAAGTTTTGAAAATCATTTTATGACTTTGTCATACTACATCGTACTATAGTGGGCTTAAATCAAATCCCGCACCAGGTAATTCTGCATTGATAACTCCATCACTTTTCATTTTATGACTTTGTCATACTACATCATACCATAGTGGGCTTAAATCAAATCCTACACCAAGTAATTCTGCATTAATAACTCTATCACTTTTATCATTTTCGCATCAGGTTTCATGATGCATCGATGATATACAAAATATATTTTGATATCTCAAATTAATTTTGTCTAGCCAAAATAATTAGCGTAGACTCTTCTTTAAATCGTTCAAAAATTATTGCAAATCATTTTTGATGTTATCATGTCGCACTAGGTAACGATGTGTTAATGACTCAAAGTCCATTTCCACATCCTTGTCACCTTGTTTTGAGGATAACAAAATTCATTTTGTTCGAAAGGTACATCAGTGCGAATTTAGCATGATGTCAAAATTTTGAAGTCTAGCACTGCTAGAAGATTTGGAATATCTATGCTTCCATCATCAACTTCAGTTGTTCTAATGATCAATTGCTTAATAATATCTAAAAGAAAAGAAATCCTCAATTCTTCATCCATAATTTGTCTATACCCATAGTACAGTTCATCAAACATACCACACGTTAGGAGTTCAGAAATTTTCCACAATCATATGTGTTTAGGAACTTATCTTAGTCAGACCAAAGTCGTCCATTCGCTGAGGGGTTCCATCATACTATTATGAGTCACAAGCTTACCATACGTATGAGTTTAAAGAACTCGCACCTAATCTTAGTAATATCTATCAGAATAAACATGAGAAAAGAATCACCTTTCCGCCATATGTATAATGATAGCGTGACACCAATATTCCAATAATTATCAATGTAAGAAGCTAAGTGGTTGTCGAACCAAACACAATCCCCTGCCCATACAAGGAACTAGTCAACTCAGCCATTAATCAATATAGGAAGCTAAGTGGTTCTAAACCCAAGCATAAATTCCCCGCCCATACAAGGAACCATACAACTTAGCTGCTAACAAGAGTCCTCAATTGAAATCCAACACTTAACTCTATCTCATTCTTAACTTGCTCTTTGCTCATTGTGAAATTTCTACATTTCGTCACATACAACTTCTCAAGAGTTCATCTCGTACTATTTCATAGTACCTTCTCGTATAGCGTCAGGCTATAATGACTTAGTCGATAAAGACCATCTATCATTTTATTGGTCAATCTGATCACGTCGTGATCATTGACTTGATCTTAGGGTTCTTTCCCTATTATTAACTAAACTCCATTCGAGTTCATTCTTATTATCTTTGTTATATTCATCTTATAGACATTGCCTTAAGATTTTTATCCCCGGAGTTAGGAAACTCCTGATTCTCATTCTCTAGATACTTCAAGATTCTAATTTGAATCTTCATGTATTTATTTTAATCATTATCTCTCTCAAGTTATAGTCTAAGGTACTCTTACCTAAGGTTTATAACCTACAGCTTTGATACCAACCTGTGACGATCCCAAATCCGGGTCTCTCGATTACCTCGGATCCGGTCCACCACGATACATCTATCAGCAGAACTATTACCTCATTTATTCAAAACTTAATGAATAATTTCACTTATTAAAAAATAGAAATATAATCTCTCTTCATATCCAAGATCTTGTATGATGACCCTAAACCTTTATAAGTTTTCAAATCTCGGTCATATACCACCCCTGTCTATACATCATAACTGATGTTACAAAAATGCAGAATAACTTAAACTTTTCTATATCTTTTGAATAACATCTTTCATTGAATTTCAAAATTTTGAATCAATTACATAACTTTGAATCAATTATAAAATATGATTCACTATATTCGAATTACAGTATAAACGTATACATCTCATATTCGAATTATAATTTCAACATGTATAAAACATTATAATCTACTATCGTATACATTTTCTAGAACCTAAGCATGGTTTAAGAACATATATTTAAATAAACTGAAATCTTCGAACTCTATCACGTAGCACGTAACTTTTATCATGAGTCCTTAACATGCAAAAGTTATTATTTGCAAGAGTGAGCTCGACAGCTCAGCAATTCTAACAGTTTTCATGCATCACATAGCATATAATTTCATACTCAGCTCATGCATTCATAAATAATTAATAGTTACTACGCATGTTACTTCTCACATAACAAGCATATCATCAAAGATCAACTTTCAATCTCATACATATCTCATATACAGTTCATATATATAAGTTAACATCATCATGGTATAATATAATTCATCTAACAGTTTTTAAATTCATATATCAAATAAGAACTAAAAGACTTGCCTGATGCGTAGTTTAACAACTACGCCTTAACTACTTAAAGATATCTGCGCTTCGTGTATTCCTACACAATCATACAATTATGGATTCATACATATTAGTTATATGCATCCATACATTCTTAATATAATAACAATTGATTACATTGTTGTCTAACTTGGTTCTTAGAACCTTCGTTTTACTTTCTCATCTTATTCTTAGAATAACTATGTACGTATAGGTATACCTTAACCATACATACTTACTATCATCTTTCATATACATGTATCACACACTTAACTAAAGGTGTTCGACATATATTTAAAACTCATAGATACATGATCTATATTACTCTTACATTTCTCAAACCTTATCGAAATTATAATTCCCGAGTTTTATATAACCATTACGTTTAAACTTTCTCTGTTTACCTTCCAAAATCCTTGTCACACTTAAACTAGTCATTCAAGGCTACTATCTTCATCATGTATACATGTGAGGTATCAAAATAATGTTAAGATGCATGCTAACAAATTCTTTCATCATATACGCATAACGAGCATCGTTAATCGCTTTAAACAAGCATAACTCATGTCTCATTCATGCTTACTAACTTTCATGATTTCTACATAGTATGAATACATGTAGGCCAACTAAGTGATGCTAAAGACATTATCCTATATGTCCAGAAATATCAAAATGTTATCCTACCATGTTCTTGCACTTTGGTTTTCCAAAACGTCTAAGTTTGGCATTTCAAATCAACGTAGTCTTCAATCATGTATGCTAGTTTGTGCTCAACACTTTAAACATGCATTCCATGTCTATTTATATTATATGATCGTGTTTGCAAAATCAGAATATAAATACGTTACGTACATATAAAAGTTCATATTCGAGACTATAAGTTTCTTTTCAAAACCACAAGTTTTTCGTCAATCGTGTGTACTAATATCGTTATACATGCTAATACTATATGAATGTACTCATATATGTGTGTTAATCTAGTTCACATGTTTGCTCTAATAAGATGTCACATGTTAACATATAGTAGGCTGTAGCAAAAAAATAAAACAAGTTCCAGGACCCTGCGCAGATGCGCTGCCCCCACGTATAAACCCGGTGCAGCTGCGCCGGTGTCCGGCCAAAAACCAGAGACTGAACTGCTTCGGCAGTTTTAATAACCCAACTCAGAAATTCTTTCAAAAATCATTCTGTACCAGCCGTATAATAGTTCCAACATGCTATAATATAATTCTAACATACATGTGATCATATATAGCATTTAACAACATATTCCAAATCAACTTAACATCTTATCTAGCAAAATTAAGAAGTTAACGTTGAAGAATCAAGAATGGGAAATATACCTCCGATAACAGTTTGCTGCTAATGCTGCTATATCAATTCTCATAATGTCTGTCACTAATGTATATAAACTCACTCTCTATTCTTGTATTTGAACAAAATTCTCAGCAATTGTTAACAATGAAGAAGAGAAGTTATATATATATATAGGCAAATGGGATACCCAGACAAAACTCTTAACTCCCAATTCAAACCAATGGAATACATGATTGTATAATGGGTAACAAGAAGTTGGTGAATTCAATCATGAATCCCACTCCCCCCATGATCATTAGTTCTACATTGTTCAAATTGAGAAGGAAGGTAGGGTAGCTAGCCTTTTAGCATAATACGTGAGGAGAAATGAGATCGGCACATAATGTGGGACAAGAAATAACTCAGCATCTTGCAAATACAATGCTTATGTTATACGTATATATACATATAGTATATATTTAAGTCACAATTCCACTTCTAAATACAATGTAACAAATAGGTACATATACACCAACATATAATCCATGTACATTTTACTAACATCGAATATAAATCAATTGGGTATTACTCATTATCATAACAGTTATTATTATTATTATTATAACTTATAGAAGTCAATATTAACTAACAATTGAACTTACTATATGTCAATAGGGTATACATTAATGTCTACCCACACATATCATGTTACATAAGCAATAATATTATGTAACTCCCATAATGCAATTAAGTTTACTATATAGTTTATATATAAAATAATATATAACCATATTAATGCGTCATATTGCACTTTATATGATATAAAGTTAACTTCCATATATTAAAGGTTTAATTATCGCATGCTTGCATATACAATTAATCGAGTAAATATAATCTTATTATATTCATTAATCCTTTGCTCATTAATATATTATTTATTCACAATAATAGTTAATCGACATATTATCAATTAATTATTCGTTAATCGTTTATCCTTTGTAATCACAATTAATCCTTTCACTATATTCAAGCAAATTGAATATTTAATTACTAATCACCTTATCAATTCTTTTGGTATAAAACTTAGGGCTAGTCACTAATTTAATTAGACTATTAGGGACTCCCTTTAATATAATCCTAGCATTCATTTGCATAGGCTCAAACTCGCATAACATGTATACTTGCACATAGCAATAATTCTCATAATAATATTAACAACTCTTGTTTCATCATTCATTCATAACATGATATAATAAGTTTTATTATAATATATCATTTCCAATAGGGGCATTAATTATAAAAATGACTTACTTATTTCCTCAAGATATTAATTAAATATAATATCTAAGTATTGATAAAATAGTTATATATACAACACCTGTACTCCTTCTATATAGAAAATAGACCATAAGTTATTTCCTATCAATATACTACATATAGCAAATATTTTTCAATATAACTACCCTCCTTCATATTACCTCATTCAAAAACATACAAGTTATTATTATTATTATTATTATTATTATTATTTAATATAATACTCCCCCTTTTTATTAAAATAATGCAATATAAAAAATTATTTTAATATTCTTTATTAGAAATACCTAATAATTATTTCTCTTTCCACCATTCGACATAATTCAAAAGATATATATAACACATATATATACATTCCTTTAATCTTCACTTCTTGTCGTGAATTTAATTAATTAATAATTCTCTAACCAATACATATGTAATGATATATTGATTTTCTTTTTCTCTCTAACAGCGTACATATACTCCAGAAAATGGTGATTATTAAAGATAGTTAATGTCACCAACTTACTATGATAAAAATTCAATAAATCATTTAATATCGATAGATAAATATTATCCATCTCCCTTACTAATTCATCTCTACCATGCATAACAAATATATAATAATGATATATATATTTATTAAACACCAAAAATCACATATTACATAGCTCATATTATTCTATGTAATTCAATACTACAAACCTCATATCACATATATATTCATATTCGAACCCATCTAATGCCTCAAAAATTTTATTTATTAAATTCTTATTAATAATGATTCTTGAAAATTGGGGTTCTCATAGTTGTGACCAAGTTTGAACTGGCATCCTAATATTGAGACCGGGGCCGAGCTGACATCCCAGTATTGAGACTGGGGTTGACCTATACCTCCCGGGTTGTGACCAAGGTTGAACTGGCATTCTGATATTGAGACCAGGTCTGAGCTGACATCCAGGTATTGAGACCGGGGTTGACCTGTACCTCTTGAGTTGTGACTGGGGTTGAACTGTACCTCCCGGGTTGTGACCGGGGTTGAACTGTACCTCCCGAGTTATGATTGGGGTTGAGTTGACGTCCTGGTATTGAGATCGGAGTTGAACTGTACCTCCCGGGTTGTGACTGGGTTGAACTGTACCTCCCGGGTTATGACCAGGGTTGAGTTGACGTCCAGGTATTGAGACCGGGGTTGAGTTAACGTTCCGTTATTGAGACCGGGGTTTACCTGTACCTCCCGGGTTGTGACCGGGGTTGATTTGACATTCCGATATTGAGACCGGGGCTGAGTTGGCATCCCGGCATTAAGACTGGAGTTGATCTGACGGTTTTACCCTCCCGCAGGGTTAGTAACAGGAACGCAAAATTTTCGAGCGTCTATAACAGGACTGCAAAATTTTGAGTGTCTACAACCCTCCTTCTTGAATAATTCTTATTACTTGTTGGATCACCTCTAGAGGCTAAACACTTGGGTGGCTAACGTTGATCGAAGGAAGGAATCTTATCCCTGAAATTCAAGGAGATCACGAAGAACAAGGAGTTGAACTCGTACCTATGAAAGCATCGTTCTACAAGGGTATGATTCTATAACTTCTTATTTATCGTTTTAAATTAATAATTTACATAAAGGATGATCCGGGTAATGGTTTTGTAGAAGTTTTTAAAATTATGATATACCATGCTTCCGCTAATTTTTGCAATTATCTTGCATTATGATTTCGTACAAACCTAACAGTGGTATCAGAGCCAAACCTTTATGCAATTATTAATTGTTTTGATTTCATATATGTATGGGTATGTATTTAGAATAATTTATTGGGCATAATTAGTTGTATAAAATTATTTTTTTATGAAAGAAAAAAAAATGAATTTTTTTTTTCTTTCATTGTTGGGAATTTCTGTGACTGGGCATATAAAGGTGACCCAAAAAGGGGAATTCAGTAAGGGTTCTATATATATATACACACACACACACACACACACACACATATATATATATATATATATATATATATATATATACATATAGAGTAAGGATTAGGTCCGGACTCCTGGACCTGATAAAATACAGACCCTATATTTATATTTATATTTTGGTTTTTTTTTCAAAACAACTAATAAAAAATATATAGTAATTTATGAAACTGGAAATATTTCATAATACAGTGTTTTGGGTGTGATTTGGATACATATAACAAAACAGATTGTACACACCCAAAACACTGTATTATGAAATATTTTCAGTTCCATAAATTACTATACATTTTTTATTAGTTGTTTTGAAAAAAAACCCAAAAAAAAAAGTCCGCATTTTAAGAAGGTCCGGACTCCCGGACCTGATCCGGACTCTATACATATATACATATATATATATATATATATATATATATAACAGGAATTCATGGTTCCTTTATGATTTCAAAAAAAGTAATCATGATTGTTTTTTTTAAAAGGAATCTACTACTCTCTCTCTCTCTCTTTCTCTCTCTCTCTATCTATATATATATATATATATATATATATATATATATATATATATTATTCGAAAGGTTAGTGTTGGAATCAAGTTTTTTTAAAAAGAGTCTACTATATATATATATATATATATATTATTCTTAATAAATTTATAAATAAAATAAAGAGTTTATTTTAATCTTTAAATTGGCTTTCATGCAATTTAAAATTGCTCATTAAATGATACTTATATATATGAAATATTTTAATTCATGAGATGAATATTTATTTATTGATGCATATAGTGATATGTATGATAATAAATGGGATTGATTATGGGACTATTGACCAATGTGGTTGGATTTTATTTTAGTTGAATGCTTGAATAAATGTGTTTTATTAAATGGGGTACCTCGTCTTCTCTAATTTTTTTCTTGATGTAAAATTCTATCTATTTCCTATGTACTTCCCCTTGACTACTGATTAAGGTTTCTATTTAAATTAAATAGTTTAATGTAATAAAAATAGTTAGAATTATCTTGAAGAAATTGGAGACCAAGGAGCAAGGAACACATGAAAACCCGTTTGTCTGAAGCCCGGGTTTAAATGTAATAGTTATGTTCAAATTTAAGTTCTTGCACTCCTAGGTTTAACCTTTTGGTTCACTTGGTGGCTCTAGTGAACCAAACTAGAATAAAAGTCCATAATCAATCCGGGTAGAATATAGTATTCTATATGCGCATGCTAAGTATTATATATATATATATATATATATATATATATGTGTGTGTGTGTGTGTGTGCATGCGCGCTAAACAAGATGAGACTAATAATAACAAACCCCTCAAAGAAATTATATTAAGTCTAAAGCGTTCAAAGATATTTGGAATATCGAACGTCGCCTTCTAGCATGATAAATTAATAGAGTATTAAATATTTAATATATGAGTTTGTTGTGCTATCCACAAGGCAAGTATTAAGTATTTAAGATGTTAATTTATTCACATTTGATGCTTATAAAGAAAATTGAACAATATTGTTTTGTTGTGCTATCCCCAAGGACGATATTTTTCTTTTTTGAATATATGGAAGTGCTAGGTTGGACTTAACTTAAATCATTTTAGTTCAAATGTGCACACACTTGACCATTATGTTCTAAGAGGCAAAATACAAAGAGTTACATGATGATGTAATTGACAAGAGATGTCTACCTATTTATTATATATCGATTGTTATGCTATCCACAAGGCTATATACATTTGAAATGGGATCCTTATTCTCACTAGCAAGTCTTTAATTAGATGTTGCCGAACTTTATAAGTGAGGGTAATATAGTTTGAAGAAAATAGTGGGAGATACCAATCTAAAATAAGACCTAATTTATTTTGGTATATAAAATTAATTTAATGAATGTTTGCTAAAATGTTATCTTTTCACATGCAGAAATTTAAAAATGTCAAAATCACTAATCTCACTGTGTAGCATACTTGATGCTAATAAACTAATCGGGCCAAATTACACGGACTGGTTAAGGAATCTGAGAATAGTTCTCACTGCTGAAAAGATTTCTTATGTCCTAAATTCACATGTCCTTAGAACTATTCCAGAAACAGCCTCTGAGGAAGAGATTGCCACTATTGTAAAGTGGCAAGATGATGCATCTGTGGCTCAATGCATCATGCTCGCATCTATAAATAACGAGCTTTAGCGTCAGCAATAAAACATGGATGCTCCTACTATGTTGCTTCACCTCAAGGAGTTGTATGGTGAACAAAGTAGGAATGCTAGATATAAGATATCTAAGGAGCTCTTCCGATCTCGGATGACGGAGGGCACTGCCATTGAGACTCATGTCCTAAAGGTGATCAATCTGATTGAACGCCGGATAGCTTAGGTTCGTCATGGATGGGTAGTTGAGTCAAGAATTAGTCTTGCAGTCACTCCTCGAGACCTTCTAGAAGTTCGTTGTAAATTTTCACATGAATAAGTTAGATGTCAGCTTGCCTGAATTACTTAACATTTTGAAAACTGCAGAAGGTCACTTCCCATCCAAGAAGAACCATGTCTTAATGGTGGACGATTCTTTCAAGAAAAGGAAGAGGCCCAATGTATCTTCTGAAAAGAAGAAATCTAAGAAGGCTAAGGGCAAGGCGAACAGAAAGGATTAAAAAAAACCTAATCTAGCTTGCAAAGGAATGTGCTTCCATTGCAAAGAGTCGGGTTATTGAATGAGGAACTGCAAGAAGTTTTTGACAGAGAAGAAGCTTGGAGAAGCTTCGACTTCAAATCAAGGTTTGTTCATGATTGAAATTATTTTTTCTGAAAGGTAAAATTCTACTTCGGTATTGGATACCTGGCTGTGGTTCTCACATATGTAATATTGTGCAGGGACTGGTCAGAAGTAGAAAGCTGAACAAGGATGAGATTGTCCTACGAGTGGAAAATGAAGCAAAGGTTGTTGCATTAGCTGTAGGCACTTATTGTTTAGCACTGCCTACGGGCAAGTTCATTTATTTAAATAATTATTATTTTGTTCCAAATATCATTAGAAATATTATTTCTATTTTCGTATTAGATATGGATAGATTTGACATTATTATAAAGAACAATATTTGTTCTATTTATAAAAACAATATTTTATATGTATTGGTAATATGCGAAATAGACTGTACATATTTGACTTGAATGAAAATATATTTCAAATAGAACAAACTAAGAAAAAGGAAATGAGATGATGTTAATTATACCTATATGTGGCACTGTAGACTCGGTCATATCAATGAAACAAGATTATCCAAGTTGCATAAGGATGGAATCTTAGAGCAATCCAATTATGAATCATATTCAACTTGTGAATCTTGTCTCATGGATAAAATTACAAAATTTTCTTTTAGTGGAAAAGGAGAAAGAGTTACAGAGTTGTTAGCGTTGGTTCAAACAGACATTTGTGAACCTGTGACAACGAATGCACGGGGAGAGTATTCTTATTTTATTACTTTCACTGATGATCTCTCAAGATTTGGATATGTGTATTTAATGAAATACAAATATGAATCATTTGAAAAGTTCAAAGAGTTCAAAAATGAAGTGGAGAAACAAACGGGCAAGTGTATTAAGATTCTTCGATCAGATCGAGGTGGACAATACTTAGGCGGTGAGTTTCTCAATTATCTTAAAGATAATGGTATAATCTCACAATAGACTCCACCATGTACACCACAGTTAAATGGAGTATCTAAAAGGAGAAATTGAACATTGTTGGACATGGTTTGTTCCATAATGAGTTTTATCGATCTTCCAATTTCATTTTAGGGTTATGCCTTAGAAACTACTGCATACCTACTTAACAAAGTACCTACCAAATCCGTACCCAAGACTCCATATGAGATGTGGAAAGGGAGGAAACCTAGTATTAAGTATGTTAAGATTTGGGGATGTCTTGCTTATGTGAAAAGGTTTCAAAATGATAAGCTTGGGGCAAGATCTGATAAGTGCACATTTATGGGATATCCTAAAAAAAAATTTGGGATACTATTTTTACAATATTTTTGAGCAAAAGGTGTTTGTTGCGAAATGCGCTGCCTTATTGGAAAAGGAGTTTATCCTTGAAGGGGCTAGTGGGAGGAAAATAGATCTTGACGAAATTCAAGAATCACAAACCACTATAGATCAATTGGATGAACCTGTCCAAGTAGAGATACCTTCTGTACAACACCATATTCGTAAATTTGGAAGAGTACCGAAGATACCCGAGAGGTATGGATTCGTCATAAAGGATGACGATAAGCTACACATTATGGATGATGATGATCTATTGAATTACGAACATGCTATGAGTAATTAAGACTCAGGGAAATGGTAGATGACCATAAAATCTAAAATGGATCTTTGAAGCAATGCTCAAGTCCATTTAGCTTTTACTTGTGATTGTAGCTTATTATTACTAAATTTGGCAAATAGACGTTGATATGCCCTTCCTCAAATATATATTATTAGAGGAGAATGTATATATAATACATCTAGATAAATTTTTTTCAATGGTTGAAGCAAATCATCTATATGAGCTACAACAATCCATTTATAGATTGAAGCAAGCTTTTCATAGATGGAACATTCATTTTGATGAGACAATAAAAAGAGTTTAATTTTATCAAAAACGAGAATGAACCTAGTGTGTACAAAAGGGTCAGTGGGATCACTGGGACATTACTAAGTATTATATGTTGATATACTACTGATAAGGAATTACATTCCTATGCTACAATCGATCAAAATAAATTTGTCTAAGCATTCCTCCATGAATGATTTGGGTAGAACAACCTACATTAGGGATATAAATCTATATAGATAGATCTAAAAGGATGTTCAGCTTAACCCAAGGAACGTATATTCATTAGATACTAAGGCGTTTAGCATGGCAAACTCCAAAGGGTGTCTCATGATGATGAGCCATGAAGTGTATCTCTATAAAGTTATCCTCAATAAAAGAGAGATCGCATGAGTTACTATGAAATATACGTGACTTGATGTTGATCAGTCATATTCTGGAGAATATCAATGTAGGATAGTGATGAACATCTTAAAGTACTTAACTGACACTAAGGATGTCATCATGACACATGATGTGTTTGAATTAAACTAGAGGACTAAACAGACTCAAGTTTTTCAGACTAACCAAGACGACATCAAATCCATCTTAGGAGTCATTACCTTGAAAGGTGGTGCAGTGAATTGGAAAGGTTCCAAATAGCAAAAGGTTGTTAGTTTAGTGACAAAGACAAAGTATATTATTGTAAGTGAAGCTGCAAGTTGATGTTTTCGGATGAAAAGTTCATTACAGAACTAGGAATAGTTCCTAAGTCCCATCTTGAATCCAAACATGTGCTGTGGCACTTTGATTAAAGAAATCATTGAAAAAGGAGAAGTCACTAAAGATAGTAAACTCTTAAGACAACATTGCAGATCCATTTACTAAAGCTTTAACATAACAGAAGTTTGATCGTCACTTAGAGAAGATGGGAATGAGATACCACGACGATTGGCTTTAGTGCAAGTGGGAGATTGATAGTAGTGTGCATACAAGCCAATCATGTACGATGATAAAGCACATACTTTGTAAATAATCTTATTTATTTATTAATAAAAGAATTCATTTATTCAAGGCATTTAATTATCCACATGATGCTGTTTTTATAATATATAAATAACCCATAGTTTTAAGCAATGCTTTTAGAATCATGATGTTGATCATGCTAATGAGATCTAAATTCTTAGAAAGCTTAAAACTAAAATAGTTCCCAATCGTTGGATTACTGAAAAGGGGATTAGTAAATCCTGATAGATTGGTACATATGTTGCTTTCTCGTTAGATGAGGATGATTGATTTCATGATCATTTGTGTGGAGACACTAAAGCAAGTATGTAGGTGATTATTAGAGAATAAGTTCACTGAACGTGACTCGCTATGGAATATCTAATGGAGGTTTACTTGCCTGTAAATAGAAATTCTTAATGTGATAGTAGTACAAGTGATCCTTGGACTTGAGATCATTATAGTATCTTGTATATAATGAATTATACTTTGACTTATTCCTTAAGACCCTTAGGGTATATGAAAAGGTATGTGATAAGTGGTTTTAGGACCACTTATTCAGATACTTTCCAACTCATTCGGTTGCTTAAACTCAAGTAATCCTGTGAGTTTAATGTGTTTTTCCCTTATTTTATATTTTTCAAGTTGAGGAACTCTCTTGGCAATTATTGAGCGTTAAAGGGTCAAAGATGGCTTCAATGTGGCAAAGCGCTGAAAAAAGCTTAAGGCTAGATGATGGCATGGAATGATGATGAAATAGAACGAGGCTACGAGGCTAAACGCTATGCAAGGAGGCAAGAAGTGCATGTAGAGTAAGCAAGAAAGCCTGTGCAGATGCCAGCCTTAAACCATCAGCCATGTCCAACAAACTGCAGTAGTAAAAGCAAAGTTCAAAAAATTCTCCAAAGCCGCGCGGCCGCGCCAATCCCCAGCTGACCCAAGTTTGACTTTTCACTTGGACTGAGCTTGGCTTGATTTTTGGGATATAAGGGGCTCGATTTAGGCAGAACAAGAAGATATATTCTTTTGGCCAAAAGCCATGCCCTAGCTAGCTCTCTTCTTTTCCTTTTTCATTTTCTTATTTGTAGATTAGGAGTAGATTAAGAGCAAGCTTAGGAGTAGATTAGTGCTATTTTAGTAGTTAGTTTTCTAGGGTTTTCTTTGACTTGATGGTTGAAACAAGTGGATGTATTGAAGATTCATTATTGGATTCTTGGAGACCCAGATTTGCATTTCTATCCTTAAACTCTCTTTGCTTTCTAATTGTGTAATCTCATGATGTGTTTTCAACTTGTGGATGGTATTTGTGCTTAGTTATGACGTGTTAAGTATATTTTGAGGGTTCAATGGAACCCAACCCGTAGTTTGTATTGATTTCTCTCTCTTTGCTTGTATGATGAATTGGTTATTATAGCTTATGCTTATAGATTGAATGCTTGAGAACCTATATGAACTTGACAAACGGATTATAGGTTAAGACCTAGTTATGATATCATGCAAAAATTAGAAATTCTTATGTGTAGTTTATGAGATTATGTGACGTGTGTCTCATGCATTATACTTTAGAATAGATAATTTGATAGTATTTAGGATAGAAATATACCTAAATGCCGTATGCAACCAAATTGAGAATCAAATCTTAATGACTTCATATGCAAAAGTTGGTAATTGAAAGAGTAGTTAACGAGATTTTCCCGTGACATGTGTCTTGTTAATTGTTCTTGATATTGGTTGCTTAATAGTGTGTAGGATAGAAATATATCTATATGCCGCGTTCGGGAGATTCATAGTTATCCGTCAAAAGAGGCTATTATGTAATCATAATTTCTCGGTTGTCAATTCTATGTACTAATTGTTTCATATGAGAGAGTTAAGAGACTCGAATGAAGTGTTGGGGGAAATTGGAATCTCATGCCATCATTATCTGATTCTACCTTTGGATTCTTTAGTTTAACTTTAATTCCTTGTTTTAATTTATTATCTTTACCATTCGTTTAAATGAGACTGAATTGATTATGAGCTAGTGGTTTGGTGTCTTTTATCCATTAATTTCTCGTGAGAACGATATCTTACTCACTCTTTATTACTCGTTGGCCGCGTGTACTTGCGCGAATATATTGACCGATAAATCGGCCAACAGTATGTTTAGGTATAATGAGTTACATATGGAGATAATAAATGATCAATAAAGAATCTATCACTTCTAGTAAAAGAAGAGATATGTCCTATGTGATTTGTTAAATGACAACCCAGTAGTCCTTGGCCAAGGCAAAATAAAATTAGAAAGGAGTTTCTAATTTGCATTATTTGGAGTTGTGCATTTTTTAATCGAAATACATATAATTAAATAAAATAAGACTTGACAGTAATTCCATGTCTTATATTTAATTGGTACATTGTATGGTGGAAGGATTAAATTATACGGTAACTATTTACTCACATGTTCTTTTATGATTAATGTTGAAATCTATATTATTTAAAAAGTCGTTAATCGTTAGGGATGCTTATCTCTATTGTAGAATAAATATTATTTATTTAAATAGATTATTAGTTTAATTTATTTATTTCAATAAGATTAAAATTGTTCTAATTGATTTATTCACAACAGGTTTAATATGGAGAACCTAAAGGGTCACACCATAAAAGGAATAATAATTATTAAAGAAGGTAATGGCATAATCATAATAATGCATTAAGTATAATTAATTTAATCTATGGTGATAGAATAAATTAAATAGCTTAATGTTTATTATTTAATATTTTGAAAATATTAAATATAAATTAATAAGAGGAGTCATATTAATATTATTACAATTTTTATTATTTTAATTTCTAAAGGAGTTTAGGAATTAATTTAATATTAGTACTCTCATTTATTCCTATTAAGATTAGGAGTCAAATTAATTAAAAGAGTTTAATTAATTAAATCCCAATATGTTGAGAAGCCTAATTAATTAAAGGAGTTTAATTAATTAAATAAAAATCTATGTCTAATAGGATTAGAAAGGTTGACCAATATCTATATAAGAGGAGTCTTATGTTAGATATCAGATGATGCAATTTCAATTGTTGGAGAGTACTCCGATCCTTTTCTATAGAGGATAGAAAACTAGGGTTTAGCCAACCACCCTCATTCTTGAATAATTCATATTCTTTGGTGAATCACCTCTAGAGGCCAAACACGTGGGCGGCTAACATTGATTATAGGAAGGAATCTAACCTGAAAATTCAAAGAGATCACGAAGAACAAGGAGTTGAAGTCGTACATGTGGAAGCTTCGTTCTACAACAGTATGATTCCATAACTTCTTATTTATCGTTTTAAACTAATAATTTGCATAAAGGATGATCCGGGTAATGGTTTTATATAAAATTTTAAAACTCTTAATATTTGCAATTTGATTGCGCCATGATTTCGTACAAACCCAATAGATTCATATGATGTTATGCATTAATTATTTACGGAAAAGTCGATACCAATCTTAACTCTACTAGACAAGTTATTGTTAGGTTTGTAAGATCAAACTAGCATGCAATAATTACATATATAGCAGCGGAAGTGTAAAAATAGAGTTTTAAAATTTTACAAACCATAAACACGGATCACCCTTTATGCGCAATTATTAATTTAAACGAAAGAGATGAAGAACGAATCATACCCTTGAATATTCGAGCTTCCTTAGGTATGAGTTCAACTCCAATCCTTTTCTTGTTCGACTTGAATTTACCGGGTGTGTGTGACGCCCCCAAATCCGTGTAACATTGATTACATGACCTGGTGCTCACGGTACAACATACATCATCATCTAACTACATGAACTCCAGAAATAATAATAATAATAATAACTATTACATACTTATTCAAATAAAATCCCAAGTCTTTACAACCTTAAATAAACCGAAACTTAAACTTAGCGTTTATCGCTACATAACATCATATGCGAAAATATAAACTTATTACATAAACAACTCTCAACATTTCATCTTAGACTTCCCCTTGTCTTTGCCCGAGCCCTCAGCCTTCTCATCCTTAACTAAAAGGTTTATGCAAGAATGAGCACAAATTTCCCAGCAAGTATATAAAGTAGTTTGAAAACATACATCAGGAGTAAAAGCATCTGTATTGTTATATCTTAACAGTTGAAAGAATTATCAAGTGTTAAACAAGAATATCAAAGATAATAGTTTAAGAATTCTCTATATCATACTAAGGGGTGTTGAATACCCTGAACATTATTTAGTTTCATTGAAAACCATCAGACGGTTTAACAATCAATTAGATTGCAAACGGTCTCTGAAAGTGCTCTAGGTGATCAGCCTATCGTACCCTACATTATGCACAAGTATTAAATTTAAACTTTATAAAGCATAAATGGGACTATATGCCCGACATCTATTTGCCCGTTTATTCGAGTTGTTCATCTTAGTATTCTTGCGAGACCGCACCAAAGCAATTTGGATTGGTAAATATTAACTAGCTTCGAAAGATTTGAATTAAATAATTTTTCATCAATAATAACTAGTTGAAAACAAAGGAAAGGAAACATACTTAGAAACAGTTCTTTAAATAGATAGAACTTTAAAGCATAGTAGTTGAAGCAATAACTGAGTAATCAACAATAAAACTTGCAAGATAATTGAAGTTGTAGAACTTTACGACAAAGGAACTTGTACGTGTAAACGAATAAACATGAGCTTGGCACTTACCCTTACCACAATAAAAGGAGTAATGCTTGAATAATTTATCAATGAAAAATAGGGTAAGAAACTTGCCGGATACATCTGCTGCAGTTTAAGCTATCAACTAGTCCTTCACGTAACCTAATCACATACGTCACGTTAAGCAACTAAGTATTCGAATTCTAATTTGAAATATAATTGTTTCCTTTTATATTAGTTAGGTTATTCAACTAACTCGTATTATATCATAAATATAATTCAATTCCACAGGCATGTTGCATCACATAGATAAAGGTGTTCAAAACTGGAATCTGAAAGAAAATAAATTTCTGACATTCTGACCCGACCCGACCCGGATTCGACCCAACCCGGCCTGGCTCAACTGCGCAGCCTCAAGCCGTGTTACCGGCGTAGCTGCACTACTTGGCAAACCCGGAACCCATCTTTGAGTGGCGCAGCTGCGCAGCGTTAAGCCGTATGAGCGGCGCAGCTGCGTTGCTCTTTATGCCCAGAATTTTTTGCCACTCGAGCAGCCCACTTTGCGAATTAATTCTGAATAAACTATACATGATATGACCAAGAAATTTGGACACAACATACTTCATATAGCATAGTATTTAACAAAAATAATACATACCAGAAACTAATATGATAAGACCACCAACCGACTGCCTTGAAAAGCGTGCCAAAACTAGTTTTCATACTAAGAAAAATTCTAGAAAACCTAGAATCTGCATATTTTCCCCAATGAACATGGTTGCTACCGAATTTCATATCTTGCTCATATTAACTCCGTTTCTTATGAAATTTGGTCAGATTATACAGCATGCTACAAAGTATTTTACAAAATTATTACCTACCATAAATGGGTCACAGAAACCATGATTCCAAGGCTCCGAAAAACCCAAAAATCACAGATTTCACTTTTAAACCAACTTTGACAAAATCATGATTTTGATTCTAACATGCAATTGAAAGGCTCCTACTGTCCAGAACATCTATACTAGCATGCTTGCACATAACACAACCTTTAACTTCACTGAATTCCCATGATTCGAAAAAATTGACATGTTAGTGGCATTTAATCAAACATATAGCATGCATAGCATAATTCCTTGATTCTCTATGTAATTGCAACATGATTAAGTCCAGAATTTTCATACTTAATAGCCACAGAACAGTAATACACCATAACATGGCATCACAAAGCCAAAATAAATCATCAACTATGATTATACATGCTTTTTCACTATTTTCCTCAAGAACATATAAAATGGGTCATGGATTACCTCTTGGTTAGAGTTAGCTACTTATAATGATCGGATTGAAGCTTGATAACCAATCTCCCTTGCTTGTAAAATTCTCCAGAAATCGCTAACTTCACCCAAGCTCTCAATAGTTCTCCCGTATGCAATTTTTAAGCAACAAGAATGGTGTTTTGAGATGAGAGTATATATAGAAGTTGACATTGCTTGAGTCTTCCACCCCTCCAACTCCATAACGTCAATTACAGCCATCATATCCATTCATTAGTTTAGTTAGTTAAGAAGAAAGTGGGAGTTTGAGAAAATAAAAAGGTTTTGGGTGTAATAAGATATAAAACTAATTCCCTCCTCCTTCAATTCCACTATATACGAATACTCCCTCCTCATTGTCCCAATTTGATAGTCACGCTTGCCCCCTCCAGCTGCAGACCCCTTATCAAACTATTACTTTAATCAATTTAATCACTTAATAAACTATTTTGACCATTTTGCCTCCGTAGCCATACGTTTCGATACTTATATCGATTCCTACTAAAGTCGACGTTTTGGACGTCATGGGACTATCCGTTTTGTCAAACTTGTCTTCAAAATTCGTGGTTGACTTTTTCCCTAAAAAAGTCAACCGGTTGACTTTGAGCAAAAAGTCAATCGTAACACATTTTTGTGGTTACAGTCTATCTTGACTATTTTCGACGTTCCGGACTCAAATATGCAGTTCGCGTCTCTAAATTCCGCTCCGAACTCCAACTCATGCTTTAATACCATTCCACGAAATTAATCCATTTAATTACATAACTAACTCAAATAGTTAAATTAATCTAAACCAACTATTTAAATACATCTCATCACATAACATATATGAATAGCATATATACCCCTAATAATAGAAATCACACAAAAGTTTCACATAAATTCATTGATTGATAATAATTAAATTACATGATAATCTCGGATATTACATTCACCCTCCCTTATGAGGATTCCGTCCCCGGAATCATTACAAGTTAAACAAAAAGACTAGGTTAATTTTTCATCATTTTCTCCTCGAGTTCCCACGTAGCCTCTTCGACGTTGTGGTTCCTCCATACTACCTTTATAGAAGGTATTATCTTATTTCTTAAGGCTTATTCTTTTTTATCAGTTATTTGTACCGGAACCTCTTCATAGGTTAGGTCCTTCTCAAACTGGACGGGTTCTTACTCTATGACATGCCTGTAATCCTGTTTATAGGGTCGTAAAACTGATACGTCAAACACGTTGTGTATATGTTCTAACTCCAGAGGTAAAGCTCTTTTATAAGCCACCTCACCGACTCGCCTTAACACTCCAAAAGGTCCTATGAATCTAGGACTAAGTTTTCCCTTCTTCCCAAACCTCATTTTCCCTTTCCAAGGTGAAACCTTTAGAAACACATAAGTGCCTACGTCAAAGTCTCGTTGTTACCGATGCTGATCAGCATATTTCTTCTGTTGATCTTGAGCCGTCACTAGTCTCGCTCGTATCGTTTTGATTACATCCGCAGTTTGCTGCACCAATTCTAGCCCTAGAAGTTGTCATTCTCCCATTTCATCCCAGCACAATAGCGTTCTACATTTTCTTCCATATAAGGCTTTATAAGGTGGCATCCCGATGCTTGCGTGGTAACTGTTGTTGTATGCAAATTCCACCAACGGTAGATGGTCATCCCAGCTTCCTTTGAAGTCCATAACACATGCTCTTAGTATGTCCTCCAATATTTGAATAGTTCTTTCACTTTGGCCATCTGTTTGAGGATGATACGCCGTGCTCAACCTCAGTTGCGTTCCCATGTGTTCTTAAAAGCTTTTCCAAAAATTTGCTGTGAACCGTGGATCGCGATCTGACACAATTGATACCAGCACACCGTGCTTGGAAACGATCTTTTTGATGGAAAGCTTTGCCAACTGATCCAAGTTATATCTGATCTTGATTGGCATAAAATGCGCTGACTTGGTCAATCGATCAACGATCACCCATACTGCATCGTAACCCTTCTGTGTAGTTGGAAGTCCTACCACGAAGTCCATCGTGATATGCTCCCACTTCTATTCTGGAATTTCTAAAGGTTGAAGTAACCCGCTCGGTCTCTGATGTTCTACCTTAACTCTTTGGCATGTCAAACACCTGCTGACGCACTCTGCGACTTCTCTCTTCATATTGCGCCACCAATAATATTGGCGAAGATCCTGATACATTTTTGCGCTTCCCGGGTGGATTTAGTAACTTGAGCTATGAGCTTCCTGCAAGATTTCTTCCTTTAGCTCCGCTACTGTTGGCACCCAAATTCTCTTCTCAAACCTTAACAACCCATCCCCATCCACACTGAACTTAAGCTCTTCTCCATCGAAAATTCTTTTCCTCTCCTTCTCAGATTCTTCATCGCTATATTGTGCTTCCTTGATTTTGTCCAATAGAGTCGGACGAATCTCTATTGCGAACACTTTCACATCTTACTCCCTCAGCCTCTTTATCTCGAGTTCCAATCTAGCCATCTCCTTAACTAACTCCTCCTGAGTTGTTAGCATTGCCAACTTACCACTGCCCTTTCTTCTTAGTGCATCCGCTACCACGTTAGCTTTCCCTGGATGATATAAGATGTCGCAATCGTAATCCTTTATAAGTTCCAACCATCTTCTCTGTCTCATATTCAACTCCTTCTGCGTGAAGACATACTTCAGACTTTTATGGTCTGTGTATATTTCACACCTTACACCATATAAATATTGCCTCCAAATCTTCAGGGCAAATACTACCGCTGCCAATTCCAGGTCATGGGTAGGATATCCTTTTTCATAATCTTTCAACTTACACGATGCGTACGGAATAACTTTTCCATGTTGCATAAGCACACAGCCAAGTCCTTTGTGTGACGCATCACTGAAAATCATAAAATCACCTGTATCGTCTGGTAAAGACAACACCGGTGCCTCACTCAATCTTTTCTTAAGTTCCCGAAAATTTTCTTCAAACTTCTCTGTCCAAACACATCTTACCGACTTCTTCGTTAACATTCCCGCTATCGTCAAAAAATCTTGAATGAATTGTTTGTAATAGCCTACCAGTCCTAAGAAACTTCCTACCTCGGTCGGTGTCTTGGGTTGTTCCCAATTCTGTACTGCTTCCACCTTTGTTGGATCCATGGAGATTCCGTCCTTGTCGATCATGTGACCCAGAAATTGAACTTTCTCCAACCAGAACTCGCACTTCAAAAATTTTGCGTATAACTTATCCTTCCTCAATGCCTCCAATACCAACCTTAAGTGTTCAGCATGATCCTCCTGAGTCTTGGAATAGATTAGGAAATCATCTATGAACATGACTACAAATTTATCTAAGTATTGCTTGAATACCCGATTTATCATGTCCATAAATGCCGCCGACGTGTTCGTTAGCCTAAATGACATCACCAGAAACTTGTAGTGTCCGTAACGAGTCCTGAATGCTGTCTTAGGTACATCTTCCGTCCTCACCTTCAACTGGTGATATCCCGTCCTCAAATCGATCTTGGAAAAATATTTCGCTCCCTTCAATTGATCGAACAGATCATCTATCCTAGGTAACGGATACTTGTTCTTAATCGTCACCTTGTTCAACTCTCGATAGTCGATGCAAAATCTCATCAATCCCTCCTTTTTCACAAATAAAACTGGTGCTCCCCAAGGAGACACGCTCGGTTAAATATACTTTCTATCCAATAATTCCTGCAACTGTACCATCAGCTCCTTCATCTCTGCCGGTGCCATTCTGTATGGGCTTTTGAGATTGGGATCGTTTCCCGGTACTAAATCTATAACGAATTCGACCTCCTTATCTGGCGGAATACCTGGCAATTCCTCCGAAAATACATCAGGAAATTCATTCACTACTGGTATCTGTCCCATCCCTATCCCTACTTTCTGCGTGTCGATGATATAGACCAAATAACCTACACACCCCTTTCTTAGCAACTTCCTCGCCTGCATCATCATCAGACAACTCGAGTGTCTCGGCGACTTACTCTTGTAGAATACTACCTTAGACTGATATGGAGTCTTAAGGTTAATGCACTTTCTTTGGCAATTTATTAATGCCCCATGGTTAAACAACCAATCTATTCCTAGAATTACATCAAATTCCCCTAATTGAATCGGAATTAAATCCACAGGTAACTTATAACCCCTGATATTTACAACGCAATTCCTATGAATATGGCTAACGAAAATTATTTCCTTATAAGCAACTTCTATGTTCATAGGATATTCCAATTCTTCCTGGGGTAAGTTTAATTGTTGAGAGAATTCATGCGATACGAAGGAACAAGTACCACCCGAATCAAATAATATGTAAGCAGATATATCATTGATCGAAATGATACCTGAAACCACATCCTTGGATCCGACCGCATCCTGAACTGTCATGTTGAAAGTCCTCACTGTTGGTCGATTCTGAGTTGGTGGTCCAGTAATGGTGAGATATCCACCACCTGGTCCCTTTCCTCTATTTCCTCCTCCTGAATTTTTCTTTGGGCAATTCCTTGCCTGATGATCCAATGCTCCACAGTTGAAGCATCCATTCCTCTTTGGTGAAGAGCAATTGGGAGAGAAGTGTCCCTCTTTCCAGCAATTAAAACACACGTTCTTTCCTTTTAGACATGTCCCCAAGTGATTCCTCCCACACTCCTTGCATGCCTCAGTCCTCTTCTTTGTTTCCCCTGGTTTTCCCCCAAGTTTCTCGAGTTGAAATTATTGTTGTTGTTGTTGTTGTTGTTGTTCCACTTCCTTTTGTTTGCCCCACTGCTGCTGCTACCTTCCCCTCGACTTCCTCTTTCATTCTTCTTCTTTTTCTCCTTGTTAAATTTCATCAGGGCTTCACTTTTGCCCTCCGCGATTATAACTTTCTCCAGGAGAGTCGCGAAGCTATTCGTCTGCAACACCGAAAGTCTTCTGTATAACTAGGGTTTGAGACCCTACTCAAACCTCCTCGTTTTCCTCTCCTCAGTGTCAACCTGATGAGGCACTAACCTCGCCAGCTTGTTGAACTTTGCGGCGTACTGAGGTACCGTTATGTCATCTTGCTTCAGCTCCAAGAATAGCATCTCCATGCGACTCTGCATACTCATAGGAAAATAGTTTCTGAAAAAGATCTTCTTAAACCCCTCCCAAGGTATCACACCATCTCCAGCCCTAGTCTGGTTTGCCTCCCACCAGAAGTTAGCTTCCCCCTTCAGCATGTACGTGGCGAAGATTGTTTTCTGCTCAGCTCCTACTCGGGCGATAGCGAACGCCTTTTCCATTTCTTTGATCCATGTCTGGGCTTCTATGGGTCGGTTGTTCCTTTGAACTCAGGGGGTCCCGCGCTCTTGAAGTCCTTAAAGTTTGCCCCTTGGGCCGCTGGAGGGTTATTGGTATTCGGGGTTCGATTCAGTAATTCCCCAACTAACATGTCTATGAACTATTGCATAGGGTTCGGTGGACCCCCAGCATTATCGCCTGACCCTTCTGGTACTTGTTGACGACGTCTTCCTCTAGCCATCCTTCTATTTAAATAAACTTAATGTTATCATCTCATAACTTATTCCTACAGCGTATATAATTCATATAAAACTTAATCATCACATCACATATTTAAATAAAAGCATATTTATTTTAAAAAAAGCATAATAAAAAAGTATCTCATCATCTTATGGCATTATGCCATTTATATCTCTTTAACCCAAAACACTTGGAAAAATTGAAAACCAAGTTTTATTTCATAGATAAGCTTTCTATACGCTAGTAGTAAAAGTTCAACACGAATAAACTAAAGGCCCCGCCTAATGGCATCTTCATTCTCTTCACCCGCTATCTCCAGCACCAGCCCTTGTCTTATAGCATGCCTAGACCAGTGCTCCTCACTTGGAAAGTGATGCACCCTATGCTGGAACCTTCCATATGCTGACTTAAACGCGTACTTTATTCTATCCATCCTAACCTTCTTATCTCTTACTTCTCCTTCTAACTCGCCTGTTAGCTTCTCGGCCTGAACACGACCTCTCCTCTCATCTCCCCAAAATGTGGTAATAATCTGCTTGTCAGTTTTGAGACTCTGTATCCTCTACTCTAACCCCTTAATAGTATGCCCCATGTGGGTCCTGATGGCCTCTTTCTAATCATTCAGCCTATCCACCTTCTGACCTGCTACTCGCAGCTTGTCAGCCAGATCCCCGTTCCTACTTATTAGATGGTGCACCAATGGCTCAAGCAATGCTGCAGCCTGCTGCTCCCCCTGATACAGCTCCTCTAACTCATGGACTCTGTCGTCTAACTTTGTAATCCAAACCATCAACTCATCTAGTAGACCATCCTCAGGTGCTTCCTCGGAATCCTCCTCGGGCTCCTCTTTCTCTTCAGGATACTCCTCTAGGTCTGAATCAGCTGCTGCCTCAGCTATGGGCTCAGGTATAGCTATCACTAACTGCTCACTCACAACGTGAATATCTCTAACCACCTCTTCTCCTGACATCCTAGAATCAAGACAAAGTAACTTGATTAGTATTTCAAAATAGATATTGATTTTGTTTTTAGTAAAATAGATTTGGCACAACCCTTCGAACTTTATGTGAGTTCTTCTCCTTATTACCTCCACTAGCTCCTCTAAGGTTATAGTCTAAGGTTCTCCACCTAAGATTTATAACCTATAGCTCTGATACCAACCTGTGACGCCCCCAAATCGGTTTAACATCGATTACAGAACCTGGTGCTCACGGTACAACATACATCATATTTTAACTACATAAACTCCGGAAATAATAATAATAATAATAATAACTATTACATACTTATTCAAATAAAATCCTATGTCTTTACAACCTTAAATAAACCAAAACTTAAACTTAGCGTTTATTGCTACATAACATCATATGCGGAAATATAAACTTATTATATAAACAACTCTCAACATTTCATCTTAGGCTTCCCCTTGTCCTTGCCCTAGACCTCAGCCTTCTCATCCTTAATTGAAAGGTTTAAGCAAGAATGAGAACAAATTGCCCAGCAAGTATATAAAGTAGTTTGAAAATATACATCAGGAGTAAAAACATCTGTATGGCTATATCTCAACAGCTGAAAGAATTATCAAGTGTTAAAAAAGAATATCAAAGATAAGAGTTTAAGAATTCTCAATATCATACTAAGGGGTGTTGAATACCCTGAACATTACTTTGTTTCATCGAAAACCATCAGACGGTTTAACAATCAATTAGATTGCAAACGGTCTCTGCAATTACTCCAGGTGATCAGCCTATCGTACCCTACAATGTGCACAAGTATTAAATTTAAACTGCATAAGCATAAATGGGACTATATGCCCGACATCTGTTTGCCCGTTTATTTGGGTTGTTCATCTTAGTATTCTTGCGAGACCGCACCAAAGCAATTTAGATTGGTAAACATTAACTAGCTTCGAAAGATTTGAATTAAATCATTTTTCATCAATAATAACTAGCCGAAAACAAAGGTCAGGAAACATACTTAGAAACAGTTCTTTAAATAGATAGAACTTTAGAGCATAGCAGTTGAATCAATAACTAAGTAATCAACAATAAAACTTGCAAGATAATTGAAGTTGTAGAACTTTACGACAAAGGAACTTGTATGTGTCAACGAATAAATATGAGCTCGGTACTTACCCTTACCACAATAAAAGGAGTAAGGCTTAAATAATTTATCAATGAAAAATAGGGTAAGAAACTTGCCTGATACGTCTGCTACAGTTTAAGCTATCTTCTAGTATTCACGTATCCTAATCACATACGTCACGTTAAGAAACCAAGTATTCCAATTCTAATTTGAAATATAATTGTTTTCTTTTATATTAGTTAGGTTATTCAACTAACTCGTATTATATCATCAATATAATTCAATTCCACAAGCATGTTGCATCACATAGATAAAGGTGTTGAATACTGGAATCTAAAAGAAAATAAAATTTTTGACATTCTGACCCGACCCGACCCGGATCTGACCTGACCCGGCCCGGCTCGGCGCAGCTGCACAGCCTCAAGCTGTGTTACCTGCGCAGCTGCGCTGCCTGGAAAACCCGGAACCCATCTTTGAGTGGCGCAGCTGCGCAGCGTTAAGCCGTATGAACGGCGCAGCTGCGCTGCTCTTCATGCCCAGAAATTTTTCCCACTCGAGCAGCCCACTTTGCGAATTAATTTGGAATAAACCATACATGATATGACCATGAAACTTGGACACAACATACTTCATATAGCATAGTATTTTATAAAAATAACACATACCAGAAACTAACATGTTAAGACCACCAACCGACTGCCTAGAAAAGCGTGCCAAAACTGGTTTTCCTACTTAGAAAAATTCTGGAAACCCAGAATCTGCAGATTTTCCTCTATGAACATGGTTGCTACCGAATTTCATATCTTGCTCATATTAACTCCGTTTCTTATGAAATTTGGCCAGGTTATACAGCATGCTACATAGTATTTTACAAAATTATTACCTACCATAAACATGTCACAGAAACCATGATTCTAAGGCTCCGAAAAACCCAAAATTCACAGATTTCACTTTTAAATCAACTTTTACAAAATCATGATTTTGATTCTAACATGAAATTGAAAGGCTCCTATAGTCCAGAACATCTATACTAACATGTTTGCAGATAACACAACCTTTAACTTCACTAAATTCCCATGATTCGAAAAATTGACATGGTAGTGACATTTAATCAAACATATAGCATGCATAGCATAATTCCTTGATTCTCTATGTAATTGCAACATGATTAAGTCCAGAATTTTCATACTTAATAGCCACATAACAGTAATGTGACGCCCCCAAATCCACGTTCCTTCGAAACCTCTGATTCGGTGCAGTCACGATACTACTATCGCCAAACTATTACATCTTTTATTCATTACTAAAAGAATATAACTTGCTTTATTATAATTTAGAATATAATTTCTATTTATATCCAAGATCTCGTCTATACATCATATTCGATGTTACTAAAATGCGGAATAATTTAAACTTTTCAATATCCTTTGAATAAAATCTTTTTATTGATTTCATAACTTTGAATCAAATACAATCCTTGAATCAACTATATACTATGATTCATTCTATTAGAACTACCGTATGAAGGTTTACAACTCAACTCGATATCCTCTATGTATTATCTAATACATCTTTATAGTACGACAAGCATTAAACCTCGTAAACAAATATCAAGTACAACTACTAGAACCTAGACATGGTTCGAGTAATAATCTAATCAGTATTCTCCATTGTGATACTATTTATCTTTATCAATTAAGAAGCACGAAGTCTTTATCGTAAGTCCTTAACCTGCAAAAGTGGTTATTTGCAAGAGTGAGCTCGACAGCTCAGCAATTCTAACAGTTTTCATGCATCACATAGCATACAACATTATACTCAGTTCATGCATTTATAAACAATTTATATTTACTACGCATGTTACTTTTCACATAACAAGTATATCATCAAAGATCAACTTTCAATCTCATTTATATCTCATATACAATTCATATATAAGTTCACATTATCACAGCATAATATAATTCAACTAACAGTTATTGAATTCATATATCAAATAGGAACTGAAAGACTTGCCTGATTCGTAGTTTAACAACTACGACTTAACTGCTTAAGAATCTCTGCACTTTGTGTAATCCTACACAGTTATATTAATCATAGAGATCACACCCATCAGTTATACACTTCCATACATTCTCAATGTAATAATAAAGGTTACATTGTTGTCTAACTTGTTTCTTAGAACCTTGTTTCACTTTTCAAAACCCTTGTCATACTTAACTAGTCATGCAAGGCTACTATGTTCATCATATAGTCATAAACCAGTAGGGGTCAGACCATGATTTGCAGTTTAAGTAATAATACAAGTCTACTACAAAATCAAGAACAAACAGACTGCATAAATCCTGAAAACAGGATGGCGCAGCTGCGCAGGTATTGGCCTTAAGAGTGGCGCAGCTGCGCCACTCACTGGTCAAACCAGAAATGACATTTCATGCTGCTTGGACAACCCGAGTTCAATCAATATCATTCAAGTTACTGATATTAATCAATACGTATGCTCTATGGTTATAATTTCAAGTTCGAAACCTAGGATGCTCATCCTAATCCAATTAAGGCCATATGCCGATAAACTTTAAATAAATCAAGCCCACGTTACTAATGGTCCATTACTAAAGTCATATCAACACACCACGAGGCTAAACAATACTAAGTATACATGCTCGTGCGTTCATCACACATGTATATGTTAATCACATAGTTTATGCTTTAGAATTTTATTTCTTGAATACGTTGGCATAGGTGATATCCATGCTCCATCAAATGATGCTCATGTCAACATGTCTATAGGCATAATGACATCCTAATGCATATGCTTGCATGATCACAACATAATTCATATGGTAATTGATGTCCTTAGCTTTTCATTGGAAATCACACTAAGTCAACAAGGAATCATAATACATGCATGGTATCTATATGTATTTCATATACACTAGAAACTCATATTTCAACCACATAAATATTCTCAAATGGTCAGAATCTAAAAGACATTAGTCTTGGTTAAGTTCGTTTTCGAAAGTCTTAAGTTTATCATTTCGAAAATTATCTTAACTTCTAATACTAGTGTACGGTTAATACTTTAAGCATGCATTTCATGTCAATATAAACCATACTATCATGTTTAAAATATAAGATTATATACATATTACATATGTGTCCAAGTTCACAATCGAAACTATAAGTTTCATTTCAAAACTATAAGTTTTTCTTCAATCGTGTGTACTAATATCGTTACACATGCTCATTTCATATCAAGGTAATCATATATGTATGTTATCTATGTCCACATGCTTGTTCTAATTATATAACTTATGCTAGCATATAACAGAACCTGCAACAGAAAACAAAACCCAGAAACTGGTCCCGGCGCAGCTGCGCAGAGCCCCAGTTCAAAACTGGCGCAGCTGCGCAGGGCCTTGCCCAACTCAAGTCTGGTACCGGCGCAGCTGCGCTGCTGGCCAGTACAAAACTGGCGCAGCTGCGCAGTTGGTCGGCCAGAAACAGAGCAGCTTCTGCTTCGGCAGTACCTCAAGCCAAACTCAGAATTTCGCAAAGATTATCATTCTAAGCTACTACATTACAGTTCTATCATGATTATAAGCTAGCATAGCAACTAATAATCATACTCCAATCAAGTTATCAATAAATTTATGCTTAATTCAAGAATCAAGAAATTAGAAATCTTAGAAATTGCAGAAAACATGAATTGAAGAACATGAGGTGTTATACCTCTGCTAATGTGTATCAAGCTTGCTGAAATATTCAACTCAAAATGTTGCTATATTACTAATGCATTCTTACTTTAATATGCTCTCAATATCACTTAAGCAAAAATCTCAGCAATGAAAACATGAAGAAGGAGAGCTTCATATTTATAACCAAATCAATACCCAGACAAATGCAAAATCTCCCAAATCAAACCAATGTATAGCAAGATTGTATAATGGTTAAGGAATGGTAGGTGAGAGTTGGTAAATCTCATCATGATCTCCACTCCCCCCATGATCATTGCTAGCCTAAGTTTGCTGAGTTTGAGGCTATAGAGAGTAGCCATGTGGTGTTCACGTGAAGGAGAAGAAGAGGAGGAACTCTAATATTGGGGTAACCAAATAAATCTCAGCAACTTGGAACATGTAATACAACACTTGGTTTATATATACACATTACATATACATTTAAGTTGTACACATTCATTTCATATAACTTAAGTTATAAATTAATGTGTCACAATGTAGTCTCAATAAAACTATCATGTATTAAATTTTAACTTGCACATATAAATTCATGTACATTTCATCCTACCGGATATAATTCTATCGGGTATCATCACAGTGTATTGTCTCCTTTATTATTAAATTTCATTAATTCAATAATTGTTTACAATATATCTATGATATATTATTTTATTGTATACTTAATATACACATTGTCACACCCACATTTCATGTATCTCTTACAACTCAATAAACTTTACTATATAGTTTATATTCATATATAGCATAGTCGCATTGCACTTTATACTTCGTATAACATATAGTTAACTATCATACGTTATACTTTAATATCGCATGGTTGCACATAGAAATTAATAAATTACTTATCTTATCAATTAATTAATAATAATATTAATTAATCCATTTCTCATTAATCCATGGAATTATAATTCCCACGCTAATTGATTAACACTTTATATGATTTATTATCACGTTAAATAAATATAAATCTTTTTATATTTATAAATCATTTACTCATTAATTATCATATTATCAAATAATTACTTGATAATAGTATATTGTTCATAACAATAATTAATATTAGAAGACAATTTATCTCATCACAAATCCAATTATACTTATAATCGATTTCCTTATTATTATACTATCACTAGCCATAATAATTTAACATATTATCATAATAACAATTAACAATTAATTTAGATTAATTGTTTAATTAATAATTCCTCCATCCTTAAATTAGTCAATTCATTAATGAATCTATTATTGTGCCACACAAGGCATCTCTCACAAGCTCAATCTTAAGCTTATCATTATTCTCATCACTTACTCATTTCTCACCACATTACTACTTATAACCTGTTCAATTAAATTAGAACTATTAAATCCAAGGTCCACATATAAATATTTTACAAATCGAATATTCAAATATTATATATAACCTTTACGGAAATATAATAACTCAAGCTATTAAAATGCTAAACTACTTCAATTTATACTTATAATAAGTATAACCTTTACGCTTATAATAATTAATATATACTCTATTAATTATTCCAATAATAATATTCACGATCAAATAATAACTTAAGTTATTTAATATATTAAAATAACTTAGTTTCCTTTCATTAATTAAACTCCCTTGAAAAATACATTAGAAATTATGTATTTTGCCATAACATAAATATTATGTTTTCTCCAAATAAGCACATTCGTCATTAGAAAATAATTTACTTATTGTCTCATGATATTATTTTTAATATAATATCAAATAACTATATGTACGACACATGTACATATATTATATATAGAAAATAGATAATAAGTTTATTTTCTATTATAATAAATCGTTTCCATCAATTTAATTACATATAGCAAATACGTTTTAATATATTTACCATATTAATCAAACACACCTCATACAAAAACATATAAGGTAATATTATTATTCAAAAATAACATTTCCTCCTTTTATTAAAATAATTCAATATTAGAAATTATTTTAATACCCTTTATTAGGAAAATCATATCTCTTTCTTTTTCTTTATACAACACATAATCCTTAATTCACCATTTTATTTGAGTGAATTAACTTATTTATTCAAATTACTATCTCACCACTGCCACACAAGGTTTTATAATATAATATTCCATAATATCACTTAATTAACCAATATTTATTCCGAGTTAATTAATTTCTCATTCAAATCATGCTTTGCTAACTTAACCCATTCATGACCCACATTTTAATTACTAATATACATATTCCCAAGTTCAGATTACACAACTCTCAGAATTTTCTACAGACCGGCGCAGCTGCGCTGGTCATAAGCTTGGAAGTGGCGCAGCTGCGCCACCTCAAGTTCATAGGCAGACAAGTTCTGCTATAGCAGAACCATAATCTCAATTCTTAAATACTTGAACATGCTTTTTAATGTGCTATCTTGCTACATCGGTTAACCAACATATTTTATTACCTCCTTCAAATGATTCAAAGTTTAAATTATAAGTTCAAACTCTATTCCCCTATAAGGTTCTCATATATATATCTAATTCCTTCCACATAATTCAAGATATATATATATAACACATATGTATATTCCGTTAATGTTCACTTCTCGTGGTATATTAAATCAACTAGTAATTCACTAACCAATGTTTATCTAAAGATATATTGGTTCTATTCTCTCTCTCTTCAACAACATACATATACTCCAGAAGATGGTGATTATCAAATATATTTAATGTCACCAATCTTACTATGATAAATAATTATATAAATTATTTAATACCGAATAGATAAATCTTATCCATCTTCTTGCTAATTCATCTCTATAATAAATAATAAATATATATTAATAATATATTTATAAATCACAAAATCACATATTACATAGTTCATATTACCCTATGTAACACAATACTACATACCTCGTATCACACATATATATTCTTATTCGAATCCATCTCATACCTTAAGAATTTTATTTATTAAATCCTTAATTAATAATATCTGAAAATTCGGGTTCTTACATCCTCTCCCCCTTATAAGGATTCCGTCCTCGGAATCACCGAAACTTCCTCTACTCGGTGCTATTCCGATTATTACATATTCTCTTGAATAATTTTTATTCATTCTCTTTTCAGAAGTTTTATTATAACTTGCTCACTTGCATTCTACCACATTCTCCTTTCTAAGGAACATTCTACTTACTACATTCATCCTTTAAAAGGATAAGAATCTTCCGTGATTTTTCAATAATCGGGAAGTAGTATGGATAACTCAGATTCCAATTTATGCTGAGGGGTCACAAGACCGTGAACTTTTCTCCAGGTTTACTAATGCTTCAACACAATTCTTCACACTGCAAACCAGAGTGTTTATCAATCACAAAGACTGAAAACACCCTCCACGCGTACTCTAGGTGGCCAGCCTATTGTACCACTACGTTGGGCCGCAACGTAGTGTTTTGTAACGACTATATGCGTTACGTTCGGAACCATTGTCCCCGAAAACATGTCCCCTTTATAGGGTTGTTCACCTCAGCTTTTCAACATCTAAATCCGCACCAGAGCAATCCGGTTTGGCATAAATACACAAGAATGCTTGAATTCTATAATCACTTTTCAATAGTCGCCTAGCCGAATCAAATAGCTTAGACTCTCATCAACAATTCGGACATCAATCGAAATAATTTAGCCAACTTAATTGACCTTCTTCATAATTTACAAGAAAACCAAAAATTCTTTTATGACGTCATGATACCATACTAGATTAGTAGTACGTTGAGGATTTCGCCATTTTATGACTTTGTCATATTACATCATACCATAGTGGGCTGACGATCTTTCGATCACAACATACACTAGGTCCGATTGCATTGATGACTCCATCGTTTACCATTCTACATCATATCAAATGATGCACATGGTCAAAATACATTTTGAAAGATTTTCAAATTATTTTTGTCTTGGCCGAAACAAATAGCTTAGACATACGAATAACGGTGTTGTTTTTAAAACTCATTGGTTTAGTCACCCGACCCAATGTTTTTCTCAAGAAAACCAAAGTGCAAACACTAGCACGAAGTCAATAAATTTTGAAAATCTAGCGTAGCTAGAAGATTTAGAAAAATCCAAATTTCTCCATCAACTCCAATCTCTTACTCCATCAATGCTCACTATTCCAAAACTCTTATATAATATATCTATTCTCAGTACAGTTCACCAACTTACCACACCATGGAAGTTCAGGAACTTACCACAATCATACGGGCTGAGGGACTTATCCTAGTCAGACCAAATTCGTCCATTCGCTGAGGGGTCCCATCATACGATTATGAGTCACGAACTTGTCATAGGCATGAGTCTTAAGAACTCGCACCTAAACTTAATATTATATAATTATATCTTAGAAATCTCTATCTATCAAAATAAACATGAGAAAAGAATCACCTTTCCACCATATGTATAATGATACCGCGACACTAACATTCCAACGATTATCAATGTGACGCACTCAGTGCAAGCACAAAACTTCTGCCCATACAAAAGTTTGTACAACTAAGCCATCACATGAGTCCTCAATGGAATTCCAACACTTAACTATATCTTACTCTATCACTTGCTCATTACGAGCTTTCTACGTTTCACCACATACAACTCCTCATGAGTTCATCTCGTACTTTATCATAGTACATTCTCTTATAGCATCAAGCTATACATACTTAGTCATTACAGACTATCTATCATTTCACAGTTCAATCTGATCACGTCGTGATCATCGCTTTACCTCAGGGTTCTTTCCCTACTATCAACTAAACTCCATCCGAGTTTATTCTCACTATCCTTGTCATATTCATATTATAGACATCGTCTTCACATTTTCATTACCGGAGTTAGGAAACTCCTGATTCTCATTCTCTAGATATTTCAAGATTCTTCTTTGAATCTTCATTTAGATATATTTTAATCTTATCTTTCACTCTCTCAGGTTATAGTCTAAGGTACACTTACCTAAGGTTTATAACCTACAGCTTTGATACCAACCTGTGACGCCCCCAAATCCACGTTCCTTCGAAACCTCTGATTCAGTGCAGTCACGATACTACTATCGCCAAACTATTACATCTTTTATTCATTACTAAAAGAATATAACTTGCTTTATTATAATTTAGAATATAATTTCTATTTATATCCAAGATCTCGTCTATACATCATATTCGATGTTACTAAAATGCGGAATAATTTAAACTTTTCAATATCCTTTGAATAAAATCTTTTTATTGATTTCATAACTTTGAATCAAATACAATCCTTGAATCAACTATATACTATGATTCATTCTATTAGAACTACCGTATGAAGGTTTACAACTCAACTCGATATCCTCTATGTATTATCTAATACATCTTTATAGTACGACAAGCATTAAACCTCGTAAACAAATATCAAGTACAACTACTAGAACCTAGACATGGTTCGAGTAATAATCTAATCAGTATTCTCCATTGTGATACTATTTATCTTTATCAATTAAGAAGCACGAAGTCTTTATCGTAAGTCCTTAACCTGCAAAAGTGGTTATTTGCAAGAGTGAGCTCGACAGCTCAGCAATTCTAACAGTTTTCATGCATCACATAGCATACAACATTATACTCAGTTCATGCATTTATAAACAATTTATATTTACTACGCATGTTACTTTTCACATAACAAGTATATCATCAAAGATCAACTTTCAATCTCATTTATATCTCATATACAATTCATATATAAGTTCACATTATCACAGCATAATATAATTCAACTAACAGTTATTGAATTCATATATCAAATAGGAACTGAAAGACTTGCCTGATTCGTAGTTTAACAACTACGACTTAACTGCTTAAGAATCTCTGCACTTTGTGTAATCCTACACAGTTATATTAATCATAGAGATCACACCCATCAGTTATACACTTCCATACATTCTCAATGTAATAATAAAGGTTACATTGTTGTCTAACTTGTTTCTTAGAACCTTGTTTCACTTTTCAAAACCCTTGTCATACTTAACTAGTCATGCAAGGCTACTATGTTCATCATATAGTCATAAACCAGTAGGGGTCAGACCATGATTTGCAGTTTAAGTAATAATACAAGTCTACTACAAAATCAAGAACAAACAGACTGCATAAATCCTGAAAACAGGATGGCGCAGCTGCGCAGGTATTGGCCTTAAGAGTGGCGCAGCTGCGCCACTCACTGGTCAAACCAGAAATGACATTTCATGCTGCTTGGACAACCCGAGTTCAATCAATATCATTCAAGTTACTGATATTAATCAATACGTATGCTCTATGGTTATAATTTCAAGTTCGAAACCTAGGATGCTCATCCTAATCCAATTAAGGCCATATGCCGATAAACTTTAAATAAATCAAGCCCACGTTACTAATGGTCCATTACTAAAGTCATATCAACACACCACGAGGCTAAACAATACTAAGTATACATGCTCGTGCGTTCATCACACATGTATATGTTAATCACATAGTTTATGCTTTAGAATTTTATTTCTTGAATACGTTGGCATAGGTGATATCCATGCTCCATCAAATGATGCTCATGTCAACATGTCTATAGGCATAATGACATCCTAATGCATATGCTTGCATGATCACAACATAATTCATATGGTAATTGATGTCCTTAGCTTTTCATTGGAAATCACACTAAGTCAACAAGGAATCATAATACATGCATGGTATCTATATGTATTTCATATACACTAGAAACTCATATTTCAACCACATAAATATTCTCAAATGGTCAGAATCTAAAAGACATTAGTCTTGGTTAAGTTCGTTTTCGAAAGTCTTAAGTTTATCATTTCGAAAATTATCTTAACTTCTAATACTAGTGTACGGTTAATACTTTAAGCATGCATTTCATGTCAATATAAACCATACTATCATGTTTAAAATATAAGATTATATACATATTACATATGTGTCCAAGTTCACAATCGAAACTATAAGTTTCATTTCAAAACTATAAGTTTTTCTTCAATCGTGTGTACTAATATCGTTACACATGCTCATTTCATATCAAGGTAATCATATATGTATGTTATCTATGTCCACATGCTTGTTCTAATTATATAACTTATGCTAGCATATAACAGAACCTGCAACAGAAAACAAAACCCAGAAACTGGTCCCGGCGCAGCTGCGCAGAGCCCCAGTTCAAAACTGGCGCAGCTGCGCAGGGCCTTGCCCAACTCAAGTCTGGTACCGGCGCAGCTGCGCTGCTGGCCAGTACAAAACTGGCGCAGCTGCGCAGTTGGTCGGCCAGAAACAGAGCAGCTTCTGCTTCGGCAGTACCTCAAGCCAAACTCAGAATTTCGCAAAGATTATCATTCTAAGCTACTACATTACAGTTCTATCATGATTATAAGCTAGCATAGCAACTAATAATCATACTCCAATCAAGTTATCAATAAATTTATGCTTAATTCAAGAATCAAGAAATTAGAAATCTTAGAAATTGCAGAAAACATGAATTGAAGAACATGAGGTGTTATACCTCTGCTAATGTGTATCAAGCTTGCTGAAATCTTCAACTCAAAATGTTGCTATATTACTAATGCATTCTTACTTTAATATGCTCTCAATATCACTTAAGCAAAAATCTCAGCAATGAAAACATGAAGAAGGAGAGCTTCATATTTATAACCAAATCAATACCCAGACAAATGCAAAATCTCCCAAATCAAACCAATGTATAGCAAGATTGTATAATGGTTAAGGAATGGTAGGTGAGAGTTGGTAAATCTCATCATGATCTCCACTCCCCCCATGATCATTGCTAGCCTAAGTTTGCTGAGTTTGAGGCTATAGAGAGTAGCCATGTGGTGTTCACGTGAAGGAGAAGAAGAGGAGGAACTCTAATATTGGGGTAACCAAATAAATCTCAGCAACTTGGAACATGTAATACAACACTTGGTTTATATATACACATTACATATACATTTAAGTTGTACACATTCATTTCATATAACTTAAGTTATAAATTAATGTGTCACAATGTAGTCTCAATAAAACTATCATGTATTAAATTTTAACTTGCACATATAAATTCATGTACATTTCATCCTACCGGATATAATTCTATCGGGTATCATCACAGTGTATTGTCTCCTTTATTATTAAATTTCATTAATTCAATAATTGTTTACAATATATCTATGATATATTATTTTATTGTATACTTAATATACACATTGTCACACCCACATTTCATGTATCTCTTACAACTCAATAAACTTTACTATATAGTTTATATTCATATATAGCATAGTCGCATTGCACTTTATACTTCGTATAACATATAGTTAACTATCATACGTTATACTTTAATATCGCATGGTTGCACATAGAAATTAATAAATTACTTATCTTATCAATTAATTAATAATAATATTAATTAATCCATTTCTCATTAATCCATGGAATTATAATTCCCACGCTAATTGATTAACACTTTATATGATTTATTATCACGTTAAATAAATATAAATCTTTTTATATTTATAAATCATTTACTCATTAATTATCATATTATCAAATAATTACTTGATAATAGTATATTGTTCATAACAATAATTAATATTAGAAGACAATTTATCTCATCACAAATCCAATTATACTTATAATCGATTTCCTTATTATTATACTATCACTAGCCATAATAATTTAACATATTATCATAATAACAATTAACAATTAATTTAGATTAATTGTTTAATTAATAATTCCTCCATCCTTAAATTAGTCAATTCATTAATGAATCTATTATTGTGCCACACAAGGCATCTCTCACAAGCTCAATCTTAAGCTTATCATTATTCTCATCACTTACTCATTTCTCACCACATTACTACTTATAACCTGTTCAATTAAATTAGAACTATTAAATCCAAGGTCCACATATAAATATTTTACAAATCGAATATTCAAATATTATATATAACCTTTACGGAAATATAATAACTCAAGCTATTAAAATGCTAAACTACTTCAATTTATACTTATAATAAGTATAACCTTTACGCTTATAATAATTAATATATACTCTATTAATTATTCCAATAATAATATTCACGATCAAATAATAACTTAAGTTATTTAATATATTAAAATAACTTAGTTTCCTTTCATTAATTAAACTCCCTTGAAAAATACATTAGAAATTATGTATTTTGCCATAACATAAATATTATGTTTTCTCCAAATAAGCACATTCGTCATTAGAAAATAATTTACTTATTGTCTCATGATATTATTTTTAATATAATATCAAATAACTATATGTACGACACATGTACATATATTATATATAGAAAATAGATAATAAGTTTATTTTCTATTATAATAAATCGTTTCCATCAATTTAATTACATATAGCAAATACGTTTTAATATATTTACCATATTAATCAAACACACCTCATACAAAAACATATAAGGTAATATTATTATTCAAAAATAACATTTCCTCCTTTTATTAAAATAATTCAATATTAGAAATTATTTTAATACCCTTTATTAGGAAAATCATATCTCTTTCTTTTTCTTTATACAACACATAATCCTTAATTCACCATTTTATTTGAGTGAATTAACTTATTTATTCAAATTACTATCTCACCACTGCCACACAAGGTTTTATAATATAATATTCCATAATATCACTTAATTAACCAATATTTATTCCGAGTTAATTAATTTCTCATTCAAATCATGCTTTGCTAACTTAACCCATTCATGACCCACATTTTAATTACTAATATACATATTCCCAAGTTCAGATTACACAACTCTCAGAATTTTCTACAGACCGGCGCAGCTGCGCTGGTCATAAGCTTGGAAGTGGCGCAGCTGCGCCACCTCAAGTTCATAGGCAGACAAGTTCTGCTATAGCAGAACCATAATCTCAATTCTTAAATACTTGAACATGCTTTTTAATGTGCTATCTTGCTACATCGGTTAACCAACATATTTTATTACCTCCTTCAAATGATTCAAAGTTTAAATTATAAGTTCAAACTCTATTCCCCTATAAGGTTCTCATATATATATCTAATTCCTTCCACATAATTCAAGATATATATATATAACACATATGTATATTCCGTTAATGTTCACTTCTCGTGGTATATTAAATCAACTAGTAATTCACTAACCAATGTTTATCTAAAGATATATTGGTTCTATTCTCTCTCTCTTCAACAACATACATATACTCCAGAAGATGGTGATTATCAAATATATTTAATGTCACCAATCTTACTATGATAAATAATTATATAAATTATTTAATACCGAATAGATAAATCTTATCCATCTTCTTGCTAATTCATCTCTATAATAAATAATAAATATATATTAATAATATATTTATAAATCACAAAATCACATATTACATAGTTCATATTACCCTATGTAACACAATACTACATACCTCGTATCACACATATATATTCTTATTCGAATCCATCTCATACCTTAAGAATTTTATTTATTAAATCCTTAATTAATAATATCTGAAAATTCGGGTTCTTACAAGTAATACACCATAACATGGCATCACAAAGCCAAAATAAATCATCAACTATGATTATACATGCATTTTTCACTATTTTCCTCAAGAACATATAAAATGGGTAATGGATTACCTCTTGGTTAGAGTTAGCTACTGATAATGATCTGATTGAAGCTTGATAGCCAATCTCCCTTGGTTGCAAAATTTTCCAAAAATCGCCAACTTCACCCAAGCTCTCAATATTTCTCCCGTATGAAATTTTTAAGCAACAAGAATGGTGTTTTGAGAGGAGAGTATATATAGAAGTTGACATTGCTTGAGTCTTCGACCCCTCCAACTCCATAACATCAATTACAGCCATCATATCCAATCATTAGTTTAGTTAGTTAAGAAGAAAGTGGGAGTTTGAGAAAATAAAAAGGTTTTGGGTGTAATAAGATATAAAACTAATTCCCTCCTCCTTCAATTCCACTATATACGAATACTCACTCCTCATTGTCCCAATTTGATAGTCACACTTGCCCCCTCCAGCTGCAGACCCCTTATCAAACTATTAATTTAATCAATTTAATCACTTAATAAACTATTTTGACCATTTTGCCTCTGTAGCCATACGTTTCGATACTTATATCGATTCCTAGTAAAGTCGACGTTCCGGACGTCATGAGACTATCCGTTTTGTCAAACTAGTCTCCGAAATTCGTGGTTCACTTTTTCCCCGAAAAAGTAAACCGATTGACTTTGACCAAAAAGTCAACCGTGACACATTTTTGTGGTTACAGCCTATCTTGACTAATTTCGACGTTTCGGACTCAAATACGCAGTCTGCGTCTCTAAATTCCGCTCCGAACTCCAACTCATGCTTTAATACCACTCCACGAAATTAATCCATTTAATTACATAACTAACTCAAATAGTTAAATTAATCTAAACCAACTATTTAAATACATCTCATCACATAACATATATGAATAGCACATATACCCCTAATAATAGAAATCACACAAGAGTTTCACATAAATTCATTGATTGATAATAATTAAATTACATGATAATCTCGGATATTACAGTGTGAATCCTTCTTTTGATCAACATTAGGCACCCAAGTGTTTGGCCTCTAGAGGTGATCCACCAAGGATGAACAAGTATTAAGAAAATAGTTTTTTGGCAAAACCATAGTTTTCTCTCTCTCTAGAAAAGGTGTGCTCTCCCAACAACTTGAAAAAGCATTAGTCCTTAATCAAAATAAGACTCCTCTTATTTATAGATGTAGGTAACCCTCCTAACCATTTTAGAATTAGGATTTCATATTAATTAATTAAACTCTTTTAATTAATTAGGCTTCTTAAATAAATATTCAACCTTTTATGGTGTGACCCTTTAAGTTCTCCATATTAAACCAATTGTGAATAAATTAATTAGAACAATTCTAATTATATTTAAATAAATAAATTAACTATTAATTTATTTAAATAAATATTTATTCTACAATAAGGGAAAGCCCCATTAGCTCTCAACCACTTTTCAGATAATATAGATTTCAACATTAATCATAAAAGAACCATTGAGTAAATAGTTACCGTACAATTCATTCCTTCTACCATACAATGTCCCAATTAAATATAAGACATAGATTTACTATCAAGTCTTATTTTATTTAATTATATGTATTCTGATTCTAAATACACAAACTCCGATAATGCAAATTAAAAACTATTTTCTAATTTCATTCTGTCTTGGCCAAGGACTACTGAGTTGTCATTTATCGAATCACATAGGACATTCACTTCTTTTACTAGAAGTGGTAGATCTTTTATTGATCATTCATTATCTTCATGTATAATTAATTATACCTAAGAATACCCTTTGATATACCCTTAGGGTCTTAAGGGACATGTCAAAGTATAACTCATCATACATAAGATACTATATGGATTTCAAGTCTAAGGATTACTTGTATTACTATCACTAAACGAATTCATATTGATAGGCGAGTAAAAATCCATTAGATATTCCTTAGCGAGCCACATTCAGTGTACGTATTCTCCAATAAGCACCTACATACTTGCTTTAGTGTCTGTGAAATTCCAAAACCCTAATAGGACTCGGTTATGTAAATTCTTTGTTTATGAATAAAATCTCTCCGTTCTGAATGTGTATTGTGTTATTATATACTTTATTCAAGACTTTGGTCAAAATTATGTTTCTCCGAAAAACGTCGTGCTTAAAATTTTTATTCTGTATTTGGACTTTTCGGTATATTTTTCTATTAAGCGGATTTGTCGTGCTTACACGACCAAAACGCTTTGTCGTGCTTTGTCTAGATTATGAGACAAACTCTAAATTAGGAAACCCTAAACCTAATTTAGAAACCCTAACCCTAAATTTAAACTCTAACCCTAATTAAGAAGTACTAACCCTAATTAGATTATCCTAAACCCTAATTATGTTAACTAAACTTAAATTAGGTGTTAATAACTTCATTAAGTTATCCTAAACACAAAAATCAAAACACTAAATCACAATTAGTGAGGATTAGGGCACAATTAGCTTACTAACCAAATTAAAGTTGCTCACAAGCATGTGCCACCACCACAATTCCAAATCTTATATCATCTGGCGACTAAACAGCTTGTCATAGTAGCACAAGTACACAAGCTAGGATATTTATGGAGGCAAAGATGGAAAATAGACCTCATAACCCTAATTTGCTAGTTCTATAAATAGTAGTCTCTAGCAACACTAAAATCTACTAAATTCTACACCAATACACTCATACTACCTACCATAAGAAGCCCTAGCAATAGCAAGAACAAAATCAAAGCCTAGATATGAAACTTTGCCTAAGAAAGGTATGAATCCTAATTATACTTTAGATCTTTGATGCTTTGTTAAATTTGTTGTTATGTTGTTTAATTATGTGTAATAACATGTTAGTAAGTGTTTTGGGTTGATAGATCATATTTTCATAACATCTAGATGCATCAAAAAGGTGTTTTAAGCAATCTGAAAATTTTGTCAAAACAGGCCTGACAGCCTAGTGTCAGAGCCCGTAGATCTTCATGTGTTAAAGTTTAGGTCTGTTAATTGTATACTAGTTGTAGTATTACATGAGCTTAGTAAGCTAGAACAAGAAACAAGTTCATTGGATTAACAGAATGAAAGATATAAGTGGTCAAAGGTGGTTGACCGATCACGAAGTTCTAATTTCTGGGTTACCCAAAAATCTCAAGAACAGTCGAGCAATGCAGTTTGACCGACTTATATCTTTCTCTCTATGTGTTGTTAAGCTAGCTAAGTGTTATGTTATTATACACTTAACATGTATATTACAAGTATGATACACTTTAACACATGATAAATATATAGGATGACAAGAATTAATGGTCAAAACCCGTTGACCGTTTACGGTTTCATTTTCTAGAAAACCCAAAAAATGAAGAACATGAAGAACAATCTCTGACAGTACTTTGACCGACTTAGATCCTTACTTAAGGATGTTACTCAGTCCAAATCAGTGCTATCTCGTTGAACTATGACATATAGACTACACACAGCAACAATAAAAACACACATCTAATACACAAAATTGAATATATTAGAACCACAAAGTCGTTGACAAACGTTGACTGACGTTCTGGGCTACCCAAAAACCCAAGAACAACTCTGACAGCTACATTGAGCCTTAATAACTTTTTGATATGTTATGGTTAGAGTCCAAACTTAGTATCATGTTGTAGTATTACATAAATACTATATCATTGAAGCATTTAGTAACCCAGAATCTTAACAAGCTTAAAGAACAAGCTTGGTCAAAGTGACCACTCGACCTTAACCAAGGTAGTTCTTCAGGCTGAAGAACATCTATAGCGACGCTTCTTGTCGCCTTTGACCTATAGCGACGGACAGAGTAAAAATTAATTAAAATAAATAGAAATAATTATTAAATAATTATCAATTAAGTTTTAATAGTTAACTCTTCATATTTTGACATAAATTCCATAAATATTTTATAATAAATAAATAAATTAATTAATAAAGTAATTAATTAAATCATTTATAAATAATAAGTAATTATTTAAAAATGATTTAAACATTCAAAAAATCATATTAAATGATTAAAAATTATTTTAAAATAATACTAAGGTTTTAACATGTATACTAAGTAATTAATAATTATTTAAGTATAAAATTAATGATTTAAAAATCATTCTATTGGATAATTAAATACTTAAAAATTATTATAAGCTTCCGAAAATTATTATAAATGATAAATAAATTATCTAAAATTAGAATAAAGCTTATAAGTAAATTTTAACCGAGATATTACCTTAATAAATATCTAGTAAGATTTTAGGACACCGAAATCATATTAAACATAGACCGAACGTATATAGTTTGAGTAGTTAGGTATTGTTATCATTACTAATGATCTATATAAATATGTTTAACATATTGTAGGTATCCTAAACACTTAAAGTAACGTTAGATAGACGTTCTTCGCACATGCAAGTATTTTATCCTTAAATTTATTACATTACTTGAATACTTTTTGATCTATTATACCGAACCAAGTTGTTACCCATTTATTGTGAAAGTTATTGCTATTGTCTCAACATAACTTAATAAATGAATCACTTATTCATATGATATTGAATTATTGTTTATTAAGCGTAAACTGTTGAGTCAAACCAAATTATTTTTGTAAGACATCCTATACTGAGTTGAATTTACCCTAAATTAGGTCTTAAATTGTGTCTACAAATTGGCACTAGATGTAGGATGATATGCATACTCCTAAGATACTGAATAAGATGATCCCCTATCTCAAATCCGAATACATAGATTTCTAAGTCTGTGTGACTGACATAAATAGTTGATATCAAAAATTCCAGAAATGGTCATCAACTCTCAGTGAAGTAGAATTGTTGAACTATCGTTTATTCAAATCAAACATTGTGTTTATAAATATAAACTTGCTGAGCATGTCATAGCTCATTCTTGCAAATTATTTTCTTTGCAGATTTAGATGGTAATCCCAACACTTTTTGAACACGTAGTGGGAAAAGGCCATGCTTAGATTAGTTTTTTTTACCGATCAATATATTCGTGCAAGTATACACGGTCAACAAGTAATAAAATGTAAGTACAGATATCGTTCCCACGGAGAATTAATAGATAAAAGGTTGCCAAACCACTAGCACATAATCATCTCGGTTTTATTTAAACGGGCGATAAAGAGATTTAATTAAAAACTAATTTAAACTAGGCAAGGAATTAAACTTAAACTAATTAATCCTAGAGTGAAATCAGATAGTGAAGATAAGAGATCCCAATTTCCCCTAATAACTCGTCTATGTCAATACACTTCCAATTAGGTCAAATTAATCACGAGAGTTTATTAGCCGAGAACACGAAAGTAAGAGAAGGCCATCTTTCGATGCACCTAAACCATATCACGTGCAATCCACAGATGATAGATGCATGTGAACACCCACATTACCTAAACCACTATATATCTATATGATTTACAAATAATTAGGGTTTAAGGTCAAGTCCTTTATTAACTACGAGCGGCGCTTCGGTATATGTCTATCCTAAGCACAAATCATACGTCCAACGCCATGTGAACGTACAATCGCCCGCCACTACGATTAGATCTAAATCCACATTTCGTCTTTCGATCCCACATAGGTTATCACAGTAATTGGTCGCGAATCAATTAAACAATGAAAGCATGAATTATAATAGATAAGCATATAACAATCAATGAGAACCAATTATGGAAGAGAAATCAACATCAACTACTCAAAAGGTTTCATTATAATCTTAAAATATAATCTAAGTCATAGACAACTCAAGTATATTATCCACAAGATTGATAAACATCATCCGAATATACAATGATAACAAGGAGATATTAAGGATAGAAATTGCAAATCTTTCTCCGAGCTTGGATCCTTTGATGTCAAAACAATGAAAGCATGAATTATAATAGATAAGCATATAACAATCAATGAGAACCAATTATGGAAGAGAAATCAACATCAACTACTCAAAAGGTTTCATTATAATCTTAAAATATAATCTAAGTCATAGACAACTCAAGTATATTATCCACAAGATTGATAAACATCATCCGAATATACAATGATAACAAGGAGATATTAAGGATAGAAATTGCAAATCTTTCTCCGAGCTTGGATCCTTTGATGTCAAAACACTTGCTTCAATCTTCAAAAACTAACTAAACCCTAGAATCTAACTAACTAACAACTAATCTAACACTAATCTACGCCTAAGCTATATACAAGAAATGTAAATGAAAAGGAAGAGAGCTAGGGCTAGGGCTTAAGGCCCAAAAATGTGTTGTTTTTCATGCCCACGTGAGCCCCCTTATATCCCAATCTCTAGCCAAGTCCCGTGCACTTGAAAAGTCAAGTCTGACAGCCTTTTTTACTGGCACAGCAGCTCCCAAAATGCACTGAAAATCCGCGCGCCCGCCCCAAGGATTTTTTGCTGTAGTGTCCTCTTGTAAAATGGCCATAACTTTTGATCCGGGAGGAGTTACAAGGCCTGAAACCTGTCAAATCGAAACTATCGAAGAGCTATACAACTTTTATTTTTTGAGCATTGAGAAATAATGGATGGATGAAGGCTTAAATTAAGCTCCAAGTGACAGCTGTGCATGAAAACTCAAAACCGTGAAGTTTAACGTCCGTTGGTATACGGGGCATAACTCTCGCCTCCGAACTCCGATTGGGATGATTCAAGATGTTCCGAAAAGCTTATAAGATGCTCTACAATACGACCCAAGTTCCAATCCAATAACATGAAATGAACATAAAACCCTCAAACGATGTCCGGATTGCATTTTCTTCCCGTTGTCATGCCATCATTTTATTCTTGCTCCTTTTGGCCTCATTGCTTCATTGCATACCATTGCTCCCTTGCCATGCAATCGTGCCTTCATTAAGCTTTAAGCCACTTTCTATGCTTAGCCCCATTTTGGCCATCTTTGGTCCTTTAACACTCAAATTGCATTCGGAGAGTTCCTAAACATGAAAACTGCAAAATACAGGAAAAACATATTAAATGCACAAGATTACTTGAGTTTAAGCAACGAAACAAGATGGTTACTATCCGAATAAGTGGTCATAAAACCACTTATCAGTTTTATATTACTGTCTTTATTAAATGTAAGACTTATAAGACTTTTGTTGTAATAAGAACTCAATGTTGAGAACCAGGTAACCGAATTTATTATATGAAATATATATTATCATCTTTTGTTTTCGCATTCGTGCACTTGTACATTCTTAGATGATTTAGTTGTATGGTTTAAGTGTTACAGTATCCATAGGGATTATACATCTGAGTGAGGGTATTGATGTAATACCCGAGAATTTTTATATATTAATTAATGAATATATTAATGGAAAATAAATATTTGTTTGAATATAAATGATTTTGTGTTATGAGATGAGTTAACTCAATTATATTAAATTGAATAATTATAATAATTGAGAATATATGGAGTGTGCGATAAACTCATTGAATGCCTTGTGCGGCACGGTGATGAGAAACAATAATGGTTATATTAATTAACGAATGAATTATTAAATGAATAATTAATCTATATTAATTGTTAAATTGCTATCGTAGAATATTAATTAATTGTTATGGAATATTAATGTGATTAATTAATAATATGTGATTATTATTATTAGAGATATAATAATAATAAGCAACGTGTTTATAAATATAATAAGATTTATATTTATTATTCTAGAGATTAATAATTTCATTGATTTATGAGAAATGGATTAATTAATTAATTGATAAGATAAGTAATTCATTAATTCCTATGTGCAAGCATGCGATATTAAAAGTATAACGTATAGTAGTTAACTATATATTATACAAAGTGTAAGGTTCAATGTGACAATATATATATAAACTATATAGTAAAGTTTATTAAGTTGTAAGAGTTACATGAAATGTATATGTGACAATTGTATATGAAGTGTACATTAAAATAATACATCATGAATATATATAGTAAACAATTATAATTGATGATTACTTCAATATATAATCGAATAATAAATGTGATAGTATCCGATTAAATTATATCCGATATTAACAAAATGTACATAGATTATATGTATTCCCAACTTATTACCTTGCAATATTATTTTATGAGGACCAAAGTATACATGAATATTATATGTGTAAATTAATTGTACTACCTTGCCATGTTGACTAATTAAATATACATTGTGACTCTAACTAAAGTATAGCCTAAGTATGTATATATGCATGTTACTAGAATGCTGAGCTTCTAATTGGCTTGTCCCACATTGATAGTCACCATCCTTGCACATGTGAAATACTCAAGCTAAGCCTACTCCCTATTTCTTCCTCAAACTCAGCAAACTCCCTAGCTTCATAGCTCATCATGCAATGGGGAGTGGGTGTGATGATGGAATTCAACCACCCATTACCTACCCTTTCATAACCAATATGCAATCCTTCAATCCATGAGTTTGATTTGGTGGAAAATGACAATGTCTGTGTAATCTTTCTTCTATAAATATGAACTCCTCTCCTCTCTTTTCAATTGCTGAGAATTGCATAAGTGTTGAGTGAGAGCAATACATATATATCAGTAGAGGAAATTTGATTTAGCAGCAAGCCCAATTGCGTTGCAGTGGTATACTCTCAACTTCTTCATTTTGGGTTTTTGCAATTTCTTAGATTCTTGATCATGATTAAATTAAAGTGTAATTGGGAGATAGAATGCTTGCTTAAGTGTTATATAACCATATAAGCATGTTTAAGCTGTTATATGATTGATTACATACGAATTGGTGAAGAAAGTTTTATGTTTGGCCTAGTTTGCGCCGTAGCCGGCTGCCTCCTATTGGGAACCAGAAGTGGCGCAGCTGCACCGGTATAACACTGGGGCGCAGTGCAGCTGCGCCGGAATCTGAACCCAGTTTCTTGCTTCTGCTTAAAAATCTGTTATGTGCTACTTGTTAAAATGACTTAGATAAAGCATGCTAGCTTGAGTAACATATATATATATATATATATGTAGACCTAATGTGAGCATGTTCCACTATGTTTGCATACATGATTAACGAACGGTTAAAGTTTTCGAAGTGAACATAAGGTTTATAATTGAACTTTATACATATATGACTTATGTCGATATTCTGACCTTGCAAGCATATTATTATGATCTAGGGAGGCATGAAAAGCATGTTAATAGATGTATACATGTCTCATAAGGTAACATGAGCATGTGGTTCGTGTTAAATGAACTTTACTAGTGAAAGTATAAATTTTGAATTTAAATCTTGACATGTTATATCAAAGTCTAGATTCTGATCATTGTGAACATGTTGGATACTGTTTTTAAACCTCACTAATGTGTCATACATATATATATATATATATATGTGTGTGTGTGTGTGTGTGTGTACATACCATGCTAGGTGCCATAAAGACTAAATTAACACAAAATGAACCATAATTTCAAAACTAATAGCAATGCTAGTAATATGTATGTGGTAAAGATATTCATGAACATGCCTAGAACATGTTACACGACCACCTTATGTGTGTACATGACAAGCATGATAGCTTCGTGGTTTCATGACCTTGAATGACTTTAATTTATTAAAAGTATTAACTTAGAATCTATATCACGTATATTTGAAACGAGGAATGGTTGTACAAACATGAAAGTATCCTTTAATATATTTATATGCTATGTGCTGTTGTTGGCTTGAATGATCGGACAGAAACCACAAGGCACAGGTCAGCCTTGGCTTGGCCAGAGGGCTGCGCAGCTGTGCCGGCCCTAGGCTTAGCCATGGCGCAGCTGCGCCAGCCTGAAATCAGAAGCCATTCAGTTTGACAATCTGAATTTGGACAGATAGCTTATATGATGCCTACATTGCTAGAAATGGTTTACACCCTACTGATACGTGTATATATGTGATGATTAAGTAATAAGATAGTGTTTAACTTATATAATGAAAGTGCATGGATAAAAAGGTCTTAATCTTGGGCATTGTGAAATTGCTTATGGAGTAATTAGGTACTTAATTTCGTGATAAACATATAAACTGATTTTGTACCGTACGTGTATACTTGAATCGTATCAAGCTTAAATAACGAATGTGTTAGCTAATGGACATCCTATACTTATAATACACTATAAATAGGATTCGAAAGTGTTGAATTACTTATCATGGATAAACTACGCATAAGGCAAGTTCTCTAATTTACACTCTTTTAAAGTGCAAGTACTTGAACCCTACTCTTTATTGAGCATTATCGGAGCTTGTACTATTATTGGTTATACAAGTAAATAATGAAAAGCGTGATTCTTATCATATGATATAATGCTTTATAAATAGAATAGAGTTGTTTATTCTTGAACTTTGATTCGAGTATTGAACTTATAATTGTTCGCTTATTCGTTTAAAGAGCCGTCTATGCCAATTGATTCGGCTAGACTTATAACATGATTAGAAAGCTGTCCAATTGAATGCTACGGAATTCTTGTGTTAACTGAGTTGAACAACCTTCTTTGAAAGGGAAATATATTGTCGGGAGACCGACGTGCGCACTTTAGTATGATTAAATGTTATGCATAATATAGGGTACTTTAGGCTGATCACCTGTTGTACTTGTTGTATTGGATTTTCAGTATATTACTGTCAATTCTAGTAAGAGTTCATAGTCCTTAGTGACTGCTCAGTATTTAGTTATCTTGAAATTTTAAATTGATTTAGTATCGAATCATATTGATATTATTATGTCCTTAGCGATTGTTATTGAGAACTGTTGATATTCTTGTTATCGTTGAACTATCACACCTTGCCATATCTTTTTAAAGATTCAAGAATTATATTACTCACCCTTGCTGTTATATTACTTGCTGAGCAAACTTGTTGCTCATTCTTGCTTTCCCTAAAACATTTTAGTTAAGGTAGAGCCGTGCAGACCCTCGAGTACCGAAAAGGGCAAGGGCAAGGCTACCGACTAGCTTGTCTCTTTTTATGTTTTAAATATTATAATGTTGTATTAAGATGATGTAGTAAGACTTGATTTGACTATGTTTAAGCTTAAGTTAGATTATGTAATAAGTCGTTATTTGATATTATTATGTAATCTATTAAGTACTGTAGGTTGCGAGACATGGGGGAATAATTATAATAAATTATTGTATATTATTCTAGATTTTCTGTTGTGATTGTGTGATTTTAGTTATTATCGTATTGCCATGAGAACGTGACGAACCGAATTCGAGTGACCAAGTGGCGGTCCGAATTTGGGGGCGTCATAGGTTGGTATAAGAGCTGTAGTTATAAACCTTAGGAGCGAGTGTCCTTAGATTATAACTTAGGAGAACTTAGAAGTTAGAAAGGGATAGAACTCACATAGAGTTTTCCCTAGAGCGAGACTTAGCGTGTTATGAAATGTAACTTCATTCTATACAATGAACTTGTGTTTTATTTAACATTCTAATGGAGTTGATGTTTGTTTGTCTTGTGTTTGTGATTGTAGGATGGCAGATATGGGAGTACCTAGTAGAGTGGCCGAGGAGGAGCCCAGAGATATACACGTAGTATACGAGGCACCTCTAGAGGTTGTGCTAGTGCAGGCTATTGCACCATTCGAGTCTGACGATGACGACAAGATTGAGATAGAGTCCGATCCAGAGGAGGAGCTGATGGAGGACGAGCCGATGGAGGATGAGCCAGTAGAGGACTCTGATGAGGCTACAATAGAGGAGCAGATGTTAGGCGAGTATGAGGAGCGTATTTTGGAGTTGAACTTTCGAGTCCAGGATCTGGAGGCCGAGGCTAAGGAGAGAGAGTCTGAGTTCCAAAAACTGAGGGACGAAGACCATCAGAGGAAGCTGGCCATGAAGGAGTTGGAGGTAGAGATTGCCTATCGTAGGGATGCGGGGATCCAGATGGGAGCCCTATTCCACAGGTTGGTGGCGAGGAATGTGGATCTGGCAGGAAAGCTGGAAGAGGTAGAACAGAGGGAGCTGAGTGAGAAGACAGAGAAGGAAGCACTCTGTACTTAGCTAGAGTTGAAGGTTATGGATAGGATCCACTTCGAGGAGAAGTGGGAAGCGGCTAATGAGAGAGCTGACGACCTAGAGGATGAGGTCAGATGCAAGAAGAGGTAGATGAACAAGATGGGGTATGTGTTCCATTCAGTTTTTGAGAGGGTGATTAATAGTGTGTACCACTACCCGGCAGAGCAGGGATAAACCCTACATACTATGAGTCGAGAGCTAGTGGCGTATATAGCACAGATAGAGTACAAGAGGGTTGTGGAGCGTGGAATGATCGTATGAGACCCTTAGTCAGTCTAGCTGTAGCTTAGTAGTATTTATTTTATGTGTAGTATATATACTATGTTGTAACCCTAACTTTTTGTGTAAAGTATGGGATAGTGATGTAAACCCCGTATAAGCTTTTGTTAGAGGGGTAGTATGGTAGCAGGTTGGTATATTCCCGTCTTTTGTGATATTAGGGGATATATGTGATATCATTTATAGAAATATGCTAGGGGAAATCATGTAATGAAACGTTTTGGCATATGAATATAAATGAAGCTTATTTCAGAAATGTATTATAAAATTTTATGCCTTTAGTATTAAAAGAAATACTTAAGTAATATAATTGAGTAATAATAAAATGAAACTTTGTGATGCAGATAATGCCACCTAGACATAGATTGAATGCACCTGAGGAGTTAGTGAACAATGAGAGGGAACAAGTAGACCCGATCCAGAAACTAGTAGGTCTGTTAGGAGAGGCCCTTAGGGGAAGGAACAACAAACCCGTTCGCCCCAACCCTCAAGCTGTCCCAGTAAAGACCTTCAAAGATTTTAGGAGTGTAGGACCCCCAGAGTTCGAGGGTACTACTGACCCGATAATTGCACAAACATGGGTTAAGGATATCGAGAAGGCCTTCACTATAGCTCATGTGGGTGAAGACCAAAATATTGTATTCGCTACATATATGATGAGAGGCGAAGCCAACTACTGGTGGGAGGCTAATCAACAAAGAGCTGTAGAAGGGATAATAGCTTAGGATAGATTCAAGACTCTATTTTTTTAGAACTACTTCCTGAAAAGCATGAAGAATAGGATAGAGGTGATGTTCTTAAAAATGAAGCAAGGTGATATGACGGTGGCGCAGTACGCAGCTAAGTTTAATGAACTAGCGCATTTTGCGGAGCACCAGGTAGGAGATGAAGAAAGGAAGGCGAGGCAATTCGATCAAGGGCTGAAGCCGTGGCTGTTCAATAAGGTATCAGTTCTTCAAATTGATTCCTTTGCGACATTGCTGGAGAAGGCGATCATTGCGAAAGGTGGCAGTGAGGCCTTAAGTCTGTACAACAAGGAGAAGAAAGGAAAGAATACTGGAGGAAAGAACCGTGCTGGAGGAAGTAGTAGTAGAGGAAGCAACTTGGGTAAAAGAAAGTGGGAGACCAATAACAACAACAACAATTAATCGGGGAATTTTCGTGGAGGATTTAAGAAGAGGGCTGAAGGATGCCCAAAATGTGGGAAGAACCATCAGGGTGAGTGCTGGAAGGGACGCGACACTTGCTACAACTGCGGCTTGGAAGGTCACATTTCACCCAACTGCCCGAAACCAAAAAAGATACAAGGATGATTTGCATGTGGCTCGACGGAGCACCGAATCAAGGATTTCCCGAAGAAGGGAAGTGGCGGAGGTAGTAGCCAACAAGGAGGGAACAAACTGATGATCGGCGGACCGGCACAATCTAACCGCCCAACCGCCAGAACCTTTAACATGTCCGTCCAGGACGCAGTGGCTGCGAAGGAAGTGGTGTCAGGTATAATCCCAATCAATGATATAAATGCTTATGTATTATTTGATTCGGGTGCCACTGTTCTTTTATAACTGAAGAATTTGCTAGTAGACTTAATTCACCCCGAGAACGATTAGAAAATCCATTGAACATAGAAGTTGCAAATAAGGAAGTAATCACTGTAAAATACGTTTATCAAAATTATCGCGCAAACATTGAAGCGTAGACTTGATTCCTATTAGATTGGGAGAATTTGACGTATTACTGGGTATGGATTGGTTATATAACCATGCTACAATAATTAACTGTCAGAATAAATGTGTGAACCTTCAGACTCCGAGTAAGTCTAAGGTAGTGTTTTATGGTAACTCATCATTTAAGGAATCGTGTTGCGTTACGATGATGCAGGCCAAGAAATTTTTAAGGAAATGATGTGTAGGTTATTTAGCTTACATCATAGATACTCGAAAAAAGGGAGTAGAAATTAAGGATATATCCGTAGTGAATGAATTTCGAGATGTATTTTCAGACGATCTGTCTGGTCTTCCGCCAGATAGAGAAATTGAATTCATGATAGACTTAGTATCGAGAATGGCACCGATTTCAAAGGCTCCATATCGTATGGCGCCAGTATAAATAAAGGAATTGATGATACAACTGCAAGAGTTATTGGATAAGGGTTACATTCGACCGAGTGTGTCTCCTTGGGGAGCACCAACGTTATTCGTTAAGAAAAAGGCCGGATCGATGAGGCTCTGTATCGATTATCGAGAATTGAATAGAGTAATGATCAAGAACAGATATCCGCTACCAAGGATAGATGACTTATTTGATCAGCTGAAGGGAGCAAAGTGTTTTTAAAAAATAGACCTACGGCCAGGTTATCATCAACTGAAAGTACGGGAAGAAGACATACCAAAGACTGCGTTTCGAACTCGTTATGGACATTACGAGTTTTTGGTAATGTCATTCGGATTGACCAATGCTCCGGCAGCATTCATGGACTTGATGAACCGAGTTTTCAAGCCATACTTGGATAAATTCATAGTAGTTTTCATCGATGACATTTTGATCTACTCGAAGACAGAAGAAGAGCACGCCGAACATCTGAAGATTGTTTTGGAGGCACTAAGGAAAAAGAAGATGTATGTGAAATTTTCTAAGTTTGAATTTTGGATGGAGAAGGTTCAATTTTTAGGCCACGTGGTGGATAAGAATGGAATCTCAGTAGACCCTGCAAAGGTCGAGGCAGTAAGTAATTGGGAACAACCGAGAACAACGACGGAGGTGAGAAGTTTCTTAGGGTTAGCTGGGTACTATCGAAGATTCATCCAGGATTTTTCCAAGACAGCAACCCCGTTGACCAATTTGACGAGGAAGACGGTGAAATTTGTATGGACCGACAAATGCGAAAAGAATTTTCAGGAGTTGAAGAAGAGATTAAGCGAAGCGCCTATATTGTCACTACCAGATGATGTGAGAAATTTTGTGGTGTATAGTGACGCATCGCATAAGGGACTTGGTTGTGTGCTCATGCAGCACGGCAAAGTCATTGCGTATGCATCACGACAGTTGAAGGATTACAAAAAATGATACCCTACTCACGACTTAGAGTTAGCCGTAGTAGTTTTTGCGTTAAAGATTTGGGGGCATTATTTGTACGGAGAGAAATGTGAGATATACACGGACCACAAGAGTCTGAAATATATCTTCACACAGAAGGAGTTGAATATGCGTCAGAGAAGGTGGTTAGAATTGATCAAAGATTATGACTACGATATTCTTTATCAACCGGGTAAGGCAAACGTGGTTGCCGGCGCTTTGAGCAGAAAAGGAAGGGAGAAATTATTTCATTTGACTACTAAGGAGGAATTGGTAAGAGAAATGGAAAGATTAGAAATAGAAGTAAAGGAACCAGAGAGGTCTGAAGAAAAGTTGTTCATATTGGAAGCTCGTCCAACCTTGTTGGATAGAGTGAAGGAATCACAAGAGAAAGATGGAGAGTGCGAGAAAATCAGAAAGAGGATCGCAAAAAATGAAGAAGAGAGATACCGAATGAATAAAGATGGTATTTTGAGATTTGAAGGAAGAGTGTGGGTACCAGCGGTAACCGAGTTGAGAGAAGAGATTTTGCACGAGGCACACAATACGACGTATTCCATTTATCCGGGAGGCACTAAGACGTACCGAGATTTGAGGCAACACTTTTGGTGGCCCAATCTGAAACGGGAAGTCGCAGAGTGCGTTAGTAGATGTTTGACTTGCCAACGCATTAAAGCAGAGCACCAGCGGCCGAGTGTTTTACTATAACCATTGGAAATACCGGAGTGGAAATGGGAGCATATTACGATGGACTTCATGGTAGGACTTCCAGTTACGCAGAAAGGTTATGATGCCATTTGGGTTATCGTGGATCGACTAACGAAGACCGCAAACTTTCTACCGTTCAATATCCGATACAGTTTGAACCAGTTAGCGAGCCTTTACGTAAAGGGGATTGTTTCAAGATATGGAGTGCCGGTATCGATTATCTCTGATAGAAATTCGCACTTCACGTCAAATTTTTGAAAAAGTTTGCAAGAGAGAATGGGGACGCAGTTGAGGTTGAGTACTTCTTATCATCCTCAGACATACGGACAGAGTGAGCGAACAATACAAACGCTGGAGGACATGCTTAGGACATGCGTGATGGACTTCAAGGGAAATTGGGACGACCACCTACCCTTAGTTGAATTTACGTATAACAATAGTTACCATGCAGGTATCGACATGCCACCGTACGAAGCTCTTTAAGGGTGAAAGTTCAGAACGCCATTATGTTGGGATGAAGTCGGGGAACGACGAAAACTCGGACCAGAGTTAGTACAACAAACAGCATATGTGGTGACAGTAATAAGAGCCAGACTAGTAGCAGCTCAAGACCGCTAGAAAAAGTACGCAGATTTGCATCGGCAGGACCGAGACTTTAAAGTTGGCAGTTTCGTATTCTTGAAGGTATCTCCATGGAAGGGAAAGATCCATTTCAACAAGAAAGGAAAGTTGAGTCCAAGATTCATAGGACCGTTCGAGATACTGAAGCGAGTGGGCGAAGTGGCATACAAAGTTGCATTACCACCCGAGTTGGAGCACATCCACAACGTGTTCCACATTTTCGTGTTGTGACTGTAAAAGTCCGACTACAAGCACGTGATTTCTTATGAGCTCATTCAAGTGAAGAAGAACTTGGCGTATGAAGAAATTCCTGTCCAAATACTAGATAGGAAAGAGCAAACCTTGAGAAATAAAATTATATCTTCTGTAAAAGTACTTTGGCGTAACCACGATGTCGAGGAGGATACGTGGGAATTAGAAGATCGGATGATGAGGGACTATCCCCATCTATTTGTGTAACCTTATAGCAATTCCGGGACGGAATTTTTATAAGGGGGAGGATGTAATACCCGAGAATTTTTATATAATAATTAATGAATATATTAACCGAAAATGAATATTTATTTGAATATAAATGATTTTGTGTTATGAGATGAGTTAACTCAATTATATTAAATTGAATAATTATAATAATTGAGAATATATGGAGTTTACGATAAACTCGTTGAATGCCTTGTGTGGCACGGTGATAAGAAACAATAATGGTTATATTAATTAACGAAGTAATTATTAAGTGAACAATTAATCTATATTAATTGTTAAATTGCTATTATAGAATATTAATTAATTGTTATGGAATATTAATGGTAATTAAGTAATAATATGTAATTATTATTATTAGAGATATAATAATAATAAGCAGCGTGTTTATAAATATAATAAGATTTATATTTATTATTCTAGAGATTAATAATTTCATTGATTTATGAGAAATGGATTAATTAATTAATTGATAAGATAAGTAATTTATTAATTCCTATGTGCAAGCATGCGATATTAAAAGTATAATGTATAGTAGCTAACTATATATTATACAAAGTGTAAGGTTCAATATGACTATATATATATATATATATATATATATATATATATATAAAGTATATAGTAAAGTTTATTAAGTTGTAAGAGTTACATGAAATGTATATGTGATAATTGTATGTGAAGTGTACATTAAAATAATACATCATGAATATATATAGTAAACAATTATAATTGATGATTACTTCAATATATAATCAAATAATAAATGTGATAGTATCCGATTAAATTATATCCGGTATTAACAAAATGTACATGGGTTATATGTATTCCCAACTTATTACCTTGCAATATTATTTTATGAGGACCCAAGTATACATGAATGTTATATGTGTAAATTAATTGTACTACCTTGCCATGTTGACTAATTAAATATACATTGTGACTCTAACTAAAGTATAGCCTAAGTATGTATATATGCATGTTGCTAGAATGCTGAGCTTCTAATTGGCTTATCCCATATTGATAGTCACCATCCTTGCACACGTGAAATACTCAAGCTAAGTCTACTCCCTATTTCTTTCTCAAACTCAGCAAACTCCCTAGCTTCATAGCTCATCATGCAATGGGGAGTGGGTGTGATAATGGAATTCAACAACCCATTACCTACCCTTTCATAACCAATATGCAATCCTTCAATCCATAAGTTTGATTTGGTGGAAAATGACAATGCCTGTGTAATCTTTCTTCTATAAATATGAACTCCTCTCCTCTCTTTTCAATTGCTGAGAATTGCATAAGTGTTGAGTGAGAGAAATACATACATATATATATATATATATATATATATATATATCAGTAGAGGAAATTTGATTTAGCAGCAAGCCCAATTGCGTTGCAGAGATATACTCTCAAGTTCTTCATTTTGGTTTTTTGCAATATCTTAGATTCTTGATCATGATTGAATTAAAGTGTAATTGGGAGATAGAATGCTTGCTTAAGTGTTATATAACCATATAAGCATGTTAAAACTGTTATATGATTGATTTTATACGAATTAGTGAAGAAAGTTTTGTGTTTGGCCTAGTTTGTGTCGTAGCTGGCTGTCTCCTATTGTGAACCAGAAGTGGCGCAGCTGCGCCGGTATAACACTGGGGCGCAGCGCAACTACGCCGGCATCTGAACCCAATTTCCTGCTTCTACTTAAAAATCTGTTATGTGCTACTTGCTAAAATGACTTAGATAAAGCATGCTAGCTTGAGTAACATATATATATGGCTATGTAGACCTAATGTGAGCATGTTCCACTATGTTTGTATACATGATTAACGAACGGTTAAAGTTTTCGAAGTGAACATAAGGTTTATAATTGAACTTTAAACATATATGACTTATCTCGGTATTTCTGACCTTGTAAGCATATTATTATGATCTAGGGAGGCATGAAAAGCATGGTAATAGATGTATACATGTTTCATAAAGTAACATGAGCATGTGGATCGCGTTAAATGAACTTTACTAGTGAAAGTATAAATTTTGAACGTAAATCTTGACATGTTATATCGAAGTCTAGATTCTGATCATTGTGAACATGTTGGATAATGTTTTTAAACCTCACTAATGTGTCATGCATATATATACATGTGTACATACCATGCTAGGTGCTATAAAGACTAAATGAACACAAAATGAACCATGATTTCAAAACCAATAGCAATACTAGTAATATGTATGTGGTAAAGATATTCATGAACATGCCTAGAACACGTTACACGACCACCTTATGTGTGTACATGACAAGCATGATAGCTTTGTGATTTCATGACCTTGAATGACTTTATGTTATTGAAAGTATTGACTTAGAATCTATATCACGTATATTTGAAATGACGAAAGGTTGTACAAACATAAAAGTATCCTTTAATATGTTTATATGCTAAGTGGTGTTGTTGGCTTGCATGACCGGACAGAAACCACAAGGCACAGCTCAGCCTTGGCTTGGCCAGAGGGCTGCGCAGCTGTGCCGGCCCTAGGCTTAGCCATGGCGCAGCTGCGCCGGCCTGAAATCAGAAGCCATGCAGTTTGACAATCTGATTTTGGACAGATTGCTTATATGATGCTTACATTGCTAGAAATGGTTTACACCCTACTGATACGTGTATATATGTGATGATTAAGTAATAAGATAGTGTTTAACTTATATAATGAAAGTGCATGGATAAAAAGGTCTTAATCTTGGGCATTGTGAAATTGCTTATGGAGTAATTAGGTACTTAATTTCGTGATAAACATATAAACTGATTTTGTACCGTACGTGTATACTTGAATCGTATCAAGCTTAAATAACGAATGTGTTAGCTAATGGACATCCTATATTTATAATACACTATAAATAGGATTCGAAAGTGTTGAATTATTTATCGTGGATAGACTACGCATAAGGCAAGTTCTCTAACTTACACACTTTTCAAGTGCAAGCACTTGAACCATACTCTTTATTGAGCATTATCGGAGCTTATACTATTATTGGTTATACAAGTAAATAATTAAAAGCATGATTCCTATCCTATAACATAATGCTTTATAAATAGAATAGAGTTGTTTATTCTTGAACTTTGATTTGAGTATTAAACTTATAATTGTTCGCTTATTCGTTTAAACAGCCGTCTATGCCAACTGATTCGGCTAGACTTATAACATGTTTAGAAAGCTATCCAAACCAATTGAATGGTGCGGAATTCTTATGTTAACTGAGTTGAACAACCTTCTTTGAAAGGGAAATATATTGTCAGGAGACCGACGTGCGCACTTTAGTATGATTAAATGTTATGCATAATATACGGGTACTTTAGGCTGATTACCTGTTGTACATGTTTTATTAGATTTTCAGTATATTACTGTCAATTCTAGTAAGACTTCATAGTCCTTAGTGACTGCTCAGTATTAAGTTATCTTGAAATCTTAAATTGATTTAATATCGAATCATATTGATATTATTCTGTCCTTAGCGACTGTTATTGAGAACTGTTGATATTCTTGTTATCCTTGAACTATCACACCTTGCCATATCTTTTTAAAGATTCAAGAATTATATTACTCACCCTTGCTATTATATTACTTGCTGAGCAAACTTGTTGCTCATTCTTGCTTTTCCTAAAATATTTCAGTTAAGGTAGAGCCGTGCGCACCCTCGAGTACCGATAAGGGCAAGGGCAAGGCTACCGACTAGTTTGTCTCTTTTTATGTTTTAAATATTATAATGTTGTATTAAGATGATGTAGTAAGACTGGATTTGACTATGTTTAAGCTTAAGTTAGATTATGTAATAAGTCGTTATTTGATATTATTATGTAATCTATTAAGTACTGTAGTTTGCGAGACATGGCGAAAAAATTATAATAAATTATTGTATATTATTCTAGATTTTCCGCTGTGATTGTGTGATTTTAGTTATTATCGTATTGTCATGAGAACGTGACAAACCAAATTCGTGTGACCAAGTGGCGGTCCAAATTTGGGGGCATCACAATTGATAATATGGACTAATCATGTTATTGTTAATACTCTGGATTTCGGATGGATATAAACTACTGATATGAAAGGGATATTCATAAGATACAGTATATACATCGAAGTGAGGGTGTCCAAACACAACAATAGTTCTGACGAGAATTATTATCTGTTATGGGATACTGTGTACCTTGGATAGATAGGAATTATATCGTATTGAATATTTATAGTTAATCAATTAGAAGTGAACTTCAAATCGGATACCATGGGTGTATAGATTCAGAGATGTCACCTTAATTGAATAGTCGTGAACACCAGATCGGATACCACGGGTGTATAGTTTTTGGGGCGTTACAAGTTGGTATCAGAGCTTTAGGCTATAGCTTTAAGAAAGAGGTATCTTAGGATATAGTCTTTGAGTCGTAAAAATATTTAATTACACATAAAATAACATTAAAAGCTTTATGTTTTGTGAAGAGTTTCTTAATATATAATTAAATAATGAAAAAAATTTGTTTGTAGAAAACGTCCAACTCCGATGCAGATGATAAGCCAATAGTCATCAATCCACCTTAGATAGTGGCAGAGCAAGATAGTTATCCTGAGGAAGAATAGCTACTGCATGACCAGGAAATATTAGATGCTGAAGAGGGCGAAGATCCTATAGCAGGACAGTTAATGAGAATAGAGGAACATGAGGAGGCACTCGCTGCAGTGATTCAGTAGATTGACGTCAATATTGTGAATGCTGAATTCAGGGCACATATGGCTGAAGGCATGCTGGAACATGAGAGAGAAGACTCCACCCGACTGAGGATGTTGCTGCATAATGCTCAGAGGGGAAGACATAAGGCACATGCTAAGTTAACTAAGTTTGTTCGTGGAACTCGAGGATCATTCGATAGGTTGCAGCATTGGGTAATCAAATATCCAGTTGAAGATAGAAAGATTCCTTATCTTATAGATAGATCAATGGTATGCCATATGATCCAGGACTCTTATGAGGAAACTGGGAATTTCTAGATTATAATATAGGAACCTAAATGCTCAGTTTCTACTATAGAGAAAATTTTTTTGTGCTAGCTAGTGGTAGTATATAAAACACTAGTCGAATATGTAACATACCGTTTATGTGATATACAATTTCTGTTTGAAATATCATATTCTTACTATATGTATGATTATACTTGTATTTATACTTGGTTTTATTTTTAATTATAGAATCATACCACCGAACAGAAGAAGACCACAATCAGAGAATGATAATGACTCAACCCAAACTTTAGTAGAATTATTATTAGGAGCTGTACAAAGTAGACCTACCAACCAAAATACACTATTTAAAGAATTTAAGTTAGTAGGACCACCTGAGTTTAAAGGTACCGGAGAACCCATCGAGGCCCAAGTTTGGATCACCGAAATTAAAAAGTTTTTCATAGTAACCAATGTTAGGGAAGACCAGAAATCAGTCTTTGCAACCTTTTTCTTGAAAGGGGAAGCAAACTATTGGTGCGAGTTTACTAAAAAATGTGCATGGACTGAAGTAGTCTCATGGGATAGATTCAAAGAACTGTTCTTTGGAAGAAAAAAAATTCCCCAATCATTAAAAGATCGTATGGAGGTGAGATTTCTTGAACTGAAGCAAGGAGAACTTACTGTAGCCCAGTATACAACTAAGTATAATGAATTAGTAAGATTTGCTTCACATCAAGTAGATACAGAAGCTAGGAAAACCCAAAGGTACGAGGAGGGTTTAAAACCTCAGATTTGTAGTAAGCTGTCTGTGTTCCAGCTAAAGAATTTCTCTAAAATTCTCGAGAAGGCTATTATAGCCGAAAATGAGAATGAAAATCTCATAAAATATCATAAAGATAAAAAGAGTCAAAGTGAGGGGGAAAATATAAGGGAGAACCCAGTTCAGGACGATTTAACAATAAAAGGAAGTGGGATACCACTTTTCCAAACAACTCTAGGAGGAAGGTGAATAAATTCAACAACAATAACAGTTTTAATAACAACAAAAACAACAACAAAATTCCCTTGTGCCAATTGCCGCAAAAGCCATAAGTGTGTGTGTCTGAAGAATAAGTGTTTCAATTTTGGCCAGGAGGGACACTATTCTCCTCAGTGTCCTAACCCTAATCAAAATAAATGCTTCAACTGTGGTGCATTGGGTCATATGAGTAGAAATTATCTGAAAAACAAGAACCAAGGAGGAGGGGGAAACCAGGCACCAAATAATAAATCACTTGTAGCAGTAGCTGGAGGTCAGGGTCGTCCAACTGCAAGAACATTAACATATCGGTGAGGGATGCTGTTGCTTCATAGGACTTAGTGACACGTATCATCCCTATCAACAATTTAAATGCATATGTGTTATTCGACTCTAGAGCTACTTGTTCTTTTGTGTCTAACAGTTATTCTAAGAATTTGAATATGCCATATGAAAACTTATACAAACCATTCTGCGTAGAGATTGCGAATAACTAGAAAATCCCTGTTAAAACCATATATAGAAATTGTAGTGTGAATATTAAGGGACACAACTTCCTTGTGAACCTTATCCCTATAGAGTTAGGGGAATTTGATGTAATACTATGGATGGATTGGTTGGTTAATCATAATGCAATGATTGATTTCCATCAGAAGCGGATAAACCTATTGGTTGCATATAAGTCAAAGGTAGTGTTCAACGGTAGTTGTTTACCTAGGCAGTCTCAATGTCTGATTATAACTCAGGCAAAAAGACTACTTAAGAATGGTTGTACAGGTTATTTGGACTATCTAGTAGATACTCGAAAGGAAGGACTAAAACTAGATCAAATACATGTAGTTAGGGAATTCCCAAATGTATTCCCAGATGACTTACCAGGTCTTCCTCTTGATAGGGAGATTGAGTTTGTTATCTACCTTGCACTTGGTACGACGCCAGTTTCAAAAGCACCATACAGGATGACACCAGTAGAGCTGAAAGAGTTGCTAGTACAGTTACAGGAACTCCTTCACAAGAAATACATACAGCCTAGTGTTTCACTTTGGGGAGCACCAATGTTGTTTGTAAAGAAGAAGGATGGAACGATGAGATTATGTATCGATTATAGGGAGCTAAATAAACTAACCATAAAGAATAAGTATCCTTTACCTAGAATTGATGATCTTTTTGACCAGTTGAAAGAATTCGAGCACTTTTCGAAGATCAACTTGCGATTAGGTTATCATTAATTAAAAGTAAGAAAAAAAGATGTGCCAAAGACAACGTTTAGGACACGCTACGGACATTATAAGATTCTTGTAATGTCTTTTGGATTAACAAATGCACCGACAGCATTTATGGACCTGATGAACCGAGTGTTTAAGTCATGCTTAGATAAATTTATCGTCGTATTTATCGATGATATATTGATATATTCGAAAACACGGGAAGAGCATGTTGAACATTTAAGAAGCTTATTGGAGATATTACGCAAGGAACAACTTTACGTAAAGTTTTCTAAGTGCGAATTATGGTTGGAAATAGTTTAGTTTTTAGGTCATGTGATTGACAAAATGGGATTGCAGTAGATCCAACAAAGATCAAAACGGTTGTGAATTGGGAGCAACCAACAACTCCAACAGAAGTAAGAAGTTTTCTCGGTCTAGCGGGTTATTATCGGCGTTTTATACAAGATTTTTTAAAAATAGCAAGCCCGCTAACCAATTTAACTTGAAAGATGGTAAAATACATCTTGACATATATATGTGAAGAAAGCTTCCAAGAGTTGAAGAAACGACTGAGCATGGCTCCAGTGCTATCTTTACCAGATGATACAGGAGGCCTTGTAGTCTATAGTGATGCATCACACAAAGGATTAGGATGTGTGTTGATGTAACATGGGAAAGTGATTGCGTATGCATCACGAGAACTAAAAGATTATGAGAAGAGGTATCCTACTCATGACCTTGAGTTAGCCGAAGTAGTGTTTGCCCTAAAAATTTGGAGGCATTACTTATACGGAGAGAAGTGTGAAATATACACAGATCATAAAAGTATGAAATATATTTTCACACAAAAAGAATTAAATATGAGACAAAGGAGATGGCTAGAACTGATAAAGGATTTTGACTGTGAAATCTTATATCATCCCGGAAAAGCCAACGTAGTTGCAGATGTGTTAAGTAGAAAGAAACAAGAGAAATTAAACATAATAACAAAACAACGAGGTACTGATAAAAGACTTTGATAAACTCAAAATAGAGGTGAGAGTTTCAACTACCTTTACCCAAAAATTGTTTATTCTAGAGGGTGTTCTGACCCTATTAGAAATAATTAAAGGGATGCAAGAAAAATATAATATGTGTCAAAAATGTAAATCTGATATAACTCATATAAAGAATGTTAAATTTCGAGTAGATAAGGACGGGGTACTAAGATATGAAAATAGAGTTTGCGTTCCGTCTGATCAATCAATAAAATATGAAATCCTAAGTGAAGCCCATAATTCTAAGTTTGACGTTCACCCAGGTAGTACAAAAATGTATAAAGACTTGCGTCGACAATTCTGGTGGTCAAATATGAAAAGGGAAATAGTAGAGTGGGTAAGCAAATTTCTCACGTGTCAAAGGGTTAAGGCTGAACATCTAAAGCCGAGTGCATTACTTCAACCCTTACCAATTTTTAAATGGAAGTGGGAACATATAACCATGGACTTCGTGGTAGGCCTTCCTGCTACACAGAAAGGCCACAATGCCATTTAGGTAATAGTAGACAGACTTACTAAATCAGCTCATTTCCTACCTATCAAAGTTACCCATACCTTAGATCAATTTGCCAAGATATACATAAATGAAATTATTTCTAGACATGGGGTTCCTATTTTTATAATGTCAGATAGAGATCCAAGATTCACTACAAACTTTTGGGGAAGTCTTCAAAAACACTTAGGAACTCAGTCGAAATTAAGTACAACATATCACCCACAAACAGATGGGCAAAGTGAGATGACCATTCAAACTTTAGAGCATATGTTAAGAACCTGTGTTATTGACTTCAAAGGGAGTTGGGAAGACCAGTTACCTTTAGTGGAATTTGCCTACAATAACAGTTATCATGCTAGCATAGGTATGCCACCCTATGAAGCTTTATATGGTAGAAAGTGTAGGACACCATTGTGTTGGGACTAGGTCAAAAAAGATAAATGCTAGGACCCGAGATAATTCAACTGACTATAGAGACAATTCAAATTATACGCGAAAGATTGCAAGTATCTCAAGATTGACAATGGAAGTATGCTGATCCACACTGACAGGAACGAAGCTTTAATGTTGGAAGCCACGTATTGTTAAAAGTGTTCCCTTGGAAAGGTAAGATACGTTTTGGCAAGAAAGGAAAATTGAGTCTAAGATTCATTGGACCATTTAAAATTTTGAGAAGCATAGGAGATGTGGCTTATGAAGTAGCTCTACCTCCTTAGTTAAACCATATCCAAAATGTGTTTCATGTGTCCTTAATACGACTATATAACCCCGACTACAAACACGTTATAAGTTACGAACCTATCCTAATCGAGAAAGATCTATTTTATATAGAAGAACCTACTCAGATCATCGACCGGAAAGAGCAAATCCTAAGAAACAATGTGATAGCATCAGTTAAGGTGATCTGGAGAAATTAGAACGTTGAAGAGGCTACATGGGAGCTCGAGACTAAAATGTGAGAAAACTATCCCCACTTATTTACTTAACCTGTACTAAAATTTCGAGGATAAAATTCTTATTAGAGGGGGTGAATGTGAAATCAAAAAACTCTAATAGGACTTGGTTATATAAATTCTTCGTTTATCAATAAAATCTATCCGTTCTGAATGTGTATTGTATTATTATATACTCTATTGAAGACTTCGGTCAAAATTATTTTTCTCCAAAAAACGTCGTGCTTGACACGTCGTGCTTAAAATTTTTATTCCGTATTTGGACTATTCGGTATATTATTTTATTAAGCTACATTGTCGTGCTTACACGGACAAAACTCTTTGTCGTGCTTCGTCTAGATTATGAGACAAACCCTAAATTAGGAAACCCTATCCCTAATTTAGAAACCCTATCCCTAAATGTAATTATTTACCCTAATTAAGAAATACTAACCCTAATTAGGTTATCTTAAACCCTAATTATGTTAACTAAATATAAATTAGGTGTTAACAACTTCATTAATTTATACTAAACACAAAAATCAAAACACTAAATCACAATTAGTGACGATTAGGGAAATATTAGCTTACTAACCAAATTAAAGTTTCTCACAAGCATGTGCCACCACCACAATTCGAAATCCTATCTCATCTGGCGACTGAACACCTTGTTATAGTAGCACAAGTACACAAGCTAGGATATTTGTGGAGGCAAAGATGGAAAAAAGACCTACAAACCTTAATTTGCTAGTTCTATAAATAACAAACTTTAGCAACACTAAAACCTACAAAATTCTTCACCAATACACTCACACTACATACCATAAGAAGCCCTAGCAATAGCAAGATCAGAATCAAATCTTAGATAACAATTTTTGCTCAAGAAGGGTATAAAACCTAATTGTACTTTAGATCTTTGATGCTTTGTTAGATTTGTTGTTATGTTGTTTAGTTATGTGTAATAACATGTTAGTAAGTGTTCTGGGTTGATAGATCATGTTTCTATAACATCTAGATGCATCAAACAAGTGTTTTAAGCAATCTGAAAATTTTGTCAAAACAGGCCTGACAGCCTAATGTTAGAGCCCGTAGATGTTCATGTGTTAATGTTTAGGTCTGTTAATTGTATGCTTGTTTTAGTATTACATGAGCTTAGTAAGCAAGAACAAGAATCAAGTTCATTGGATTAACAGAATGAAAGATATAAGTGGTCAAAGGTGGTTGACCGATCAAGAAGTTCTGATTTTTGGATTACGCAAAAATTTCAATAATAGTCGAGCAAGACAGTTTAACCGGCTTATATCTATCTCTGTATGTGTTGTTAAGATAACTATGTGTTCTGTTATTATACCCTTACATGTATATGATAAGTAGGTTTTATACCTATTATAGCTAGAATGATGGCTTAAACTCAAGTGTTTAGTGTCTTTTTATGCTCTTTATCTTTGTTTTGAAGGACTGCATGAAGGAAACTATAAGGTGAGCTAATGGAAACAATTGGCATGGAAATGGCATGGGTATGGCAAGATGGCAAGATGGTGTGCTAGAGGTGGACTAAAGATGGTAAGCATATGGTGAGATAAAGATGAAGCACACCATGGGGGCATGGAAATGGCATCTGATGAGTGGCTAAGGAAAGGTGAAAGAAAAGAAAAGCAAAAACTAAGGCAGAAGCATTACAATAGAAAAACACCAGCAGCAATATGCAGAGAAGACTAACCGTGCGGCCTCGCCAGTAATGGCCTTGAACACAGTGCGCCCTCGCTAGGAAGCAATCGGCCTGCAAGTTGGCGCTCTCGCTCCCCAAATGAACTACGGGGCCGCGCGGCCGCGCCAGTCAAGACTGAGAAAAAGTTGACTTTGCAGTTAAACATTTTACTGTAGCGTGTTTTCCTTAAAAAGGTGTATTTGTTGGTTTGGAGGATATTCACTATTGAATCTAATGTTTTAATTTCTATTTCTGGGATTTTTAGAGCTAGAGAGGGTGGGGAGCTACACTTAACTCTTGTGGCTTCTCTCTTCTAGTTCTTAGTAGATATCCATTGTTAGGGTTTCATTTTGGATTTGATTGTGATTCTGAACTGAGCTTGAAGGCTTATTCTGAAAGGAGGAATATCAGATTTGCACTATTCTTATCTCTCTATTCTCTTCTCTTTCATTATTGGATTTCAATGTTTAGATCAAATCCCATAATGGTTATTGGGTCAAAGATGTACTAACCACCATTATGGGATTCTAATGGAGCTTATTGTTTAATTCAGATCCATATATGCCTCTTTGTTATGTGTGATTGATTATGTACAGATTGCCCAGCATGGTTGTGTCTATTGATTAGATGCTAGATCACCATCTACCTTAATAGTTTGTATGGAATTGAAAAAGGAAGTATAAACTCAGATTTGGCCATGCTAGCATATGTTCATGAAATTTGCATGTGATGAATTTTGTGATTCGTAATCCGGATGGACATATACCGACTTACCATATGTAGTCAATTTAGATCTTGCACTTAAATTAATATTGCTTGTAAGTCACATAGACATATAGTGATTTAGGTGATATTGGTGTTCATATGAATTCTATCTCTTTTGTGGATTTTATGTGATATGGACTTGGTATAATGAAAGATAGCTATTTCTCACCTTCGTGCTCTTGACTAGTAATCCGAAATAATTAATTAAGCTTAACAAGAGGTGTATAATCTGGATGACGCATTAAGTGACATTAGGATCCCATATCTTTCCAATTTGAATCAATCGTCTGTTAATTAGTTAATTTTAGTTTATAATCATTTAAGTCATTAATTCACACTTTGTTTACTCATTTGAGCAATCGAAAATAGCTATAAAGTTGTTGCATGATAGTTTAAACATAATTGCTTTTCTTCGTGGGAACGATCTTTACTTATCATATATATTACTTGTTGATCGTGTATACTTGCACGCGTTTGTGTCTGTTTTGTTAACACCAAAATGGAGCCAACAAGTTTTTGGCGCCGTTGCCAGGGATAAGTTGTTATTTTTAGTACTATTAACATCAATTTAAGTTAAATTTGTCTGACTTGAACAATTCACACCTTATCTCATTTTTATTTTAATTTTATTTGTGTTTCAGGTACTTGTGGTTATTATATGCACACTCGATCTACAAATTCTACATTGGTGCCTCTACAAGAAAATATCAACGGTAGAGCTTGGAGAGCGAACACACGTACTACTAACACGGAAGAGGACCCTGAACCACCGGTACAAATGGCAGCCAAAGAACAGAGAGCGTTGAGGGATTACTCAATGCCAAAAATCAATGATTTACAATCCAGTATAGTCAGGCCAGCGATAGCTGCAAACACCTTTGAAATCAAACCAGGGACACATCAGATGGTTCAGAACACATTCCAGTTTGGGGGTGCAGCTACGGAAGATCCTAATGAGCATATTCTGAGTTTTATCGAAATTTGCGACACTTTTAAGTACAACAATGTGTCGGATGATGCGGTGAAGCTTCAGCTATTTCAATTCACCTTGAGGGATAAAGCAAAGAGTTGGTTGCATTCACTACCATCAGGCTCAATTACTACGTGGGAGGACTTAGCACAAAAGTTTCTAACCAAATTCTTTCCCATGGCTAAGACTGCTCAGATGAGGAGTGCTCTATTTCAGTTTGCACAACGACAATGGGAATCTCTGTATGAGGCATGGGAACGTTATAAGGAAATACTAAGAAAATGCCCTCATCACGGAATGCCAGACTGGATGGTGATCTGCTCGTTATATAATAGTTTGGGATGGCAAACAAGGCCGATCATTGATGCCGCATCAGGAGGAGATTTATGAGCCAAGAGCTATGAGACAGCTTATGACTTAATTGAGACCATGGCGGCAAATGAATACCAGAATCCGACATCCAGAACGCCGCAACCAAAAGTGGCCGGGGTATTGGATGTGGACGCCATCACAACACTTTCAGCACAAATGGTGGCAATGTCAAAGAAAATTTACTCTATTGCTGAAAATAAAGTTCAACAAGTTGCTTTCGTATGTGAGTTGTGTGCGGGATCACACCTGATAGAACAATGTGCTATCCCTACAGAGTTGGTTCAATTCGTCAGCAACTATCAAAAGCCTCAAAATTAATTTTCGAACTCCTACCATCCAAACAATAGGAATCATCGTAATTTCAACTAGAATAATAACCAAAGTGCTCAACAGTCTCAATACCAACCTCAACAACAACCATACCAAAGTGCTCAACAGTCTCAATACCAACCACAACAACAACCATACCAAAGTGCTCAACAGCCTCAATACTAACCATACTAACAACAAAAATCTAAACCACAATAGTCTCAACAACAGTATGCCGCTAAACCGTCACATCCTCCTGGATTTCATCAACAAAAACATCAAAACAATCTAGCTCGTGTTCCACAATCAGAGGAGAAAACTAAAATAGAGGAACTGTGACGCCCCCAAATCCACGTTCCTTCGAAACCTCGGATTCGGTGCAGTCACACTACTACTATCGTCAAACTATTACATCTTTTAATCATTAGTAAAAGAATACAACTTTGTTTATTATAATTTAGAATATAAATTCTATTCATATCCAAGATCTCGCCTTTACATCATATTCGATATTACTAAAATACAGAATAATTTAAACTTTTCAATATCCTTTGAATAAAAATCTTTTTATTGAGTCCATAACTTTGATACCAATTACAAATCTTGAATCAACTATATAATATGATTCCTTCTTATCTGAGTTATCGTATAAACATTTACAACTCAACTCGATATCCTCTATGTATTAATTAATACATTCTTACAATACAACAAGTATTAAACAGTGTAAGAAACTATCGAGTACATCATCTAGAATCTAAATATGGTCCAAACAATAATCTAAGTAATATTCTTCAATGCGATACTATCTATCTTTATCAATCAAGAAGCACGAAATGTTTACCGTGAATCCTTAACCTGCAAAAGTGGTTATTTGCAAGAGTGAGCTCGACAGCTCAGCAATTCTAACAGTCCTCATGCATCACATAGCATATACCATCATACTCAGTTCATGCATTTATAAAGAGTTTATATTTACTACGCATGTTATTTTCACATAACAAGTATATCATCAAAGATCAACTTTCAATCTCATTTATATCTCATATACAGTTCATATATAAGTTCACAATATCACAACATAATATAATTCAACTAACAGTTATTGAATTCATATATCAAATAGGAACTGAAAGACTTGCCTGATTCGTAGTTTAACAACTACGACTTAACTGCTTAAGAATATCTGCACTTCGTGTAATCCTACACAGTTATATTAATCATAGAGATCACACTTATCAGTTATACACTTCCATACATTCTCAATATAATAATTAGTATTACATTGTTGTCTAACTTGGTTCTTAGAACCTTCATCTTACTTTCTTATCATATTCTTAGAATAACTATGTACGTATAAGTATACTTTAACCATACGTACTTACTACCATTCTATACATACACATGCCCGTCTACCACTAAAACCAAGAACAAACAGACTGCACAAATCTTGAAAACAGGCTGGCGCAGCTGCGCAGGTATTGGCCTTAAGAGTGGCGCAGCTGCGCCACTCACTGATAAAACCAGGAATGAAATTTCATTCTGCTGGACCACCCGAGTTCAATCAATATCATTCAAGTTACTGATATTAATCAATACGTATGCTCTGTGGTTATAATTTCAAGTTCGAAACCTAGCATGCTCATCCTAATCCAATTAAGGCCATATGCCGATAAACTTTAAACAAATCAAGCTCATGTTATTAATGGTCCATTACTAAAGTCATATCAACACACCACGAGGCTAAACAATACTAAGTATGCATGCTCGTGCGTATATCACACATGTATATGTTAATCACATAGTTTATGCTTTAGAAATTTATTTTCTATGAATATGCGTGCATAGGTGAAATCCATGTTTCATCACATGATGCCTATGTCAACATGTCTATAGGCACAATGAAATCCTAATATACATGCTTGCATGTTCATAACGTAAGTTCACTTAGTACTTGATGATATTAGTTTTCACATTCAAATCTTTCTTTGAAAAGTACACTAATCTTAGTACATGCAAGGCATCTCAACATATAACTCATGTGGACTCGAAACACATATCTAAACCACATAAATGTTCTCACATGGTCAGAATCTAAAAGACGTAAGTCTTGGTCAAGTTTATTTCAAAAAGTCTTTAAGTTTTTCTTGAAAACCTCTTGAATCCTTCACTCATGTATGCTAGTGTACGATTAACACTTAAATTATGTATTTTATGTCAATATAAACCATACGAGCATGCTTTCAAAAAATCAGAATGTACATATGTTATACATATGTCAAAGTTCACATTTAAAACTAAAATTTTCATTTTAAAACTATAAGTTTTTCCTTAAAACATACATTTTCCATTTCATGATATACATTATAACATTGTTAAAATCATGCATGTTGTATCAAGGTATGCATGTTGTTTATGTTCACATGTTTGCTCTAAGTGGTAACAACCAATTAGTACCATCAGATTTGAAGCAGGAAACAAAAACCAGAAACTGGGACAGGGGACCGGCGCAGCTGCGCAGCTCCCCAGTTCAAAACTGGCGCAGCTGCGCAGGGCCTTGCCCAACTCAAGTCTGGTACCGGCGCAGCTGCGCCGCTGGCCAGTACAAAACTGGCGCAGCTGCGCAAGTGGCCGGCCAGAAACAGAGCAACTTTTTGCTCGGCAGACTGCAACCCAACTCACAAATTTTATCTATGAATTCTCTTCTAACCATGCCATATTGTATTACTAATATGATTACTAACGTAGATAATAACTATCAACCATTATTCAATCAATTTAACATGGAATGCAAGCATAATTAAGAACTTAACATTTTCAAGAATTGAAGAACATAGAATGGTATACCTCTGCTAATTGCTTCCTTCTTCTCCAGACTTCTACCACTGATATATGCTTACTCTCTACTCTCAATTAAATCAGAAAATCTCAGCAAGTGTAATAGAAGAAGAGAAGGCTCTATTTATAGGCAACTCAATATCCAGACAAATGCAAAATCTCCCAAATCAAACCAATAAATTTCAAGTTTGTATAATGGTTAAGGAATGGTGGTTGAGAGTGGGTGGATTCAATCATGAATCCCACTCCCCTTACACTCATTAGCTAGATTATTGCTGAGTTTGAGAGAAATAGTGGTAGAGTAGCTAGCTTCTAGAGTTCACGTGAGAAGGAAATGTGCCTCTCATTATGGGACAAGGCTTAATAAACTCAGCATTGTATTCCTTTGTGCAACATACATATGTATATTACATATATTCCTACATCAATGTATAATTGTACACTTAGGTTATATCCCTTTGGACATTATAATTCACATTAGATTTACTTAATATTGACACATTTATATAAGTCATATGTACATATACACAAACACATTTGTACACCCTAATGTATCCACCCATCTCATATTGTCACATACCTTATGATGTATTAAATTAAATTATTGAAATCCTTATCATGTTACATAAGCGATAATGTTATGTAACTCACGTAGTTTAATTAGTCTTGATACATGGTCTCTATATACAGTATAGTCACATAATTATTGCACCACACTATATAATATAGTTGCACTACACTTCACACTTCATATAATATATAGTTAGTTACTATACGCTATACATTTTATTCGCATGCTTGCATATAGAAGAATATAATTTACTCATCTCCTCAATTAATTAATAATAATATTAATTAATCTATTTCTCATTTAATCAATGGAATTGTAATTTCCATAACAATTAATTAACATTTATATAGTTAATTATCACAATAAATAAATATAAATCTTATTATATTTATAACAAATATACTTATTATCATGATATCACTCGCAATAATAATAATTTTAACATATTATTATAATAACAATTAATATAGATTAATTGTTGAATTAATAATTCTTCCATCTTCGAATTAATCAATTCATTACCGAATCTATTATCTTGCCACACAAGACATTTCTCACAAGCTTAATCTCAAGCTTATTATCATTCCCATTACTTACTACTTATAACATATTCAATATAATTAGAACTATTATCACAAGGTTCACATATATAAATATATCGTGAATGGAAATACTCCAATATTCTATATAACCTTTACGGTAATATAATAACTCAAGTTATTAAATTAACTTAGTTTCCTTCTATAAATTAAACTCCCTTGAAAAATACATTAGAAATTATGTATTTAGCCCTAACATAAAATATTATGTTTTCTCCAAATAAAGATATTCATTATTAGAATATTAACTCAAGATATTATAATATAATATAATATCAAATAATTACATGTACAACACATGTACATATATTATATATAGAAAATAGATAGTGAGTTTATTTTCTATTATAATAAATTATTTCTATCAATTTATTTACATATAGCAAATATGTTTGAATATATTTACCATATTAAATAATCATTCCTATTACCTCATACAAAAACATATAAGGAAATATTATTATTCAAAAATAGCATTCCCTCTTTTTATTAAAATAATTCAATATTAGAAATTATTTTAATATCCTTTATTAGAAATATATAATAATTATTTCTCTTTCTTTTCTATAAATTGTTCCCAAAACAATTTCTTCAAATATTCATTTAAAGATATAATAATTTCCATATCCCTTTAATAACGTATATATATATTTAACGTTATTCGTACATTAGACTTTCTCACATATTACTATTCTAAGTAATATATATAAAAGTATCAACTATAATTATATTTTCAACACACATATTAATTCACTCATTTACTTAAGTAAATTAAACATTGTACTATACCATCATAGTTAATTAAGGTTCAATACTGACATTATATTATTCCATAATATAACTCACAACTTATATTAACTAATATTTATTCTTATTAGTTAATTCCCTTAACTAACTCATGCTTCACTATCCAAACTTATTCACGGATAGCTTAAGTGCTATTAATAACTTATATTATAAATATACTAGTTATTAATACACATACACAAGAATATGGAGATTTATACATTAAGGATATTTAATGTCACCAACTTACTATGATAAAATAACTATATAAATTATTTAATATCGATAGGAATTTATCCACTTCCTTTATATCCACTGAATCGTCTCTACGCTAAATAACAAATATACATTAATAGTATATTTATAAATCACAAACATACATATTACATAGTCCATATTACCCTATGTAATATAATACCACATACCTCATATCACATATATATACTCTTATTCGAACCCACCTCATGGTTTAAGAATTTTATTTATTAAATTCTTATTTAATAATATCTAAAAATTCGAGTTCTTACATCCTCTCCCCTTATAAGGATTCCGTCCTCGGAATCACCGAAACTTCTTCTACTCAGTGCTATTCCGATTATTACATATTTCTTGAATAATTTTATTCATTCCCTTTTCAGAAGTTTTATTACTATAACTTTCTCAATCTCATTCTACCACTTTCTCCTTTCTAAGGAACATTGTACTTACTACATTCATCCTTTAGAAGAATAACAATCTTCAACGATTTTTCAATAATCGGGAAGTAGTATGAATAACTCAGATTCCAATTTATGCTGAGGGGTCACAAGACCGTGAACTTTTCTCCAGGTTTACTAATGCTTCAACACAATTCTTCACACCGCAAACCAGAGTGTTTATCAATCACGAAGACTGAAAACACCCTCCACGCGTACATTAGGTGGCCAACCTATTGTACCACTACATTGGGCCGCAACGTAGTGTTTTGTAAGGACTATATGCGTTACGCTCGGAACCATTGTCCCCAAAAACATGTTCCCTTATAGGGTTGTTCACCACAGCTTTTCAACATCAAAATTCGCACCAGAGCAATCTGGTTTGGCATAAATACACAAGAATGCTTGAATTCTATAATCTCTTTTCAACAGTCGCCTAGCCGAATCAAATAGCTTAGACTCTTATCAACAATTCGGACATCAATCGAAATAATTTAGTCACTTTTCATAATTCGAAAGAAAAACCAAAAACCATTTTATGACGTCATGATGCCGCACCAACTTAATAATACGTTTAGGATTCCGCCATTTTATGACTTTGTCATATTACATCATACCATAGTGGGCTGACGATCTTTCGATCACAACCTACACTAGGTTCGATTGCATTGATGACTCCATCGTTTACCATTCTACATCATATCAAATGATGCATATGGTCAAAATACATTTTTGAAAGATTTTCAAATTATTTTTGTCTTAGCCGAAACAAATAGCTTAGACATACGAATAACGGTGTTGTTTTTAAAACTCATTGGTTCAGTCACCCGACTCAATGTTTTTCTCAAGAAAACCGAAGTGCAAACACTAGCACGAAGTCAATAAATTTTGAAAATCTAGCGTAGCTAGAAGAATTAGAAAAATCCAAATTTCTCCATCACTTCAATCTCTTACTACCATCAATGCTCACTATTCCAAAACTCTTATATAATATATCTATTCTCAGTACAGTTTACCAACTTACCACACCATGGAAGTTCAAGAACTTACCACAATCATATGGGTTGAGGAACTTATCCTAGTCAAACCAAAATCGTCCATTCGCTGAGGGGTCCCATCATACGATTATGAGTCACGAACTCGTCATAGGCATAAGTCTTAAGAACTCGCACCTAATCTTAGTATTATCTAATTATATGTTAGAAATCTCTATTTATCAAAATAAATATGTGAAAAGAATCACCTTTCCGCCATATGTATAATGATACCGCGACACTAACATTCCAACGATTATCAATGTGACGTACTCAGTGCAAGCACAAAACTTCTGCCCATACAAAAGTTTGTACAACTAAGCCGTTACATGAGTCCTCAATGGAAGTCCAACACTTAAATCTATCTTACTTTATCACTTGCTCGTTACGAGCTTTCTATGTTTCATCACATACAACTCCTCATTAGTTCATCTCATACTATATCATAGTACATTCTCTTATAGCATCAAGCTATACATACTTAGTCATTACAGACTATCTATCATTTTACAATTCAATCTGATCATGTCGTGATCATCACTATACCTTAGGGTTCTTTCCCTATTATCAACCAAACTCCATCTAAGTTTATTCTCACTATCCCTGTCATATTCATATTATAGACATCGTCTTAACATTTTTATTACCCGAGTTAGGAAACTCCTGATTCTCATTCTTTAGATATTTTGAGATTCTTCTTTGAATCTTCATTTAGATATATTTTAATCTTATCTTTCACTCTCTCAGGTTATAGTCTAAGGTACACTTACCTAAGGTTTATAACCTACAGCTTTGATACCAACCTGTGACGCCCCCAAATCCACGTTCCATCGAAACCTCGGATTCGGTGTAGCCACGATACTACTATCGTCAAACTATTACATCTTTTAATCATTAGTAAAAGAATACAACTTTGTTTATTACAATTTAGAATATAAATTCTATTCATATCCAAGATCTCGTCTTTACATCATATTCGATATTACTAAAATACGGAATAATTTAAACTTTTCAATATCCTTTGAATAAAAATCTTTTTATTGATTCCATAACTTTGATACCAATTACAAATCTTGAATCAACTATATAATATGATTCCTTCTTATCTGAGTTATCGTATAAACATTTACAACTCAACTCGATATCCTCTATGTATTAATTAATACATTCTTACAATACAACAAGTATTAAACAGTGTAAGCAACTATCGAGTACATCATCTAGAATCTAAATATGGTCCAGACAATAATCTAAGTAATATTCTTCAATGCGATACTATCTATCTTTATCAATCAAGAAGCACGAAATGTTTACCGTGAATCCTTAACCTGCAAAAGTGGTTATTTGCAAGAGTAAGCTCGACAGCTCAGCAATTCTAACAGTCCTCATGCATCACATAGCATATAACATCATACTCAGTTCATACATTTATAAAGAGTTTATATTTACTACGCATGTTATTTTCACATAACAAGTATACCATCAAAGATCAACTTTCAATCTCATTTATTTCTCATATACAGTTCATATATAAGTTCACAATATCACAACATAATATAATTCAACTAACAGTTATTGAATTCATATATCAAATAGGAACTGAAAGACTTGCCTGATTCGTAGTTTAACAACTACGACTTAACTACTTAAGAATATCTGCACTTCGTGTAATCCTACACAGTTATATTAATCATAGAGATCACACTTATCAGTTATACACTTCCATACATTCTTAATATAATAATTAGTATTACATTGTTGTCTAACTTGGTTCTTAGAACCTTCGTCTTACTTTCTTATCATATTCTTAGAATAACTATGTACGTATAAGTATACTTTAACCATACGTACTTACTACCATTCTCTACATACACATGCCCGTCTACCACTAAAACCAAGAACAAACAGACTGCACAAATCTTGAAAACAGGCTGGCGCAGCTGCGCAGGTATTGGCCTTAAGAGTGGCGCAGCTGCGCCACTCACTGATAAAACCAGGAATGAAATTTCGTTCTGCTGGACCACCCGAGTTCAATCAATATCATTCAAGTTACTGATATTAATCAATACGTATGCTCTATGGTTATAATTTCAAGTTCGAAACCTAGCATGCTCATCCTAATCCAATTAAGGCCATATGCCGATAAACTTTAAATAAATCAAGCCCATGTTATTAATGGTCCATTACTAAAGTCATATCAACACACCACGAGGATAAACAATACTAAGTATGCATGCTCATGCGTATATCACACATGTATATGTTAATCACATAGTTTATGCTTTAGAAATTTATTTTCTATGAATATGCGTGCATAGGTGAAATCCATGTTTCATCACATGATGCTTATGTCAACATGTCTATAGGCACAATGAAATCCTAATATACATGCTTGCATGTTCATAACGTAAGTTCACTTAGTACTTGATGATATTAGTTTTCACATTCAAATCTTTCTTTGAAAAGTACACTAATCTTAGTACATGCAAGGCATCTCAACATATAACTCATGTGCACTCGAAACACATATCTAAACCACATAAATGTTCTCACATGGTCAGAATCTAAAAGACGTAAGTCTTGGTCAAGTTTATTTCAAAAAGTCTTTAAGTTTTTCTTGAAAACCTCTTGAATCCTTCACTCATGTATGCTAGTGCACGATTAACACTTAAATTATGTATTTCATGTCAATATAAACCATACGAGCATGCTTTCAAAAAATCAGAATGTACATATGTTATACATATGTCAAAGTTCACATTTAAAACTAAAATTTTCATTTTAAAACTATAAGTTTTTCCTTAAAACATACACTTTCCATTTCATGATATACATTATAACATTGTTAAAATCATGCATGTTGTATCAAGGTATGCATGTTGTTTATGTTCACATGTTTGCTCTAAGTGGTAACAACCAATTAGTACCATCAGATTTGAAGCAGGAAACAAAAACCAGAAACTGGGACAGGGGACCGGCGCAGCTGCGCAGCTCCCCAGTTCAAAACTGGCGCAGCTGCACAGGGCCTTGCCCAACTCAAGTCTGGTACCGGCGCAGCTGCGCCGCTGGCCGACCAGAAACAGAGCAACTTTCTGCTCGGCAGACTGCAACCCAACTCACAAATTTTATCTACGAATTCTCTTCTAACCATGCCATATTGTATTACTAATATGATTACTAACGTAGATAATAACTATCAACCATTATTCAATCAATTTAACATGGAATGCAAGCATAATTAAGAACATAACATTTTCAAGAATTGAAGAACATAGAATGGTATACCTCTGCTAATTGCTTCCTTCTTCTCCAGACTTCTACCACTGATATATGCTTACTCTCTACTCTCAATTAAATCAGAAAATCTCAGCAAGTGTAATAGAAGAAGAGAAGGCTCTATTTATAGGCAACTCAATATCCAGACAAATGCAAAATCTCCCAAATCAAACCAATAAATTTCAAGTTTGTATAATGGTTAAGGAATGGTGGTTGAGAGTGGGTGGATTCAATCATGAATCCCACTCCCCTTACACTCATTAGCTAGATTATTGCTAAGTTTGAGAGAAATAGTGGTAGAGTAGCTAGCTTCTAGAGTTCACGTGAGAAGGAAATGTGCCTCTCATTATGGGACAAGGCTTAATAAACTCAGCATTGTATTCCTTTGTGCAACATACATATGTATATTACATATATTCCTACATCAATGTATAATTGTACACTTAGGTTATATCCCTTTGGACATTATAATTCACATTAGATTTACTTAATATTGACACATTAATATAAGTCATATGTACATATACACAAACACATATGTACACCCTAATGGATCCACCCATCTCATATTGTCACATACCTCATGATGTATTAAATTAAATTATTGAAATCCTTATCATGTTACATAAGCGATAATGTTATGTAACTCACGTAGTTTAATTAGTCTTGATACATGGTCTCTATATACAGTATAGTCACATAATTATTGCACCACACTATATAATATAGTTGCACTACACTTCACACTTCATATAATATATAGTTAGTTACTATACGCTATACATTTTATTCGCATGCTTGCATATAGAAGAATATAATTTACTTATCTCCTCAATTAATTAATAATAATATTAATTAATCTATTTCTCATTTAATCAATGGAATTGTAATTTCCATAACAATTAATTAACATTTATATAGTTAATTATCACAATAAATAAATATAAATCTTATTATATTTATAACAAATATACTTATTATCATGCTATCACTCGCAATAATAATAATTTTAACATATTATTATAATAACAATTAATATAGATTAATTGTTTAATTAATAATTCTTCCATCTTCGAATTAATCAATTCATTACCGAATCTATTATCGTGCCACACAAGGCATTTCTCACAAGCTTAATCTCAAACTTATTATCATTCCCATCACTTACTACTTATAACATGTTCAATATAATTAGAACTATTATCACAAGGTTCACATATATAAATATATCGTAAATGGAAATACTCCAATATTCTATATAACCTTTACGGTAATATAATAACTCAAGTTATTAAATTAACTTAGTTTCCTTCTATAAATTAAACTCCCTTGAAAATTACATTAGAAATTATGTATTTAGCCCTAACATAAAATATTATGTTTTCTCCAAATAAAGATATTCATTATTAGAATATTAACTCAAGATATTATAATATAATATAATATCAAATAATTACATGTACAACACATGTACATATATTATATATAGAAAATAGATAGTGAGTTTATTTTCTATTATAATAAATTGTTTCTATCAATTTATTTACATATAGCAAATATGTTTGAATATATTTACCATATTAAATAATCATACCTATTACCTCATACAAAAACATATAAGGAAATATTATTATTCAAAAATAACATTCCCTCTTTTTATTAAAATAATTCAATATTAGAAATTATTCTAATATCCTTTATTAGAAATATATAATAATTATTTCTCTTTCTTTTCTATAAATTGTTCCCAAAACAATTTCTTCAAATATTCATTTAAAGATATAATAATTTCCATCTCCCTTTAATAACGTATATATATATTTAACGTTATTCGTACATTAGACTTTCTCACATATTACTATTCTAAGTAATATATATAAAAGTATCAACTATAATTACATTTTCAACACACATATTAATTCACTCCTTTACTTAAGTAAATTAAACATTGTACTATATCATCATAGTTAATTAAGGTTCAATACTGACATTATATTATTCCATAATATAACTCACAACTTATATTAACTAATATTTATTCTTATTAGTTTATTCCCTTAACTAACTCATGCTTCACTATCCAAACCTATTCACGGATAGCTTAAGTGCTATTAATAACTTATATTATAAACATACTAGTTATTAATACTCATACACAAGAATATGGTGATTTATACATTAAAGATATTTAATGTCACCAACTTACTATAATAAAATAACTATATAAATTATTTAATATCGATAGGAATTTATCCACTTCCTTTATCTCCACTGAATCGTCTCTACGCTAAATAACAAATATACATTAATAGTATATTTATAAATCAAAAAAATACATATTACATAGTTCATATTACCCTATGTAATATAATACCGCATACCTCATATCTCATATATATACTCTTATTCGAACCCACCTCATGGTTTAAGAATTTTATTTATTAAATTCTTATTTAATAATATCTAAAAATTCGGGTTCTTACAGGAACTCAAGTTGATGGTTAAGAGCCAAGCGGTGTCTACTAAAACATTGGAGACTCAAATTGGCCAGATTGCCAATGCACTGATTAACAAACTGCAAAGGACTCTACCAAGCAATACTTAAGCAAATCCAGGATGACGGGACGGCAAGGAACAATGTCAAGCAATTATATTGAGATCTAGGAAGCAAACTGCAAATCTGGAGACTAGCGCGACCGCGCCCCAGGAAGAACAAAAGCTGGAGCGGGCGCGCCAATGTGCAAAAAACTCTGAAGTGATTTTGACTGAGGAAAAAGATAGGGATAAGGCAGTTGAGTCAAAAAAAGAGTTATCCACTGAGAAAACCAATGCTACACCACAAGTAGTCTACCCTCCTGTACCATATCCTCAGAGGCTTCAGAAACAAAGATTAGACAAACAGTTCACGAAGTTTTTGGAGGTGTTTAAGAAACTGCAGATCAACATTCCGTTCGCCAAAGCTTTGGAACAAATGCCAAGCTACGCGAAGTTTATGAAAGGCATTCTATCAAGGAAGAAGAAGCTAAAGGATTATGAAACAGTTGCCTTGACAGAAGAATGCAGTGCAGTATTGCAAAGAAAACTACCTCCAAAGTTCAAAGATCCATGAAGTTTTACGATACCATGCTCTATTGGGAAATTATCCTTCTGTAAATGCTTATGCGACTTGGGGGCAAGTATAAATTTGATGCCTCTATCGATATTCACATTATTGGAATTACCGGCTCCTAAGTAGACAAACATATCATTGCAGCTTGCCGATAGGTCCATCACATACCCGAGGGGTATTGTAGATGATGTCTTGGTGAAAGTGGACATGTATATCTTCCTTGTCGACTTTATCATTCTGGACTTCGAAGAGGACAAGAACATATCGATCATTCTTGGGAGACCTTTTCTAGCTACTGGGCGAACACTTATAGATGTACAGAAGGGAGAACTGACTATGAGAGTTCAGGACCAAGAGGTCATACGTAATATATTTAAAGCTATGAAGTTCCCCACAGATGAAGAATAGTGCTTTTGGGTTGATGTGGTCGACATAATGCTGCATGAAGAGGCTGAGCAGGTTATAAGCATGGATCCATTAGAGAGTGCTCTACTGGGAGACTCTGACTTGGAGGATACAGATGTTGTGGAGTACATACAAATTCTGAACATGGTTCCACTGATGAGAAAATCTAAGATTCTTATTGAACCACTTGGACATACTTGGGAGACATCAGAGTGACTCAAGCCTTCTCTTGAGATGCCTCCCAACCTTGACTTTAAACCTCTTCCTGATCATTTGAGATATGCATATTTGATGGAATCTTCTATGTTGTCGGTTATTATTGCTTCTACTCTATCATCCGGTCAGGAAACCAAGTTGTTGTAGGTTCTACGCGAGTTTAAATCAGCTATTGGGTGGACCATAGCTGACATCAAGGGGATCAGCCCCTCATACTACATGCACAAGACACTCTTGGAGGATGACAGTAAGCTGACGATGGAGCAACAGAGGAGATTGAATCTGATTATGAAAGAGGTCGTCAAAAAGGAGATTGTAAAGTGGTTAGATGCTGGAATTATTTATCCAATCTCTGACAGCTCATGGGTGAGCCCAGTGCAATGCGTTCTGAAGAAGCCCGGAGGCATGATAGTCATGTCTAATGAGAATAATGAACTTATACATACTAGAACAGTCAGATGGTGGAGAGTCTGCATGGACTATCATAGATTGAACAAAGCTACAAGGAAGGAATATTTCCCTCTCCCGTTCATTGACCAAATGTTGGATAGGTTAGCCGGACATGACTACTATTGCCTCTTGGATGGTTATTCTGGGTATAATCAGATTGTTATAGCCCTAGAAGACCAAGAAAAGACTACCTTCACGTTCCCATATGGTACTTTTGCATCCAGGAAGATGTCTTTCGGATTATTCAACGCTCCAGCCACATTCCAGAGATGTATGATGGTGATATTCTTCGATATGGTTGAGCAAAATGTAGAAGTTTTCATGGACGAATTCTAAGTCTTTGGAGACACTTTTGACATATGTTTGGAGAATCTGGTGCTGGTATTAAAGAGATGTGTTGAGAACAATTTAGTGCTGAATTGGGAAAAGTGCATTTCATGGTATAGGAAGGCATTATCTTAGGACACAAAGTTTTAGTGAAAGGATTAGAGGTGGACAGGGTGAAGTTAGAAACTATCGAGAGCTTACTTCCACCAACTTCTGTGAAAAGGGGTTCATAGTTTCCTTGGGCACGCGGGATTCTATCGTCGCTTCATAAAGGGCTTCTCAAAGATCACTAAGCCTCTATGTAGTTTGCTTGAGAAGGATGTCCCATTTATATTTGACGTTAGCTGCGTTTGAGTACTTAAAGAAGAAATTAACTACGACACCCATTATTACAGCTCTTGACTGGTCTCTTCCATTTGAATTGATGTGCGATGCAAGTGACTTCGCTGTGGGAGTTATCTTAGGGCAACATAGGGACAAAGTTTTTTATGTCATTTACTATGCCAGCAAGACCCTGACGGATGCCCAACTGAACTACACTACCATAGAGAAGGAGCTTCTAGAGGTGGTATACACATTTGATAAATTCAGGTCTTATCTGAATGGCATAAGAGTTGTCGTATACACCGATCATACTGCAATCCGATACCTGATATCAATGAAAGATGCTAAGCCCCGTCACATTTGTTGGATACATCTTCTACAGGAATTTGATTTTGATATCAAAGACAAAAAGGGGACCGAAAACCAAGTGCCTGACCACATATCCCGATTGGAGAACCTTGGAAAGGATAAAAATGATAAAGTGATGATCAATGAGTCCTTCCCGGATAGACATTTATTTATGGTGTAAGGCAAAATGCCATGGTTTGCAGACTTTGCGAACTTCCTAATGAGCAACATTATCCCTGCTGATTTGACTAGACCTCAGAAGAAGAAGTTTCTACATGATGTTAGATGGTATATTTGGGATGAGCCTTACCTATTTAAGCAGCGTTGTAATACCCGAGAATTTCCAAATATTATTAAATGAATATATTAATGGAAATGAATATTTATTTGAATATAAATATATATGTGATGCGAGATGAGCTCATTCAAATGAATTCAAATTGAATATATAATAATTGAGGAAGAATGTGAAGTTTCTGTTAAACACGTTGAAATGCCTTGTGTGGTACGTGAATAGAAATAATAATGAGCTTAATTAAGCTTAAGTGATAAGCCTTGTGTGGCCTAATTAATTTCCTAATCTAGTTGGGTCATTGAATTAATAGTGTATTGGACTTAGGATATATCCAGGCCCAACAACATTAATGTAATATGCTATAAGAATTAAGAGATGTGGCCCAATCAATTTATGTGCTAGATTAAATAATAGAGTCCATATGCTTTAATGTGCTTAGCCCAATTGATTTAATTTGATGTGGCCCAATGTGTAATGTATGATGATAGGAATATGTATATATATACATGTAGATATATATGTATGTAGTTGTATAATAGAGGTCGTAAAATGAGGTGTGACATTGGAATGTGAGTAATTATTATATAAATCTATATGATAAAAGTAAGCTTAAATTGTGTAAATTACTAAGTGGTATGAGAGAGACTTATGTGACCATGTGATAGGAATAATACATTAATGTATACTATATGGAATATTAAGTTAAAGTATGTAAATAATTGATATCCCTAATTATTTCCATGAGTAACATAATTGAAATAATAATAATGAGGTTTTGTGATAATGTAGTATGTCACTATTCAATTAAATCATAAATTGACATTATTAAAATATACATGGATTATATATCAATGTATATACATGTACCCCAATGTGCTACCATGCAATGTGGTTGTGACATTTTAGGTCTATGTATACCCTAAGTGAATTTAAGCCAAGGTAAGCATATATGTGTATTAAGTGTGTAATATATGGTATTTCATTCCTTACAATGCTGAATTCTTATTTCTTGTCCCACAATGAGTGTCCAATTCTCTCTCACGTGAATGACAAAGGCTAGAAGCTTATTCCCTCTTTTTCTCCCAAGTTCATCAACTAGCTATCATGATTCAAAGGGGAGTGGGAAAAATAATGTAATTCAACAACTACTCACCCACTTCTCCATAACCATCAACTTCTTCTTCATTCCAATGGTTTAATTCATTGAGCAAAGCCCAAATTTGGTCACAATATTCCCTATAAATGGAGACCTTCTCATTCACAGACATTTTGCTAAGTTCTCTATCAAACTTTAGAGTTGTGTGTGAGTGGAGCATATACTATCTGCAAATTGAAGCTAGAGTAGCATTTCAACTTCACAAAAGGTAATATCCCGTTATATGTTCTTAAATTCAAGTTTTGCAAAGTTATTAGAAAAGGGCTAAAATACTTGTTTGAGTTGGAAAATTTATGGTTGAATATGTCAATTGATTCTAGATAATGTTAATATGGTTGAATACGAAATCAACGGAAGTTAAAAGAAAGTAAATTGGTCAACTAACAAATTCGTAGCGAAGAGAATCACTAAATGGGTTAAACTTTGAATTATGGCAAAAATCATGAAATTGATTCTTGAATTTGATTGTTTATGTGTTTGGAGTTGTTGGAATCATGCTATGTATGTTGGGTAGTAAGTTTATGGAGATTATATATAGTGGGTAGGCTTAAAATTGCTATTTGATTGTGATTTGGGAAAGTTTGGTGGCAGCAGGGGAAGAAATTTCTAACTAAAACAGCTATGCCCACCCCGGCGGGCTTCCTATGGCTTAATTGCCAGTGACACCCCCAAATCCGGGTACTTCGTTTTCACATGATTTGGTGTTCACTTTCTAATATAACATATATCTACCCAATGAATAATGCAAAATAAACTACAACTTAAATTAAAATAACTAAATCTCCCTTAAAACAAGGGTTACAACCTTCTCAAAATCAATCCCTGGGTTACTCTAACCTTGACATGAATATAATAAAGTGCGGAAATAAAACATAACATTCAATTATTACAATCATTTTCAATTAAATAAAAAAAAATAAGTCTTCACTTGCTTTGCTTTCCCTTGCCCTTACTTGTAGACGGAGCATCAGCGTTATCAACCTTAACTGAAATTGTTATTTAATGCAAGAGTGAGCAAACCACAGCTCACTGGAGTTTAACAATAATATAGACATGAAAGAATATCTTTAAGAAAATATGAACAACTTAGCTTGCTTCAATAATAAAGAATTGAATAATAATTCTCTATCAATATTAAAATTTGGATATAGAATTTATCTGAGGGTCATAAGACCTTTGAACTCTTGTCCTAGGTTATAAATATTTCTATTTATACCTTTAACAGTCAATAAGACAATGGACCTTAACTCGTACTGAGGGGGATCAGCCCTTCGTACCATGTATTGTGCACAACCATCTTAACGCTATGCGTAGTAACCTCCCCTAGTAAATAGGGTTGTTCAACTCAGTAATTTGAATTCAAGTCCGCACCAAAGAAAGTTTGGTTTGGATAAGCTTACAAGGGTAATTTAGAATTTACGTTCATCAACTAAGGATTAGTTGAATCGACTTCCAATAATTCAAAATAAAAGAATTATGAATTAACATATGCTTTAGAAGTAAACCTAAAGCATTTAAAATAATAATTGGATCTTACTTGAACAATAAGTTAAGACCATTTCAATTAAATAAACAATTGTCCAATACTGAAATGGAAAGGACATTCTCAACAATGAATATATGAATTCAAGAGATCATATAAAATCAATACAAGATTAGGGTTTAGAAAACTTGCATAAAATTAACAAGTTTAGGGTTTAGAAGACTTGCCTCAAGCGCAAGCTACTGAACACAATTCACGTACTTTAATACTTCCTACACATATATATTCAATCACAATAACCTAAATTAGTTAACACGTAACTAATTCACATAAGTGGTTAACCCTCATGGTTAACTCACATTCTGATTAAATAGTAATAATAATCAACCATCACATAGTTAATTACATCACCTACATATTCACATAATTAAATTAATTATGTATTTAACTCAATTATAATTAAACAATTATAATTCAAACACTTAATCAAATTATAATTACTTAAAATATCATTACCTTTTAAATTATAAACAATTTATAATTTAAAATCAATTAAACCACATTCATGCATTTATAATTACACAATTTATAATTAATCATGTATTTATCAATTATAATCAATAATTAATTAAACTATAACATGCATTATAATTACACAATTTATAATTAATTATGTAATTATCAATTAAAAATTCATAATTAAACATGCATTTATTAAATTATAATTACATAAATTATAATTTAAATTAAAATAATTAAACTTCTATACCTTATAATTTTACAAAATTTATAATTTAAATTACACATTTACTCTTAATTATAATTAACAAAATTATAATTAAGTAACTTATTAAACAATTATAGTTTTAAATACCATATTAGGTTTTCAAAATTTCTTTTATTTTTCAAACATGAAATTATCATAATCATATAACAACATGTTATATCATTCAAAATATATATCCCCTTATCCATGAAAAATTAAACTAAGGTCTTTAAAATAAACTGTACAAGCAAGCAAAACTCACTGCCCAAGCAATGTGCCCGGCGCAGCTGTGCAGCCAGATGCCTTTAAACCGGCGCAGCTGCTCAGGGAAGGAATCTGGGAAGGACAAGCGGCGTAGCTGCGCTGCTCCTGGCCTTGCTGCCGGCGCAGCTGCGCAGCAACTCGGCCAGACGCAGACAACCACGTTACTCTGCTTCACCGATTAACCCATACAAGCCAACAAGGCCAAAAATACAGTACTATAGACTCTGTAAAACATATATACGCTATTACACATATATAAAGCATGCTTCCAAAATAAAAAATCATTTAAACAATGATAATCATAAGTTTTGAAAATCTATTTTGGCCATTTTTATGTAAACTCATATTTTCATAAAATAATTCTCTGTAATAAAATTTTCTTACCAATTCCACTTATAAAACATGCATTATGTTTGAAATTGAAGATATTATCACAACAATTCTAAATTTGCATATTAACACACAATCAAATCATAACTTTTACTCTAAAATTGGCCAATAACAGACAAAATCATAAGAACATCAATTTCTCCATTAAAACATGTTCTGACAAAATTTTAATTTCTGAAAATCCTTGATCTTGACATACAATTCATATAATAACCATTATAAACACAATTTATATATGTACATCATATTTGTATAACTTTCATGCTAAATCATAAACACAGAGAACTCATATTCATGAATATTATAAAGAAAACACATAGAAATATAATTTAATTGAAATAATACCCTTTTTGCTTAGATGATTGAAGAAGAAGATGATAGTGATTCCCTTCAAGCTTCTCAAGCTATACCTTTTCCTTCTCAAGCTATACCTTTTCTTTCTCTTCCTCTTCTCTCTATCTTCTTCTCTGTTATTTTCTCTGCTCTTTTGTCTTAGCTTTAGACTAACTATTAGAAAAACTAACGTACTGATAATATATACATATAATATATAACACAAGTAATATATAATATATGTAACTCCCATATAATAAGTATATGCACTAACTACTAATTATAACGTAAGTTATAAAATTCAAAAGCCAACCTGGCTTGTTTGGCTACAAGAAAAATTAGAAACTAGTTTTTATTAACTCCAAACATGGTTTAGGAAATTTAGGTTTAGCTAGTGTAAGGGCCATGTTTGGCAACAGTCTTTTAAAACAAAAGCAAGGGCCTTGTTTGGTAAAAATGATTTAAAAAAAATCCTTTTCTTTTTATTTTAATAAAATCATTGGACGCATACTTTAATGTCACATTTTAATTAATTAAATATTAATCATCTAATTTAATCAATTAAAATCTAACATCAATAAATCACATAAAATTGCCACATAATTATAATTACTCGCTAATTATAATTCATGTAACACTTCATCACATAATTCATCTAATTTAATTATCTCAATTAAATTAGAATTATAATATAAAATTAATATACATTAATTAAATAAGCATTACACATTCAATTAATTAATATATACACTTAATTAAATCAATCTATAAATCACATAATTTATTTATTTAACTCAATAAATAAATCACATAAAATATTTATTTAATTCAATAAATATTTAAAATTAAATATAAAATCACAATCGTTACAATCTTCCCTCCTTAAACGGATTCTGTCCCCTAGAATCACAAAAAATAAAATAAAAAATAATCTCGTCTATTACATTCTTCCCCCCTTAAAAGGATTCTGTCCCCAGAATCAGAAAAAAATAATAATAATAATCTCGTCTATTACATTCTTCCCCCCTTAAAAGGATTCTGTCCCCAGAATCAGTATATAAAGGGTTACACAAAACTATTCAAATAAATGTGGATAAGATTTCATCATAACATCTTCGAGTTCTCACGTAGCTTCTTCAGCACTGTGGTTTCTCCAAATTACCTTAACAGAAGGTATCACTTTATTCCTAAATACTTGTTCCTTTCTATCAACTATTTGAACAGGCACTTCTTCATACGTTAAGTCTTTATCAAATAGCAAAGGTTCATATTCTATTACATGTTTGTAATCGTGCTTGTAAGGTCTTAATACAGAAATATGAAAGATATTATGTATATTCTCGAGCTCCGAGGTAATGCAATCTCGTAAGCAACCTCGCCCACCTTTCGTAATACCTCAAAAGGTCCAATGAATCGGGGACTCAGCTTCCCCTTCTTACCGAATCGAATTTTCCCCTTCCAGGGAGATACTTTCAGGAAAACGAAACTTCCTGGAAAGAATTCTCGGTTCTGTCGATTAAGATCGGCATACTTCTTTTGTCTGTCTTGAGCAGCAACTAATCTCATTCTGATCAGCTTCACAATTTCGGTGGTTTGTTGTACCAATTCTGGTCCCAACAATTGACGTTCACCGACTTCATCCCAGCACAAAGGTGTTCTGCATTTCTGCCGTATAATGCTTCGTAAGGCGGCATGCCAATACTCGCATGATAACTATTGTTGTAGGCGAACTCCACCAATGGTAGAAGATCCTCCTAGCTTCCTTTAAAGTCCATCACACAAGCTCTTAGCATATCCTCAAGTGTCTGAATCGTTCTTTCGCTTTGTCCATCAGTCTGAGGATGATACGTTGTACTCATTCGCAATTGCGTTCCCATACCTTCTTGCAAACGCTTCCAGAAATTCGACGTAAAACGCGGATCTCTGTCGGACACAATCGACACCGGAACACCATGTCGAGAAATAATTTCCTTCACGTATAGCTTCGCTAGCTTATCCAGGTTGTACTTAACCCTGATTGGCAGAAAGTGGGCTGACTTCGTCAGTCGATCCACTATAACCCATATAGCATCAAATCCTTTCTGAGTCATTGGAAGACCTACCACGAAATCCATCGTGATATGCTCCCACTTCCACTCTAGAATTTCTAACGGTTGCAGCAGTCCACTTAGTCTCTGGTGTTTTTCTTTGACTTTCTGGCACGTTAAGCACTTCGCAACGCATTCCGCAACGTCCCTCGTCATATTCGGCCACCAAAAATGATGCCTGAGATCCTGGTGCATCTTCGTACTCCCAGGGTGAATAGAATATCTAGAACTATGAGCTTCTCTTAGAATCTCCTCTTTGACCTCTGGTACTGGCGGTACCCATATTCTACCTTCAAACCGCAACAGTCCTCCGTTACCGATCTTGAATTTGAACTCTTCGCCTTCGGTTATCCTCTTCCGAATCTTTTCACATTCTTCATCATTGAATTGTGCTTCTTTCACCTTATCTACTAAAGTAGAACCATTGGTTACTTGAAACAACAACTCATCTGATTCCTTCGGAAACTTCACTTCCAATTCTAATCTAGCCATTTGTTCTATCAACCGATTCTGATCAGTTAATACGTTCAGCTTCTCCCGACCTTTCCTGCTTAAAGCGTCAGCGACAACGTTAGCTTTACCCGGATGGTAAAGTGTCTCGCAATCGTAGTCTTTAATCAGCTCCAACCATCTTCTTTGGCGCATGTTCAAATCCTTCTGGGTAAATATATACTTCAGACTCTTGTGATCTGTGTATATTTCACACTTCTCTCCATATAAGTAGTGCCTCCAAATCTTTAGGGCAAACACTACTGCCGCCAATTCTAGATCATGGGTCGGATACCCCTTCTCGTAATCCTTCAGCTGACGTGACGCATAGGCAATGACTTTGCGCTCTGCATCAATACACAGCCTAATCCTTTATGTGAGGCATCGCTATATACTACGAAACTTTCGGAACTATCTGGTAAATACAATACAGGCGCAGTACTCATCCTCTTCTTCAGCTCTTGAAAACTCTCCTCACACTTCTCCGTCCAAACAAACTTAACTGTTTTACGAGTCAAATTCGTCAACGGAGTTGCGATTCTAGAAAAGTCTTGGATAAATCTCCGGTAATAACCTGCCAATCCCAAGAAACTCCTCACTTTGGACGGCGTCTTCGGTTGTTCCCAATTTATAACAGCTTCAACCTTCGACGGATCTACCGAAATACCATCCTTGTCGATCACGTGGCCAAGAAATTGCACACGTTCCAACCAAAATTTGCATTTCGAGAATTTAGCGTAAAGCCTCTCTCGTCTCAGGGCTTCTAAGGTTAGTCGTAAGTGTTCAGCATGCTCCTCCTCGGTCTTGGAATAAACCAGGATGTCATCTATGAACACTACCACGAACTTGTCTAGAAATGGCTTGAACACCCTATTCATTAGGTCCATAAATGCAGCTGGGGCATTCGTGAGACCAAATGACATCACCAAGAACTCGTAATGACCATACCGAGTTCTAAAAGCCGTTTTCGGTATATCTTCCTTCCTCACCTTCAATTGATGATACCCGTTTCTCAAATCAATTTTCGAGAAGTATTTCGCACCCTTCAGTTGATCAAACAAGTCATCGATCCTAGGTAAAGGATACCTATTCTTGATCGTAACTTTATTCAACTCTCTATAATCAATGCAAAGACACATCGACCCATCCTTTTTCTTTACGAATAAGACAGGCGCTCCCCACGGCGAAATGCTTGGTTGAATATACTTCTTGTCTAATAATTCTTGCAGTTGAATCATCAGTTCTTTCATCTCGACTGGAGCCATTCGGTACGGAGCCTTCGAAATCGGAGCAGTTCCCGGCGCTAGATCGATCACGAACTCTGTCTCCCTATCTGGCGGAAGTCCTGGTAAATCGCTCGGAAAAACGTCCACAAATTCCTTAACTACCGATATCTCCTCCACCTTCGGGCTTTCCTTATGCGAATCTACTATGTAGGCTAGATATCCTACACAGCCTTGCGTCAGAAGTTTCTTGGCTTGCATAATCGCCAGAAAACTCGCTTGCCTAAGCGATTTGCTACCATAGAACACCAACTTCGACGGAGTCGTAAGGTTCACCGACTTCTTCTGACAGTCGATTACCGCCGCATGGTTGAACAACCAATCCATACCCAGTATAACGTCGAATTCCCCAAGTTTAATTGGAATCAAATCTACTCTAAGTTCCTGACCCTTAATGTCCAATCTACAGTTCTTATAAACGCTCCTAACAGGAATAACCTCCCTATTCGCAATCTCTATGATCAAAGGGTAACCTAATTCCTCTACAGGTAAGTCTAAGGTTTTAGCAAAATCATCAGATAGGAATGAACAAGTAGCACCCGAATCAAATAATACATATGCATTTATACTATTAACCGGAATAATACCTGACACCACGTCTTTTGATTGCACAGCATCCTGCACCGTCATGTTGAATGTCCGTGCAGTGGGTCGAATAGCTTGCAATGGTGCAACAATAGTAACGGTACTGCCGCTTCCATTCCCTCCACTCCCTGTTGACCCTGCCGTCAACTTCTTCGAGCAGTTGCGAGCCATGTGATCTTTGGATCCACTTGTAAAGCAATCTCCCTTCTTCGATTTTGGGCAATTTGGCGCGATGTGGCGTTCCTGACCACAGTTGAAGCACACCCGCTTCCCCTTCATGCACACTGCCAGTGTGATTCTTACCACATGTAGCACATACTTCGAACTTCCTCTTCTGCTGACTTCCTTGCTGACTCCCAATAGAGATATTATTAGACCACTTCCTCTTCTGGTTCACAGCGCTGCCTGTGAAACCCCCAGTCTTGGTTTCTACCTCATTCTTCTTCTTCTTATCTTGGTTGAACTTCGTTACCGCTTCGCTTCCTCCTTCAGCAAGTATGGCTTTCTCCAGCACCGCTGCAAATGTGTTCAGCTGGAACATGGAAACCTTGCTGTAGAGCCAGGGCTTTAGTCCCCGCTCAAACCTTCTTGCTTTCCAAGCGTCAGTGCTGACCTGGTATGTAGCGAACCTGGCCAACTCGTTAAACTTAGCAGCATACTCGGACACCGTCATCCGTCCTTGCTTAAGTTCTAGGAGCTGGACCTCCATCTGGTCTTGAGAACTCACTGGAAAGTACATCTCGTAGAATATTTCCTTGAAACGTTCCCACGTGATGACTCCCTCTCCCTCTCGAGTCTTGTTAGCCTGCCACCAAAAACTTGCATCCGACTTCAACATGAAAGCCGCGAACGTTGTCTTTTGGTCTTCTCCTACTCTAGCCACGTCAAATACCTTCTCCATTTCCATAACCCATGTCTGAGCTTCGATAGGGTTAGTCGATCCTTTGAACTCAGGCGGTCTTACTGCCTTGAATTCCTTGAAAGTAGTACCCTGCATCTGCGGTTGATTCGTAAGAGCTCCGGTCAACAGGTTCACCAACTGCTGAACCGAATTAGGATTCGTCCCATCGTTATTGTTGTTATTCGTCGAACCCTCGGGATTTTGAAGCGTTACTCTTCTTCTAGGAGGCATTTTCTGTTAAGAAAATATTATTATTAGACCCTTTATTCAATTATTAAGTATCCAAGTTCATACTTAAACGTTTAAATAATTCAATTCACATAGAACACCAAGCACGTCCATAAACATCTTTTATTCATCAGTCGTAGTTTTAAAAACATCAAACAGATAGCATTTCTGCCATTTACATCATCCTTCCTGAACTGGATAAGTTGCAGGATTACATTATTAACTCATCCCATTCTTATCTCAAATTATGGGATTTTCGTTACTTATTACAAAACATGCAATACATAACAAACTCTACCACTACTGTTACTACTACCACTACTACCACTGCCTTGGCATATTAATGCATCTCACAGCCTCTCTGCGTTCCTCTTCCATTACCCGAAATGCCGTTCTTCGGTCCACCACATACCACGGTAAACCTTGGAACTGAGCTGGGTAGTAGAAAATACGATCCTGAGCTCTCTCTATCGCCGTATGAAAAGCATATTTCGTTTCCCTCAGCTTGGCCCTCTTGGCTTCAGCTTCACATTCAGCTCGATCGGCTCGTTGATTAGCCCTCAAGCTTGACTCTTCAGCTCTGGCACGCTTCCTCGACTCCTCCTGGATGTCTTGCTTCATCTTTGCCAGTTCAAATCAAGCAGCATCTCTCTCGACCTCCATATGTATCAGGTTCCACTATGCATCTCCTAGTTCACTATCCATCTCTTCGATAGTCTCGTCCCGCTGCTGAATAGTCTCCTCGAGATCTCCTACTCGTCCCTGAAGTTCCACATTGCTATCGTAGACTGCCTCGTACATCTCAGCACTAGTAGAGTGAGGTGGGAATTCCTCCTCGGGATCCTCTTCCTCCTCTTCAGACTCGTCCTCGTCCTCATCCTCTGGAATAAGTGTCAGCTCATGCTCCCGACCAGCTACGGTGATCATTGGAGATGGCTCTCTCCTAACCAGCTGCTCCCAGACAATATGTATGTCACGGGGCTCTTCCTCTCTAGGCACCTGAGGTACATCCTCTCTAGCCTGACTAGGTTCTCCAACGTTCGACATCCTGACAAAAGAATTTTAAAGTTCATTATTACGTGATAACGAATCGTCACTCTTCGAATACTAAAATGTAAACACATAGACACATAAGGTAGTTTATTATCTTTTACCTATCACATCTATCTTTTCGATCTTACCATAAGGCTACTACCTAAGGTTTTTCCCCACCTAAGGTTTCATAACCTACAGCTTTGATACCAACCTGTGACACCCCCAAATCCGGGAACTTCGTTTCCACATGATTTGGTGTTCACTTTCTAATATAACATATATCTACCCAATGAATAATGCAAAATAAACTACAACTTAAATTAAAATAACTAAATCTCCCTTAAAACAAGGGTTACAACCTTCTCAAAATCAATCCCAGGGTTACTCTAACCTTGACATGAATATAATAAAGTGCGAAAATAAAACATAACATTCAATTATTACAATCATTCTCAATTAAATAAAAAAAAACAAGTCTTCATTTGCTTTGCTTTCCTTTGCCCTTACTTGTAAACAGAGCATCAGCGTTATCAACCTTAACTGAAATTGTTATTTAATGTAAGAGTGAGCAAACCACAGCTCACTGGAGTTTAACAATAATATAGACATGAAAGAATATCTTTAAGAAAATCTGAACAACTTAGCTTGCTTCAATAATAAAGAATTGAATAATAATTTTCTATCAATATTAAAATTTGGATATAGAATTTATCTGAGGGTCATAAGACCTTTGAACTCTTGTCCTAGGTTATAAATATTTCTATTTAAACCTTTAACAGTCAATAAGACTATGGACCTTAACTCGTACTTAGGGGGATCAGCCCTTCGTACCATGTAATGTGCACAACCATCTTAACGCTATGCGTAGTAACCTCCCATAGTAAATAGGCTTGTTCAACTCAGTAATTTGAATTCAGGTCCGCACCAAAGAAAGTTTGGTTTGGATAAGCTTACAAGGGTAATTTAGAATTCACGTTCATCAACTAAGGATTAGTTGAATCAACTTCCAATAATTCAAAATAAAAGAATTATGAATTAACATATGCTTTAGAAGTAAACCTAAAGCATTTAAAATAATAATTGGATCTTACTTGAACAATAAGTTAAGACCATTTCAATTAAATAAACAATTGTCCAATACTGAAATGGAAAGGACATTCTCAACAGTGAATATATGAATTCAAGAGATCATATAAAATCAATACAAGATTAGGGTTTAGAAAACTTGCGTAAAATTAACGAGTTTAGGGTTTAGAAGACTTGCCTCAAGCGCAAGCTACTTAACACAATTCACGTACTTTAATACTTCCTACACATATATATTCAATCACAATAACCTAAATTAGTTAACACGTAACTAATTCACATAAGTGGTTAACCCTCATGGTTAACTCACATTCTGATTAAATAGTAATAATAATCAACCATCACATAGTTAATTACATCACCTACATATTCACATAATTAAATTAATTATGTATTTAACTCAATTATAATTAAACAATTATAATTCAAACACTTAATCAAATTATAATTACATAAATTATCATTACCTTTTAAATTATAAACAATTTATAATTTAAAATCAATTAAACCACATTCATGCATTTATAATTACACAATTTATAATTAATCATGTATTTATCAATTATAATCAATAATTAATTAAACTATAACATGCATTATAATTACACAATTTATAATTAATTATGTAATTATCAATTAAAAATTCACAATTAAACATGCATTTATTAAATTATAATTACATAAATTATAATTTAAATTAAAATAATTAAACTTCTATACCTTATAATTTTACAAAATTTATAATTTAAATTACACATTTACTCTTAATTATAATTAATAAAATTATAATTAAGTAACTTATTAAACAATTATAGTTTTAAATACCATATTAGGTTTTCAAAATTTCTTTTATTTTCCAAACATGAAATTATCATAATCATATAACAACATGTTATATCATTCAAAATATATATCCCCTTATCCATGAAAAATTAAACTAAGGTCTTTAAAATAAACTGTACAAGCAAGCAAAACTCACTGCCCAAGCACTGTGCCCGGCACAGCTGCGCAGCCAACTGCCTTTAAACCGGCGCAGCTGCTCAGGGAAGGAATCTGGGAAGGACAAGCGGCGCAGCTGCGCTGCTCCTGGCCTTGCTGCAGGCACAGCTGCGCAGCAACTCGGCCAGACGCAGACAGCCACGTTACTCTGCTTCACCGATTAACCCATACAAGCCAACAACGCCAAAAATATAGTATTATAGACTTTGTAAAACATATATACGCTATTACACATATATAAAGCATGCTTCCAAAATACAAAATCATTTAAACAATGATAATCATAAGTTTTGAAAATCTATTTTGGCCATTTTTATGAAAACTCATATTTTCATAAAATAATTCTCTGTAATAAAATTTTCTTACCAATTCCACTTATAAAACATGCATTATGTCTGAAATTGAAGATACTATCACAACAATTCTAAATAAGTATATTAACACACAATCAAATCATAACTTTTACTCTAAAATTGGCCAATAACATACAAAATCATAAGAACATCAATTTCTCCCTTAAAACATGTTCTGACAAAATTTTGATTTCTGAAAATCCTTGATCATGACATACAATTCATATAATAACCATTATAAACACAATTTATATATGTACATCATATTTGTATAACTTTCATGCTAAATCATAAACACAGAGAACTCATATTCATGAATATTATAAAGAAAACACATAGAAATATAATTTAATTGAAATAATACCCTCTTTGCTTAGATGATTGAAGAAGAAGATGATAGTGATTCCCTTCAAGCTTCTCAAGCTATACCTTTTCCTTCTCAAGCTATACCTTTTCTTTCTCTTCATCTTCTCTCTATCTTCTTCTCTGTTATTTTCTCTGCTCTTTTTTCTTAGCTTTAGACTAACTATTAGAAAAACTAACGTACTGATAGTATATACATATAATATATAACACAAGTAATATATAATATATGTAACTCCCATATAATAAGTATATGCACTAACTACTAATTATAACGTAAGTTACAAAATTCAAAAGCCAACTTGGCTTGTTTGGCTACAAGAAAAATTAGAAACTAGTTTTTATTAACTCCAAACATGGTTTAGGTAATTTAGGTTTAGCTAGTGTAAGGGCCCTGTTTGGCAACAGTCTTTTAAAACAAAAGCAAGGGCCTTGTTTGGTAAAAATGATTTAAAAAAAAATCCTTTTCTTTTTATTTTAATAAATCATTGGACGCATACTTTAATGTCACATTTTAATTAATTAAATATTAATCATCTAATTTAATCAAATAAAATCTAACATCAATAAATCACATAAAATTGTCACATAATTATAATTACTCGCTAATTATAATTCATGTAACACTTCATCACATAATTCATCTAATTTAATTATCTCAATTAAATTAGAATTATAATATAAAATTAATATACATTAATTAAATAAGCATTACACATTCAATTAATTAATGTATACACTTAATTAAATCACTCCATAAATCACATAAAATATTTATTTAATTCAATAAATATTTAAAATTAAATATAAAATCACAATCGTTACATTGCCCGCCTCGACGGGGGGGGGGGGGGGGGGGCAGAGAATTTTAGTATCCATTGCCGCCCCGGCGGGCCTTCTTGTAGTTCTTTTACTCGCCTTGACGGGGGGTGGCCAGGGAACTAAAACTGTGCTGTTATTTTTCAGTCCTTGTAACCTAACCTAACTTAACTTAAGGAGCTTACATAATCCTTAGACACGTGTCAATGCGTATTGCAAGATGTGTTAGTAGGATTAGAGTTTGAGTTATAATCTTTTGAAAGAAAAGTTAAAGGACGAAGACCATGTTTATAAAACCTTACTCCTTTTTGAAATCTAACCTTTTTAGCATGTATTCGCAACTTAGTTAGTTTTATGAATACATATGAAATGTGAAATCAAGATGCCTTACATGCTTAACTTGTCGGTCATGAGATTTTAGTATTTGAAAACCAATTGAGATGAAAACTCTGCGACTTGTATTGAGAACTATTGAACAAACTATGATAACCGACATATTCACACATCTAGTTAGACACGTTATAAACTACGCAAGAATGAACTAAAAGAGTTTCTAAGTAGAGAGTTATACAACCAAATCTAATACCAGCAAGCATGCGTAGAAAGAGGTTGTTTGGCAATGTTATGTGGTTTAATAAGTACTATGGTTAGTCTTTGACGTGATAAGCTCTCTTTGCTTTGTAAAATGAAAATTTATTAATAGAACTATCCATTGTTGAAAGTAAATGGAAAATACCACACCTAGTTCCTCAACATGCATGTATGAATGCCTTAAGCTATAATACATGACTCAAGCAATGCTTTAAGTGTTCAAGCATATAGTAACTTTATGGAACTAAGTTTTGCCAAGGTGTTTTTAAGGTTTTTGAAACAATGTGGATTATACATCTATGATTTTAAATGTGTGTCGAATACATGGATAAACATTGGTAATAAAAGTATGTTAATATATCAATGTTAAGTCCAAAAGGTATTTGCAAACTATAAAGCAATGATTAGGAACTATGTTATTTGACTTCGTGGTGAATTATAAACTAAATTTTGTGCTATAAGTACGCAAGGTGTGTAATGGAGTATGTAAAGAGTATACAACTAAGTTAGGCATTTATGTATGCGATTAAACTTACATATCATGTATGAGTATATGTAACTAATGAATATCCTATACGCATAACTATATTATGATAGGAATTCGAAAAGTGTTGATTTATTTAACGTGGATAGACTATGCTTGAGGTACGTATCCTAAACCCTTGTATTACTTTATTCAACGAATATTGTAAGTAAGTACTTGAACTCTATTCTTATTGAATTTGTCTTAAGTTTATTGTTGTGCAAGTGAGTTATTCAAATTATGACTTATTACGTTGTAGTTATGATAAAGTCGATTATATTCTTCGAACATTAATGTCAAGTATTGAACTTATAATGAGTGGTCTATGCCATTTGATTCGGCTAGACTTATATCATGATTAGAAAGCTATCCAAACAAATTGATTGGTGTAGAGTCTTATATTGACTGAGATGAACAACCTTCTTTGAAGGGAACTATATATTATTGGTAGACTGACGTGCGCACTTGAGTATGATTAAATGTTATGCATAACGTAGGGTACTTTAGGCTGATCACCTGTTGTACTTATTTTTATTGGATTATCAGTGTATTACTGTTAATTCTAGTAGAAGTTCATAGTACTTAGTGACTGCTCAATATTTCAATTATCTTGAAATCGTGAATAGATTTAACATTAAATCTTATTGATATTATGATGTCCTTAATGACTGTCAGTGAAAACTGTTGATACTTCTTGCTATCCTTGAACTATCATACCTTGCTATACCCTTTTGGATTCGAGGACTATAATACTCACCCTTGTTGTTATATTACTTGCTGAGCAAACTTATTGCTCATTCTTGCTTTCTATAAAACATTTCAGTTAAGGCAGAGCAGGGTGGACCGTCGGGCGCCGAGAAGGGCAAGGGCAAGGGCAAGGCTACAGAGTAACTTTATTTATTTAGAACTTTATGATTATAATAAGAACTTATGCTATTATGTATTAGTTAGGTTTATATATGCTCAAGGTATGTTTAAGCTATGTAATCGATGTTTAAGTTACGAGACCTTGGGACGTGAATAAATTATATTAATTAAATGTAATCTATTCGGTAGTAGAGTTGTGTATTATTCCGCTGTGCGATACGACATTTAGTCGTACTATTATTATCATGATGTTAGATTATAGAACGTGACAAATCAAATTCGAGAGACCAGTGGCAGGTCCGAATTTGGGAGCGTCACAGGTTGGTATCAGAGCTGTAGTTATAAACCTTAGGAGCGAGTGTCCTTAGATTATAACTTAGAAGAACTTAGAAAGTTAGAAGGAGATAAAACTCATATAGAGTTTTCCTTGAGAGACTTAGTGTGTTATAAAATGTAACTTCATTCTATACAATAAACTTATATTTTATTTAACATTCTAATGGAGTTGCTATTTGTTTGTCTTGTGTTTGTGATTGTAGGATGGCAGATACAGGAGTACCTAGTAGAGTGGCAGAGGAGGAGCCTAGAGATATACATGTAGTATATGAGGCACCTTTAGAGGCTGTGCTAGTGCAGGCTGTTGCTCCATCTGAGTCTGACAACGAGGATGAGATTGAGGTGGAGTTTGATCTTGAGGAGGATGATCCTATTGAGGATGAGCCTATAGAGGAGGAGCCCATGGAGGACTCCTACGAGAGTACGAGGAACATATTCTAGAGTTAGACTGTCGAGTCCAGGAGCTGGAGGCCGAGGCCCAGGAGAGAGAGTCTGAGTTCCAGAAGCTGAGGGATGAGGACCATCAGAGGAAGCTAGAAATGCAGGAGTTAGAGGTGGAGATTGCTTACTGTAGGGAGGCAAGGATCTAGATGGGAACCTTATTCCACAGGTCGGTATCCAAAAATGTAAACTTGGCAGGAAAGCTAGAAGAGGTTGAGCAGAGGGAGTTGAGTGAGAAGACTGAGAAGGAAGCACTCCATACTCAGCTAGAGTTGGAGGTTATAGATAGGATACAATTCGAGGAAAAGTGGGAAGCGACTAACGAGAGGGTTGACGACCTAGAGGATGAGGTCAGATGCAAGAAGAGGAAGATGAACAAGATGGGGTATGTGTTCCGTTCAGCTTTTGAGAGGGTGATTGATGGTGTATACCACTACCCAGCGGAGCAGGGATAAACCCTACATACTTTGAGCCGAGAGCTGGTAGCATAATAGCACAGATCGTGTACAAAAGCGCTGTAGAGCGCGGGATGATGGGATGAGATTTCCTTAGTCAGTCTAGTCGTAGTATTTGTAGTATTTACCTTATGTGATGTATATACTATGTTGTAATCCCAACTTCTTTTGTAAAGTGTGGGATAGTTATGTAAACCCCGAGTAAACTTATGTTAGAGGGGTAATGTGATTGTGTTCCCCATTTTTTGTGATATTATGGAATATACGTGATAATATTTATAGAAATATGCTAGGAATGATCATGTAATGAAACGAGTTGGCATATGAATATAAATGAGCTTATTTCAGAAACGTGTTATAAATTTTATTCTTTTTAATGTTAAAGAAAATACTTAGTGATATGATTGAGTAATAACAAAATAAAAAATTTTGTGATGCAGAAATGCCGCCCAGACTTAGATTAACTGCACCTGAGGAATAAGTTAACAATGAGAGGGAACAAGTAGATCCCATTTAGAAGTTAGTAGACTTGCTAGGAGAAGCTCTAAGAGGAAGGAACAATGAACCCGTTCGTCCAAACCCTCAAGCTGTTCCAGTCACAAGTTTCAAAGATTTTAGGAGTGTAGGACCCCCAGAGTTCGAGGGTACTACTGACCCGATAATTGCGCAAACCTAGATAAAAGAGATCGAGAAGGCATTCACTATAGCTCGCGTGGGTGAAGACCAAAAGACGGTATTTTCTACATACATGATGAGAGGAAAAGCGAACTACTGGTGGGAGGCGAATCAGCAGAGAGCTGGAGAAGGGACGATAACATGGGAGAGATTTAAGACGCTGATCTTTGAGAACTACTTCCCGAAGAGCATGAAGAACCGAATGGAGGTAAAGTTCTTAGAACTGAAACAAGGTGATATGACGGTGGCGCAGTACGCGGCTAAGTTCAATGAACTAGCGCGATTTGCGGAGCACCAAGTGGGAGATGAAGAGAGGAAGGCGAGACGCTTCGAGCAAGGGCTGAAGTCGTGGCTGTTTAACAGGGTATCAGTTCTTCAAATTGATTCCTTTGTGACATTGCTAGAGAAGGCGATCATTGCAAAAGGTGGCAGCGAGGCCTTGAGTCTGTATAACAAGGAGAAGAAAGGAAAGAATACTGGAGGAGAAAACCGTACTGGAGGAAGCAGTAGTGGAGGAAGCAACTTGGGTAAAAGAAAGTGCAAGAACAATAACAACAACAACAACAACAACAACAATCAATCGGGGAACTTTCGTGGAGGTTTCAAAAAGAGGGCTGACGGATGCCCGAAATGTGGGAAGAATCATCAGGGCGGGTGCTAGAAGAGACGCGACACTTGCTACAACTGCGATTAGGAGGGGCACATTTCACCCAACTGCCCGACACCGAAAAAGATACAAGTATGCTTTACATGTGGCTCGACGGAGCACCGGATTAAGGACTACCCAAAGAAGGGAAGTGGCGGAGGTAGCAACCAACAAGGGGGAAACAAGATAATGATCACCGGACCGGCACAATCCAACCGCCCAACCGCCAGAACCTTTAACATAACCGTCCAGGACGCAGTGGCTACGAAGGACGTGGTGTCAGGTATAATCCCAATCAATGATATAAATGCTTATGTATTATTTTATTCGGGTGCCACCTGTTCTTTTGTATCTGAAGAATTTACTAGTAAACTTAACACACCCCGAGAACGATTAGAAGATCCCTTGAACATAGAAGTTGCGAATAAGGAAGTAATCCCTGTAGAATATGTTTGCTGAAATTATCGCGCAAACATTAGAGAACATAAAATGAGCGTAGACTTGATTCTAATTAGATTGAGAGAATTTGACGTAATACTGGGAATGGATTGGTTGTATAACCATGCTGCAATAATTGACTGTCAGAACAAATGTGTGAACCTTCAGACTCCGAGTAAGTCTAAGGTAGTGTTTTATGGTAGCTCATCGCTTAAACAATCGTGTTGTCTTACGATGATGCATGCCAAGAAATTGTTAAGGAAATGATGTGTAGGTTATTTAGATTACACTGTTTATACTCGGAAAAAGGGAGTAAAAATTAAGGATATATCCGTAGTGAATGAATTTCAAGATGTATTTCTGGACGATCTGCTTGGTCTTCCGCCAGACAGAGAAATCAAATTAGTAATAGACTTAGCACCGGGAATGACACTGATTTCGAAAGCTCTATACCGTATAGCGCCAGTAGAAATGATGGAATTGATGCTACAACTGCAAGAGTTATTAGATAAGGGTTACATTCGACCAAGTGTGTCTCCTTGGGGAGCATCAGTGCGATTAGTTAAGAAAAAGGATGGATCGACGAGGCTCTTTATCGATTATCGAGAATTAAATAGAGTAACGATCAAGAACAGATATCCGCTACCGAGGATAGACGACTTATTTGATCAACTGAAAGGAGCGAAGTGTTTTTTGAAGATAGACCTACGTACAGGTTATCACCAACTGAAGGTACGGGATGAGGACATACCAAAGACTGCGTTTCGAATCCGTTATGGACATTACGAGTTTTTGCTAATGTCATTTGGATTGACTAATGCTCCGACTGCATTCATGGACTTGATGAACTGAGTTTTCAAGCAATAGTTGGATAAATTCGTGGTAGTTTTTATCGACGACATCTTGATCTACCCAAAGACAGAAGAAGAGCACGCCGAACATCAGAAGATTATTTTAGAAGCACTAAGGAAAGAGAAGATGTATGCAAAATTTTATAAGTGTGAATTTTAGATGGAGAAGGTTCAATTCTTAGGTCACGTGGTGGATAAGAATGGAATCTCAGTAGACCCTGCAAAGGTCGAGGCAGTGAGTAATTGGGAGCAGCCGAGAACACCAACGGAGGTGAGAAGTTTCTTACGGTTAGCCAGGTACTATCGAAGATTCATCCAAAAATTTTCTAAGATAGTCACCCCATTGACCAATCTGACGAGGAAGACGGTAAAATTTGCATGGACGGACAAATGCGAAGAGAGTTTTTAGGAGTTGAAGAAGAGATTAAGCGAAGCGCCTGTATTGTCACTACCAGATGATGCGGGAAATTTTGTGGTGTATAGTGATGCATCACACAAGGGACTTGGCTGTGTGCTTATACAACACGGTAAGGTCATTGCGTATGCATCAAGACAATTAAAGGACTATGAAAAATGATACCCTACTCGACCTAGAATTAGCAGCAGTAGTTTTTGCTTTAAAGATATGGAGGCATTACTTATACGGAGAGAAATGTGAGATATACACGAACCACAAGAGTTTGAAATATATCTTCACACAAAAGGAGTTGAATATGCGTCAGAGAAGGTGGCTAGAATTAATCAAAGATTGTGACTGCGATATTCTTTATCACCCAGGTAAGGTAAACGTAGTTGCCGACGCTCTGAGAAATTGTTTCATTTGACGACTCAGGAAAAGTTGATAAGAGAGATGGAGAAATTGGAAATAGAGGTAAAAGGGTCGAAGAGGTCTGAAGAAAAATTATTTGTAATGGAAGCTCGTCCAACCTTGTTGGATAGAGTAAAAGAAGCACAGGAGAAAGATGAGGAGTGCGAGAAAATCAGAAAGAGGATCGCAGAAAATGAAGAAGAAAGATTCTGAATGGATAAAGATGGTATCTTGAGATTCGAAGGGAGAGTGTGGGTACCAGCGGTAACCAAATTGAGAGAAGAAATTTTGCACGAGGCACACAATATGACGTATTCTGTTCATTCGGGAGGCACTAAGATGTACTGAGATTTGAGACAACACTTTTGGTGGCCCAATCTGAAACGGGAAGTCGTAGAGTGCGTTAGTAGATGTCTGACATTCCAACACGTCAAATCAGAGCACCAGCGGCCGAGTGGTTTACTACAATCGTTGGAAATACCAGAGTGGAAATGGGATCACATTACAATGGACTTCGTGGTGGGACTTCTAATCACGCAGTAGGGATATGATACCATTTGGGTTATCGTGGATCGCCTAACAAAGACCGCACATTTTTTACCGATCAAGATCCGCTATAGTTTGAATCAGTTAGCGAGTCCTTACGTAAAGTAGATTGTTTCACGACATGGAGTGCCGGTGTCAATTGTCTCTGATTGAGATCCGCACTTCACGTTAAATTTTTGGAAAAGCTTGCAAGAGAGGATGGGAACACAGTTATGGTTGAGTACCACTTATCATCCTCAGATAGACGGACAGAGTGAGCGAACAATACAAATGCTGGAAGACATGCTAAGGACTTGCGTGATGGTCTTCAAAGGGAATTGGGACGACCACCTACTCTTAGAAGAATTTGCGAATAACAATAGTTACCATGCGAGTATCGGCATGCCACCGTATGAAGCTCTTTACGGAAGAAAGTGCAGAACGCCATTATGTTGGGATGAAGTCGGAGAACAAAAAATACTCGGGCCGGAGCTAGTACAACAAACTGCAGACGTGGTGACAATGATAAGAGCCAGACGAGTAGCAGCTCAAGATCGCCAGAAAAAATACGCAGATTTGCACCGGCAGGACCTTGACTTTAAAGTCGGCAGTTTTATATTCTTGAAGGTATCTCCATGGAAGTGAAAAATCTGATTCGACAAGAAAGGAAAATTGAGTCCAATATTCATAGGACCGTTCGAGGTACTGAAGCGAGTGGGCGAAGTGACATACAAAGTTGCATTACCACCAGAGTTGGAGCACATTCACAACATGTTTCACATCTCCGTGTTGCGACCGTACAAGGCCGACTATAAGCACGTGACTTCTTACGAAACGATTCAAGTGGAGAAGAACCTACCGTAAAAAAAAATTCATATCCAAATATTAGATAGGAAAGAGCAAACCTTAAGAAATAAAATTATTTCATCTGTAAAAGTACTTTGGCGTAACCACGATGTCAAAGAGGCTACATGGGAGTTAGAAGATAGGATAATGAGGGATTATCCCCATCTATTTGTGTAACCTTGTAGCAATTCTGGGATAAAATTTTTATAAGCGGGGGAGGATGTAATACCCGAGAATTTCTAAATATTATTAAATGAATATATTAATAGAAATGAATATTTATTTGAATATAAATATATTTGTGTTGCGAGATGAGCTCATTCAAATGAATTCAAATTGAATATATAATAATTGAGGAAGAATGTGGAGTTTCTGTTAAACACGTTGAAATGCCTTGTGTGGTACGAGAATAGAAACAATAATGAGCTTAATTAAGCTTAAGTGGCCTTGTGTGGCCTAATTAATTTCCTAATCTAGTTGGGTCATTGAATTAATAATGTATTGGACTTAGGATATATCCAGGCCCAACAACATTAATGTAATATGTTATAAGAATTAAGAGATGTGGCCCAATCAATTTATGTGCTAGATTAAATAATAGAGTCTATATGCTTTAGTGTGCTTAGCCCAATTGATTTAATTTGATGCGGCCCAATGTGTAATGTATGATGATAGGAATATGTATATATATACATGCAGATATATATGTATGTAGTTGTATAATAGAGGTTGTAAAATGAGGTGTGACATTGGAATGTGAGTAATTATTATATAAATCTATATGATAATTGTAAACTTAAATTGTGTAACTTACTAAGTGGTATGAAAGAGACTTATGTGACCATGTTATAGGAATAATACATTAATGTATACTATATGGAATATTAAGTTAAAGTATGTAAATAATTGATATCCCTAATTATTTCCATGAGTAACATAATTGAAATAATAATAATGAGGTTTGTGATAATGTAGTATGTCACTATTCAATTAAATCATAAATTGACATTATTAAAATATACAAGGATTATATATAATTGTGTATACATGTACCCCAATGTGCTACCATGCAATGTGGTTGTGACATTTTAGGTCCATGTATACCCTAAGTGAATTTAAATCAAGGTAAACATATATGTGTATTAAGTGTGTAATATATGGTATTTCATTCCTTACAATGCTGAATTCTTATTTCTTGTCCCGCAATGAGTGTCCAATTCTCTCTCACGTGAATGACAAAGGCTAGAAGCATATTCCCTCTTCTTCTCCCAAGTTCATCAACTAGCTATCATGATTCAAAGGGGAGTGGGCAAAATAATGTAATCCAACAACTACTCACCCACTTCTCTATAACCATTAGCTTCTTCTTCATTCCAATGGTTTAATTCATTGAGCAAAGCCCAAATTTGGTCACAAGCTTCCCTATAAATGGAGACCTTCTCATTCACAGACATTTTGCTATGTGCTCTATTAAACTTCAGAGTTGTGTGTGAGTGGAGCATATACTATCTGTAAATTGAAGCTATAGTAGCATTTTAACTTCACAAAAGGTAATATCCCTTTATATGTTCTTAAATTCAAGTTTTGCAAAGTTCTTAGGAAAGGGCTAAAATACTTATTTGAGTTGGAAAATTTATGGTTGAATATGTCAATTGATTTTAGATAATGTTAATATGGTTGAATACAAAATCAACGGAAGTTAAACGAAGTAAATTCGTCAAGTAACGAATTTGTAGAGAAGAGAATCACTAAATGGGTTAAACTTTGAAATATGGCAAAAATCATGAAATTGATTCTTGAATTTGATTGTTTATGTGTTTGGAGTTGTTGGAATCGTGCTATGTATGTTGGGTAGTAAGTTTATGGAGATTATATATTGTGGGTAGGCTTAAAATTGCTGTTTGATTGTGATTTGGGAAAGTTTTGTCCACAGCAGGGGAAGAAATTTTAATTGAAACAGCTATGCCCGCCCCGGCGGGCTTCCTATAGCTTAATTGCCCGCCCCGGCGGGGGGTGGCCAGAGAATTTTAGTATCCATTGCCTCCCCAGCGGGCCTTCTTGTAGTTCTTTTACCCGCCTCGACTGGGGGTGGCCAGGGAACTAAAAATGTGCTGTTATTTTTCAGACCTTGTAACCTAACCTAACTTAACTTAAGGAGCTTACATAATCCTTAGACACGTGTCAATGCGTATTGCAAGATGTGTTAGTAGGATTAGAGTTTTAGTTATAATCTTTTGAAAGAAAAGTTAAAACCTTACGCCTTTTTGAAATCTACCCTTTTTAACATGTATTCGCAACTTAGTTAGTTTTATGAATACATATGAAATGTGAAATCAAGATGCCTTGCATGCTTAACTTGTCGGTCATGAGATTTTAGTATTTGAAAACCAATTGAGATGAAAACTCTACGACTTTTATTGAGAATTATTGAACAAACTATGATAACTAACATATTCGCACATCTAGTTAGACACGTTATAAACTACGCAAGCATGAACTAAAAGAGTTTCTAAGTAGAGAGTTATACAACCAAATCTAATACCTGCAAGCATGCGTAGAAAAAGGTTATTTGGCAATGTTATGCGGTTTAATAAGTACTATGGTTAGTCTTTGACGTGATATGCTATCTTGGCTTTGTAAAATGAAGATTTATTATTAGAACTATCCATTGTTGAAAGTAAATGGAAAAGACCAAACCTAGTTCCTCAACATACATGTATGAATGCCTTAAGCTATAATACATGACTCAAGCAATGTTTTAAGTGTTCAAGCATATAGTAACTTTGTGGAACTAAGTTTTGATAAATGTGTTTTTAAGGTTTTTGAAACAATGTGGATTATACATCTATGATTTTAAATGTGTCGAATACATAGATAAACATATGTGTAATAAACGTATGTTAATATATGAATGTTAACTCCAAAAGGTATTTGCAAACTATAAAGCAATGATTAGGAACTATGTTATTTGACTTCATGGTGAATTATAAACGAAATTTTGTGTTATAAGTACGCAAGGTGTGTAATGGAATATGTAAAGAGCATACAACTAAGTTAGGCATTTATGTATGCGTTCAAACTTACATATCATGTATGAGTATACGTAACTAATGAATATCCTATATGTATAACTATATTATGATAGGGATTCGAAAAGTGTTGATTTATTTAACGTGGATAGACTACGCTTGAGGCAAGTATCCTAAACCCTTGCATTACTTTATTCAACAAATATTGTAAGCAAGTACTTGAACTCTATTCTTATTGAATTTGTATTATGTTTATTGTTGTGCAAGTGTGTTATTCTAATTATGACTTATTACATTGTAGTTATGATAAAGTCGATTATATTCTTCGAACTTTAATGTCAAGTATTGAACTTATAATGAGTGGTCTATGCCATTTGATTCGGCTAGACTTATAGCATGATTAGAAAGCTATCCAAACTAATTGATTGGTGCGGAGTCTTATATTGACTGAGATGAACAACCTTCTTTGAAGGGAACTATATATTGTCGGGAGACCGACGTGCGCACTTGAGTATGATTAAATGTTATGCATAACGTAGGATACTTTAGGCTGATCACCTGTTGTACTTATTTTTGTTAGATTATCTGTGTATTACTGTTAATTCTAGTAGAAGTTCATAGTCCTTAGTGACTGCTCAGTATTTCAATTATTTTGAAATCGTGAATTGATTTAACATTAAATCTTATTGATATTCTGCTATCCTTAACGACTGACATTGAAAACTGTTGATACTTCTTGCTATCCTTTAACTATCATACCTTGCTATACCCTTTTGGATTCGAGGACTATAATACTTGTAATACCCAAAAATTTCCATCTATTATTAAATGAAAATATTAATGGAAATGAGAATTTATTTAATATAAATGATTTTGTGTTATGAGAAGGATTAATTCAATTCTATTAAATTGAATAATTATAATAATTGAGAAATTGATGCAGTTTGCGATAAACTCATTGATAGCCTTGCGTGGCACAGTGACGTAATATGAGAAGGATTATATTAATTTAAGCAAACAGTTAATCTACATTAATTGTAGAATATTAATTAATTGTTGTGGAATATTAACTATGATTGATTAATAATATGTGATTATTATTATTGCAAGAAATATAATAATAATAATGAGCAACGTGTTTATAAATATAATAAGATTTATATTAAAGTGATAATTAATCATATAAGGGTTAATTAAATTGTTATGGAGATTAACAATTATATTGATTGATGGAGGATGTGTGTATATTATTAATTAATATTTAATTAATAAGATGAGTGAATTCTATGTGCAAGCATGTGAATTAAATGTGTAACATATTAGCTAACTATGTATTATGTGAAGTGTAATATGACACTATTATATGGTAAGGCTTATTGAATTATGGGAGTTACATGATAATAGCCAATGTGACAATATGTATGTAAGTATACATTAAAATAATATATCATGAATATTTTGAAATCAATTATTGATTGTAATAATAAAGGAGATAATGTAATGAGATAACATCCGATTAAATTATATTGGTAAGATAAAAATGTACATGGATTATATGTGTGTGGATTATACTTACTACATTATGTGAATAACATGATTATTGGGATTACATTGTAATTCTAATTGTACTCTAAATATATAGTATGATAACTTAGGTATACATATATGCGTAAGTGTATATAAAATGTGGATGTATTGGGTTATTTTATTGTTCATATCGCTGAGCCTTACTTGTTCCTAAATGATAGACTCATTTTACTCTTCACGTGCATAACAAAAGGCTAAGGCCTATTCCTCCTTCTTCTCCCCAAACTCAGCAACTAGCATTTCATAGCTCATGATTATGGAGGGAGTGAGATTCATGATGAATCCAACAACCATTACCTACTCTTTCATAACCCTCATGCAATCCTTCAACCCGTTAGTTTGGTTTGGAAAATAATAGTATTGCCTGGACATGAATTTCTCTATATATATAAGCTCTTCCCCTTTAATTTCATTTGATGAGATTTTTCTTGAGTTTGATAAATTGAGAGCATATATAATATCAGTCTAGAGTTGTAAGAATTGAATAGCAGCAAGCTCAATCAGTTACAGAGGTATAATCCCTCTTCCTTTGTTCTTAATTTTCGTTTTCTGTTTCTGAAGTTTCCTTCAAATTCTTGATTATGCCAAATTGGTTCATGATTGGTTTGTAGAACCCTTATATTGTTGTTATATGAACATACATACATGATAAAACCACTATATAGCTTTCTTGACTTTCATTTCCATTTTTGCTCTGCAATTTATGTAAAAAAAAAATCAAATTCGTGAATTTGGTTGGAGTTCATGAAATTGGGAATTGATAAATGGCGATTGACTGTTATATAAGCATATATATATATATATATATATATATTTATATATATATGTGTGTGTGTTAGTAAGTTAAAGAAGTCTAATAGCATCTGGGTATGTTGAAATCGATGAAATGGGAAGTTTGGGGACGGTTTTAGCTGCAGCGTGAACTGCAGGAACTGAGTCTGCATCGCGGCGCCGCAGTTCCGATGCGCAGCGTTATATGCGCGCTGCAGCACCACAGTACCTCAGACCCAGTGTCCCAGCGCCGGCTGTTGTTGCCGCGCCGTAGCGCCGGCACCCTGCTGCAATTTTCTGCACCCTGCAACAAAACTGTTATGTACTAATTGTTTGATTTTGTTTAAACAAGCATGGAAGCATGATTAATACATATATATAAACCTAATGAGGCAATGTAAGCATGTTTTAGTATATTAGCATGCATGGTTAACAAAACGACATGAAGTTTGGAAACGAACTTAAAGTTTCATAAAAAATCATTAACATTATAAAGCATGAGTATATTCTGATTTTTGATACGTGGTAGAGCGGCTTAGAAATGCATGAAATGAATGATGACTTGTGTATACATGTTTCATAGTATAACGTGAGCACGTGGATCGCGTTAAATGAACTTTACTAGTGAAAGTATAAGTTTTAAACGTAAATCTTAACATGTTATTGTAAGTTTCATATTCTGATATTTATGGACACATGTGATAGTACTCATAGACTCATTCATGTGTCATGCAGGTATATATACCATGATTAGTTGCCATGATTCAAGTTTAGCGTAAACAAAGCATGTTTTCAAGATAATAACAATGCTAGCTACATATATGCTATACGAGTACTCATGAGCATGCCTAATACAAGTTAATATAAATACCTTAAGTGTTTTGAAAGCAAGCATGATAGGCTTTGTAAATTTCATGACCTTGAATGACCGCAAGTGTCGACCTAGAACCTATATCACATATGTTTGGAACAAGGGAAGGTTATACGAATATAAAAAGACTCTTTAACATGTATATATACTATGTGATATATGTGAAATCCGATTTTGATGGTTAACTTAGGGGAATGCCATAACTTGCTAAAATGAAATATATTTTAGTATTGATTGTGGTCTTATGTGGTATTAATAATATGAGGGCATGTTTGCTAATTATTGCGATCTTATATGATATGAGAATGTGTTTAAACTCAAAAGGAGGAACGTTAAGGATAGAAATTATATTCTATATAACTGTGTAGCTAGGTTAAAACTTAGCTTATGTGTTGATCGTATATTCGAAGACAAAATGTGAAGTTAAATTATATGGCTAATGGATATCATATATATATACGTAACTATGTTACGATAGGAATTCGAAAAGTGTTGGCTAACTTTACGTGGATAGACTACGCTTAAGGCAAGTATCCTAACCGACGCATTTACTTTATGCAAGGAAATCTATGATTGTGCAAGTTTCCTAACTTACACTCTTTTACTGTACAAGTATTCTATCTTTGTATATTGTGAACTAGTTTCCTACTTAATTGTTTGAATTGAATTAGCATACTTGAACTCTTATTTCATTAAAGCTATTATTCATGTTGAACTTAGTATTGTTCTTGAATATTGTGAAAGTGTCTATGCCATTTGATTCGGCTAGACTTATGCTACTGAAAAGCGACCCAAACTAATTGATTGGTGTATGATCTTGTATTTGACTGAGAAGAACAACCTTCTTTGAAGGGAAAATATATTTGTCAGGAGACCGACGTGCGCACAATTTAGTACGATTGAACGATATACAATTTAGTACGATTGAACGATATATAATTGTCGGATAACCGACGTGCACACTTGAGTATGATTGATTGTTATGCATAACGATTGTGCTTTAGGCTGATCACCTGTTATACCTGTTTTTGTTGGATTTTCAGTTTATTACTATTAATTCTAGTAGAAGTTCATAGTCCTTAGTGACTGCTCAGTATTCAGTTATCTTAAAATCTTGAATTGATTTATTATTGAGTCACATTGATATTATTCTGTCCTTAGCGACTATTATTGAAAACTGTTGATATTCTTGTTATCCTTGAATTATCAAACCTTGTTATACCCTTTCGAGAATTAAGAATTATATCACTTACCCTTATTGTATATTACTTGCTGGGCAATTTGTGCTCATTCTTGCTTTCCTTAAAACATTTCAGTTAAGGCAGAGCATGGCGAACCTTCGGGCATTGATAAGGGCAAGGGCAAGGCTACCAACTAGGTTATCTCTTTTATGTTGTAAATATTTTAATATTCTATTAAGATGATGTAGTAAGACTAGGTTTGATTATGTATAAGCTTAAGTTAGATTATGTAATAAGTCGTTAATTGATATTATTATGTAATCTATTAAGTGTTGTAGGTTGCGAGACTTGGGGAATAATTATAATAAATCATGGTAAATTATTCTAGAATAGATTTTCCACTGTGATTGTGTGATATTTAGTTATTATTATTGTGATGTATTATCATGAGCACGTGATGAATCGAATTCGAGCGACCCCGTGACGGTCCTGGAATTTGGGGGCGTCACAGGTTGGTATCAAAGTTATAGTTATAAACCTTATGAACGAGTGTCCTTAGACTATAACTTAGGCGAACTTAGAAGTTGGAAAGGAGATAAAACTCATGTAGAGTTTTCCTTCAGAGGCTTAGTCTGTTATGAAATGTAACTTCCTTTTATACAATGAACTTATGTTTTATTTAACATTCTAATGGAGTTGCTGTTTGTTTTCCTTGTGTTTGTGATTGTAGGATGACAGACATAGGTGTACCTAGTAGAGTGGCAGAGGAGGAGCCCAGGGATATACATGTAGTATACAAGGCACCTCTAGAGGCTACACCAGTGCAGGCTGTTGCATCGTTCGAGTCTAACGACGAGGACGAGATTGAGATAGAGTCTGATCCAGAGGAGGAGCCGATAGAGGACGAGCCGATGGAGGATGAGCCAGTAGAGGACTCTGATGAGGCTACTGTAGAGGAGCAGATGCTAGGAGAGTATGAGGAGCGGATCCTAGAGTTAGACTGCAGGGTTCAGGAGCTGGAGGCAGAGGCCCAAGAGAGAGAGTCCGAGTTCCAGAAATTGAGGGACGAGGACCACCAGAGGAAGCTGGCCATGCAGGAGTTAGAGGTGGAGATCGCCTACCGTAAGGAGGCAGGGATCCAGATGGGACTCTGTTTCACAAGTCAGTGGCTAGGAATGTAGATTTGGCAGAGAAGCTAGAAGAGGTTGAGCAGAGGGAGCTGAGTGAGAAGACAGAGAAGGAAGCACTCCGCACTCAGTTGGAATTAGAGATGATGGATAGGATACACTTCGAGGAGAAGTGGGGGGCTGCCCATGAGAGAGGAGATGACCTGGAAGATGAGGTCAAATGTAAGAAGAGGAAAATGAACAAGATGGGGTACGTGTTTCGTTTGGCATTTAAGAGAGTGCTTTATGGTGTGTACCACTACCCGGCAGAGCAGGGACAGACCCTACACACTATGAGCCGAGAGCTGGTTGCTTATATAGCGCAGATGGAGTACAATAGCGCAGTAGAGCGCGGGATGATGTGATGAGATTCCCTTAGATAGTCTGGTGGTATTCTCTTTATGTATTGTATATACTATGTTGTAATCCCAATCTTTTGTGTAAGATGTGGGATAGTGATGTGAACCCCGAGTTAGCTTTTGTTAGAGGGGTAGTTTGGTAGTAGGTTAGTATATTCTCCGTCTTTTGTGATATTAAGGGATATATGTGATAACATTTATAGCAGTATGCTAGGGAAATGATGTACTGAAACGATTTGGCATATGAATATAAATGGAGTTTATTTCAAAAGTGTGTTATAAATTTATTCTTTTAGTATTAAAAGAAATACTTAAGTAATATACTTGAATAATAATAAAATGAAAACTTGTGATGCAGATAATGCCGCCCAGACGTAGATTGATTGCACCCGAAGAATCTGTTAACAACTAGAGGGAACAAGTAGATCCCATTCAGAAACTGGTGAACCTGTTAGGAGAGGCATTAAGGGGAAGGAACAATGAACCCGTTCGCCCGAACCCTCACGCTGTGCCAGTAACAACCTTTAAAGACTTTAAGAGTGCAGGACCCCTGGAGTTCGAGGGAACTATCGACCCAATCGTCGCACAAACCTGGATCAAAGAGATCGAAAATGTTTTCACTATAGCTAGCGTAGGCGAAGATCAGAAGACGGTGTTTGCCACGTACGCAATGAGGGGAGAAGCGAACTACTGGTGGGAGGCTAATCAACAAAGAGTTGGAGAAGGGATAATAGCTTGGGATAAGTTTAAGACGCTGTTCTTCGAGAATTACTTCCCGAAGAGTATGAAGAATATGATGGAGGTGAAATTCCTATAGTTAAAACAAGGTGAGATGGCGATGGCGCAGTACGCGGCTAGGTTTAACGAACTAGTGCAATTTACGGAGCACCAAGTTGGTGATGAAGAGAGAAAGGCTAGACGCTTCGAACAAGGGTTGAAGTCGTGGCTGTTCAATAAGGTATCAGTTCTTCAAATTAATTCCTTTGCAACATTACTGGAGAAGGCAATCATTGCGGAAGGTGGCAGTGAGGCCTTAAATCTGTATAACAAAGAGAAGAAAGGAAAGAATGCTGGAGGAGAGAATCGTACTGCAGGAAGAAGCAGTGAAGGAAGTAATTTGGGAAAGAGAAAATGGGAGAATAACAACAAAAACAACAAAAACAACAATAATCAATCAGAGAATTTTCGTGGAGGTTTTAAGAAGAGGGCTAAAGGATGCCCAAAGTGTGGGAAGAATCACCAGGGCCAGTGCTGGAAGGGACGTGGCACTTGCTACAACTGCGGACAGGAAGGGCACATCTCGCCCAATTGTCCGAAACCAAAGAAGATCCAAGGGTGTTTTGCTTGCGGCTCAACTGAGCACCGTATTCAGGATTGCCCAAAGAAAGGAAGTGGCGGGGGTAGCAATCAGCAAGGAGGCAACAAGCTGATGATCAGCGGGCCGGCACAATCCAACCGCCCAACCGCCAGAACCTATTAACATGACCGTCCAGGACGCCGTGGCTGCGAAGGACGTGGTGTCAGGTATAATCCCAATCAATAATATAAATGCTTATGTATTATTTGATTAGGGTGCCACCTGTTCTTTTATATCTGAAGAATTTGCTAGTCAACTTAGCACACCCCGAGAACGGTTAGAAAATCCTTTGAACATAGAAGTTGCGAATAAGGAAATAATTCTTGTAGAATACGTTTATCGAAATTATCGCGCAAACATTAGAGAACATGAACTGAGCGTAGACTTGATTCTTATTAGATTAGGAGAATTTGACGTAATACTGGGAATGGATTGGTTGTATAACCATGCTGCGATAATTGACTGTCAAAATAAATGTGTGAACCTTCAGACTCCGAGCAAGTATAATGTAATGTTTTATGGTAGCTCATCGCTTAAGCAATTGTGTTACGTTACGATGATGCAGTCTTAGAAATTGTTAAGGAAAAGATGTGTAGGTTATTTATCTTACATCGTTGATACTCGAAAAAAGGGAGTAGAAATTAAGGATATATCCGTAGTTAATGAATTTCAAGATGTGTTTTCGGACGATCTGCCTGGTCTTCCGCCAGACAGAGAAATCGAATTCGTAATAGACTTAGCACCGGGAGCGGCACCGCTTTTGAAAGCTCCATATCGTATGGCGCCAGTAGAAATGAAGGAATTGATGATACAATTGCAAGAGTTATTGGATAAGGGTTACATTCGACCGAGTGTGTCTCCTTGGGGAGCACCAGTGTTATTCGTTAAAAAGAAGGACGGATCGATGAGGCTCTGTATCGATTATCGAGAATTGAACAGAGTAACGATCAAGAACCGATATCCGCTACCGAGGATAGATGACCTGTTTGATCAACTGAAGGGAGCAAAATGTTTCTCGAAAATCGACCTACGAACAGGATATCATCAACTGAAAGTGAGGGATGAGGACATACCGAAGACTGCGTTTCAAACCCGTTATGGACACTACGAGTTTTGGTGTAATGTCATTTGGATTGACTAATGCTCCGGCAGCATTTATGGACTTAATGAACCGAGTTTTCAAGCCATACTTGGATAAATTTGTAGTGGTTTTTATCGACGACATTCTAATCTACTCGAAGACAGAGGAAGAACACGCCGAACATCTGAAGATTGTCTTGGAGGCACTAAGGAAGGAGAAGATGTATGCGAAATTCTCTAAGTGCGAATTTTGGATGGAGAAGGTTCAATTCTTAGGCCACGTGGTGGATAAGAATGGAATCTCAGTAGACCCTGCGAAGGTAGAAGCAGTAAGTAATTGGGAACAACCGAGAACACCGACGGAGGTGAGAAGCTTTTTAGGGTTAGCTAGGTACTATCGAAGATTTATCCAAGATTTTTCTAAGATAGCAACCCCGTCGAGCAATTTGACTAGAAAGACGGTGAAATTTGTATAGACCGACAAATGTGAAGAGAGTTTTCAGGAACTAAAAAGGAGATTGAGCGAAGCACCTGTGTTATCATTACCAGATGATGCAGGAAATTTTGTGGTGTATAGTGATGCATCGCACAAGGGACATGGCTGTGTGCTTATGCAGCACGGAAAAGTCATTGCGTATGCATCACGACAACTGAAGGATTACAAAAAACGATACCCTACTCACGACTTAGAGTTAGCGGCAGTAGTTTTTACGTTAAAGATATGGAGGCATTATCTATACGAGGAAAAATGTGAAATATACACGGACCACAAAAGTCTGAAATATATATTCACACAAAAGGAGTTGAATATGCGGCAGAGAAGGTGGTTAGAATTAATCAAAGACTATGACTGCGATATTCTTTATCACCCGGGAAAGGCAAACGTGGTTGTCGACGCTCTGAGCATGAAAGGAAGGGAAAAGTTATTTAATTTAACGACTCAGGAAGAATTGATAAGAGAGATGGAGAAATTGGAAATAAAAGTGAAAGATCCAAAGAAGCCTGAAGAGAAGTTATTTGTAGTGGGAGCTCATCCGACATTGTTGGATAGAGTAAAGAAAGCCCAGGAAAAGGATGAAGAGTGTGAGAAAATCCGAAATAGGATCACAAAAAATGAGGAAGAGAAATTTCGAATGGATAAAGACATTATCTTAAGATTTGAAGGAAGAGTGTGGGTACCAGCGGTAACCGATTTGAGGGAAGAGATTTTGCACGAGGCACACAATACGACGTATTCCGTTCATCCGGGAGGCACTAAGATGTACCGAGATTTGAAGCAACATTTTTGGTGGCCCAATTTGAAACTGGAAGTCGCAGAGTGCGTCAATAGATGTTTGACTTGCCAACGCGTTAAAGCAGACCATCAACGGCCGAGTGGTTTACTACAACCGTTAGAAATACCAGAGTGGAAATGGAAGCATATTACCATGGACTTCGTGGTAGGACTTCCAGTTACACAAAAAGGTTATGATGCCATTTGAGTTATCGTGGATCGACTAACGAAGAACGCACATTTTCTACCAATTAAGATCCGCTACAGTTTGAATCAATTAGCGAGCCTATACGTAAAATAAATTATCTCACGACGTGGAGTGCCGATGTGAATTGTCTCTGATCGAGATCCGCGCTTCACGTCTAATTTTTGGAAGAGTTTGCAAGAAAGAATGGGAACACAGTTGAGGCTGAGTACTGTTTACCATCCTCAGACCGACGGACAAAGTGAGCGAATGATACAAAAGCTGGAGGACATGCTTAGGACTTGCGTGATGGATTTTAAGGGAAATTGGGACAGCCACCTACCCTTAGTCGGCCCGGTATTGAGACCGGGGTTGAGTTAAAGGCCCGATATTGAGACCGGAGTTGAGTTAAAGTCCCGGTATTGAAACCAGGGTTAAGTTGTGACGCCCCCAAATCCACGTTCCTTCGAAACCTTTGATTCGGTGCAGTCACGATACTACTAACGCGGAACTATTACATCTTTTAATCATTAGTAAAAGAATACAACTTTGTTTATTACAATTTAGAATATAAATTCTATTCATATCCAAGATCTCGTCTTTACATCATATTCGATATTACTAAAATACGGAATAATTTAAACTTTTCAATATCCTTTGAATAAAAATCTTTTTATTGATTCCATAACTTTGATACCGATTACAAATCTTGAATCAACTATATAATATGATTCCTTCTTATCTGAGTTATCGTATAAACATTTACAACTCAACTCGATATCCTCTATGTATTAATTAATACATTCTTACAATACAACAAGTATTAAACAGTGTAAGCAACTATCGAGTACATCATCTAGAATCTAAACATGGTCCAGACAATAATCTAAGTAATATTCTTCAATGCGATACTATCTATCTTTATCAATCAAGAAGCACGAAATCTTTACCGTGAATCCTTAACCTGCAAAAGTGGTTGTTTGCAAGAGTGAGCTCGACAGCTCAGCAATTCTAACAGTCCTCATGCATCACATAGCATATAACATCATACTCAGTTCATGCATTTATAAATAGTTTATATTTACTACGCATGTTACTTTTCACATAACAAGTATATCATCAAAGATCAACTTTCAATCTCATTTATATCTCATATACAGTTCATATAGAAGTTCACATTATCACAGCATAATATAATTCAACTAACAGTTATTGAATTCATATATCAAATAGGAACTGAAAGAGTTGCCTGATTCGTAGTTTAATAACTACGACTTAACTGCTTAAGAATCTCTGCACTTTGTGTAATCCTACACAGTTATATTAACCATAGAGATCACACTCATCAGTTATATGCATCCACACATTCTCAATGTAATAATAAAGGTTACTTTGTTGTCTAACTTGTTTCTTAGAACCTTGTTTCACTTTCTTAACATACTCCTGTAATAGCTAGTATAGGTATACTTTTAATATCAACATTCATACACCTTTACTCGACTCGCTATGTGTTCGACACGTATTTAAATCTCATAGATACATGATCTATATTGCTTTCATGTTTCTCAAACCTTATCGAAACCATTACATTCAAACATTTCTAAGTTTCACCTTTCAAAATCCTTGTCATATTTTAAACTAGGCATGCAAGGTTATTATGTTTATCATATAGTCATAAACCAGTAGGGGTCAGACCATGATTTGTAGTTTAAGTAATAATACAAGTCTACTACAAAATCAAGAACAAACAAACTGCACAAATCCTGAAAACAGGATGGCGCAGCTGCGTAGGTATTGGCCTTAAGAGTGGCGCAGCTGCGCCACTCACTGGTCAAACCAGAAATGACCTTTCATTCTGCTGGGCAACCCGAGGTCATTCACTAGCATTCAGATTACTGATATCCATTACGTACCTATATCTATAGGGTCATTAACTCAAGTTTGAAACCTAGCATGCACATTCAAATCTAATTCAAAGTTACATGGTTTTCATGTCGGACTTTCATATACCTTAAGTAATTCAAGTCCATACTTCAAGGCCAACTACTAAGGTCATATTACCACGTAAAGAGGCTAAACAATACTAAGTAGGCATGCTCGTGCTTATACTACACATGTATACCTAATCACATAGTTTATGCTTTAAAATTTTATTTCTTGAATACGTGTGCATAGGTGATATCCATGCTCCATCAAATGATGCTCATGTCAACATGTCTATAGGCATAATGACATCCTAATGCATATGCTTGCATGATCACAACAAAATTCATATGGTAATTGATGTCCTTAGCTTTTCATTGGAAATCACACTAAGTCAACAAGGAATCATAGTACATGCATGGCATCTATATGTATTTCATATACACTAGAAACTCATATTTAAACCACATAAATATTCTCAAATGGTCAGAATCTAAAAGACATTAGTCTTGGTTATGTTCGTTTTTAAAAGTCTTAAGTTTATTATTTCGAAAATTGTCTTAACTTCTAATACTAGTGTACGGTTAATACTTTAAGCATGCATTTTATGTCAATATAAACCATACTATCATGTTTAAAATATCAGATTATATACATATTACATATGTGTCCAAGTTCACAATCGAAACTATAAGTTTCATTTCAAAACTATAAGTTTTTCTTCAATCGTGTGTACTAATATCGTTACACATGCTCATTTCATATCAAGGTAATCATATATGTATGTTATCTATGTCCACATGCTTGTTCTAATTATATATCTCATGCTAGCACTTAACAGTACTTAACAGACAATAGAAACTGGGACAGGGGACCGGCGCAGCTGCGCTGCGCCTTAGTTATAAACCGGCACAGCTGCGCCGTGTCTGGTTCATGCCAGAGTGCAGCCTGCTTCGGCAGTTTTCCAGCCCAAACACAGAAACTTAATACAAACTTGATTCTAATCAGCCATATGACAGTCTAAACTTATGTATAAGCTAGTATAGCAACTAAGGAGTAATTAACAAACATTGCTTGATCACATAATCATAGATTTCATACTCAATTCTAAAACCGAAAAATTGACAGTAAAATATAAATGAAGAACAATGAAGGAGGGATTATACCTCTGTCAATATTCAATTAGAACTTGCTAATCCTCACTTCCTTTACTAATATGTATACAAGTATCCACCCTCTATATGCTCTCAACTTAAGCAATTCTCAGCAATTGAAATAGAGAAGGAAGAGAGTTCCTTATATAGGCAAATGGATATCCAGACAACTCAATTACCTTCCAAATTAATTCAAAGGATTGCAAGAAAGCTCAATGGATAAGAAAGAGTTGGTGAGAGTTAGTAAATCTCATCATGAATCCCACACCCTTTGCAATTATTAGCTAGCTTGTGATGAAATTGAGAAGAGTAGAGTAGCCATGTGGGTTCACGTGTAGAAGAAATGGGCACTCAATGTTGGACAAGGAGAGAACTCAGCAACTTATTTTACCATACATATAGTATATACTTAGGCTATATATATTTATTCCATATATATTTAAGTTATACACATTCCCTTTTATATCACTTAAGTTATAAATTAATGTGTCACAATGTAGTCCCAATAATACTATCGTGTAGTAAATTTTAACTTGCACATATAAATTCATGTACATTTCATTCTACCGGATATAATTCTATCGGGTATCATCACAGTGTATTGTCTCCTTTATTATTAAATTTCATTAATTCAATAATTGTTTGCTATATATTCATGATATATTATTTTATTGTATACTTAATATACACATTGTCACACCCACATTTCATGTACCTATTACAACTCAATAACTTTACTATATAGTTTATATTCATATATAACATAGTCGCATTGCACTTTATACTTCGCATAACATATAGTTAACTATCATACATTATACTTTAATATCGCATGGTTGCACATAGAAATTAATAAATTACTTATCTTATCAATTAATTAATAATAATATTAATTAATCCATGGAATTATAATTCCCACGCTAATTGATTAACACTTTATATGATTTATTATCACGTTAAATAAATATAAATCTTTTTATATTTATAAATCATTTACTCATTAATCATATTATCAAATAATTACTTGATAATAGTATATTGTTCATAACAATAATTAATATTATAAGACAATTTATCTCATCACAAATTCGATTATACTTATAATCGATTTTCTTATTATTATACTATCACTAGCCATAATAATTTAACATACTATCATAATAACAATTAACAATTAATTTAGATTAATTATTTAATTAATAATTCCTCCATCATTAAATTAGTCAATTCATTACCGAATCTATTATTGTGCCACACAAGGCATCTCTCACAAGCTCAATCTTAAGCTTATCATTATTCTCATCACTTACTCATTTCTCACCACATTACTACTTATAACCTGTTCAATTAAATTAGAACTATTAAATCCAAGGTCCACATATAAATATTTTACAAATCGAATGTTCAAATATTATATATAACCTTTACGAAAATATAATAACTCAAGCTATTAAAATGTTAAATTACTTCAATTAATTATACTTATAATAAGTATAACCTTTACGCTTATAATAATTAATATATACTCTATTAATTATTCCAATAATAATATTCACGATCAAATAATAACTTAAGTTATTTAATATATTAAAATAACTTAGTTTCCTTTCATTAATTAAACTCCCTTGAAAATACATTTAAAATTATGTATTTAGCCATATCATAAAATATTATGTTTTCTCCAAATAAGCACATTCGTTATTAGAAAATAATTTACTTATTGTCTCATGATATTATTTTTAATATAATATCAAATAACTATATGTACGACACATGTACATATATTATATATAGAAAATAGATATTAAGTTTATTTTCTATTATAATAAATTGTTTCCATCAATTTAATTACATATAGCAAATACGTTTTAATATATTTATCATATTAATTAATCATACCTGTTACCTCATACAAAAAAATATATAAGGTAATATTATTATTCAAAACTAACATTCCCTCTTTTATTAAAATAATTCAACATTAGAAACTATTTTAATATCCTTTATTAGAAAAATCATATCTCTTTCTTTTCTATAAATTGTTCCCAAAATAATTTCTTCAAATATTTATTTAAAGATATAATGATTTCCATCTCCCTTTAATAACATATATATATATATATATATATATATATATATATATATTTAACGTTATTCGTACATTAGACTTTCTCACATATTACTATTCTAAGTAATATATATAAAAGTACCAACTATAGTTATATATTCAACACACATATTAATTCACTCCTTTACTTAAGTAAATTAAACACTGTACTATATCATCATAGTTAATTAAGGTTCAATACTCTCATTATATTATTCCATAATATAACTCCCAACTTAAATTAACTAATATTTATTCTTATTAGTTAATTCCTTAACTAACTCATGCTTCACTATCCAAACCTATTCAAGGATAGCTTAAGTGCTATTAATAACCTATATTATAAACATACTAGTTATTAATACATACACAAGAATATGGTGATTATACATTAAGGATATTTAATGTCACCAACTTACTATGATAAAATAATTCTATAAATTATTTAATATCGATAGGAATTTATCCACCTCCTTTATCTCAACTGGATCGTCTCTACGATAAGTAACAAATATATATTAATAATATATTTATAAATCACAAAAACACATTTTACATAGTCCATATTATCCTGTGTAATATAATACCACATACCTCATATCACATATATATATTATTATTCGAACCCATCTCACAGTTTAAGAATTTTATTTATTAAATCCTTATTTAATAATATCTGAAAATTCGGGTTGTTACATGAGTTGACGACCCGGTATTGAGACTAGGGTTGAGTTGAAGGCCTCGTATTGAGATTGAGGTTTAGTTGAAAGCCCAGTATTGTGACTAGGGTTGAGTTAACGACCCGGTATTGAGATTGGGGTTGATTTGATGGCCCGATATTGAGACCAGGATTGATTTGATGGCTCGATATTGAGATCGGAGTTGAGTTGATGACCTGGTATTGAGACCGGGGTTGAACTGACGGCCCGGTATTGAGATCAGGGTTGAATGGATAAGACAGTCTTGCCCTCCTACAGTGTTAGTAACAGGGAAAGAAAATTTTGAGTATCTATAGATGCCCCTATTTATCATGTTCATTCAATGCAATGAAATGGACAGGATAAAGATTAGTAGACACTGAAAATGTACAGGTAAAGGGGAGGCAATGTATATCCTGATATGCGATGAATGTTAGATACCTTCGAGGGGGTAGGGTTATCACTGATTTGATTATGTTATTTTCTGCTGGGGATAACATCACCTGTGATAACCCTCGTGGCGGCACTATCAGACGATTACTGGTTGGATAACCACTGACAGGTTGTCTGAGTTATGCTGCGGTCTCGTTCTATTGGGGGTATCACTAATAGGCTATCGTGAACTATTTTTGTCACTTTCTGCTGGGGATGACATCATCCATGATAGCCTAGGTGACTCTGATGAGGACGATATTGTTGCCGCCAAGTTATTCCAATAAGTGCTCCCGATGCCTATTTTGACGATCATCTACACCGGTAGTTGGCAACAAGGGTTTGAATTACCAAACTTTCTGGGTGCTTCTTCTGAGGATGTGTATAACAGATTCCATCATCGGGGATGGATTATTATATTGCTTTCATCACCTGATCCCATCCGATGCTTGGTTGGGGTTGTGCCAACGGCTGAATTATCTCGGTCTGTACCCGACGCTTCGTTGAGGTTAAGCCACAGGCTAACTATCATCGGTCAGTACCCGACGCTTCGCTGGGGTTAAGCCACCGGCTGAACAATCATCGGTCAGTACCCGAAGCTTCACTGGGGTTGTGCCAACGGCTGAACTGTCATCGGTCAGTACCCGACGCTTCGCTGGGGTTGTGCCAACGGTTGAACTATCTCGGTCTGTACCCGATGCTTTGCTTGGGGTTATGCCAACGGTTGAACTGTCATCTATTTGTACCCGACGCTTCGCTGGGGTTGTGCCAACGGCTGAACTATCATCGGTCAGTACCCGACGCTTCCCTGGGGTTGTGCCAACGGCTGAACTGTCTCGGTCTGTACCTGACGCTTCACTGGGGTTGTGCCAACGGCTGAACTATCTCGGTTTATACCCGACGCTTCGCTGGGTTTGTGCCAATGGCAGACAATCATCGGTCAGTACCCGATGCTTTGATGGGGTTGTGCCAACGACTGAACTATTATTGGTCAGTACCCGACGCTTTGCTGGGGTTGTGCCAACGGATGAACTGTCTCAGTCTGTACCCGACGCTTCGCTGGGGTTGTGCCAATGACTAAACTGTAATCGATCAGTATCCGACGCTTCGCTGGGGTTGTGCCAACGGCTGAACTATCATTGGTCAGTACTCGATGCTTCGTTGGGGTTGTGCCAACAGCTGAACTGTCCCGACGCTTCGAACGTGGCAGTTTTCGACAATTTTGCGCAGTTTTTCGACAGTTTTTCAGTATTCTTCATCATTGATCCCCGGACATTGCTTCGGGATGAATTCCAAGTGTTTTTCAGAATGTTCCCCTTTCTATCAGGATTACGCTGCTTAAACGCAGGATTTCAGACAAATCGCTCAATCGCAAAGCGATTTTTCTTTAGATTTGACTCGACAGCTCATATAAAATCTATTTTAACTCAAATCGAACCGAGGTCGGAGGAGTGGGACCCACCCTGGGGAGCCACAGGTTGAGGTACGGCTGCCGTAGATGGGCCCATTTCTACCCGTGGCTTTATATTGGGTACTGGGATTCATTATTTTCAAGTTTCATTCCGAGTTTTAAACGGAATTCGGCATTCTATTTTAGATAAATGGAGTTCGGGCAGTCTTTTTCTGATTCCGTTAGCTTCTACGCGTTCAGCGCATCGCAGGTAATGTTCTACGTTCTTTTTTTGTAAGTTTTGACCGTTAAAAGTATGTGAACCACATATGGGGCTTTTAGACGTAATGTATGAAAAATGTATACCTATATGACCTGCTAAATATTTTCTGACTTCATATGTATGCATATTTGATTGTAATACACGTTTTGATGTAAGAAAATTCAGATTTTGAGACAGTCATATTTTACTCTTTTTTATCAGTTTACTCATCATTTTTGAGGCCTAGTGAGCCTAGATTTTCAACTAAAAATGTTCATGGTAATTTAGCTACCTGTGAATTTTACTTTTGATTTTATTTCATAAATATGAACTGTTCATGTTTTTGGGAAGGTGTGCTACTGAATGGCCACCAGACATGTCTGTGTGCATGCGAACAGTCCATTTTACAAAGGAGACTTTGGCAAAAAAATTTCAAAAGCCCAAGCATTTTAAAACATGCAGTTTTGACTCTACTGGGGATTTTTGACTGACCCATGCCTGTTTTAGGACTTATATTTTGAAAAATATGCAGTTTTGGCTTCACTGGGTATTTTTGATTGACCCATGCATGTTTTAAGACTTAGAAATGCATGGAGTACTGATTTAAAATAATAAGCCACAGTGTGACGCCCCCAAAATAGATTCAATACTCAACCCATTCTGAGTCGCCAAATACATGGTACAGAATTCAAAGACATCTTTTATAACATACAGTCGTGCAAACTACGACCACACAAACTGTGAATTTCAATACAAATCATATATAATACGAAATATAAACATTCAAATTCACTCCTTATTAATTACAATCATTATCCCACTATTTTATAGAATAGTGAGGACTTCTACTGATCTAACTCTGACCATCACTCTGATCCCCGACTAGTCCCCGCGATATTCCCATTTCCTGAAGAGAACAATATAAAAAAGGGTGAGCTCAACTAGCCCAATAAAGAATATTATGACTAAGATAATAAATAATAAATTATCATTAGTCTTCAATAAATCAAATAAAATATAATGGACAACAAGTTTTAGATTAATATTCGCAGCGAAAATAACAATTCATTAGAAGAGTTAGGTAGAGAATGAAGTCTACGAGCTTCTATGATTTAAAAGTCCATCATCAATATTTTATCCATGTAACATCAATCAATATATATCTCAAATCAATATTCATCTTTGCACTACGGCCAAAGATATTCATTTGTATCACCAGTTGGTCATGTTCAACTCAACATCTGTTCATCTTTGCACTACGGGCCAAAGATATTCATCAAGTAATCATTCAGCCAAAGATATTCATCAAGTAATCATTCATCTTTGCACTACAGGCCAAAGATATTCAGTTATATCACCATTTAGGACTGAGAATGATGAAATACAATATAAGGAACGAATCTAGTGAGATAAAGGACAAGAATTAGGGATTCATAATTTAGTTTATACAAGTTCAATAATACTCCGTAATAATCAATTGTGGAGCAAAATTCAAGAATGAAGTTCAAAACTTGGATACAATCAAAAAATAATAATTTTTTTTATCGTAAATAGTAACTTGTGATTAGTAACTCGTGAATAGTAACTCAACATAAAAAGATAAGAATTTCACGAGAAAGTTTAGAAAATTATTTCGGTAAAATGATACTAGATGAAGCGCAAAACTCAAGAAATTTCTGATCATTTCCGGAATTATAGAAGCAATACTTACCGTAGTAAGTTTAGAGTTAGGAATCTGAAATGAAACAATATACGAAACTACAATTGGATTTTTATCCGTCAGGCGGTAGTCTTCTCAGACAGATTATTTCCATAATTTAATAACAACTGAATACGAAGGGTTATTCACCAGGCATGCGGTAGTCCGCGTAGACAGGTTATTCCCACAGAATAATAAAGAATGGAATAACAACAGGATTTCACCATGCATGCGGTAGTTCGCGTAGATAGGTTAGTCCAACAAAATAATAAAGAATGGAATAACAATCCTTATGAGTATTGAAAGAAAATAACTCTCTTCATGAATACGAAAGAAATAATACCCCTTACCTTAAAAAATTGGAGACTGCACTAGTGTAATAGCAGAATACTCTTCTTCTTTCTCTCTTATTCTCTCTATACTTTCTCTCTCTATAGCTTTAGTGAATTGGTGAGAAATAATGAAGAAATGAGCTTCCATTTATAGGCTCGGCAGAGTAAGGGTAAAATAGTCTTTTTGTCATAATTTATGACATTATCGCTTGCATCATAGATCCTATGACATCATTGCTTACCTCATCGCTCCGATGACATCATTACTTTTCTCATCGCTCCGATGACATCATTGTTTGCATCATACGAGTTCAAATTCAATTTGTTCTCTTCCACCAAAATCAGTTCAAACACAATATTCTGGAACTTTAATAATTCATAATAAATAGCCCTTTTATCAAAATATGAACCTTATGTCCATTCCATATAAAATTTAATTCTCTACAACTTTGTAGAAGAAAGTTTTTCCAAATTCTGCACGAAAAATGACCCAAATTTACATACGGATAATTTTTCCACACTCATCACTCTTGAAAATTTTTAACACACTCAAAATTTCAAAGCCTCCATTTTTGAAATAATGAATTCCACCACATGTTTATATATACATATATATTAAAATATTTATATTTATTAAAAGAATTCCAAATTTTATTTTCTCTCTTCCACCTCATTTTATTCATATATCGTGAATTTGTTGTAAAAAAAATATCATCACTATTATATTATTATATTATCACATTATACACTTATAATGTAATATTATAATAATATATTTGAATGAATTATTTTTATCAGAACAGATAAAATATTCATTCTCGATAATTGTCACTTTTACTAAAAATTCCTCCGTTTAAATTCACATTAAATAAATATTTACTTATCATTTTTATCAATAATTATTATTCACAAATAATATTACAGAACCACAATAATGACAACCAGGTCGTTCTCAAAAAAGAGGGGGCCTTTCGATAAGGATTTCTCCTTACTGGCGCGCAATTAAATAACCCCTCCTAAACAGAAGTTCCTTAAACATTGTCAATAATGTTATCTAATAATATTATTCAAATAATATAAATTATTAATCTGATAATATAAAAATACTGCGTAGTGACAATTATTGAAACAACAATATAAAATATCAACATAGCAATTACTGAATCAATAAAATAAAATATTGAACAGTAATTACTATAACAATTATTGAGTAGTGACTTCTTATGTAAGAATCAATAATTAGAATTACTGTGCAATACCGTGTGCTACTGTGCAACACCGTTTATTACTGTATTTTAATCATCGGGTATTTCAACAGTTTTAACGGTAAAAGTTTTACCGTTATTTTTGTAAAAAGGTTATTTCTGTCGCTTTCTATATCCGACATTCATTTCATTGTGGGGTCCACCAATGACTGCGCCGTCGTACGAATATTCTCTGATAAAAAGAATATTTCTCGACCAAACGAATATTCCCCGACACAACGAATATTTTATAACCACTTGCTTACTTTGTAAACTTTGCACATTTCACCCATAACTTATCACGTTTATCAAATCAACTCCTTACTATTTCAAAATAATATATAAAGAAAATTAAATCTTATTCATAAAATTTGGGGTCTTACACACAGGTTTTAGGCTTACCACACCATTTCTGAGGTGATTTGGAGACTTTTGTCCAGGTGATGGACTGAGATAGAGCCAGCAGTGCTAGCAGGGTAGTTTCAAGCATTAGACGTAGGCAAGCTTCTGATGTTCCTCAGCCACGTCCCGCTCGACCGACTCGTAGATTGGCAGAGTCAGTGATTCGTCCAGTCCAGGACGAGCCGTCTATTGATATTGATGATGAGAAGACTCCTTTTGCTGCCCCTGCACCTGCTCAGGCACCACGAGCTGAGGTTACGGGCATTGTTGTGCACACCCAAGAGCTGTTGGGAGACTTGAGTTGTCATCCATCGATATTTCTTCACGCCAATGAGGTGACTTAAAGTTTTCTTTTTTCTGGATTCTCTTTCTTCCTTTTTCCATTCTCGGGGCACAGGTTTTTGACATGGATTGGTTTTTTATGCCAATTCCTGGCTTTACACAGCCTCGAGAGAACTGGTTCAACGTGCACTCCCTGTACCATACTTTGTACCATGACTACAGGGATATCGTTGATGGCTGGGGATTTCAGACCTTCTTCTCTATTCTTCCCCGTCGTTGCCCCTGGGGGTGTATGAGGGCTTTGTCCGAGCGCTGGTTCCACCAGACTCAGTCCATTTATTTGTTAGATTGTGAGGTGATGATGACCCCTATGGATTGGAGGTTAATCACCGATATTGAGTTTGAGGGTGAACCAATGCCTGTCGTGGCTGACATCACACCTACTACCCTTCGGTCCCTGCTGGGAGTTCCTGCGACGACGATCAAGGGTCGAACGATCCGATCTGGTCCCTTGAGTATAGATGCCCAGAGTGGGGCTTTAATTATGCCTCTGCCTGATGATCAGAGGTTTCTAGATCGCATCTTGAGGCGATTATTTTTGGTGATCATCAAGGGTTGTTTTGTGGCGGACAACTCATCTACGGTGTCCTTCGCCCTGGTTAGTGCTACCCGACATGTAGAGTACCTTAGTGACTTTGATTGGGGTTCCTATACCTTTGCCTATTTTCTTCGGGACATGCACATGCTTTCTGAGGGTTTGGCAAAGGCTTGGTTAAGGTTCTACCCATTTCTACTGGTGAGTACATCTTTCTTGTACCTTTTTAATTTTTGTATTTATATTTTTCCGTCTTGGTCACTGAGGACTTTTGATATTTACATGGCCAGTTTCGAGAATGTGAGAGGCTTCCTTACCTACGGCCCTCCACTGCTTTAGGTTTGGAGACCTATCCTCGAGGACGGCGTTGGCATCACTCCATTATAATGGAGGTCCCTGTTGCTGAGGGATTCACCCATGCCCACATACAGTTGGAGCTTTTGATGGCTGAATCAATCTATTGGATGCCGTATACCTCTGAGTTTTTGGCTGTTGGATTTTAGGGAGGCCTTCCCACTGGTCGGGAGTTTGCATTGTTGACCCGCAGAGTCCCGTTGTTGACAGAGGAAGGATGGGAGCTCTATTTAGAAGAGCAGGATATCAGGAGCATTACGGGGCAGATTCGTATTCCCATTGTTCCTCCTACTTGGCATCATTGGCCATTTATCCTGCCACTGACAGATATCCCAATGGAGGGCGTGGATGGCTTTACCCTATCAGAGGACCCTATAACCAGGAGGTATTTAGCAGTTGGTGGAGTCCTCGCACGATTAGAGCTCAGTCTCTGGCTACCCAGTTTACGGAAGACATGGTGCCTGGGTCTGTGATGATGACAGATTGCTTGCCTTAGGGGGCCTGCTCATTTGGACCAGATAGCAGAGCTGACCTGGGAGTTGGAGAGGGCTCGCATTTTTATTAGGCATCTGGGCCGAGATCCTTCAGAGGCATCTTCTTTTGACCCTTCCAGCTCAGGAGCGAGCCCCTCTTCAGGTCCATTTTCTAGCAGTTTTGCAGAGGCAGATCCTCCCTTGTACTGCCCAGATATGCCTGGTGACAGTTGTTTTGTGTCCACGGAGGACATGGAGCAGGTTAACCACATGAGTGTAGATATTTTGGATCTTTTTGGATAGCTATTGTAGCTATATCTTTTGGTCGGCCACTGTTTTGACTTTTGGGAGATTGTGCCCCATTTTGGTAGACCATTGTTAGTAGCTGGGTGGTGGTGCCCCATTTCCCTGTACTTTTTATTTTGCATTGTATTATCATACAGGGATGATGCTTGTAGTAGATAGTGTGTTGTAGATATGCATGATATTTCCTATTTATCGCATCATATTTAACATTATCATTATGCATGTATTATGTCATGTGTATGCATTTAGAGAGATGAGTTCAGATTTGACCCCTAGATGGTCTTGTGATACGGTGATACAGATGGCATCGTCTATCGTTAGTCGTACCGAGCATTTACCACCGTTTGAGGTGGCATTATCGTTGAGATTGTGGTACGAGAGCCTGCCCCTCCCAGCCAGTGGGACAGTTGATCAGATGTTGGGGCATTCGTTGGCCCTCACAGACTTTCAGGTGCTATAGGGATTTGTGGATGACATTTTATCTTGCTGGATACCTGATAGATAGGTTTTTTTCTTCGGGCTCCACGAGTTGACTCCTACCCTTGAGGAGTACCAGCGGTTCACTGGCTTGGCTTTGGAGTTGCCATGCGCTCGCACGACGATTAGTGACATGAGGAGACCATTTATACGGATGTCAGGTCTCCGTCAGAGCATAGTGATGGAGGAGATTATCTCTTGACGCGTGATCTCCATTGACTTTTTGATCGATTTCTTCGATGAGCTTGACTATTGCGATCGACATACCGGGGATTTTATTATGGCGGAAGAGGCGTGGCATTCAGCCAGGATAGACATTTTGATGATGTGCATTGTATTCTATGTCTATATGCCGCTGTGCTTGGACCATATGGATGTGGGATTGATAGTTGTGGTTCGGGCTCTTAGGCAGAGTAGCACCACCATACCGATGATATTGGTTGAGACGCTGAGGTCAGCCACTCACGGCATTACCCACCCAGAGGGGTTCTTCAGAGGTAGTTCGGTCTTGTTATATATATGGCTCATATCCCATATTCGACCGATTGGATTTTCCAGGCATCAAATTTATTTTGTTTCCCATGATATATCTATGTCATACTCCTTTCAGCCGACGGAGTGTACCGATTCAGAGACATGGTCAACATTTCTGTCTGACATTACGCATCCATTTTTGATTATACCCCGCGCAGGACTAGTCTCCCCATATAGCTTTATTACCCATGCATCTGGCATGGATTATCTGCCCTTATCGGGATTGAGGGGAGTGACTACTTATCATCCTCTAGCTGTGATGTGCCAGTTCAATCAGTTTCAGAGCATGCATCTGTTTGAGGGGGCTATTGATCAGAGGATGTCAGCTTCGTCTATGTCATCTGCTGATTTGATCCGAGTGTATAAGTGTTGGACTCACAGGGAGAGGGCTGATTTCTCCAGTAGCCATCCAGATCGTTCACTGGAGTACTCAGCATGGTTGGAGACAGATATCGCATCAGCTGCATTCATCCATTCAGCTCCTTTGGTAGATTCAGACGAGGAGAAGCATGTGGAGGATCCTTATTCTCCTACGGAGTATGAGTTGTTCATGGGTTTGACAGCAGCGCTAGTTAGTGATCTGTCGATCATTCCTACAGGGACAGATTTAACTTTGGTGGACTCACTAGCTAGGATGACCTTTGAGTGGATCAGGCTAGAGCTGTATTGTTGACCGCCTTGTCTGGAAGAGATATAGCTTTGGGGGAGAGAGATGCGTCTCGAGCCGCTCAGGATATAGGACTGATTAAGCGAGAGGAGATCCGCTCTGCCAGAGACACAGCTTTTATTGAGATCAAGGAGACTTTGATTGCTAGGGATGTAGCTTTTGTGGAGAGGGATGAGGCTATAGCTTCCCGGGATTTCCATATTGCTGATAGTACAACTCTCTGAACTTATACTAATGGTTTGGTAACCGAGATGAGTGCATATATTGATGACCACAGTGCCACACTACAGATGGCTGTGGATATTTTGAGCCGTATGGAGGTTGAGGGTATTGCACTTGTAGCCGCTCCTCCATCTTCAGAGAGATATGCCATGTTGGCATTGCTGGCCCGCTTATCCTTGGGTCCATAGACTAGCTTTGTTTTTTTGCACATACTAAATCAGCTATTTTTGTCATGTACAAGACACTATATATATATATCAAATAGTGTTATATATCAGTGAAATATATTTTTGATTCACTTCCCTATTTGGATATGTATTGTCATTGCTGAGTGATTATCACTTCTTTCATGACTTGCTGTTGTTGATGTATCTTGAGCTTCTTCTTGATGGACTGACAGTTGAAATGTCAGAGAGTATCTCATATAGGCCTGTTGATCAGGGTAGCTCGATATGACTTAGACTTTATATGGTTTTGGTGTCTTGGAACTGGTTTTATATTGGTTTTTGCTTTTTCTTGAAGGTCAAACCGCACCGTAAATGTTTTCCTACGTAGTCCCGGGTGGAGGGAGATCAGGTCCTTCGTAGTTCACTTTATTTTTGTGTGAGAGGTTTGAAAAGTATTTTCCTTGGGTTTTGAGCTTGGTTTGATGAGTTTTTGAATTTTTTGTTTGGTTTGACCACACCAGAAATGGCTGCCTATGTACTCTCGGGTGGAGTGAGATAAGGTCATTTGTAGTTCCAGCTCCTAGTGAAAACCAAACCTTATTTGATTTGTAGGACCTGGATGCGGGTATGCATGATTTTTAGACATAATACTTTTTCACGGTGTCTGAATTGATGAGTTGGGGAAATTCGCTCCCATCCAATTCTTGTAGTTTGATAGCTCCTCATGTCAACACTTCCTTAACAATGAAAGGGCCTTCCCAATTAGGGGCGAACTTTCCTTTAGCTTCATCTTGATTGGCCAAAACTTTTTTCAGCACCAAGTCATTTTCTTTGAATTGCCGTATTCGGACATTCTTGTTGTAGGATCGAGCAATCCTTTGTTGATATAACTGTTTATGAAAAAGGGTTGTAGCCCTTTTTCATCTACCAGGGAAAATTGGTGGTACCGATCTTGCAACTACTGATCTTCATCCATCTGAGCATCTATTAACACATGCAAGGACTCCATCTATACTTCTATGGGGAGGACTGCTTCCAAGCCCTAGACCAATGAATAGGGGGTAGCCCCAGTAGAGGTGCACATTGATGTCCTATATGCTAACAGGGTTAGAAGCAGCAGGTCAGGCCATTCTTTGTGATTGGCGGACATTTTTTGCATGATCTTGTTGGCTGCTTTGACAACACCATTCATCTTGGGCCGATAGATGACGGAATTAATATGCTTGATGTGGAACTTACTGCACAGTTCTTTCATCATTTGATTGTTCAGGTTCTTGGCATTGTCTGATACGATCACCTCCGGTTGTCCATATCGACAGACGACATTGTTTCTAATGAAACCAATGATAACCTCTTTGGTAACTTTGGGAAATAAGGCAGCTTCAACCCATTGGGTAAAGTAATCGATTATGGTGAAGATGAATCGATGACCATTGCTGGCTTTGGGTTCTACTGGACCGATCACATCCATTCCCCACAAGGAGAAAGGCCATGCTGAACTTATGTTGTGTAGCTCATTTGGAGGAGCGTGTATGGCATTTCCATGTACTTGGCATTGAAATCATCTCTTGACGTTATCATCACAGTCAGCTTTGAGCGAGATCCAATAATGTCATGTTCTTAATATCTTCTTGGCCAATAGGTGACCGCTCATGTGTGGACCACAGACTCTGTCATGGACTTCATCCATCAGTCTCTGGGCTTGCTCTTTATCAAGGCATCTTAACAGGCCTATCCCAGTATCCCTTTTGTATAGTGCATCTCCGCTCAGATAGAACTTCACAGCCAATTTGTGAATCCACTTTTACTCTAATTGGCTTGCCCCAGCGGGTGTAGATCCATCCCAGAGATATTCCTTGATGTCTTGATACCATGGCTGTTTGATAGGAGGTATTTCATCTGATATGCCTCCAATGTAATTCTCGTGTGTCGAAGCCTTTTGATTTATGAATTTGATGCAAGGAATCCTCCTACTCTTATCAGATATGCGGATTAATGAAGCCAATGTCGCCAATGCATCAGCGAAGTCATTCCTTCCCCGAGGGATATGGATGAAGGTTATTTCTTCAAATTCCAGGGATATTTTGACGACCTGCCGATGATAGGGCATCAAATGCAGTTCCTTGGTGTGATATGCCCAGTGGTTTATCTGATCACCAAGTACTCAGAGTCTCCAAAGACCAGTAAATGTTTGTTACCCATGGATTGGGCTAATTTCAACCCCATTATACAGCCTTCATACTCGGCTGTGTTGTTGGTATTGCCAAATTAAAGTTTGGTAGCCACAAGATACTGCTCTCCTATACCAGAGATAAGGACTGCCCCAGCTCCGGCACCTTCCATGTTTACTGCTCCATCAAAATACATTTTCCATGGTTGGACTATATTCTTTCGTTGGAGTTGTTGAATTATCATGATCCCATCATCCGGGAAATAGGTCTCCAGGGGCTCGAACCGTCCTGAAGGTGCTTCAGCTAATTGATATGCAATGCCTTGACCCTTGATTGATTTCTGAGTCACGTAGACAATGTCGAACTGTTGTAGAATCAACTGCCATTTGGATAGTCGACAATTCAATATTGTCTTATTGAATACGTACTTCAGGGGATCCATGCGGGATCTGAGGTAGGTCGTGTGCCCATGAAAATAGTGTTGCAACCTCATGGCGGCCCATGCTAACACACAACACGTCTTCTCGATCAGGGTGTACTTCTGTTCACCCTTGCTAAAGTTTTACTGATGTAGTAGATGGCTTTCTCCTTGCTACTATCATCCTTCTGTCCTAGCATGCAGTCCATTGCATTGGCATTGACGGACAGGTACATAAACAAGGCAATTCCATCCCTCGGAGGTACTAAGACTGGCGATGTGGCGCCCCCAAATCCGGGTTCTCTAACCTCAGAATCAGTGCTCACGGTATATCATTAACATAAGCATTCTATATACTATTGCGGAATAATAAACATACATTATTCATTATAATAAAATATTACATCAATATCCCAAGGTCTAATACCTTAACATAAAAGTACCTTAATTACATATAGTAACACAAAAGGTTTACATGATCATAGTATTTCATAATACATAAGCATTTATATTAACTATTCTTGGACCTTTCCCTTGCCCTTGTCCTTCTTACTCGAACTCTCGGGCTTAGCTTAAATAATTGTCATGATATAGCAAGTGTAAGCAACTAATTTGCTTAGCAAGTTTAATTATGAAAGAGATATATCATGATTAGAAATGAATTTAACTTTCAAAGTTCAATCGGATAAATGAATAGTGAAAGAACATGAATTAATCTTAATATCTGAATATTCGAATAATTGAATATCAGAGGCTGAGTGGTTTGAAATAACCATGAACATATACTAAGGTTGTCAGTATTTAAACTGGTCCTTTTAATAAGTTTTGGTAGTCAAGGGGATCAGCCTTTCGTACCCGGTGAAATATGCATAATCACTCAGTATACTAGCAACAATTATTTTCTAGTAATGCTTTAGTAAAACTGTTCTTTTTCTCAGTCATGAGTCCTTACCATTTCAATTGGTTAGGCACCGCTTTTAAAACATATTTGATTTAACAAATTTAAACATACTTGATCTAGCTGATACAATTAGCATAGATCTATATCATAAACAGTTCATGAATAAAAGAACTTTAATAAATTCACAGTTCAATAATGATAGAACAAGAATTCAATTGCACACAGTGCGAATATCAATAATCAATTTAGATGTGAATAATCAATAATAATTATTCACTAATCATGCTTCGAAAGTAATAACTCAAGTTGAGTTAGGGAACTTGCCTTGTTTGCGGACTACTGCTATGCAATTCTATTTATCCGCTTAATGAATTTAAATTATTCTCTTTGAAAATACCTATCATGGATCATTCAATTAGTATCACATATAATTATTCATAACATTATTATTCTTATATATTATCTAACATTAATCACATAATTTAAATATTAGATATCACATAACTCCTTAATAATATTATCATTCCTTGATAATATTATTATTATATAATCATCTTAACTCTCAAATAATATTATTAACCTTTTAATAATATTTTATTTGTTTCTTAATATTATTAATCATTTAATAATATTTTTGCCTCTCTTTAATATTATTAGTCTTTTAATAATATTTTAAGTATCTAATATTATTAATCTTTTAATAATATTTTAACTTTCTAATATTATTAATCATTTAATAATATTTTAATGATTTAATATTATTAATCTTATTATCATTTAATATTAATTAAATAATAATTGATTAATATTTATACTTATTTATTATTAATTAAATAATAAATAATAAATAAAATTTTATCTTTATTTATTATTTAATATTAATTAAATAATAAATAATTAATTAACATTTATATTTATTTATTATTTACTATTAATTAAATAATAAATAATTAATTAACATTTATTTTTATTTATTATTTATTATTTAATTAAATAATAATTAATTTATTAACTTTATATTACTTAACTAAAATGTGAGTAAGTAATTATAATTATTTATTACTTATTCTCACTTGAATAATAAATAATTTATTTATTTACTTTAAACATTCTTTAATATTAATTAAAGAATAGTTAATAAATTATTTAACCCTATTCATTATTTACTCTTAATTAAATAACAAATAGTTAGCTTAATAACACTAATTTTTATTCATTTATTACTTAATGTTAATTAAATAATTAATCATACTTACATAGTATTTAATTAGTTTAATAATCATTTATTAGTATTAATAATTAGTAATTAGTAAGTTTTAAATGATTTAAATGAGTTTAAACCATTAATTAGTTAATAATTACATAACTGTCCCGAAAAATTCTGAATAAAATATTTTAATGTTCTTCACAATTTTAGAAATTTTTTTGTCTAAGAACCACCCCAAGAATCGGCCGGAAAAGTGGTGAACTGGCCGCCGGAAAGTTTCGCCGGTTCGCCGGAAAACTGAACCGGTCAATAATCTTTAATTTTTCTAACTTTTTGGTTTTATTTTTAGTTTTGGGGTCCTTTACTAAAATCTTCATAGAACGAAATCTACAACTCCAATTGAGGCCCAATCAGAGTCGTTGGATTTGTATCTTCACGAACTACAGTTTTCAGTTATCAAACATTAAATTTGGACCCGTTTTACTCACTAAAATTGAGCCGGAAGTGGACTAAGTTTTTCAAGGGTTTCAACCTTTAGAGTGTTTAGGCACAAAATTCATATCTCCCTCATTTTAAAATATTTTTGAGTGATTCCAATGGGATGTTATCCTTAACTTATATATCTATCATACCAAGAAAGAAAAGCACAAAAACTCTTTGTAGGTTTCAAAATGAAAAAAATATATCACACCATAAAAATTAATACTTATAGAAAAAACTCCTTTTCATGTGTTTTACCAAACTTTTTAACATAAACTCATATTAACCAACAAGTTAAACTTATTAAACTCTATATATATCATTCTAGCATGCTTCTAACCAATTAGATTTTGAACCCCATAGATCTTACATAAAAACATATCAAACACTAGATTAGAGTTTTTTTTCTTACTTTTTGAACATAGATTATTTTGCTTCCTTTTTATCCTCTCTCTAACACTTAAATAGGTTAGATTTAAACATGAAATCATACAAAACATATACATCTAAGGTTATGAACTTTTAGACCATTAACACTTTATTTCTTTAGAAACAAATCATAACAAAAGGAAGAAATTAGTTTAGATATTTCACCTTGTTCTTATGGTTACTCTTCTTGTTTTACCAAAGAAATTTATGAACTTTTGATCCATCAATCTCAAAGCTCCCTCTCCCCTCTTCTTCTTCTTCTACCCGAGCCCTTCTCTCTTTTCTCTCTCTCTCTTCGCTCTCTCTCTCTCTCTCTTTGGTTTGATAGCTAACTAGGAGATAAGAATTGAACTTAGTAAAAATGTTTTACTAATTATGAAAATTGTTTAATTATTTAGTAAATATGAATAGATATAGATTGTATATCTATCAACAATATCCCACACAATCTTACTTCCTTTCTCTTCCTTATCAGCTTAGTTACCTTGCAAGAGTAGATAAAACCAGTGGACAAATGGGAGGTTGACACCTAGCGTAGTTGTTCACCTACTAAAGTTATATAATAATTACATTCACCCCCCTTCTTCCTCTCCTTACTAATCCGGCCATGTGGCCTTATTATCCATTCTATTTTTCTTTTATTTTTTTATTCCTTATTTTCTTTATAAAATGATCAAAATACCCCTCCACAAGTGGGCCTAGATTGGGCTTTTTAATTATCATCTCTTGGGCCTGTAATTATTAATTTGAGCCTACTAATGGGCTTGGGCCTCCCATAACAATTAATTGGGTTACTAAAATACTTGCCCTATACATCTAATACTAGGCCAGTTTAACAGTTTAGTTACTCATAAACCAAATTATCCACAAGTCCCATGCTTAACTAATTAATTGGGCTTGTTTAAATTACTTATACCTTTTAGTCCATTTAATTTATTATCTCTTAAGCTAATGCTCATCATTATTGATATTTACATATTCACTTAATCACCTAGTCATCCATAATATATCACAGATTAGTTAATATATTTATTTACAATGTAGCACAGAAATTCTTGGTTATTACAAGTGCTTCCACCAGATGCTTCTTGATGGCAAGGAAGGCTTGTTGTCAATCCTCATTCCATTTGGTGGAGGAATTCTTCCTTAGTAGCTTGAAGATGGGTTCACAGGTTGCTGTGAGCTGGGAAATGAATCTGCTTATGAAATTGATTCTTCCTAGGAACCCACGTATCTACTTTTCTGTTCAAGGTACTAGCATCTCAGTGATGGCTTTGATCTTGGTAGGGTCTAGCTATATGCCTCGATTACTCACCAAGAATCCCAACAACTTGCCTGATTTGACTCCAAAAGAAAACTTGGCGGGATTTAGCTTGAGGTTGTACTTACGCAACCTATTGAATAGCTTTTTGAGATGGTCGATGTGATTAACCTCCCTCCGGGATTTGATGACGATGTCATCCACATAGACCTTTGTGCATCATGTTATAAAATATGGCCATCATGGCTAGCTGATATGTGGCTCCGACATTGATGAGGTCGAAGGACAGTCGCCTATAGCAAAAGGTTCCCCAGGGAGTGATGAAAGCTATTTTCTCCCGGTCTTTTTCAGCAACCATGATCTAATGGTAACCACCAAAGAAATCCACGAATGAATAAATGTCAGACTGCGCCGTATTGCCGATCAGGATGTGGATAAAAGGTCCGGGGAAATTATTCTTGTAGCAGGCTTTGTTCAAATCCCGGTAATCCACGCAGACTCGTACCTTCCCTCCAGGTTTAGGCACGGGAACTATATTTGACAGCCACTTCGGGTAGGTTGATACTATGATGATTTTGGCTTTGAATTGTTTAACGACTCCTTCTTTGACTTTTAGATTACATTCAGGTTTAAATCGCCTGAGCTTTTGCTTGACTGGCTTGAATCCATCTTTAATGGGCATTCGATGAATGACAATATCAGTAGATAGGCCAATCATGTCTTCATGTGACCATGCAAACACATCCTGGAACTGCGTTAGGAGTTTGATCAGGTCGACTTTTTGGTCTTGGGTGAGGTCTATGCCCATTTGGATTTCTTTGATGTTTTCGAAGGTTCCTATATTGATAGTGGTGGTTTGGTTAAGGTTTGGTTTGGGCTTGTCTTCTACCCATTCTTTGATCTTCTCGGGCACCTCATAGTCATCTTCTTCCTCTTGATTAATATCCATCAAGTCGAAGTTCAGTTCTACATCAAAGTTGTAGTCACTTTGACAAGTTGGCATATCATCAGCAGAGACGAACACATCCAATGCTTGAGTCCTGAAAACAAAAATGCTTTCATTTTAATATATACAACTGCTTAAATATATAGAGTATTTGGCAAAGCATGACAAAAGTTACTGCTATAGCTGTGCAATCAAAAGTAAGTAGTAAATGAAAGCATGTTTAAAGGTCAGACAGACTATCTGCCCCTTTACCCTTTTTGACTGAGGCAAGGGACACTGTTCAAGTTATTCAGGGTTAGATCCTCATGAACAGGGAGGATCAAGGATTTGTGGTCATCTGTCTCTTCTCGGATAACGACTGAGACATGTTTTATAATAGGTCCAGGGTTTCTCTTTAAAATGCCCCCTTTTTCCTTCTTGTTGCAAGGAATTTGAATTTGATCTTCGTCGTCGCTGTATGGGATTTCATCATTCATACCCTCGTAGTTTATGATAATCCTCATGTTAGCAAATGGGTCTCGTCCTTTGTACAGTATCTTTTCTTTTCCCTTTTTGCTATCCATCTGGGATTTGGGAGTTGTTCTCTCACTTACTAGTATAATGGGAGGAAATAACATGGTTGATACCACAGCTGGGATTTTTCTCATGGGTTTCGCCCACCCGACACCAGTAAGGTTTGGCAGCAAAATTGTGGAAGCATGAGCTTTAGAGTGCTTATGTGGATTCCGGCGGCTTGACCCAGATGAATAACCTAATCTGGCTCTCCCTGTCTGGCTCGGGATTTGGACTGGACCCTTGATACCTTGTTGGTTTTTTCCTAACCCTTCTCCATGTTGGAAACCCAAAGATACCATCTCTTGGCCCACTGTCATCACCTCGGTGGAGACCTTTGGTTTCAGGGCTGGTGCTCCAATAGGTAGATACTGAGTATCACTCACCTCTAGGGCTTGAAAACTTGCAGGTTCAATCCCTGCATCCAGGCTAAACACTGGCATGTCTCCCTGTATGCAAACAGGGTATTTTGGTTCTGTATTGACTATGATGAGCTTGTTGTTGATAATGTATTTGAGCTGTTGATGGAGGGTGGATGACACTGCCCCTGCCATGTGGATCCGTGGCCTGCCCAACAACAAGTTGTATCTAGTGGCGATGTTGAGCACCTGAAAGGACACATAGAAAGTGTGTGGGCCAATCTCTACCGAAAGCTCTATTTCTCCCATAGCTTGTCGGCGAGATCCATCGACAGCCCGGATTACCACATGACTGGTTTTAATCCGGTTCGGGTTGATCTTAATTCTCTCTAAGGTGTCGTAGGGACAGATATTAAGGGATGATCATCTATCTATGAGCACACCTCCGATTACATACCCGAAAGACATAACAGCTATATGCAGGGACTTACGATGGCCCGTCCCTTCTGTAGGGATATCATCATCAGTGAAAGATATCACATTTTTGTTGAAAATGTGTTCTACCACGTGATGGAATTTATCGGCATCCACGGTATGTGGCAGATGGGCTTCTTCCAGTACTTTCACTAGAATATTGCGGTGATCCACTGAGGATAATACCAAGTCTAGGATGGAAATTTGTTTGGGTGCGTCTTTCAGGTTTTACCCCACTTTGATGTCCTTGAGTCCCATTTGGTTGAGGAACTCTTCGATTATCTCATCGACAACCTTTTCTTTGGCTTTGATGACTGGTTTGGTCACTCGCTGAGGAAGGTATAATGGATTATCCTTTGGTACAATGGCAATGTTGTTTGAAGTGGAACCTTCATCGTTCCCGTAGTTCCATGGGACCCTCTTCAGACTGGTAACTGGATACTGAGGTCTGAAGGGCAAGATTAAAGGCTCAGGCGTGGCCACCTTCACAGGATCTTGTGTGTCTTTGACCCCTTTCCCTGGCAGTACTAAGGGTGTGAGGGATGGCTCCTTGTCATAGGAAACAACAGCCACTGTATCCTGATTCCATATAGTGGGAATAAAGAGAGTGTCTTCATCTGGGAGGCCATAATCCTGAATCCCTTTAATCAAGTCACCGCTTTTAATCACATTCTGAATCATGTTACGAAGCGCACATCAATCTTCAGTTTTATGGCCGGGTGCATCAGAGTAGTACTGACAGATTTGTTCTGGCTTGAATTTCTTGGATCAAAGGTTCAATGGAGGTAATAGATCTGCAACCATTCCCTTGTTGATTAACATCTGGAGGATTTCCTTTATTGGCTGGTTTAGGTTGGTGAAATTCCTTTGAAATAAGAATTTTATACCAGCTTGGGAATTCTCATATTTAACTACCTTGTTAGTCCAAGGTTTATGCTCATGAGACCGTTAGTGATCCCTCGTGGAGGTGGGACTGATCTTCGATGGACTGATCTCTGGTGTGGGAGTATTTGCATTAAGCAGGTTAGTCTGGTTTATCAACTGCCTGGTGACTTAGTGTTGGTAGACGACCAGTTCTGTTAACTGTTCGATTTGTTCCCTAATAGACCTTATCTCCTGCTCTATCAAGAATCATCTTTTTGAGACTTCCCAACTGTCTGGGTTGTTGCTGCTGGATGGAGTTGACTCTCCCACATAACAGAGGTATTTAGATCCTTCTCCATTTCTGGTGCAGATCTTGTTGACATTCTCCTCTTTATGCTATGGGAGGGGATTATCTTATACGTGTGGTTGTTCTGTTTTGGTCACCACAATCTCTTTATTGTCAATCAAGTCTTGGATTTTGTGCTTGAGAGACCAACAGTCTTGAGTGTTATGGCCCAGGGATCCGAAATGGTAAGAACACTTCTTGCTTGGGTTAAAATTCCGTCCACCAGTGTTGGTTGGTGGAAGGAGTAGTACAATCTTCTTCTGTACCATCAACTGCTTTAGCACATTCTCGAGTGAATCCCCTTGATGGGAGAAAGCTCTTCGACGCCTGACCTCCATATTTTTCTGAAATGGAGGATTTGAAGGCTTTACTGGAGCTTGGAAAGGGGTATAGTTCCTCCTTTGAATGGGCATACTGTTTGACTCGCCTCTTTGATTCTGTCCTTGTAACACTAAGGACACTTCTTCATCTTTCTTTTTATGTACCCTCCGTGGATTACTCCCATAATTTTTGGACTGGATATGCTCAGCAACAGCTTCGATGGTGGTTAGATCCTTTATCTTCATTGATTTGAGCCCCATTTCTGCCATCTCGCCGTGTTTGATCATTTCAGAGAATGGTTTTCCTATGCCTACTAGGACCCTTCTCATAATATGGAGCTTCTTGGATATCGATGAAGGTCATGACTATCTCAGTCTCATTCATAGGTGGAATGACTTGTGCTGCAACTCGTCTCCATCGTTGAGCATACTCTCTGAATGATTCAATGTTTTGTTTCTTGATTTTGGTTATTTGGTATCTATCTGGAGCCAGCTGAGATTGGAAGCTGTATTAACTGAGGAAAGCATGTGCTAACTCCTCCCAACTGTGAATCTTAGAGTTATCTAGACGAGCGTACCGGCTCTAGCCTATCCGGTCAGACTCTTCTAAAATAATTGCATTCAAAGCTTTTTGTCCACTGCATAGGATCCGAGTTCTCCAATGAATACTTTCAGGTGAGTATAATGGTCTCCCAATCCATCGTATTTCTCAAAATCAGGAGTTCAAAATTTTTTGTGATAATTAGCCCAAGGGAATATATAGATGTCAGAGTAATTAACACTTCCAAATGCCCCAGTCCCTTTGATGGACCGGATGGTTTCTTCCATCTGTTGTACTTTCTTTATAATGTCACCAGCTTCCTTCTCTTTTTTGAGGATGGTGATTTCAGGGGTTTTGTTAGTTGGGTCCTGCTTTTGTGGTCCATGAATCTGAGTTTTGACTTTTTCGGTCTCTTGACTGCCACCACTACCACCAGGTGTTCCCGGTTCTGTGTGAACTTGGGCTTGCTTCCCTTCAAGGGCCTTGCTTTGTTCTCAAAGAAAACTCGCAAATTCAGCTATTTGATTCTTCAGTCCTTCAAACTCTTCCCTAGAGACAGGGGTAGATTCAGGCTGAGCACCGGAAGTCATGTCCATGGATGGACTGAGTGCTTTCTTAGACTTAGATGTAGTGACAGGACCAATTTTTCACCTACAAAAAAACGTAGGAGTGTTAATTTTCGGACGTAGGTAGGGATAGGATGCATGCCATGATGTATTTTTTTGTAGTTTTTTTAATCTTATCTTGCAAAACATAGGTCAGTTGTTTTGATGACAGGATAACATAACAGGATGTTGTTGGTCCGATTAGATGACACAATTAACGCGCAAGTATACGCGGCCAACGAGTAATAAAGAGTAAGTAAAGATCGTTCCCACGGAGAATTAATGAATAATAGGTCGCCAAAGAACTAGCTCATAATCATCTCAGTCTTATTTAAACGGGTGGTAAAGAGAATGAATTAAAACTAAGTTAAACTAGGCAAGCAATTAAACTTAAACTAATTAATTCTAGAGTTAAAATCAGATAATGAAGACAAGAGATTCCAATTTCCCCTATTGATTGGTCTAAGTCGACACACTTTCAATTAGGTCAAATTAATCATTACAGTTGTTAGCCGAGAGCACGAAGGTAAGAGAAGGCCATCTTTCGATGCACCTAATCCATACCACGTGTAATCCACAGATGATAGAACGCATGTGAACAACCACATTATCTAAACCCCTATATGTCTATGGTGTTTACAAATAAATAGGATTTAAGGTCAAGTCCTCTATTGACTACGAGCGGCGCTTCGGTATATGTCTATCCTAAGCACAAATCATACGTCCAACGTTATGTGAACGTACAATCGCCCGCTACTACGATTAGATCTAAACCCACATTTCGTCTTTCAATCCCATGTGGGTTATCACAGTAATTGGTCATGACTCAATTAAGCAATGAAAGCATATATCGTAGTAGACAATCACATAACAATAAATATGAACCAAAATGGAAGAGAAATAAACATTAACTACTCATTAGGTTCCATTGGAACCTCAAAATAGATTTAAGGCATAGACAACCCAAATATATTATCCACAAGGTTCATAGACATCATCCAAATATACAATGTAATAGCAAAGAGAGTTGAGAGATAGAGAAATGCAATTCTTTGGTCTTTCTCCAAGCTTAGATCTTTGATGCTAATCCCTTGCTTCAATCTTCAAACCTAATCTAACCCTAGAAACTAACTAACTAAACTAAACCCTAATCTAGACTTAATCTACTCCTAATCTATACAAGAAATGTAAAGGAAATGGAAGAACAAGCTAGGGCTAGGCTTAAGGCCAATATATCATCCTCTTTCTTGCCCCAAACGAGCCCCCTTATATCCCAATCAAAAGCCAAGTCCCGCGCAATTGAAAAGTCAAGTCTGGCACAGCTGAAGATTGGCGCGGCCGCGCCCAAAAATGCCCTACAATCCGCGCGCCCGCGACAAGCATTTTCTGCTGCAGAGTCCTCTGGTAGAACAGCCATAACTTTTTATCCGGGAGGAGTTACGAGGCCTGCCACCTATCAAATCGAAGCTATCGAAGAGCTCTACAACTTTAATTCTTTGAACGTTGAGAAATAATGGATGGATAAAGGCTGAAATTGAGCTCCAATTGACAGCTGTGCAATGAACACCCAAAACCGTGAAGTTTGACGTCCGTTGCTATACGGGGCATAACTCTTGCCTCCGAACTCCGATTTGGATGATTCAAGATATTTTGGAAAACTTATAAGATGCTCTACAATATGAACCAAGTTCCAATCCAAGAACATGAAATGAACGTGAACCACCCAAACGATGTCCGGATTGCACTTCCTTCCCATTTTTGCTTCAAAGGCCATTCTTGCTCCTTTTGGCCTCTAGACTCGTGGCATCACCTTCATTGCTTGCTCACCCATGCTATCTTCATGCTTTAAGCCCATTTAAGTGCTTTGTCCCATTTACGTGTTCTTTGGCCCTTTTAAGCTCAATTTGCACCCGGAGAGTTTCTAAACATTAAAATCACAAAACAAAGCAAAAACACATAAAATCCACAATGATTCTTGAGTTTAAGCAATAGAATGAGTTGGTTACTATCCGAATAAGTGGTCATAAAAACCATTTATCAAATACCCCCAAACTTAAACGTTGCTTGCCCTCGAGCAACCAAAACAAAACTAAACAAAAGATGCAATGCAGTATCTACAATGTATGCAACCTACGCTATCATGAATGCGAATCCAAGTTCCCAGCCAGTATTGAACTATCAAAGCAATGCCTCAGAAAACCACGAGATAGTCGAACTGATAAGCTACCCAAAACAAGACCATAAGGGATATTCTGCAAATCCAAAACTGTCAGCACTGATGTATTGTGCGTTGTGTGCCTAGCAACCATTAGATATGCATTCAGATAAATAACTCACATACTATGCTTCTTAGGGGAAAAACAAGACTGAACTTAAAAAAAATAGTAAATCATATAAGTTCTCACTAAAACCATGTATTACTAGAGTTAAGAGTCAACAGGGGTTTTCATTAAGCTTTTATTACTCATGAGGGCGTATTCGCACTTTCCCATGTACACATTTGACTGTTCAATGCCTAGTTCTCTTAGGCTTTTCAATGATATCCATGTAGCGAGCTTTCGACCAACGACTCCCAGACCAGATGGCCTTAGGGCGCTGGGTGTAGAAACACCCCGAGGGCTTACTTGCTCGAATATCAAAGGCCACAGAACTCGGCGTAGTCGAAGTGTTTATTCTATTTTTTCTTTTTAAATGCATTTTCTTTTGTTTTGTTTTTCTTTTTCTTTTTCTGCAAGGGAGTGAGTCTTACGCTCTATCTCCCCGCATATATCATGCATGTCCCCTGTTTCCCCCAAACTTAAGCTTTTAACAGTCTAGTTATTATTATATGCGAACTGAAACTCTTTTATTAAAACATAGTTTTTCCACCAGAAGACAAGTATGTAAACATTTAAACTTAACATATTATGGTGTTTACTCTATCGTGCTTACTGGTTACACAGTATCTGACAGGGAAAGATTTACATATATGACCATGAAATCAGGCTTAAGTCTCAAATCAGTTCAACATCAAGTGATTTCAATTTCTTCACAGGCAACATACATAACTAACCAACTGAAAACTGGATTTATGCAGTATGCTCCAACACAAAATGCAAAAATAAAAGAAAATTTTTAAAATTTTCACAAATTTTAATAAAATATGACCTACATGCACTATATAAACAAACACAATATGCAATATGAATGCAACTACCCTATATGCAAAATAAAGCCAATACCCCCAAACTTAAACTGTAAGAACCCGAATTTTCAGATATTATTAATTAAGGATTTAATAAATAAAATTCTTAAGGTATGAGATGGATTCGAATAAGAATATATATGTGTGATACGAGGTATGTAGTATTGTGTTACATAGGGTAATATGAACTATGTAATATGTGATTTTGTGATTTATAAATATATTATTAATATATATTTATTATTTATTATAGAGATGAATTAGCAAGAAGATGGATAAGATTTATCTATTCGGTATTAAATAATTTATATAATTATTTATCATAGTAAGATTGGTGACATTAAATATATTTGATAATCACCATCTTCTGGAGTATATGTATGTTGTTGAAGAGAGAGAGAATAGAACCAATATATCTTTAGATAAACATTGGTTAGTGAATTACTAGTTGATTTAATATACCACGAGAAGTGAACATTAACGGAATATACATATGTGTTATATATATATATCTTGAATTATGTGGAAGGAATTAGATATATATATGAGAACCTTATAGGGGAATAGAGTTTGAACTTATAATTTAAACTTTGAATCATTTGAAGGAGGTAATAAAATATGTTGGTTAACCGATGTAGCAAGATAGCACATTAAAAAGCATGTTCAAGTATTTAAGAATTGAGATTATGGTTCTGCTATAGCAGAACTTGTCTGCCTATGAACTTGAGGTGGCGCAGCTGCGCCACTTCCAAGCTTATGACCAGCGCAGCTGCGCCGGTCTGTAGAAAATTCTGAGAGTTGTGTAATCTGAACTTGGGAATATGTATATTAGTAATTAAAATGTGGGTCATGAATGGGTTAAGTTAGCAAAGCATGATTTGAATGAGAAATTAATTAACTCGGAATAAATATTGGTTAATTAAGTGATATTATGGAATATTATATTATAAAACCTTGTGTGGCAGTGGTGAGATAGTAATTTGAATAAATAAGTTAATTCACTCAAATAAAATGGTGAATTAAGGATTATGTGTTGTATAAAGAAAAAGAAAGAGATATGATTTTCCTAATAAAGGGTATTAAAATAATTTCTAATATTGAATTATTTTAATAAAAGGAGGAAATGTTATTTTTGAATAATAATATTACCTTATATGTTTTTGTATGAGGTGTGTTTGATTAATATGGTAAATATATTAAAACGTATTTGCTATATGTAATTAAATTGATGGAAACGATTTATTATAATAGAAAATAAACTTATTATCTATTTTCTATATATAATATATGTACATGTGTCGTACATATAGTTATTTGATATTATATTAAAAATAATATCATGAGACAATAAGTAAATTATTTTCTAATGACGAATGTGCTTATTTGGAGAAAACATAATATTTATGTTATGGCAAAATACATAATTTCTAATGTATTTTTCAAGGGAGTTTAATTAATGAAAGGAAACTAAGTTATTTTAATATATTAAATAACTTAAGTTATTATTTGATCGTGAATATTATTATTGGAATAATTAATAAAGTATATATTAATTATTATAAGCGTAAAGGTTATACTTATTATAAGTATAATTAATTGAAGTAGTTTAGCATTTTAATAGCTTGAGTTATTATATTTCCGTAAAGGTTATATATAATATTTGAATATTCGATTTGTAAAATATTTATATGTGGACCTTGGATTTAATAGTTCTAATTTAATTGAACAGGTTATAAGTAGTAATGTGGTGAGAAATGAGTAAGTGATGAGAATAATGATAAGCTTAAGATTGAGCTTGTGAGAGATGCCTTGTGTGGCACAATAATAGATTCAGTAATGAATTGACTAATTTAATGATGGAGGAATTATTAATTAAACAATTAATCTAAATTAATTGTTAATTGTTATTATGATAGTATGTTAAATTATTATGGCTAGTGATAGTATAATAATAAGGAAATCGATTATAAGTATAATCGGATTTGTGATGAGATAAATTGTCTTATAATATTAATTATTGTTATAAACAATATACTATTATCAAGTAATTATTTGATAATATGATTAATGAGTAAATGATTTATAAATATAAAAAGATTTATATTTATTTAACGTGATAATAAATCATATAAAGTGTTAATCAATTAGCGTGGGAATTATAATTCCATCGATTAATGAGAAATGGATTAATTAATATTATTATTAATTAATTGATAAGATAAGTAATTTATTAATTTCTATGTACAACCATGTGATATTAAAGTATAACGTATGATAGTTAAATATATGTTATGCGAAGTATAAAGTGCAATGCGACTATGCTATATATGAATATAAACTATATAGTAAAGTTATTGAGTTGTAATAGGTACATGAAATGTGGGTTTGACAATGTGTATATTAAGTATACAATAAAATAATATATCATAAATATATGGTAAACAATTATTGAATTTACTAATAGAGGAGACAATACACTGTGATGATACCCGATAGAATTATATCCGGTAGAATGAAATGTACATGAATTTATATGTGCAAGTTAAAATTTAATACATGATAGTATTATTGAGACTACATTGTGACACACTAATTTATAACTTATGTTATATAAAAGGGAATGTGTATAACTTAAATATATATGGAATAAATATATATAGCCTAAGTATATACTATATGTATACATATATAACATTAGTATGTGGGAAAACAAGTTGCTGAGTTCTCTCCTTGTCCCTAATTAAGTGACCCAATTCCTTCTCACGTGCATAACTCATGAAAGCTAGTCTATTCCTATGCATCAAACTCAGCAATTTCTAGCAAATGATGAGCAAGGGTGAGGAATTCATGATGAGTTCCACCCACTCTCACCAACTCTCCCTTATCCATTGAACAAGCTTGCATTCCTTTGGTTTAATTTGAGGTGGAATTGTAATGTCTGTGTAAACATTTGCCTATAAAATGAAGCTCTTCTCCTTCATCTTTTCATTTTGCTGAGCTTTTGCTTAAGTGTTAAGTGGAGGGCATTGCATACCTTAGTAATAGCATTCTAGAATTGAGTTGAAGATTTCAGCAAGCTTGATACACATTAGCAGAGGTATAACCCCTCATGTTCTTCAATTCATGTTTTCTGCAATTTCTAAGATTTTTAATTTCTTGATTCTTGAATTAAGCATAGATTTATTGATAACTTGATTGGAGTATGATTATTAGTTGCTATGCTAGCTTATAATCATGATAGAACTGTAATGTAGTAGCTTAGAATGATAATCTTTGCGAAATTTTGAGTTTGGGCTAAGTTCTGTCGAAGCAGAGCAGTCACTGTCTCTGGCCGGCCAGTGGCGCAGCTGCGCCAGTTTTGTACTGGCCAGCAGCGCAGCTGCGCCGGTACCAGACTTGAGTTGGGCAAGGCCCTGCGCAGCTGCGCCAGTTTTGAACTGGGGCTCTGCGCAGCTGCGCCGGGACCAGTTTCTGGGTTTTGTTTTCTGTTGCAGGTTCTGTTATATGCTAGCATAAGTTATATAATTAGAACAAGCATGTGGACATAGATAACATACATATATGATTACCTTGATATGAAATGAGCATGTGTAACGATATTAGTACACACGATTGAAGAAAAACTTATAGTTTTGAAATGAAACTTATAGTTTCGATTGTGAACTTGGACACATATGTAATATGTATATAATCTGATATTTTAAACATGATAGTATGGTTTATATTGACATGAAATGCATGCTTAAAGTATTAACCGTACACTAGTATTAGAAGTTAAGATAATTTTCGAAATGATAAACTTAAGACTTTCGAAAACGAACTTAACCAAGACTAATGTCTTTTAGATTCTGACCATTTGAGAATATTTATGTGGTTGAAATATGAGTTTCTAGTGTATATGAAATACATATAGATACCATGCATGTATTATGATTCCTTGTTGACTTAGTGTGATTTCCAATGAAAAGCTAAGGACATCAATTACCATATGAATTATGTTGTGATCATGCAAGCATATGCATTAGGATGTCATTATGCCTATAGACATGTTGACATGAGCATCATTTGATGGAGCATGGATATCACCTATGCCAACGTATTCAAGAAATAAAATTCTAAAGCATAAACTATGTGATTAACATATACATGTGTGATGAACGCACGAGCATGTATACTTAGTATTGTTTAGCCTCGTGGTGTGTTGATATGACTTTAGTAATGGACCATTAGTAACGTGGGCTTGATTTATTTAAAGTTTATCGGCATATGGCCTTAATTGGATTAGGATGAGCATCCTAGGTTTCGAACTTGAAATTATAACCATAGAGCATACGTATTGATTAATATCAGTAACTTGAATGATATTGATTGAACTCGGGTTGTCCAAGCAGCATGAAATGTCATTTCTGGTTTGACCAGTGAGTGGCGCAGCTGCGCCACTCTTAAGGCCAATACCTGCGCAGCTGCGCCATCCTGTTTTCAGGATTTATGCAGTCTGTTTGTTCTTGATTTTGTAGTAGACTTGTATTATTACTTAAACTGCAAATCATGGTCTGACCCCTACTGGTTTATGACTATATGATGAACATAGTAGCCTTGCATGACTAGTTAAGTATGACAAGGGTTTTGAAAAGTGAAACAAGGTTCTAAGAAACAAGTTAGACAACAATGTAACCTTTATTATTACATTGAGAATGTATGGAAGTGTATAACTGATGGGTGTGATCTCTATGATTAATATAACTGTGTAGGATTACACAAAGTGCAGAGATTCTTAAGCAGTTAAGTCGTAGTTGTTAAACTACGAATCAGGCAAGTCTTTCAGTTCCTATTTGATATATGAATTCAATAACTGTTAGTTGAATTATATTATGCTGTGATAATGTGAACTTATGTATGAACTGTATATGAGATATAAATGAGATTGAAAGTTGATCTTTGATGATATACTTGTTATGTGAAAATTAACATGCGTAGTAAATATAAATTATTTATAAATGCATGAACTGAGTATAATGTTGTATGCTATGTGATGCATGAAAACTGTTAGAATTGCTGAGCTGTCAAGCTCACTCTTGCAAATAACCACTTTTGCAGGTTAAGGACTTACGATAAAGACTTCGTGCTTCTTGATTGATAAAGATAAATAGTATCACAATGGAGAATACTGATTAGATTATTACTCGAACCATGTCTAGGTTCTAGTAGTTGTACTTGATATTTGTTTACGAGGTTTAATGCTTGTCGTACTATAAAGATGTATTAGATAATACATAGAGGATATCGAGTTGAGTTGTAAACCTTCATACGGTAGTTCTAATAGAATGAATCATAGTATATAGTTGATTCAAGGATTGTATTTGATTCAAAGTTATGAAATCAATAAAAAGATTTTATTCAAAGGATATTGAAAAGTTTAAATTATTCCGCATTTTAGTAACATCGAATATGATGTATAGACGAGATCTTGGATATAAATAGAAATTATATTCTAAATTATAATAAAGCAAGTTATATTCTTTTAGTAATGAATAAAAGATGTAATAGTTTGGCGATAGTAGTATCGTGACTGCACCGAATCAGAGGTTTCGAAGGAACGTGGATTTGGGGGCGTCACAGGTTGGTATCAAAGCTGTAGGTTATAAACCTTAGGTAAGTGTACCTTAGACTATAACCTGAGAGAGTGAAAGATAAAATTAAAATATATACGTGAAGATTCAAAGAAGAATCTTGAAATATCTAGAGAATGAGAATCAGGAGTTTCCTAACTCCGGTAATGAAAATGTTAAGATGATGTCTATAAGATGTATATGACAAAGATAATGAGAATGAACTCAGATGGAGTTTGGTTGATAATAGGGAAAGAACCCTAAGGTATAGTGATGATCACGACGTGATCAGATTGAACTGTGAAATGATAGATAGTCTGTAATGACTAAGTATGTATAGCTTGATGCTATAAGAGAATGTACTATGATAAAGTACGAGATGAACTCATGAGGAGTTGTATGTGATGAAATGTAGAAAGCTCGTAATGAGCAAGTGATAGAGTAAGATATAGTTAAGTGTTGGAATTCCATTGAGGACTCATGTGATGGCTTAGTTGTACAAACTTTTGTATGGGCAGAAGTTTTGTGCTTGCACTGAGTGCGTCACATTGATAATCGTTGGAATGTTAGTGTCGCGGTATCATTATACATATGGCGGAAAGGTGATTCTTTTCTCATATTTATTTTGATAGATAGAGATTTCTAAGATATAATTAGATAATATTAAGATTAGGTGCGAGTTCTTAAAACTCATGCCTATGACAAGTTCGTGACTCATAATCGTATGATGGGACCCCTCAGCGAATGGACGACTTTGGTCTGACTAGGATAAGTTCCTACACCCATATGATTGTGGTAAGTTCCTGAACTTCCATGGTGTGGTAAGTTGGTGAACTGTACTGAGAATAGATATATTATATAAGAGTTTTGGAATAGTAAGCATTGATGGTGGTAAGAGATTGAAGCGATGGAGAAATTGGATTTTCCTAAATCCTCTAGCTACGCTAGATTTTCAATAATTATTGACTTCGTGCTAGTGTTTGCACTTCGGTTTTCTTGAGAAAACATTGGGTCAGGTAACTGAACTAATGAGTTTTAAAAACAACACCGTTATTCGTATGTCTACGCTATTTGTTTCGGCTAAGACAAAAATGATTTGACAATCTTTCAAAATGTATTTTGACCATGTGCATCATTTGATATGATGTAGAATGGGAAACGATGGAGTCATCAATACAATCGAACTTAGTGTTGGTTGTGATCGAAAGATCGTCAGCCCACTATGGTATGATGTAATATGATAAAGTCATAAAATGGCGGAATCCTCAACGTACTATTAAGTTGGTGCGGCATCATGACGTCATAAAACGGTTTTTGGTTTTCTTTCGAATTATGAAAAGTTGACTAAATTATTTTGATTGATGTCCGAATTGTTGATGAGAGTCTAAGCTATTTGATTCGGCTAGGCGACTGTTGGAAAGGGATTATAGAATTCAAGCATTCTTGTGTATTTATGCCAAACCGGATTGCTCTGGTGCGGATTTAGATGTTGAAAAGCTGAGGTGAACAACCCTATAAAGGGGACATGTTTTCGGGGACAATGGTTCCGAACGTAACGCATATAGTCGTTACAAAACACTACGTTGCGGCCCAACGTAGTGGTACAATAGGCTGGCCACCTAGAGTACGCGTGGAGGGTGTTTTCAGTCTTTGTGATTGATAAACACTCTGGTTTGCAGTGTGAAGAATTGTGTTGAAGCATTAGTAAACCTGGAGAAAAGTTCACGGTCTTGTGACCCCTCAGCATAAATTGGAATCTGAGTTATCCATACTACTTCCCGATTATTGAAAAATCACGGAAGATTCTTATCCTTTTAAAGGATGAATGTAGTAAGTAGAATGTTCCTTAGAAAGGAGAATGTGGTAGAATGCAAGTGAGCAAGTTATAATAAAACTTCTGAAAAGAGAATGAATAAAAATTATTCAAGAGAATATGTAATAATCGGAATAGCACCGAGTAGAGGAAGTTTCGGTGATTCCGAGGACGGAATCCTTATAAGGGGGAGAGGATGTAAGAACCCGAATTTTCAGATATTATTAATTAAGGATTTAATAAATAAAATTCTTAAGGTATGAGATGGATTCGAATAAGAATATATATGTGTGATACGAGGTATGTAGTATTGTGTTACATAGGGTAATATGAACTATGTAATATGTGATTTTGTGATTTATAAATATATTATTAATATATATTTATTATTTATTATAGAGATGAATTAGCAAGAAGATGGATAAGATTTATCTATTCGGTATTAAATAATTTATATAATTATTTATCATAGTAAGATTGGTGACATTAAATATATTTGATAATCACCATCTTCTGGAGTATATGTATGTTGTTGAAGAGAGAGAGAATAGAACCAATATATCTTTAGATAAACATTGGTTAGTGAATTACTAGTTGATTTAATATACCACGAGAAGTGAACATTAACGGAATATACATATGTGTTATATATATATATCTTGAATTATGTGGAAGGAATTAGATATATATATGAGAACCTTATAGGGGAATAGAGTTTGAACTTATAATTTAAACTTTGAATCATTTGAAGGAGGTAATAAAATATGTTGGTTAACCGATGTAGCAAGATAGCACATTAAAAAGCATGTTCAAGTATTTAAGAATTGAGATTATGGTTCTGCTATAGCAGAACTTGTCTGCCTATGAACTTGAGGTGGCGCAGCTGCGCCACTTCCAAGCTTATGACCAGCGCAGCTGCGCCGGTCTGTAGAAAATTCTGAGAGTTGTGTAATCTGAACTTGGGAATATGTATATTAGTAATTAAAATGTGGGTCATGAATGGGTTAAGTTAGCAAAGCATGATTTGAATGAGAAATTAATTAACTCGGAATAAATATTGGTTAATTAAGTGATATTATGGAATATTATATTATAAAACCTTGTGTGGCAGTGGTGAGATAGTAATTTGAATAAATAAGTTAATTCACTCAAATAAAATGGTGAATTAAGGATTATGTGTTGTATAAAGAAAAAGAAAGAGATATGATTTTCCTAATAAAGGGTATTAAAATAATTTCTAATATTGAATTATTTTAATAAAAGGAGGAAATGTTATTTTTGAATAATAATATTACCTTATATGTTTTTGTATGAGGTGTGTTTGATTAATATGGTAAATATATTAAAACGTATTTGCTATATGTAATTAAATTGATGGAAACGATTTATTATAATAGAAAATAAACTTATTATCTATTTTCTATATATAATATATGTACATGTGTCGTACATATAGTTATTTGATATTATATTAAAAATAATATCATGAGACAATAAGTAAATTATTTTCTAATGACGAATGTGCTTATTTGGAGAAAACATAATATTTATGTTATGGCAAAATACATAATTTCTAATGTATTTTTCAAGGGAGTTTAATTAATGAAAGGAAACTAAGTTATTTTAATATATTAAATAACTTAAGTTATTATTTGATCGTGAATATTATTATTGGAATAATTAATAAAGTATATATTAATTATTATAAGCGTAAAGGTTATACTTATTATAAGTATAATTAATTGAAGTAGTTTAGCATTTTAATAGCTTGAGTTATTATATTTCCGTAAAGGTTATATATAATATTTGAATATTCGATTTGTAAAATATTTATATGTGGACCTTGGATTTAATAGTTCTAATTTAATTGAACAGGTTATAAGTAGTAATGTGGTGAGAAATGAGTAAGTGATGAGAATAATGATAAGCTTAAGATTGAGCTTGTGAGAGATGCCTTGTGTGGCACAATAATAGATTCAGTAATGAATTGACTAATTTAATGATGGAGGAATTATTAATTAAACAATTAATCTAAATTAATTGTTAATTGTTATTATGATAGTATGTTAAATTATTATGGCTAGTGATAGTATAATAATAAGGAAATCGATTATAAGTATAATCGGATTTGTGATGAGATAAATTGTCTTATAATATTAATTATTGTTATAAACAATATACTATTATCAAGTAATTATTTGATAATATGATTAATGAGTAAATGATTTATAAATATAAAAAGATTTATATTTATTTAACGTGATAATAAATCATATAAAGTGTTAATCAATTAGCGTGGGAATTATAATTCCATCGATTAATGAGAAATGGATTAATTAATATTATTATTAATTAATTGATAAGATAAGTAATTTATTAATTTCTATGTACAACCATGTGATATTAAAGTATAACGTATGATAGTTAAATATATGTTATGCGAAGTATAAAGTGCAATGCGACTATGCTATATATGAATATAAACTATAGTAAAGTTATTGAGTTGTAATAGGTACATGAAATGTGGGTTTGACAATGTGTATATTAAGTATACAATAAAATAATATATCATAAATATATGGTAAACAATTATTGAATTTACTAATAGAGGAGACAATACACTGTGATGATACCCGATAGAATTATATCCGGTAGAATGAAATGTACATGAATTTATATGTGCAAGTTAAAATTTAATACATGATAGTATTATTGAGACTACATTGTGACACACTAATTTATAACTTATGTTATATAAAAGGGAATGTGTATAACTTAAATATATATGGAATAAATATATATAGCCTAAGTATATACTATATGTATACATATATAACATTAGTATGTGGGAAAACAAGTTGCTGAGTTCTCTCCTTGTCCTTAATTAAGTGACCCAATTCCTTCTCACGTGCATAACTCATGAAAGCTAGTCTATTCCTATGCATCAAACTCAGCAATTTCTAGCAAATGATGAGCAAGGGTGAGGAATTCATGATGAGTTCCACCCACTCTCACCAACTCTCCCTTATCCATTGAACAAGCTTGCATTCCTTTGGTTTAATTTGAGGTGGAATTGTAATGTCTGTGTAAACATTTGCCTATAAAATGAAGCTCTTCTCCTTCATCTTTTCATTTTGCTGAGCTTTTGCTTAAGTGTTAAGTGGAGGGCATTGCATACCTTAGTAATAGCATTCTAGAATTGAGTTGAAGATTTCAGCAAGCTTGATACACATTAGCAGAGGTATAACCCCTCATGTTCTTCAATTCATGTTTTCTGCAATTTCTAAGATTTTTAATTTCTTGATTCTTGAATTAAGCATAGATTTATTGATAACTTGATTGGAGTATGATTATTAGTTGCTATGCTAGCTTATAATCATGATAGAACTGTAATGTAGTAGCTTAGAATGATAATCTTTGCGAAATTTTGAGTTTGGGCTAAGTTCTGCCGAAGCAGAGCAGTCACTGTCTCTGGCCGGCCAGTGGCGCAGCTGCGCCAGTTTTGTACTGGCCAGCAGCGCAGCTGCGCCGGTACCAGACTTGAGTTGGGCAAGGCCCTGCGCAGCTGCGCCAGTTTTGAACTGGGGCTCTGCGCAGCTGCGCCGGGACCAGTTTCTGGGTTTTGTTTTCTGTTGCAGGTTCTGTTATATGCTAGCATAAGTTATATAATTAGAACAAGCATGTGGACATAGATAACATACATATATGATTACCTTGATATGAAATGAGCATGTGTAACGATATTAGTACACACGATTGAAGAAAAACTTATAGTTTTGAAATGAAACTTATAGTTTCGATTGTGAACTTGGACACATATGTAATATGTATATAATCTGATATTTTAAACATGATAGTATGGTTTATATTGACATGAAATGCATGCTTAAAGTATTAACCGTACACTAGTATTAGAAGTTAAGATAATTTTCGAAATGATAAACTTAAGACTTTCGAAAACGAACTTAACCAAGACTAATGTCTTTTAGATTCTGACCATTTGAGAATATTTATGTGGTTGAAATATGAGTTTCTAGTGTATATGAAATACATATAGATACCATGCATGTATTATGATTCCTTGTTGACTTAGTGTGATTTCCAATGAAAAGCTAAGGACATCAATTACCATATGAATTATGTTGTGATCATGCAAGCATATGCATTAGGATGTCATTATGCCTATAGACATGTTGACATGAGCATCATTTGATGGAGCATGGATATCACCTATGCCAACGTATTCAAGAAATAAAATTCTAAAGCATAAACTATGTGATTAACATATACATGTGTGATGAACGCACGAGCATGTATACTTAGTATTGTTTAGCCTCGTGGTGTGTTGATATGACTTTAGTAATGGACCATTAGTAACGTGGGCTTGATTTATTTAAAGTTTATCGGCATATGGCCTTAATTGGATTAGGATGAGCATCCTAGGTTTCGAACTTGAAATTATAACCATAGAGCATACGTATTGATTAATATCAGTAACTTGAATGATATTGATTGAACTCGGGTTGTCCAAGCAGCATGAAATGTCATTTCTGGTTTGACCAGTGAGTGGCGCAGCTGCGCCACTCTTAAGGCCAATACCTGCGCAGCTGCGCCATCCTGTTTTCAGGATTTATGCAGTCTGTTTGTTCTTGATTTTGTAGTAGACTTGTATTATTACTTAAACTGCAAATCATGGTCTGACCCCTACTGGTTTATGACTATATGATGAACATAGTAGCCTTGCATGACTAGTTAAGTATGACAAGGGTTTTGAAAAGTGAAACAAGGTTCTAAGAAACAAGTTAGACAACAATGTAACCTTTATTATTACATTGAGAATGTATGGAAGTGTATAACTGATGGGTGTGATCTCTATGATTAATATAACTGTGTAGGATTACACAAAGTGCAGAGATTCTTAAGCAGTTAAGTCGTAGTTGTTAAACTACGAATCAGGCAAGTCTTTCAGTTCCTATTTGATATATGAATTCAATAACTGTTAGTTGAATTATATTATGCTGTGATAATGTGAACTTATGTATGAACTGTATATGAGATATAAATGAGATTGAAAGTTGATCTTTGATGATATACTTGTTATGTGAAAATTAACATGCGTAGTAAATATAAATTATTTATAAATGCATGAACTGAGTATAATGTTGTATGCTATGTGATGCATGAAAACTGTTAGAATTGCTGAGCTGTCAAGCTCACTCTTGCAAATAACCACTTTTGCAGGTTAAGGACTTACGATAAAGACTTCGTGCTTCTTGATTGATAAAGATAAATAGTATCACAATGGAGAATACTGATTAGATTATTACTCGAACCATGTCTAGGTTCTAGTAGTTGTACTTGATATTTGTTTACGAGGTTTAATGCTTGTCGTACTATAAAGATGTATTAGATAATACATAGAGGATATCGAGTTGAGTTGTAAACCTTCATACGGTAGTTCTAATAGAATGAATCATAGTATATAGTTGATTCAAGGATTGTATTTGATTCAAAGTTATGAAATCAATAAAAAGATTTTATTCAAAGGATATTGAAAAGTTTAAATTATTCCGCATTTTAGTAACATCGAATATGATGTATAGACGAGATCTTGGATATAAATAGAAATTATATTCTAAATTATAATAAAGCAAGTTATATTCTTTTAGTAATGAATAAAAGATGTAATAGTTTGGCGATAGTAGTATCGTGACTGCACCGAATCAGAGGTTTCGAAGGAACGTGGATTTGGGGGCGTCACATAAACTATTCAATGTCCTCATTGAAGGTAAAGGTAAAAAGAAACTCCCCTATTTGGCTTCTGATGCTGCATGAAATGAAATAGCGCCCTTTCAGAAGTTTCCCCATCTCATCTTTGCTCTTGGTAAAATAAACCCCACTCAACACTATACTCAACGAACCAACCCAGCTCCATATCAATCTTGCTCTGCTACAGATCCCACACTCACTATCCTAATTGATCAGGTTGAGAGGATGAGGCGGATGAGAATTGGTACTTTGGATTGAGGAGGTAGGAGGTTTTCAAAACTAAGGCTTGTAGTGGGGGGATTGAATGATATGGGAGAGATAGGGGATTGCATTAAGGAACTTGAGGGTTTGGGATCACCTTCATTGCTTCCTCACCCATGCTATCTTCATGCGTTAAGCCTAGTTAAGTGCTTTGTCCCATTTAAGTGTTCTTTTGCCCTTTTAAGCTAAATTTGTACCCGGAGAGTTTCTAAATATGAAAATCACAAAACAAAGCAAAAACACATAAAATCACACAATGATACTTGAGTTTAAGCAATAGAATTAGTTGGTTACTATTCGAATAAGTGGTCATAAAAGCCACTTATCAGATGTATATGACAAGGAATGTAAATGTTTCATTATGATATTTACATTGTACTCCTTTACATTTGGAAATTGAAAACTTGACATTGAATTTGAAAGAGGAAGGCATGAAGAAGCTTCCCATCGGATTTGGTTAATCAGAGGCTGACCTATCTTAGGCTACTTTCGCGGCTTTTTGGCATGAAGGTCCCCAGATCATCTCAATCTACTAGAGGGAAAATTAATCCGATCTTTTAACTGGAGCAAATCTGGGTGGTGCATTTTCATGAGCCGCAGAGACTTAGTCGTCTCCAGAGTCATTACTTATCACAGACGGGTTTTGCCTCCCAAAGGAAGAATCACAACATTCATTCACATACATCGCGTCTCACCGTTATGCATATGATGACATTAGTGCGAAGCACTAATATGGGTGCGAAGCACTAAAAAGCAGAAAAACATTCATTTACATTCATTCAATGTAAAGATGCAGCACTCATGCATTCATTCAATGTAAACACGTAGCATTCACACATTCATAGTTTTGAAAGGAAAATATTTGAAAAGATTTGAAAGCGGCCTAAGCCCTCTACTGGTCCCCAACAGAGTCGCCACCTGTCGACGTCGAAAAAAGATCCGTGGGTCGGGTCACAACCCGGATCTTTTCTCTTCCTAAGTTATCTCGACCCTTACTCTTTTTATTTGCGAAAAAATATTTTGAAGGGTTTTTTAGGAAAAGGCCAACTGTAATACTCGAGAATTTCCATATATTATTAAATGAATATATTAATGGAAATGAATATTTATTTGAATATAAATGATTTTGTGTTATAAGATGAGTTAACTCAATTATATTAAATTGAATATTTATGACAATTGAGAAAAATATGGATGTTGCGATAAACTCGTTGAATGCCTTGTGCGGCACAGTGATGAGAAATGTTAATGATTATATTAAATAAAAAAGAAATCATTAAACAATTAATCTATAATAATTGTTGGTATGTTGACTTATTATTATTGCAAGTAATAGCATGGTAATAAGTATATTGGTTATAAATAGAATAAGATTTATATTTATTTAACATGATAATTAATCATGTAAATGTTAGTTAATTATTATGAAAATTAATAATTAATGAGGAATGGATTGATTAATATTATCGTTAATTAATCAATGAGATAAATAATTTATTTATTTGACATTATGAATAATAAAACAAATAAGTAAGTTATTAATATAATAAGGTTGCATTGATTGTTGATTGTTATGTGCAAGTATGCAATAATTAATTATATGAAGTATATGGGATACAACTATATTATATAGTGTAGTGCAACATTTATGTGACTATACTATACATAGAAACCTTATATTAAGATTGATTGATATATATAAGCTACATGATTTATGCGTATGTGACATTATGTATGTGAGTATACCTTAAAATAATATATCATGCATATATTGTAAACAATGGTTGACTAATAGAATTTAATTGAATAATATCTGAGAAGATTATACTGGTGTGATAAAATGTACGTGGATTATATGTTGAATATATGTATCCCTACTCACTACATTGTAATATTAGTTACCTACTGAAATTACATTGTGACATGACATTATAGACTAAGTATACATATATGCCTAATTATATATAAAATGTGTATGTATTGGGTTATTGTTTCATGTTGCTGAGACTTGTAAGTGTTGAGAGGTTCATTCTCCTTCACGTGATATACTCAAGCTATCCTACTCTCTTATAACCTTAAAACTCAGCAACATAGACTAGCAATGATGAGCAAGGGAGTGGGCATTATGATTTCATTCACCAACTAAATTACCAACTCTCCATTAACCCTTCATGAAAATCTTATATCATTTGGTTTGATTCAATGGTGGAATCCATTGACTAGTTTATAATTTTCCTATATATATGGCCCTTCTCCTGCACATTTTAATTTGCTGAGAATTGCTTGAGTGTTGAGTTGAGAGTTATATATATATATATATATATATATATATATATCAGTAATTGAGCATTCTAAATTTAGCAGCAAGTCCAATTAACGTATAGCAAAGGTATAATATATATTACTTTTTCTTCATTTTTTTTTATGCAAACTTTGTAAATTTTCAATTCTTGATCATAGTTGACATTCATGCTAAAGTTGATTAGAACATGTTTCTTAGTTACTATATAGCCTTATAAGCATGATTAAACTAGAATGTGGCTGATTAGAATCGAATTCGTGAAGTAATTTTGTGATTTGGGCTGTTAACTGCCGTTGCTGGCTGCAGTCTGGCACGAACCAGACACGGCGCAGCTGCGCCGGCATTACACTGCGGCGCAGCGTGTGACGCTCCCAAATTCAGATCGTCACTGATCTCGAATTTGGTTCATCACGTACTAATTCTAATAACAACTAAAATCCTAAACAATGGAATAACAGAATAATTTACATTGATATAACATAAATATTCTCGTCCCAAGTCTCGAAACTATTACTAATACACTTCATAACTTAAACCAAACATTTCTTAATACATAACATTAAATAAGTCTTAATACAACATAACGGAAACATCCTAATATAGAAAAGCACAACTACTCCATAGCCTTGCCTTCGCACTTGTCATGTCCTGGGGTTCCTCCTTGCCCTTGATAGTAGTGTGCATACAAGCCAATCATATATGTTGATAAAGCACATACTTTGTAAACAATCTTATTTAATTATTAATAAAATATTCATTTAAGGCATATAATTATCTACATGGTGCTGTTTTTATAACATGTAAATAACCCATAGTTTTAAGCAATGATTTTAGAATCATGATGAGATCATGATAATGAGATCTAAATTCTTAGAAAGCTTAAAAACTAAAATAGTTCCCAATTGTGGGATTACTAAAATAGGGATTAGTAAATTCGGATAGATTGGTACATATGTTGCTTGCTCATTGGATGAGGATGACTGATCTCATGGTCATTTGTGTGGAGGCACTAAAGCAAGTATGTAGATGCTTATTGGAGAATAAGTTCACTGAACGTGACTCGCTTTGGAATACCTAATGGAGTTTTACTCGCCTGTAAATAGGAATTCCTAATGTGATAGTAGTACATGTGATCCTTGGACTTGAGATCATCATAGTATATTGTATGTAACAAATTATACTTTGACTAATTCCTTACGGCCTTTTAAGGCATATATAGGGTATGCTTGGGTATAATGAGTTACATATGGAGATAATGAATGATCAATAAAGAATCTACCACCTCTAGTAAAAGAGGAGATATGTCCTATGTGATTCGTTAAATGACAACACATGAATCCTTGGCCAAGGTAGAATGAAATTAGAAAGTGGTTTCTAATTTTCATTATCTGGAGTTGTGCATTTTCTAATCGAAATACATATGATTAAATAAATTAAGACTTGACAGTAAATCCATGTCTTATATTTAATTGGGAAATTGTATGGTGGAACGATTGAATTGTACGGTAACTATTAACTCACAGGTTCTTTTATGATTAATGTTGAAATCTATATTATCTAGAAAGTCGTTGATCGCTAGGGAGGCTTATCCCTATTGTAGAATTAATGTTATTTATTTAAATAGATTATTAGTTTAATTTGTTTATTTAAATAAGATTAGAATTGTTCTAATTGATTTATTCACAACCGGTTTAATATGGAGAACCTAAAGGGTCACACCATAAAAGGAAGAAGAATTATTTAAGAAGAAAATGACATGATAGTAATAATGCATTAAGTATAATTAATTTAATCTATGATGATAGAATAAATTAAATAGCTTAATGTTTATTATTTAATATTTTAGAAATATTAAATATAAATTAATAAGAGGAGTCTTATTAATATTAATATTATTATTATTATTTTAATTCGAAAGGAGTTTAGGAATTAATATAATATCAGTACTCTCTCTCAATCCTAATAAAGATTAGGATATAAATTAATTAAAAGTATTTAATTAATTAATTAAATAAAACCCTATTCTAATTTGATTAGGAGGGTTAACCTAATATCTATATAAGAGAGTCTTATATCAGAAATAAGGTACGTGAATTTTTCAAGAGTTGGGAGTACACATATTCTATAGAGATAGAAACAAGGGTTAAGCCAATAACCCATCTTATTGAGTTCTTCATCTTCCTTGGTGGATCACCGTTAGAGGCCAAACATTTGGGTGGCTGACATTGATCAAGGGAAGTAGCCACTACAGAGGAATCAAAGGAGTAGAACTTGTACATAAGGAAGCTTGGATATTCAAAGGTATAATTCTGTTTTTCTCCTTCTTCATTCACTGATAATTGATGCACAAGAATGATCATGGTAATGGGTTTTTATAAATTTTTGAAAACCTAGTTTTTTACGCTTCCGCCTTATTTATGTGATTTGATTGCATGATTGCGTTACGTACAAACCCAACAGTGGTATCAGAGCCAATCTTGTGCTAATTATCAGTCTATGTGATTCCATACATGTATGATATGCGATTGGATCGAGTTCTGGGCAACAAAAATTTTTTAGATTCTGCGAAGCTGCGCCGCTGCGCCGGTACAAGGAAATATTGCTGCGCAGCTGCGCTGGGTGCTGTTCCTGGTTTTCATGTTGCGCAGCTGCGCCGGTTCCCTTTACATTCTTGGCGCAGCTGCGCCACTGGACAGGAACTGAATTTTTTTTTTGTTTTATTTTATTAAATGAATGGTTTATTTAATTAATAAAGGTTTAAAATAAAGACGTTTATTTTATATGAAATGAGATTTCAGAATTGCTAAAATTAAAGAGTTTAATTTGGAATTGTTTTAGATTGAAACAAAGGAGTTTATTTTTCCAAAAACAAAGTTTAGCAAACTTTTGCCCATTAACTGATATTAATACATATATGGAATGAATTTATTTTCATGAGATGAATAAGTTTTATTGATACATATGATGATATGTATGGTAATAAAAGGGATTGATTATGGACTATGACCAATGTGATTGGAATTTATTTTGGTTGAATGCTTGAATGAATGAGTTTTATAAAATGGGGTCTGCGTACCTCGTCTTCTCTAGTTTTATTCTCGATGTAAATTCTATCTCCTTTCTATGTACTTCCCCTTGACTGCTGATCAATGTTTCTATTTAATTTTAAATAGTTAATGTAATAGAGATAGTTAGAATTATTTTGAAGAAATTGGAGACCAAGGAGCAAGGAACGCGTGAAGACTCATTTGTATGGAGCCAGGGTTTAAATGTAATAGTTATATTTAAATTTAAATTCTTGCACTCCTAGGTTTGACCTTTTGGTTCACTTGGTGGCTCTAGTGAACCAAACTAGAATAAAAGTCCATAATCAATCCGGATAGAACATAGTATTCTATATTGCATGCTAAATATTATATATATTATATTTTATACAAACATGTTTCGCATGTTTAATAAAATGACGCGTATTTTATATATATATGTGCATGCGCGCTTAAAAAGATGAGACAAATAATAACAAACCCCTCAAAGAAATAATATTAAGTCTGAAGCGTTCAAATAATATTTGGAATATCGAACGTCGCCTTCTAGCATGATTAGTTAATAGAGTATTAAATATTTAATATGAGTTTGTTGTGCTATCCACAAGGCGAGTATTGAATATTTAAGATGTTAATTAATCACATTTGATGCTTATCAAGAAAATTGAACGATCTAGTCTTGTTGTGCTATCCACAAGGACGAAAACTTTTCTTTTTTGAATTTATGGAAGTGCTAGGCTGGACTTAACTTAAATCATTTTAGTTCGGATGTGCACACACATGACCATTATGATTTAAGAGGTAAAATAAAATGAGTTACACGGTGATGTAATTGACAAGAGTTGTCTACCTATTTATTTGTATATCGCTTGTTGTGCTATCCACAAGGTTATATAAATTTGAAATGGGATCCTTAATCTCACTAGCAAATCTTTAATTAGATATTGCCGAACTATATGAGTGAGGGTAATATAGTTTGATGAAAATAGTGGGAGATACCAATTTAAAATAAAGACCTAAATTTATTTTGGTATGCAAAGTTAATAAAATGAATTTTTGCTAAAATGTTGTATTTTCACATGCAGAATTTTAAAAAATGTCAAAATCACTAATCTCACAACGAAGCATACTTGATGCAAATAAGCTTACCGGCCCGAATTATGAGGACTGGCTAAGAAATCTGAGAATTGTTCTCACTGCTGAAAAGATTTCTTATGTCCTAAATTCCCCTGTCCCTGGAACTGTTCCAGAAACAGCCTCTGAGGAAGAGATTGCTACTTTCAATAAGTGGCAAGATGATGCATCTGTGGCTCAATGCATCATGCTCGCATCCATGAATAACGAGCTTCAGCGTCAGCACGAAAAAATGGATGCTCCTGCTATGCTGCTTCACCTCAAGGAGTTGTATGGTGAACAGAGTAGGACTGCTAGATATGAGATATCTAAGGAGCTCTTCCGATCTCGGATGACCGAGGGCACTGCCATCGAGACTCATGTTCTGAAGGTAATCAATTTGATTGAACACCTTGGACAGCTTGGGTTCGTCATGGATGGGGAGTTGAGTCAAGACTTGGTCTTGCAGACACTCCCTGAGACCTTCTCGCGGTTTGTGGTTAATTTTCACATGAATAAGCTAGATGTCAGCTTACCTGAGCTGCTTAACATGCTGAAAACTGCAGAAGGTCACTTCTCATCCAAGAAGAACCATGTCTTGATGGTGGATTTTTCCAATAAAAGGAAGAGGCCCAAGGTGTCTTCTGAAAAGAAGAAATCTAAGAAGGCTAAGGGAAAAGGGAAAGAAAAGGAGCAAGAGAAACCTGAACCAGCTAAAGGAATGTGCTTTCATTGCAATGAGCCTGGACATTGGAAGAGGAACTGCAATAAGTTTCTAGCAGAGAAGAAGCTTGGAGAAGCTTCGACTTCCAATCAAGGTTTGTTTATGATTGAAATTAATTTTTCTGAAAGTCATAATTCTACTTGGGTATTGGATACCGGCTGTGGTTCTCACATATGTAATACTGTGCAGGGACTGGTCAGAAGTAGAAAGCTGAACAAAGATGAAGTGATCCTACGAGTGGAAAATGGAGCAAAAATTGCTGCATTAGTTGTAGGAACTTATTGTTTAGCAATGCCTTCGGGCAAATCCATTTATCTTCATAATTGTTATTATGTTCTGAATATTATTAAAAACATTATTTCAATTTCTGTATTGGATATGGAAGGTTTTGATGTTATTATAAAGAACAATGGTTGTTCTATTTATAAAGACGATGTTTTATATGGTATTAGAAATTTGCGAAATGGACTTTATACACTTGACTTACAAGAAAATATATTTCAAATTGAACAAATTAAGAAAAGGAAAAGAGATGATACTAATTATACCTATATGTGGCACTGTAGACTCGGTCATATCAATGAAACAAGATTATCCAAGTTGCATAAAGATGGGCTCCTCGAGCTATCTGATTATGAATCATATCCAACTTGTGAATCTTATCTTATGGGTAAAATGACTAAATCTCCTTTTAGTGGAAAAGGAGAGAGAGTTACAGAATTGTTGGCATTGATTCACACAGACGTTTGTGGACCTATGACAACAAGTGCACGGGGTGGGTATTCTTATTTTATTACTTTCACTGATGATCACTCAAGATTTGGATATGTGTATTTAATGAAATACAAATCAGAATCATTTGAAAAGTTCAAAGAGTTCAGAAGTGAAGTAGAGAAACAAACGGGCAAGAGTATTAAGATACTTCGATCAGATCGAGGTGGAGAATACTTAAGCAGTGAGTTTCTCAATTGTCTTAGAGAAAATGGTATAATCTCACAATGGACTCCTCCAGGTACACCACAGTTAAATGTAGTATCTGAAAGGAGAAATCGAACACTGTTGGACATGGTTCGATCCATGATGAGTTTTACCGACCTTCCAATTTCCTTATGGGGATATGCCCTAGAAACGGCTGCATACCTACTTAACAAGGTACCTACCAAATCCGTCCCAAAGACTCCATATGAGATGTGGAAAGGGAGGAAACCAAATCTTAAGCATGTTAAGACTTGGGGTTGTCCAGCTTATGTCAAAAAGTTTGAAAATAATAAGCTACAGACTAAATCCGATAAGTGTAGATTTGTGGGATACCCTAAAGAAACCGTAGGGTATTGTTTCTATCATCCAACTGATCAAAAGGTGTTTGTTGCGAAACATGCTACCTTCTTGGAGAAAGAGTTTATCCATGAAGGGGTCAGTGGGAGCAAGATATATCTTGAAGAAGTTCAAGAACCACAAGTTACCACGGACCAAAGTCAGGTACCTAACCAAGTAGAAGAACCTACTGTACCACACCCTGTTCGTAAATCTGGAAGAGTACCGAAGATACCTCAGAGGTATGGATTCGTTATAGAGGATGACGATGAGGTACACATCATGAATGATAATGATTCATTGAATTACGAACAGGCTATAAGTAATAAAGACTCAGGGAAATGGCTTGAAGCCATGAAATCTGAAATAGACTCCATGTATGAAAACAAAGTATGGTCTTTGGTTTCACCACCTGAAGGTATTAAACCTATTGGGTGTAAATGGGTTTTTAAGAAAAAGACTGGAGCAGACGGAAAGGTAGAGACCTATAAGGCCCGACTGGTTGCAAAAGGTTTCAAACAAAGACAAGGAGTTGACTATGATGAAACCTTCTCAGCAGTAGCCATGCTCAAGTCCATTCGGATTTTGCTTGCGATTGCAGCTTACAACGACTATGAGATCAGGCAGATGGACGTGAAAACGGCCTTCCTCAATGGGAAACTTGAGGAGGATGTGTATATGATACAGCCAGAGGGATTTATTTCAAAAGTTGGAACAAATCAAGTCTGTAAGCTACAACGATCCATTTATGGGTTGAAGCAAGCTTCTCGTAGATAGAACATTCGTTTTGATGAGACAATCAAAGAGTTTGATTTTATCAAAAACGAGGATGAACCATGTGTATACAAGAAGGTTAGTGGGAGCGCAGTATCATTCCTTGTATTATATGTTGATGATATATTACTGATAGGGAATGACATTCCTATGTTACAATCCATTAAAATCTGGTTATCTAAAAACTTCTCCATGAAGGACTTGGGTGAAGCATCCTATATTTTTGGGATAAAGATCTATAGAGATAGATCTAAAAGGATGCTCGGCTTATCCCAAGGAACGTACATTGATACGATGCTAAAGAGGTTTAGCATGGAAGATTCCAAAAGAGGTCTCATGCCGATGAGCCATGGAATAAATCTCTCCAAGAAACAGGCCCCAAAGACACCTGAGGAGAGAGACCGTATGAGTAAGATCCCTTATGCTTCTGCAATAGGATCTATCATGTACGGTATGATATGTACTAGACCAGATGTTGCTCACGCACTTAGTGTAACAAGCAGATACCAGTCGAATTTAGGAGAAGAGCACTGGAAGGCAGTGAAAAATATCCTAAAGTACTTGAGAAGGACTAAAGATATTTTTCTTGCCTACGGTGGGTCTGAATTAAAACTCGAGGGATTCACGGACTCAAGTTTTCAAACAGACCAAGATGACAGTAAATCTATTTCAGGATATGTGTTTACCTTGAACGGAGGTGCAGTGAGTTGGAAGAGTTCCAAGCAGCAAACGGTTGCTGATTCAGTGACAGAGGCAGAGTATATAGCTGCAAGTGAAGCTGCAAAGGAAGCTGTTTGGATGAAAAGCTTATAACTGAACTTGGTGTGGTTCCTAGCATTGGAGAAGCAGTTCCCATATACTGTGACAACACCGGAGCGGTTGCACAGGCTAAGGAACCCAGGTCTCATCAGAAATTTAAACACGTGTTGCGGCGATTTTACTTGATCAGGGAGATCATTGAAAGAGGAGACGTCACCTTGGAGCGTGTAGACTCTCAAGACAACATTGCTGATCCATTTACTAAAGCTTTAACACAACAGCAGTTTAATCGTCACTTAGAGAAGATGGGTATGAGATACCGTGGCGATTGGCTTTAGTGCAAGTGGGAGATTGATAGTAGTGTGTTTACAAGCCAATCATGTATGATGATAAAGCACATACTTTGTAAACAATCTTATTTATTTATTAACCAAATATTCATTTAAGGCATATAATTATCTACATGGTGCTGTTTTTATAATATGTAAATAACCCATAGTTTTAAGCAATGCTTTTAGAATCATGATGAGATCATGATAATGAGATCTAAATTCTTAGAAAGCTTAAAAACTAAAATAGTTCCCAATTGTGGGATTACTAAAATGAGGATTAGTAAATCCGGATAGATTGGAACATATGTTGCTTGCTCATTGGATGAGGATGACTGATCTCATGGTCATTTGTGTGGAGACACTAAAGCAAGTATGTAGGTGCTTATTGGAGAATAAGTTCACTGAACGTGACTCGCTATGGAATACCTAATGGAGTTTTACTCGCCTGTCAATAGGAATTCCTAATGTGATAGTAGTACATGTGATCCTTGGACTTGAGATCATCATAGTATCTTGTATGTAACAAATTATACTTTGACTAATTACTTAAGGCCTTTTAAGGCATATATAGGGTATGCTTGGGTATAATGAGTTACATATGGAGATAATGAATGATCAATAAAGAATCTACCACCTCTAGTAAAAGAGGAGATATGTCCTATGTGATTCGTTAAATGATAACCCAGGAATCCTTGGCCAAGGTAGAATGAAATTAGAAAGAGGTTTCTAATTTGCATTATTTGGAGTTGTGCATTTTCTAATCGAAATACATATGATTAAATAAATTAAGACTTGACAGTAAATCCATGTCTTATATTTAATTGGGACATTGTATGGTGGAAGGATTGAATTGTACGGTAACTATTAACTCACAGGTTCTTTTATGATTAATGTTGAAATATATATTATCTAGAAAGTCGTTGATCGCTAGAGAGGCTTATCCCTATTGTAGAATAAATGTTATTTATTTAAATAGATTATTAGTTTAATTTGTTTATTTAAATAAGATTAGAATTGTTCTAATTGATTTATTCACAACCGGTTTAATATGGAGAACCTAAAGGGTCACACCATAAAAGGAAGAAAAATTATTTAAGAAGAAAATGGCATGATAGTAATAATGCATTAAGTATAATTAATTTAATCTATGATGATAGAATAAATTAAATAGCTTAATTTTTAATATTTAATATTTTAGAAATATTAAATATAAATTAATAAGAGGAGTCTTATTAATATTATTATTAGTATTATTATTTTAATTCTAAAGGAGTTTAGGAATTAATATAATATCAGTACTCTCTCTCAATCCTAATAAAGATTAGGATATAAATTAATTAAAAGTATTTAATTAATTAATTAAATAAAACCCTATTCTAATTGGATTAGGAGGGTTAACCTAATATCTATATAAGAGAGTCTTATATCAGAAATAAGGTACGTGAATTTTTCAAGAGTTGGGAGTACACATATTCTATAGAGATAGAAACAAGGGTTAAGCCAATAACCCATCTTACTGAGTTCTTCATCTTCCTTGGTGGATCACCGTTAGAGGCCAAACATTTGGGTGGCAGACATTGATCAAGGGAAGGAGCCACTACAGAGGAATCAAAGGAATCAAAGGAGTAGAACTTGTACTTGAGGAAGCTTGGATCTTCAAAGGTATAATTCTGTTTTTCTCCTTCTTCATTCACTGATAATTGATGCACAAGAATGATCATGGTAATGGGTTTGTATAAATTTTTGAAAACCTAATTTTTTACGCTTCCGCCCTATTTATGTGGTTTGATTGCATGATTGCGTTACGTACAAACCCAACAACCCTGCCCTAACTGAAATGTTTATGGGAAACAAGAGTGAGCAACAAATTTTCTCAGCAAGTAATATGCCAATAAATGTGAACAGGAATATATACAGTTCTAAATCTCAAGGGTAAAATGATAATTAATCGCTTAGGATTTCAAATAAGAATGTTGTGAACAAAATAAATAGCAATTACTTCCAAATCTATTCTGTGAAGTTGAATAAGGACTACTACGGGTCGAGAAGTTATTAAAGGATTCAAAAGTTTCAACAGTTTCAAGTGAATGAATAGATATCACTAAGTGTCGCTGTGGACCAAGGATTGATAAAAGAATCCAACGAATTCAAAGTTTCAAGTAAATAAATACTGGATACTGAGTGGTCACTAAGAACAACGAACTTCTACTAGAATCACCAAAAATATTTCTGGTAACCCAACCAAGTACAATTAGGGGATCAGCCTATTGTACCTGGAGTTATGCATAACCTACCACACCACTGTCAGCACCCCGACTATATAGTTCCCCTTTTTACAAGGGTTGTTTAACTCAGTCGATTTATAAGAGTCCGCACCAAGGTAATTGGTGTGGATTGCTTTCCAATTCATGATATTGGTCTAGCCGAATTAAATGGCGTACACAATTTCAACAATGTAATAAGAACAATTTATGAGTTCAATACTCGCAACAATAATTCGAAGAATATAATCGTGATTTAAATCAAACTATGAAACATAAGTTTGTAAGGCAAGAATTATTCTAGCACCTATTTACTCGTACGACCAAAGTTAGTACAAGCTCGAATATGTTTTCAATGAATAGTATAAATCAAATACTTGCTCAATAAAAGAGTAGTCAGATAGTTGCAATTAATATACAAGAACGGTTTCAAGGAGACTTGCACAATGAAAGAGTATAAGTTAGGTAACTTGCTTATGACGTTCCTCGAATAAGTAACCACAAGGATAGGATACTTGCAACATAATAAAAGTAGGGTTCAGATAATTGCACTATAAATGAGTGTAAGTCAGGAAACTTGCCTTATGCGTAGTTTATCCTCATTAAGTAAATCAACACTTTCGAATCCCTATCGTAATATAGTTACGTATATATATATATATATGATATCCATTAGTCATACAGTTTAACGTTATACTTTATCTCATATATACCATCCACATATAAGTTAAATCTTTAACCTTACTATACAGTCATATATAGTATTATATTTAATTCACAAGTCTTGACTAATATACCTTTATCCTCAACGTTCCTCTTTTTGAGTTTAAACACATTCTCATATCATATAAGATCGCAACAATTAGCAAACATGCTCTCATATTATTAATATCACATAAGACTATTATTAATACTAAATGTATTTTATTTTAGCAAGTTATGGCATTCCCATAAGTTAACCATCAAAATCGGGTTCAAGTAACATCATATAATATCACGTAGCATATATACATGTTTAAAGGATACTTTTATGTGTATACAACCTTTCCTTGTTCCAATCATACATGCAATAGATTCTAAGTTAACACTTTCAATAATTTAAAGCCATCCAAGGTCATGGAATTCACAAGGCCTATCATGCTCGCTCTTTAAACACATAAGGTATTCATATACTTTGCATTAGACATACTTATGAGTATTCACATTTCATACATGTAACTATTACAGTTATTAGTTGAAAACATGCTTCGTTTACGCTAAATTTTAATCATGACCTCTAACATGGTATGTATACATGCATGACGTTCATGAAGTCAATAGTATTAACACGTTCATAAACTTCAGAATTTAAACTTCAAGTTAACATGTCAAGGTGTACGTTTAAAACTTGTATTCTCATTAGTAAAGCTCACTAATAAGGCCTAACATGCTCATACTATCTAGATTCATATGTTAACATGTTTGACATGCATTTCAAGGTCATATAACATGCTCGAAAAACCAGAACCTAGAATCCTAATATAACATGTTAGAGTCCATGTTCAACGCTTGAGTTTTCGTTGGAAAGGTTCACTATTGAGGTTCATATGCTCAAGTTACATTTTGAAGCTCAGATACGCAAGTTAACATTCATATCATGTGTTTCTAGGTCATACAAATATGTTTTAAAAGTCAGAATGATAATATAAATCTAACATGTCAAAGTTCCTTCTTTCATAACTTTTAGTTTTCTTCGAAATACTCAACTAAAACGACTAGCATGGATTACTATAACCTAGTACCCTTATTCTATATGTTATTGTGAGTTATATGCACATCCTAACAGTACAACATGCTCACTATATCAGAAGATATAATAGAAATCATTAACAAATTCTGCAGTGGACGCGCGGCCGCACCCGAAATTGTACTAGGGAGACGCGCGGCCGCGCTGCTCCCGTTCCAGTCCAGAGAGCAGCTAGCCTCGGCAACCATTATCCCAAATCACAAAATTACTTCACGAAAACTTTTCTAAACAGTTGCTATTGTGGTTTAAACATGTTTGTAAGTCTATATATCAACTAACTAAGCAATTCATATTTTAATTGTCATCAATTTCCACAATATCAAGAATTCAAGAATTTGCAGAAACAGAAAATGGAAATGAAGAACTTGAGAGTATACCTCTGCAATGTAATTGGGCTTGCTGCCATCTCAAGAACACTGATATATATGTATATATATATATAACTCTTAACTCAACACTTATGCAAACTCTCAGCAAATGAAAAGAGAGGAGAAGAGCTTGCATTTATAGGACAACTAATTTCCAGACAATGAAATTTTCCACCAAAACAAAGCATTGGAATGAAGAAGAATTTGATGGACATTAGGTAGTTGGTGGAGTTGGTGATTCCCACTATTGAGCCCATTCCCCATATGATCATTGCTAGCTATATTGCTGAGAATTGGGAGGAGAATTGGAGAAGGCTAGCCTTAGGCCAATGGCCTATGCACATGAGAAGAGAAATGACACTCTTTGTGGGACAAACAAGGACTCAGCAACATGAAACAATGCAGTAAAATAAAATAACCCAATACATACACATTTTATATACACTTAGGCATATATGTATACTTAGGCTATAATGTAATGTCACAATGTAATTCAATGAATGAGTAACATTTCAATGTAGTAAATATAATTTGCACATAAATAATCCATGTACATTTATAATAACAAATATAATCTAATTGGGTATTATCTTTCCACATTACCATAAACTATATTATTTCAATTATTTATAATCATTGAAATAATTATTATTTTAATTCCTCATCAATATTAAAATAGGTAATCCATTTATTTATTTTCCCTCATATTATTAAATACACACTTAGTTCAATTTGATAATCCATAAGTACACCATTAATGTATCCATATATACATGTTGTCACATAACATTATTACAACTCTTCTTATTTTCAATTATATTAATCTATTGAAATATTCATCACATAACATTTGTTTTTTTTATAATATTATACGAAGTACATCTTTTAATGTAGCCACATACCACATGTTGTAACTTATATAATTTATTTAATCATAACATATGGTTTCAATATGTACAATCACATTGCATCATATAATATAGTTTAATAATTCTTAATATGTGGTTTCTATATATAGCATAGTCACATGAATGTCGCACTACACTATATAATATAGTTGTATCCCATATATTTTATATATTTAATTATTGCATGCTTGTACATAACAATCAATATAATCTTATTATATTAATGACTTACTTATTTGTTTTATAATGGCAATTAATTTATTAATAAAATATTAATCAATTCCTTCCTCATAGATTAATGAAGTTATTAATCTCCATATTAACTAACATCTATATGATTAATTATCACGTTAAATAAATATAAATCTTATTATATTTATAAACCATTTTCTTAGTATCCAATCATTACTTGCAAAAATACTAAATCAATAGATTATTATTATATTTCTCATAATAACAATTAACAATTAATATAGATTAATTATTCACTTAATAATTCATTTACTCTTTAACCGATTATTATTCATAATAACAGTTAATAACATTATTGTACGATTAACTATCACATGTATTACACTCAACAAATAATCAATTAAATATAACTCTTATCATATTCATCAATTACTTACTCGTAAATGTTTTGTTATTTATAATAACATATTATTAATAATTACTCATTAGTAGGCTATTTACTAATCACAATGATTATTTAACAATGTAATATTAATTAATCCTTCACTTATCGATTTCCCTCTTGAATTAATTAAACCATCATCTTTTTCATTCTCATGCCACACAAGGCATTTTACGAGTCGCAATTCTCCATATTTCCTCAATTATTGTAAATTCAATTTAATATAATCGAATTACTTTTCTTATAACTCGTACACATTTATGTTCCAATAATATTCATTTTCTTATTATATCAAAAAAAAAATTATTCATGAAATTCACTGTTCTTACATCCTCCCCCCTTATAAAAATTCCGTCCTCGGAATTGGTACAAGGCTACACAAATAGATGGGGTTAGATCCTCATCATCCTATCTTCTAATTCCCACGTGGCCTCCTTGGCATCGTGGTTTTACCAAAGCACTATCACAAGAGATAAAATTTTATTTCTTAATATCTGTTCTTTCCTATCTAGTATTTGGACAGGAATTCTTCATATGTAAGATTCTTCCCTACTTGATTGGCTCATAAGGTATCACACGCTTATAATTAAGCTTATAGGATCGTAAGACAGAAACTTAAAATACACCGTGGATATGTTCCAGTTCAACAGGTAAGGCTATCTTGTACGCCACTTTTCCTGCTCTCTGCAATACTTCAGAAGGTTTCACGAACCTCAAACTCAATTCTTCTTTCTTACTTAATCTTATCTTCCCCTCACAGGGAAACATTTAAGAAATATGAAACTACCGTCTTCCAAAATCTTGATTATGGCGATGGCAATCTGCATATTTCCCATGTTGATCTTGAGCTGCTACTAATCTGGCTCTTTTTGTCTTCACATCGTCTGCCATTCGTCGTACTAGATTCGGTCCCAATTGAAGTAGTCGTTCTCTAACCTCATCCCAATGTAGCGGTGTTCTGCATTTTCTTCCGTGGAGAGCTTTGTACGATGGCTTACCGATATTTATATAATAATTATTACTATAAGCGAATTCTACTAAGGGTAAATGATATTCCAAGTTACCTTTGAAATCCACTACGCAAGCTCTTCCAAAACTTTGAAGTGGAGCGCGGGTCTCGATCGAAAATTATTAACACTGATATTTCGTGTCGCTAAACGATTTTCTTTACGCATAATTTCGTTAACTGATTTAAATTAAATCGAATATCTATTGGTAGAAAGCACGTTGTCTTCTTTAATCGGTCGATGCATTCTACAACTTCTCGTCTCATATTGACCACCAATAGTGTCTTCGAAGATCTCGGTACGTTTTCGTGCTTCCTGGGTAAACAAAATATGTCCGACTATATGCCTCATGAAAACTCTTATCTCATAATTTTAGTCACGGTTGACTCTCACGCTCGATCTACATTTCTCAAGATACCATTATTATTTCTTCTAAACTTTTTCTCTTTATCTTCTCGCACTTTTTGTCTTTATCTTGTTATCCCTTCACTCTACCCAACAACGCTAGACAAACCTCCATTATAAACTTCTCTTTGGACTCTCTGGGTCCCTTCACTTCTATTTCCAATCTCTTCACCTTCCTGATTAGTTCCTCTCGAGTTATCAACTTGAATAATTTCTCCATTCCCTTTTCCTACTTAGCATATCGGCTACTACGTTTGCCTCTTCCAGGTAATAGAGAATTTTGCAATGGTAGTCTTCGTCTGCTCCCAATTACTTACTGCCTTCAACACTGCCAGATCTGACGTGCCCTAAAACTAACCTTCTCCTTGACTCACAACACTGGTGCTCCTTAATGGAAAACACACTCGACTTAATATATCCCTTTATCTAACATTTCTCATAATTATATTAATAATTCTTCATTTTTACCGGTGCCATAAGATAGGTGCTTTCGAAATCAGTGCAGTCTCCGATACTAAATCTATTACGACTTATTTTCTCTCTCTGGCGGAAGGCCGGGCAGATCGCCTGGGAATACATTTTGAAATTCTGGTTCTACTAATACATTATTTATTTCTACTTCCGTTCTTTTAGTATCTATAATAAAAGTGAAACAATTTATACCAACTTTTCTTAACATGTCTTGGCCTGCATCATCGTAAGGCAACACAATTGCCTAAACGACGAGCTACCATAAAACACTTGCTTAGACCGGTTTGGATTCTGGAGGTTCAGTATTTTTCTTCTAACAATCAATTATCGTATGTGGTTATGTAACCAGTCCATTCATAGTATCCCATCACACTCTCAAAATTTTATCTGAATCAAGTCTATGCTTAGCTTACGTTCCCTAATTTATGCGCAAAAATATCGACAAACGAATTTCTACGGGAATTACTTCCTTATTCGCAACTTCTACGTTTAAAGGATCTTCTAATCGTTCTTGGGGTAACTTAGTCGTCTCACAGTTCTTCAGATGCAAAAGGGAAAGATAGCACTAGGATTAGATAATATATACGCATTTATATTATAGATTAAGACAGCACCTGACATCACGACTTGGAATGCTACTGCATCATGTATCATAACGTTAGTCGTACTTGGCATTGGTTCACTCGATTGAGCTAGTTCGATTATTGCCGGCTTCCCGCTATGGCTTCCTTTGTTGCTGTCTTCTTCCTTCCTTCCATTCTTTGGGCAGTTCTTAACTTGAAGATCTGTTAACTTACAAGAAAAGCATCCTCTGATCTTCTTTGGGTTTGGGCAATTCGGGGAAATATGCCCTTCCTGGCCGCAGTTATAGCAAACGCCTCGTCCCTTCCAGCACTCTCCTTGATGACTCTTTCCACATTTTGGGCAAACCTTGTTCTTTTTCTTGAGTCCTTCTTGGTGACTTCCCCTCGGATTGTTGTTGATGTTGTTGTTGTCTCGTCTTCTTTTGTTTCCGTTTCCCTTCTCGTTCGTCTCCTTCTGCCGATAACGTATTTGACGTTTTTCAGATCCATACGCAAAACAATCTATGGTTTTCTCCTCCCTAGGACAGTTAGGAGAAATATGACCCTTCACACCGCACTTATAATATACATGTTTTTCTTTCAAACACGCTCCCATGTGGTTCTTTCCACATTCCTTACAGGCTTCTATCTTCTTCTTCCATAGTTGTCCTTCTCCTCTTACATACTTATTCTCATTCCACTTCCTCTTAAAATTCTTACTGCTACCACTACTACTCTCTTCCATCCTTCCTTCATTCGCTTTCTTTGAATTATTAGCCTCTCCTTCTTTAGTCAAATTAATATCTTTTCCTACCTCTGAAGTTTTCGTCTGTCTCTTCTTATAATCATTGATTCCTTCTTCAAAAGCATTTACTATAAGGTCTACCAATTGTTGTAAGGGTTCTTGATTCAATTCCTTATCTCCATTCTCTGTCGCTTGACGAGTCTCTCCTCCTGGGGATATTGACATTTCTCTGCGTAGAAATAAAATGGTATTATCATCTCTTTGTTAAACATCTAATACTTCTTAAGATGTATAAGTTTTATGTCTATTCTCCCTTGTTATTATATAACATAATCTGGTTACTACACGCACGTTTAAACATGCCACAAGAAAATATATCACATCGTAAAGCATTCTGCTAGTTTCAATACATACCCCTCTCGGGTACCACTAAAGTTGGAGTTAGAAAGATACTTCCCACATTATCCCTAAAATTGGGATCTATAACACTGTTTCGCATCTATAAATATTTATCATAACATTCGCGACACTTATTATCTAACTACCTTCTATCTTCACTATGTTTATATCTGTTAGTTACTAAACTGAAGTTTTAGAACTTCGCCTTCCACTATTGTATCTTATTCTTCATCTTAAAGTAACTCACGCATGCCTCAATCCTGAGAGAAAACTTTCACTGTGGATTTCTACTTGGATTCTGATTCCATCCCCTCCTAGGTTAAGGTTACTGCTGAAAAAGGCTTAACTTCAAGGGGTGTTGCGGACACCATATGTATACCACATGGTTCCTCCTCCATGACCCTACCAGGTTTACCTATCTCTGACATCTATAATCACAAAACCAATTAACTTTATTATTATCTCCGAGTAAAACATAATTTCATTGTATGGAATAAAAATATATTTCATAACACTTCTAGCTTTCTAAGAAAACTCTACATGAGTTTTATCTCCTTCTATTCTCTAAATTATTCTAAGGTTATATCCTAAGACTCTCGCTCCTAAGGTTTATAACCTACAGCTTTGATACCAACCTGTGACGCTCCCAAATTCAGACCGTCACAGATCTCGAATTTGGTTCATCACGTACTAATCCTAATAACAACTAAAATCCCAAACAATGGAATAACAGAATAATTTACATTGATATAACATAAATATTCTCGTCCCAAGTCTCGAAACTATTACTAATACACTTCATAACTTAAACCAAACATTTCTTAATACATAACATTAAATAAGTCTTAATACAACATAACGGAAACATCCTAATATAGAAAAGCACAGCTACTCCATAGCCTTGCCTTCGCACTTGTCCTGTCCTGGGGTTCCACCTTGCCCTGCCCTAACTGAAATGTTTATGGGAAACAAGAGTGAGCAACAAATTTGCTCAGCAAGTAATATGCCAATAAATGTGAATAGGAATATTTTAAGTTCTAAATCTCAAGGGTAAAATGGTAATTAATCGCTTAGGATTTCAAATAAGAATGTTGTGAACAAAATAAATAGCAATGACTTCCAAATCTATTCTGTGAAGTTGAATAAGGACTACTACGGGTCGAGAAGTTATTAAAGGATTCAAAAGTTTCAACAATTTCAAGTGAATGAATAGATATCACTAAGTGTCGCTGTGGACCAAGGATTGATAAAAGAATCCAACGAATTCAAAGTTTCAAGTAAATAAATAATGGATACTGAGTGGTCGCTAAGAACCACGAACTTCTACTAGAATCACCAAAAATATTTCTGGTAACCCAACCAAGTACAATTAGGGGATCAGCCTATCGTACCTGGAGTTATGCATAACCTACCACACCACTGTCAGCACCCCGACTATATAGTTCCCCTTTTTACAAGGGTTGTTCAACTCAGTCAATTTATAAGAGTCCGCACCAAGGTAATTGGTGTGGATTGCTTTCCAATTCATGATATTGGTCTAGCCGAATTAAATGGAGTAGACAATTTCAACAATGTATATAAGACCAATTTATGAGTTCAATACTCGCAACAATAATTCGAAGAATATAATCGTGATTTAAATCAAACTATGAAACATAAGTTTGTAAGGCAAGAATTATTCTAGCACCTATTTACTCGTACGACCAAAGTTAGTACAAGCTCGAATATGTTTTCAATGAATAGTATAAATCAAATACTTGCTCAATAAAAGAGTAGTCAGATACTTGCAATTAATATACAAGAACAGTTTCAAGGAAACTTGCACAATGAAAGAGTATAAGTTAGGGAACTTGCTTATGACGTTCCTCGAATAAGTAACCACAAGGATAGGATACTTGCAACATAATAAAAGTAGGGTTCAGATAATTGCACTATAAATGAGTGTAAGTCAGGAAACTTGCCTTATGCGTAGTTTATCCTCATTAAGTAAATCAACACTTTCGAATCCCTATCGTAATATAGTTACGTATATATATATATATATATATATATATATATATATATATATATATATATATATATATATATATATATATGATATCCATTAGTCATACAGTTTAACGTTATACTTTATCTCATATATACCATCCACATATAAGTTAAATCTTTAACCTTACTATACAGTCATATATAGTATTATAATTAATTCACAAGTCTTGACTAATATACCTTTATCCTCAACGTTCCTCTTTTTGAGTTTAAACGCATTCTCATATCATAAGAGACCGCAACAATTAGCAAACATGCTCTCATATTATTAATATCACATAAGACCATTATTAATACTAAATGTATTTTATTTTAGCAAGTTATGGCATTCCCATAAGTTAACCGTCAAAATCGGGTTCAAGTAACATCATATAATATCACGTAGCATGTATACATGTTTAAAGGATACTTTTCTGTGTATACAACCTTTCCTTATTCCAATCATACATGCAATAGATTCTAAGTTAACACTTTCAATAATTTAAAGCCATCCAAGGTCATGGAATTCACAAGGCCTATCATGCTCGCTCTTTAAACACATAAGGTATTCATATACTTTGCATTAGACATACTTATGAGTATTCACATTTCATACATGTAACTATTACAGTTATTAGTTGAAAACATGCTTCGTTTACGCTAAATTTTAATCATGACCTCTAACATGGTATGTATACATGCATGACGTTCATGAAGTCAATAGTATTAACACGTTCATAAACTTCAGAATTTAAACTTCAAGTTAACATGTCAAGGTGTACGTTTAAAACTTGTATTCTCATTAGTAAAGCTCACTAATAAGGCCTAACATGCTCATACTATCTAGATTCATATGTTAACATGTTTGACATGCATTTCAAGGTCATATAACATGCTCGAAAAACCAGAACCTAGAATCCTAATATAACATGTTAGAGTCCATGTTCAACGCTTGAGTTTTCGTTGGAAAGGTTCACTATTGAGGTTCATATGCTCAAGTTACATTATGAAGCTCAGATACGCAAGTTAACATTCATATCATGTGTTTCTAGGTCATACAAATATGTTTTAAAAGTCAGAATGATAATATAAATCTAACATGTCAAAGTTCCTCTTTTCATAACTTTCAGTTTTCTTCGAAATACTCAACTAAAACGACTAGCATGGATTACTATAACCTAGTACCCTTATTCTATATGTTATTGTGAGTTATATGCACATCCTAACAGTACAACATGCTCACTATATCAGAAGATATAATAGAAATCATTAACAAATTCTGCAGTGACGCGCGGCCGCGCCGAAATTGTAATAGGGAGACGCGCGGCCGCGCTGCTCCCGTTCCAGTCCAGAGAGCAGCTAGCCTCGGCAACCATTATCCCAAATCACAAAATTACTTCACGAAAACTTTTCTAAACAGTTGCATTGTGGTTTAAACATGTTTGTAAGTCTATATATCAACTAACTAAGCAATTCATATTTCAATTGTCATCAATTTCCACAATATCAAGAATTCAAGAATTTGCAGAAACAGAAAATGGAAATGAAGAACTTAAGAGTGTACCTCTGCAATGTAATTGGGCTTGCTGCTATCTCAAGAACACTGATATATATGTATATATATATATAACTCTTAACTCAACACTTATGCAAACTCTCAGCAAATGAAAAGAGAGGAGAAGAGCTTGCATTTATAGGACAACTAATTTCAAGACAATGAAATTTTCCACCAAAACAAAGCATTGGAATGAAGAAGAATTTGATGGACATTAGGTAGTTGGTGGAGTTGGTGATTCCCACTGTTGAGTCCACTCCCCATATGATCATTGCTAGCTATATTTTTTGAGAATTGGGAGGAGAATTGGAGAAGGCTAGCCTTAGGCCAATGGCCTATGCACGTGAGAAGAGAAATGACACTCTTTGTTGGACAAACAAGGACTCAGCAACATGAAACAATGCAGTAAAATAAAATAACCCAATACATACACATTTTATATACACTTAGGCATATATGTATACTTAGGCTATAATGTAATGTCACAATGTAATTCAATGAATGAGTAACATTTTAATGTAGTAAATATAATTTGCACATATATAATCCATGTACATTTATAATAACAAATATAATCTAATTGGGTATTATCTTTCCACATTACCATAAACTATATTATTTCAATTATTTATAATCATTGAAATAATTATTATTTTAATTCCTCATCAATATTAAAATAGGTAATCCATTTATTTATTTTCTCTCATATTATTAAATACACACTTAGTTCAATTTGATAATCCATAAGTACACCATTAATGTATCCATAAATACATGTTGTCACATAACATTATTACAACTCTTCTTATTTTCAATTATATTAATCTATTGAAATATTCATCACATAACATTTGTTTTTTTTATAATATTATACGAAGTACATCTTTTAATGTAGCCACATACCACATGTTGTAACTTATATAATTTATTTAATCATAACATATGGTTTCAATATGTACAATCACATTGCATCATATAATATAGTTTAATAATTCTTAATATGTGGTTTCTATATATAGCATAGTCACATGAATGTCGCACTACACTATATAATATAGTTGTATCCCATATATTTTATATATTTAATTATTGCATGCTTGGACATAACAATCAATATAATCTTATTATATTAATGACTTACTTGTTTATTTTATAATGACAATTAATTTATTAATAAAATATTAATCAATTCCTTCCTCATAGATTAATGAAGTTATTAATCTCCATATTAACTAACATTTATATGATTAATTATCACGTTAAATAAATATAAATCTTATTATATTTATAAACCATTTTCTTAGTATCCAATTATTACTTGCAAAAATACTAAATCAATAGATTATTATTATATTTCTCATAATAACAATTAACAATTAATATAGATTAATTATTCACTTAATAATTCATTTACTCTTTAACCGATTATTATTCATAATAACAGTTAATAACATTATTGTACGATTAACTATCACATGTATTGCACTCAACAAATAATCAATTAAATATAACTCTTATCATATTCATCAATTACTTACTCGTAAATGTTTTGTTATTTATAATAACATTTTATTAATAATTACTCATTAGTAGGCTATTTACTAATCACAATGATTATTTAACAATGTAATATTAATTAATCCTTCACTTATCGATTTCCCTCTTGAATTAATTAAACCATCATCTTTTTCATTCTAATGCCACACAAGGCATTTTACGAGTCGCAATTCTCCATATTTTCTCAATTATTATAAATTCAATTTAATATAATCGAATTACTTTTCTCATAACTCGTACACATTTATGTTCCAATAATATTCATTTTCTTATTATATCAAAAAAAAAATATTCATGAAATTCACGGTTCTTACATCCTCCCCTCCTTATAAAAATTCCGTCCTCGGAATTGGTACAAGGCTACACAAATAGATGGGGTTAGATCCTCATCATCCTATCTTCTAATTCCCACGTGGCCTCTTTGGCATCGTGGTTTTACCAAAGCACTATCACAAGAGATAAAATTTTATTTCTTAATATATGTTCTTTCCTATCTAGTATTTGGACAGGAATTCTTCATATGTCAGATTCTTCCCTACTTGATTGGCTCATAAGGTATCACACGCTTATAATTAAGCTTATAGGATCGTGAGACAGAAACTTAAAATACACCGTGGATATGTTCCAGTTCAACAGGTAAGGCTATCTTGTACGCCACTTTTCCTGCTCTCTGCAATACTTCAGAAGGTTTCACGAACCTCAAACTCAATTCTTCTTTCTTACCTAATCTTATCTTCCCCTCACAGGGAAACATTTAAGAAATATGAAACTACCGTCTTCCAAAATCTTGATTATGGCGATGGTAATCTGCATATTTCCCATGTTGATCTTGAGCTGCTACTAATCTGGCTCTTTTTGTCTTCACATCGTCTGCCATTCGTCGTACTAAATTCGGTCCCAATTGAAGTAGTCGTTCTCTGACCTCATCCCAATGTAGCGGTGTTCTGCATTTTCTTCCGTGGAGAGCTTTGTACGATGGCTTACCGATATTTATATAATAATTATTACTATAAGCGCATTCTACTAAGGGTAAATGATATTCCAAGTTACCTTTGAAATCCACTACGCAAGCTCTTCCAAAACTTTGAAGTGGAGCGCGGGTCTCGATCGAAAATTATTAACACTGATATTTCGTGTCACTAAACGATTTTCTTTATGCATAATTTCGCTAACTGATTTAAATTGAATCGAATATCTATTGGTAGAAAGCACGTTGTCTTCTTTAATCGGTCGATGCATTCTACAACTTCTCGTCTCATATTGACCACCAATAGTGTCTTCGAAGATCCCGGTACGTTTTCGTGCTTCCTGGGTAAACAAAATATGTCCAACTATATGCCTCATGAAAACTCTTATCTCATAATTTTAGTCACGGTTGACACTCACGCTCGATCTACATTTCTCAAGATACCATTATTATTTCTCCTAAACTTTTTCTCTTTATCTTCTCGCACTTTTTGTCTTTATCTTGTTATCCCTTCACTCTATCCAACAACGCTAGACAAACCTCCATTATAAACTTCTCTTTGGACTCTCTGGGTTCCTTCACTTCTATTTCCACTCTCTTCACCTTCCTGATTAGTTTCTCTCGAGTTATCAACTTGAATAATTTCTCCATTCCCTTTTCCTACTTAGCATATCGGCTACTACGTTTGCCTCTTCCAGGTAATAGAGAATTTTGCAATGGTAGTCTTCGTCTGCTCCCAATTACTTACTGCCTTCAACGCTGCCAGATCTGACATGCCCTAAAACTAACCTTCTCCTTGACTCACAACACTGGTGCTCCTTAAGGGAAAACACACTCGACTGAATATGTTCCTTTATCTAACATTTCTCATAATTATATTAATAATTCTTCATTTTTACCGGTGCCATAAGATAGGTGCTTTCGAAATCAGTGCAGTCTCCGATACTAAATCTATTACGACTTATTTTCTCTCTCTGGCGGAAGGCCGGGCAGATCGCCTGGGAATACATTTTGAAATTCTGGTTCTACTAATACATTATTTATTTCTACTTCCGTTCTTTTAGTATCTATAATAAAAGTGAAACAATTTATACCAACTTTTCTTAACATGTCTTGGCCTGCATCATCGTAAGGCAACACAATTGCCTAAACGACGAGCTACCATAAAACACTTCCTTAGACCGGTTTGGATTCTGGAGGTTCATATTTTTATTCTAACAATCAATTATCGTATGTGGTTATGTAACCAGTCCATTCATAGTATCCCATCACACTCTCCAAATTTTATCGGAATCAAGTCTATGCTTAGCTTATGTTCCCTAATTTATGCGCAAAAATATCGACAAACGAATTTCTACGGGAATTACTTCCTTATTCGCAACTTCTACGTTTAAAGGATCTTCTAATCGTTCTTGGGGTAACTTAGTCGTCTCACAGTTCTTCAGATGCAAAAGGGAAAGATAGCACTAGGATTAGATAATATATAAGCATTTATATTATAGATTAAGACAGCACCAGACATCACGACTTGGAATGCTACTGCATCATGTATCATAACATTAGTCGTACTTGGCATTGGTTCACTCGATTGAGCTAGTTCGATTATTGCCGGCTTCCCGCTATGGCTTCCTTTGTTGCTGTCTTCTTCCTTCCTTCCTTTCTTTGGGCAGTTCTTAACCTGATGATCTGTTAACTTACAAGCAAAGCATCCTCTGATCTTCTTCGGGTTTGGGCAATTCGGGGAAATATGCCCTTCCTGGCCGCAGTTATAGCAAACGCCTCGTCCCTTCCAGCACTCTCCTTGATGACTCTTTCCACATTTTGGGCAAACCTTGTTCTTTTTCTTGAGTCCTTCTTGGTGACTTCCCCTCGGATTGTTGTTGATGTTGTTGTTGTCTCGTCTTCTTTTGTTTCTGTTTCCCTTCTCGTTCGTCTCCTTCTGCCGATAACGTATTTGACGTTTTTCAGATCCATACGCAAAACAATCTATGGTTTTCTCCTCCCTAGGACAGTTAGGAGAAATATGACCCTTCACACCGCACTTATAACATACATGTTTTTCTTTCAAACACGCTCCCATGTGGTTCTTTCCACATTCCTTACAGGCTTCTATCTTCTTCTTCCATAGTTGTCCTTCTCCTCTTACATACTTATTCTCATTCCACTTCCTCTTAAAATTCTTACTGCTACCACTACTACTCTCTTCCATCCTTCCTTCATTCTCTTTCTTTGAATTATTAGCCTCTCCTTCTTTAGTCAAATTAATATCTTTTCCTACCTCTAAAGTTTTCGTCTGTCTCTTCTTATAATCATTGATTCCTTCTTCAAAAGCATTTACTATAAGGTCTACCAATTGTTGTAAGGGTTCTTGATTCAATTCCTTATCTCCATTCTCCGTCGCTTGACGAGTCTCTCCTCCTGGGGATATTGACATTTCTCTGCGTAGAAATAAAATGGTATTATCATCTCTTTGTTAAACATCTAATACTTCTTAAGATGTATAAGTTTTATGTCTATTCTCCCTTGTTATTATATAACATAATCTGGTTACTACACGCACGTTTAAACATGCCACAAGAAAACATATCACATCGTAAAGCATTCTGCTAGTTTCAATACATACCCCTCTCGTGTACCACTAAAGTTGGAGTTAGAAAGATACTTCCCACATTATCCCTAAAATTGGGATCTATAACACTGTTTTGCATCTATAAATATTTATCATATCATTCGCGACACTTATTATCTAACTACCTTCTATCTTCACTACGTTTATATCTGTTAGTTACTAAAATGAAGTTTTAGAACTTCGCCTTCCACTATTGTATCTTATTCTTCATCTTAAAGTAACTCATGCATGCCTCAATCCTGAAAGAAAACTTTCACTGTGGATTTCTACTTGGATTATGATTCCATCCCCTCCTAGGTTAAGGTTACTGCTGAAAAAGGCTTAACTTCAAGGGGTGTTGCGGACACCATATGTATACCACATGGTTCCTCCTCCATGACCCTACCAGGTTTACCTATCTCTGACATCTATAATCACAAAACCAATTAACTTTATTATTATCTCCGAGTAAAATATAATTTCATTGTATGGAATGAAAATATATTTCATAACACTTCTAGCTTTCTAAGAAAACTCTACATGAGTTTTATCTCCTTCTATTCTCTAAATTCTTCTAAGGTTATATCCTAAGGACTCTTGCTCCTAAGGTTTATAACCTACAGCTTTGATACCAACCTGTGACGCTCCCAAATTCAGACCGTCACTGATCTCGAATTTGGTTCATCACGTACTAATCCTAATAACAACTAAAATCCCAAACAATGGAATAACAGAATAATTTACATTGATATAACATAAATATTCTCGTCCCAAGTCTCGAAACTATTACTAATACACTTCATAACTTAAACCAAACATTTCTTAATACATAACATTAAATAAGTCTTAATACAACAGAATGGAAACATCCTAATATAGAAAAGCACAGCTACTCCATAGCCTTGCCTTCGCACTTGTCCTGTCCTGGGGTTCCACCTTGCCCTGCCCTAACTGAAATGTTTATGGGAAACAAGAGTGAGCAACAAATTTGCTCAGCAAGTAATATGCCAATAAATGTGAACAGGAATATATACAGTTCTAAATCTCAAGGGTAAAATGGTAATTAATCTCTTAGGATTTCAAATAAGAATGTTGTGAACAAAATAAATAGCAATGACTTCCAAATCTATTCTGTGAAGTTGAATAAGGACTACTACGGGTCGAGAAGTTATTAAAGGATTCAAAAGTTTCAACAATTTCAAGTGAATGAATAGATATCACTAAGTGTCGCTGTGGACCAAGGATTGATAAAAGAATCCAACGAATTCAAAGTTTCAAGTAAATAAATAATGGATACTAAGTGGTCGCTAAGAACCACGAACTTCTACTAGAATCACCAAAAATATTTCTGGTAACCCAACCAAGTACAATTAGGGGATCAGCCTATCGTACCTGGAGTTATGCATAACCTACCACACCACTGTCAGCACCCCGACTATATAGTTCCCCTTTTTACAAGGGTTGTTCAACTCAGTCAATTTATAAGAGTCCGCACCAAGGTAATTGGTGTGGATTGCTTTCCAATTCATGATATTGGTCTAGCCGAATTAAATGGCGTAGACAATTTCAACAATGTATATAAGAACAATTTATGAGTTCAATACTCGCAACAATAATTCGAAGAATATAATCGTGATTTAAATCAAACTATGAAACATAAGTTTGTAAGGCAAGAATTATTCTAGCACCTATTTACTCGTACGACCAAAGTTAGTACAAGCTCGAATATGTTTTCAATGAACAGTATAAATCAAATACTTGCTCAATAAAAGAGTAGTCAGATACTTGCAATTAATATATAAGAACGGTTTCAAGGAAACTTGCACAATGAAAGAGTATAAGTTAGGGAACTTGCTTATGACGTTCCTCGAATAAGTAACCACAAGGATAGGATACTTGCAACATAATAAAAGCAGGGTTCAGATAATTGCACTATAAATGAGTGTAAGTCAGGAAACTTGCCTTATGCGTAGTTTATCCTCATTAAGTAAATCAACACTTTCGAATCCCTATCGTAATATAGTTACGTATATATATATATATATATATATATATATATATATATATATATATATATATATATATATATATATATATATATGATATCCATTAGTCATACAGTTTAACGTTATACTTTATCTCATATATACCATCCACATATAAGTTAAATCTTTAACCTTACTATACAGTCATATATAGTATTATATTTAATTCACAAGTCTTGACTAATATACCTTTATCCTCAACGTTCCTCTTTTTGAGTTTAAACACATTCTCATATCATATAAGATCGCAACAATTAGCAAACATGCTCTGATATTATTAATATCACATAAGACCATTATTAATACTAAATGTATTTTATTTTAGCAAGTTATGGCATTCCCATAAGTTAACCGTCAAAATCGGGTTCAAGTAACATCATATAATATCACGTAGCATGTATACATGTTTAAAGGATACTTTTATGTGTATACAACCTTTCCTTGTTCCAATCATACATGCAATAGATTCTAAGTTAACACTTTCAATAATTTAAAGCCATCCAAGGTCATGGAATTTGTGACGCCCCCAAATCCACGTTCCTTCGAAACCTCTGATTCGGTGCAGTCACGATACTACTATCGCCAAACTATTACATCTTTTATTCATTACTAAAAGAATATAACTTGCTTTATTATAATTTAGAATATAATTTCTATTTATATCCAAGATCTCGTCTATACATCATATTCGATGTTACTAAAATGCGGAATAATTTAAACTTTTCAATATCCTTTGAATAAAATCTTTTTATTGATTTCATAACTTTGAATCAAATACAATCCTTGAATCAACTATATACTATGATTCATTCTATTAGAACTACCGTATGAAGGTTTACAACTCAACTCGATATCCTCTATGTATTATCTAATACATCTTTATAGTACGACAAGCATTAAACCTCGTAAACAAATATCAAGTACAACTACTAGAACCTAGACATGGTTCGAGTAATAATCTAATCAGTATTCTCCATTGTGATACTATTTATCTTTATCAATCAAGAAGCACGAAGTCTTTATCGTAAGTCCTTAACCTGCAAAAGTGGTTATTTGCAAGAGTGAGCTTGACAGCTCAGCAATTCTAACAGTTTTCATGCATCACATAGCATACAACATTATACTCAGTTCATGCATTTATAAATAATTTATATTTACTACGCATGTTAATTTTCACATAACAAGTATATCATCAAAGATCAACTTTCAATCTCATTTATATCTCATATACAGTTCATATATAAGTTCACATTATCACAGCATAATATAATTCAACTAACAGTTATTGAATTCATATATCAAATAGGAACTGAAAGACTTGCCTGATTCGTAGTTTAACAACTACGACTTAACTGCTTAAGAATCTCTGCACTTTGTGTAATCCTACACAGTTATATTAATCATAGAGATCACACCCATCAGTTATACACTTCCATACATTCTCAATGTAATAATAAAGGTTACATTGTTGTCTAACTTGTTTCTTAGAACCTTGTTTCACTTTTCAAAACCCTTGTCATACTTAACTAGTCATGCAAGGCTACTATGTTCATCATATAGTCATAAACCAGTAGGGGTCAGACCATGATTTGCAGTTTAAGTAATAATACAAGTCTACTACAAAATCAAGAACAAACAGACTGCATAAATCCTGAAAACAGGATGGCGCAGCTGCGCAGGTATTGGCCTTAAGAGTGGCGCAGCTGCGCCACTCACTGGTCAAACCAGAAATGACATTTCATGCTGCTTGGACAACCCGAGTTCAATCAATATTATTCAAGTTACTGATATTAATCAATACGTATGCTCTATGGTTATAATTTCAAGTTCGAAACCTAGCATGCTCATCCTAATCCAATTAAGGCCATATGCCGATAAACTTTAAACAAATCAAACCCATGTTATTAATGGTCCATTACTAAAGTCATATCAACACACCACGAGGCTAAACAATACTAAGTATGCATGCTCGTGCGTATATCACACGTGTATATGTTAATCACATAGTTTATGCTTTAGAAATTCATTTTCTATGAATATACGTGCATAGGTGAAATCCATGTTTCATCACATGATGCTTATGTCAACATGTCTATAGGCACAATGAAATCCCAATATACATGCTTGCATGTTCATAACGTAAGTTCACTTAGTACTTGATGATATTAGTTTTCACATTCAAATCTTTCTTTGAAAAGTACACTAATCTTAGTATATGCAAGGCATCTCAACATAAAACTCATGTGCACTCGAAACATATATCCAAACCACATAAATATTCTCACATGGTCAGAATCTAAAAGACGTAAGTCTTGGTCAAGTTTATTTCAAAAAGTCTTTAAGTTTTTCTTAAAAACCTCTTGAATCCTTCACTCATGTAAACTAGTGTACGATTAACACTTAAATTATGTATTTCATGTCAATATAAACCATACGATTGTGTTCACAAAAATCAGAATGCACACATGACACACACATGTCAAAGTTCATATTAAAACTATAAGTTTATTTTAAAACCATGTTTTCCTTCCATATCACATACTAACACGGCCATACATGCATCATGCTACGTTAATATAGTCATATATGCATGTCAATCTAGTTCACTTGTTTGCTTTAAGAGATATCTCATGATAGCACATAACAGAATCTGCAGCAAAACAGAAAACAAGTTCCAGGACCCTGCGCAGCTGCGCAGATCCCAGGCATAAACCCGGCGCAGCTGCGCCGGTGTCCGGCCCAACCAGAGACTGAACTGCTTCGGCAGTTTTAACAACCCAACTCAGAATTTCTTACTTATCATGCTCAATATCAGTAACAATGTATTTCTAACATGTATAACAGCTTATATAACAACTAACCATCATTCTCCAATTCAATTACCATCTAATTTAACATAATCAATAACTTAAGAAATTCAAGAACTCTCCAATTATCAAACTATGGACACTGTAAAAGTTTTACCTTTGTGAATTGAAATTCTAAGCTTGTTGACATCTCCAATTCTTAGTCTCCTTCTCCAATTAGTACACTTACTCTATATCTTACACTTGACAGAAAACTCAGCAACATCAAATGAGAAGGAGGGAGCTTCATTTAAAGAAAACTCACTACACAGACAATAGCTTTGCCTCTTATTACAAACTAATGGAATGAAGGAGAGTCCATTGTGCAAGAAAGAGTTGGTGGTATCCATCATGATACCCATTCCCCATCTCATCATTAGCTACAATTGCTGAGTTTGAGGGAGATAGGCATAGCTCCTAGCCATTCACGTGAGGAGAAATGAGGAGGGACTCTAATATTGGGACAAGCTCATTTTCAGCAATATCAACTTGCAAATTTAAAATACAATGCCTATGTTTTATACATATAGTATATACTTAAGTCACAAGTCCACTTCTAAATACAATGTAACAAATAGGTACATATACACCAACATATAATCCATGTACATTTTACTAATACCGAATGTAAATCTATTGGGTATTATTCATTATCACAACAGTTCATCCCACCGGATATAATTCTTTCGGGTACCATCACAGTGTATTGTCTCCTCTATTAGTAAATTCAATAATTGTTTACCATATATTTATGATATATTATTTTATTGTATACTTAATATACACATTGTCAAATCCACATTTCATGTACCTATTACAACTCAATAACTTTACTATATAGTTTATATTCATATATAGCATAGTCGCATTGCACTTTATACTTCGCATAACATATATTTAACTATCATACGTTATACTTTAATATCACATGGTTGTACATAGAAATTAATAAATTACTTATCTTATCAATTAATTAATAATGATATTAATTAATCCATTTCTCATTAATCGATGGAATTATAATTCCCACGCTAATTGATTAACACTTTATATGATTTATTATCACGTTAAATAAATATAAATCTTTTTATATTTATAAATCATTTACTCATTAATCATATTATCAAATAATTACTTGATAATAGTATATTGTTTATAACAATAATTAATATTATAAGACAATTTATCTCATCACAAATCCGATTATACTTATAATCGATTTCCTTATTATTATACTATCACTAGCCATAATAATTTAACATACTATCATAATAACAATTAACAATTAATTTAGATTAATTGTTTAATTAATAATTCCTCCATCATTAAATTAGTCAATTCATTACTGAATCTATTATTGTGCCACACAAGGCATCTCTCACAAGCTCAAACTTAAGCTTATCATTATTCTCATCACTTACTCATTTCTCACCACATTACTACTTATAACATGTTCAATTAAATTAGAACTATTAAATCCAAGGTCCACATATAAATATTTTATAAATCAAATATTCAAATATTATATATAACCTTTACGGAAATATAATAACTCAAGCTATTAAAATGTTAAATTACTTCAATTAATTATACTTATAATAAGTATAACCTTTACGCTTATAATAATTAATATATACTCTATTAATTATTCTAATAATAATATTCACGATCAAATAATAACTTAAGTTATTTAATATATTAAAATAACTTAGTTTCCTTTCATTAATTAAACTCCCTTGAAAAATACATTAGAAATTATGTATTTTGCCATAACATAAATATTATGTTTTCTCCAAATAAGCACATTCGTCATTAGAAAATAATTTACTTATTGTCTCATGATATTATTTTTAATATAATATCAAATAACTATATGTACGACACATGTACATATATTATATATAGAAAATAGATAATAAGTTTATTTTCTATTATAATAAATCGTTTCCATCAATTTAATTACATATAGCAAATACGTTTTAATATATTTACCATATTAATCAAACACACCTCATACAAAAACATATAAGGTAATATTATTATTCAAAAATAACATTTCCTCCTTTTATTAAAATAATTCAATATTAGAAATTATTTTAATACCCTTTATTAGGAAAATCATATCTCTTTCTTTTTCTTTATACAACACATAATCCTTAATTCACCATTTTATTTGAGTGAATTAACTTATTTATTCAAATTACTATCTCACCACTGCCACACAAGGTTTTATAATATAATATTCCATAATATCACTTAATTAACCAATATTTATTCCGAGTTAATTAATTTCTCATTCAAATCATGCTTTGCTAACTTAACCCATTCATGACCCACATTTTAATTACTAATATACATATTCCCAAGTTCAGATTACACAACTCTCAGAATTTTCTACAGACCGGCGCAGCTGCGCTGGTCATAAGCTTGGAAGTGGCGCAGCTGCGCCACCTCAAGTTCATAGGCAGACAAGTTCTGTTATAGCAGAACCATAATCTCAATTCTTAAATACTTGAACATGCTTTTTAATGTGCTATCTTGCTACATCGGTTAACCAACATATTTTATTACCTCCTTCAAATGATTCAAAGTTTAAATTATAAGTTCAAACTCTATTCCCCTATAAGGTTCTCATATATATATCTAATTCCTTCCACATAATTCAAGATATATATATATAACACATATGTATATTCCGTTAATGTTCACTTCTCGTGGTATATTAAATCAACTAGTAATTCACTAACCAATGTTTATCTAAAGATATATTGGTTCTATTCTCTCTCTCTTCAACAACATACATATACTCCAGAAGATGGTGATTATCAAATATATTTAATGTCACCAATCTTACTATGATAAATAATTATATAAATTATTTAATACCGAATAGATAAATCTTATCCATCTTCTTGCTAATTCATCTCTATAATAAATAATAAATATATATTAATAATATATTTATAAATCACAAAATCACATATTACATAGTTCATATTACCCTATGTAACACAATACTACATACCTCGTATCACACATATATATTCTTATTCGAATCCATCTCATACCTTAAGAATTTTATTTATTAAATCCTTAATTAATAATATCTGAAAATTCGGGTTCTTACATCCTCTCCCCCTTATAAGGATTCCGTCCTCGGAATCACCGAAACTTCCTCTACTCGGTGCTATTCCGATTATTACATATTCTCTTGAATAATTTTTATTCATTCTCTTTTCAGAAGTTTTATTATAACTTGCTCACTTGCATTCTACCACATTCTCCTTTCTAAGGAACATTCTACTTACTACATTCATCCTTTAAAAGAATAAGAATCTTCCGTGATTTTTCAATAATCGGGAAGTAGTATGGATAACTCAGATTCCAATTTATGCTGAGGGGTCACAAGACCGTGAACTTTTCTCCAGGTTTACTAATGCTTCAACACAATTCTTCACACTGCAAACCAGAGTGTTTATCAATCACAAAGACTGAAAACACCCTCCACGCGTACTCTAGGTGGCCAGCCTATTGTACCACTACGTTGGGCCGCAACGTAGTGTTTTGTAACGACTATATGCGTTACGTTCGGAACCATTGTCCCCGAAAACATGTCCCCTTTATAGGGTTGTTCACCTCAGCTTTTCAACATCTAAATCCGCACCAGAGCAATCCGGTTTGGCATAAATACACAAGAATGCTTGAATTCTATAATCCCTTTCCAACAGTCGCCTAGCCGAATCAAATAGCTTAGACTCTCATCAACAATTCGGACATCAATCAAAATAATTTAGTCAACTTTTCATAATTCGAAAGAAAAACCAAAAACCGTTTTATGACGTCATGATGCCGCACCAACTTAATAGTACGTTGAGGATTCCGCCATTTTATGACTTTATCATATTACATCATACCATAGTGGGCTGACGATCTTTCGATCACAACCAACACTAAGTTCGATTGTATTGATGACTCCATCGTTTCCCATTCTACATCATATCAAATGATGCACATGGTCAAAATACATTTTGAAAGATTGTCAAATCATTTTTGTCTTAGCCGAAACAAATAGCGTAGACATACGAATAACGGTGTTGTTTTTAAAACTCATTAGTTCAGTTACCTGACCCAATGTTTTCTCAAGAAAACCGAAGTGCAAACACTAGCACGAAGTCAATAATTATTGAAAATCTAGCGTAGCTAGAGGATTTAGGAAAATCCAATTTCTCCATCGCTTCAATCTCTTACCACCATCAATGCTCACTATTCCAAAACTCTTATATAATATATCTATTCTCAGTACAGTTCACCAACTTACCACACCATGGAAGTTCAGGAACTTACCACAATCATATGGGTGTAGGAACTTATCCTAGTCAGACCAAAATCGTCCATTCGCTGAGGGGTCCCATCATACGATTATGAGTCACGAACTTGTCATAGGCATGAGTTTTAAGAACTCGCACCTAATCTTAATATTATCTAATTATATCTTAGAAATCTCTATCTATCAAAATAAATATGAGAAAAGAATCACCTTTCCGCCATATGTATAATGATACCGCGACACTAACATTCCAACGATTATCAATGTGACGCACTCAGTGCAAGCACAAAACTTCTGCCCATACAAAAGTTTGTACAACTAAGCCATCACATGAGTCCTCAATGGAATTCCAACACTTAACTATATCTTACTCTATCACTTGCTCATTACGAGCTTTCTACATTTCATCACATACAACTCCTCATGAGTTCATCTCGTACTTTATCATAGTACATTCTCTTATAGCATCAAGCTATACATACTTAGTCATTACAGACTATCTATCATTTCACAGTTCAATCTGATCACGTCGTGATCATCACTATACCTTAGGGTTCTTTCCCTATTATCAACCAAACTCCATCTGAGTTCATTCTCATTATCTTTGTCATATACATCTTATAGACATCATCTTAACATTTTCATTACCGGAGTTAGGAAACTCCTGATTCTCATTCTCTAGATATTTCAAGATTCTTCTTTGAATCTTCATTTAGATATATTTTAATCTTATCTTTCACTCTCTCAGGTTATAGTCTAAGGTACACTTACCTAAGGTTTATAACCTACAGCTTTGATACCAACCTGTGACGCCCCCAAATCCACGTTCCTTCGAAACCTCTGATTCGGTGCAGTCACGATACTACTATCGCCAAACTATTACATCTTTTATTCATTACTAAAAGAATATAACTTGCTTTATTATAATTTAGAATATAATTTCTATTTATATCCAAGATCTCGTCTATACATCATATTCGATGTTACTAAAATGCGGAATAATTTAAACTTTTCAATATCCTTTGAATAAAATCTTTTTATTGATTTCATAACTTTGAATCAAATACAATCCTTGAATCAACTATATACTATGATTCATTCTATTAGAACTACCGTATGAAGGTTTACAACTCAACTCGATATCCTCTATGTATTATCTAATACATCTTTATAGTACGACAAGCATTAAACCTCGTAAACAAATATCAAGTACAACTACTAGAACCTAGACATGGTTCGAGTAATAATCTAATCAGTATTCTCCATTGTGATACTATTTATCTTTATCAATCAAGAAGCACGAAGTCTTTATCGTAAGTCCTTAACCTGCAAAAGTGGTTATTTGCAAGAGTGAGCTTGACAGCTCAGCAATTCTAACAGTTTTCATGCATCACATAGCATACAACATTATACTCAGTTCATGCATTTATAAATAATTTATATTTACTACGCATGTTAATTTTCACATAACAAGTATATCATCAAAGATCAACTTTCAATCTCATTTATATCTCATATACAGTTCATATATAAGTTCACATTATCACAGCATAATATAATTCAACTAACAGTTATTGAATTCATATATCAAATAGGAACTGAAAGACTTGCCTGATTCGTAGTTTAACAACTACGACTTAACTGCTTAAGAATCTCTGCACTTTGTGTAATCCTACACAGTTATATTAATCATAGAGATCACACCCATCAGTTATACACTTCCATACATTCTCAATGTAATAATAAAGGTTACATTGTTGTCTAACTTGTTTCTTAGAACCTTGTTTCACTTTTCAAAACCCTTGTCATACTTAACTAGTCATGCAAGGCTACTATGTTCATCATATAGTCATAAACCAGTAGGGGTCAGACCATGATTTGCAGTTTAAGTAATAATACAAGTCTACTACAAAATCAAGAACAAACAGACTGCATAAATCCTGAAAACAGGATGGCGCAGCTGCGCAGGTATTGGCCTTAAGAGTGGCGCAGCTGCGCCACTCACTGGTCAAACCAGAAATGACATTTCATGCTGCTTGGACAACCCGAGTTCAATCAATATTATTCAAGTTACTGATATTAATCAATACGTATGCTCTATGGTTATAATTTCAAGTTCGAAACCTAGCATGCTCATCCTAATCCAATTAAGGCCATATGCCGATAAACTTTAAACAAATCAAACCCATGTTATTAATGGTCCATTACTAAAGTCATATCAACACACCACGAGGCTAAACAATACTAAGTATGCATGCTCGTGCGTTATATCACACGTGTATATGTTAATCACATAGTTTATGCTTTAGAAATTCATTTTCTATGAATATACGTGCATAGGTGAAATCCATGTTTCATCACATGATGCTTATGTCAACATGTCTATAGGCACAATGAAATCCCAATATACATGCTTGCATGTTCATAACGTAAGTTCACTTAGTACTTGATGATATTAGTTTTCACATTCAAATCTTTCTTTGAAAAGTACACTAATCTTAGTATATGCAAGGCATCTCAACATAAAACTCATGTGCACTCGAAACATATATCCAAACCACATAAATATTCTCACATGGTCAGAATCTAAAAGACGTAAGTCTTGGTCAAGTTTATTTCAAAAAGTCTTTAAGTTTTTCTTAAAAACCTCTTGAATCCTTCACTCATGTAAACTAGTGTACGATTAACACTTAAATTATGTATTTCATGTCAATATAAACCATACGATTGTGTTCACAAAAATCAGAATGCACACATGACACACACATGTCAAAGTTCATATTAAAACTATAAGTTTATTTTAAAACCATGTTTTCCTTCCATATCACATACTAACACGGCCATACATGCATCATGCTACGTTAATATAGTCATATATGCATGTCAATCTAGTTCACTTGTTTGCTTTAAGAGATATCTCATGATAGCACATAACAGAATCTGCAGCAAAACAGAAAACAAGTTCCAGGACCCTGCGCAGCTGCGCAGATCCCAGGCATAAACCCGGCGCAGCTGCGCCGGTGTCCGGCCCAACCAGAGACTGAACTGCTTCGGCAGTTTTAACAACCCAACTCAGAATTTCTTACTTATCATGCTCAATATCAGTAACAATGTATTTCTAACATGTATAACAGCTTATATAACAACTAACCATCATTCTCCAATTCAATTACCATCTAATTTAACATAATCAATAACTTAAGAAATTCAAGAACTCTCCAATTATCAAACTATGGACACTGTAAAAGTTTTACCTTTGTGAATTGAAATTCTAAGCTTGTTGACATCTCCAATTCTTAGTCTCCTTCTCCAATTAGTACACTTACTCTATATCTTACACTTGACAGAAAACTCAGCAACATCAAATGAGAAGGAGGGAGCTTCATTTAAAGAAAACTCACTACACAGACAATAGCTTTGCCTCTTATTACAAACTAATGGAATGAAGGAGAGTCCATTGTGCAAGAAAGAGTTGGTGGTATCCATCATGATACCCATTCCCCATCTCATCATTAGCTACAATTGCTGAGTTTGAGGGAGATAGGCATAGCTCCTAGCCATTCACGTGAGGAGAAATGAGGAGGGACTCTAATATTGGGACAAGCTCATTTTCAGCAATATCAACTTGCAAATTTAAAATACAATGCCTATGTTTTATACATATAGTATATACTTAAGTCACAAGTCCACTTCTAAATACAATGTAACAAATAGGTACATATACACCAACATATAATCCATGTACATTTTACTAATACCGAATGTAAATCTATTGGGTATTATTCATTATCACAACAGTTCATCCCACCGGATATAATTCTTTCGGGTACCATCACAGTGTATTGTCTCCTCTATTAGTAAATTCAATAATTGTTTACCATATATTTATGATATATTATTTTATTGTATACTTAATATACACATTGTCAAATCCACATTTCATGTACCTATTACAACTCAATAACTTTACTATATAGTTTATATTCATATATAGCATAGTCGCATTGCACTTTATACTTCGCATAACATATATTTAACTATCATACGTTATACTTTAATATCACATGGTTGTACATAGAAATTAATAAATTACTTATCTTATCAATTAATTAATAATGATATTAATTAATCCATTTCTCATTAATCGATGGAATTATAATTCCCACGCTAATTGATTAACACTTTATATGATTTATTATCACGTTAAATAAATATAAATCTTTTTATATTTATAAATCATTTACTCATTAATCATATTATCAAATAATTACTTGATAATAGTATATTGTTTATAACAATAATTAATATTATAAGACAATTTATCTCATCACAAATCCGATTATACTTATAATCGATTTCCTTATTATTATACTATCACTAGCCATAATAATTTAACATACTATCATAATAACAATTAACAATTAATTTAGATTAATTGTTTAATTAATAATTCCTCCATCATTAAATTAGTCAATTCATTACTGAATCTATTATTGTGCCACACAAGGCATCTCTCACAAGCTCAACTTAAGCTTATCATTATTCTCATCACTTACTCATTTCTCACCACATTACTACTTATAACATGTTCAATTAAATTAGAACTATTAAATCCAAGGTCCACATATAAATATTTTATAAATCAAATATTCAAATATTATATATAACCTTTACGGAAATATAATAACTCAAGCTATTAAAATGTTAAATTACTTCAATTAATTATACTTATAATAAGTATAAACCTTTACGCTTATAATAATTAATATATACTCTATTAATTATTCTAATAATAATATTCACGATCAAATAATAACTTAAGTTATTTAATATATTAAAATAACTTAGTTTCCTTTCATTAATTAAACTCCCTTGAAAAATACATTAGAAATTATGTATTTTGCCATAACATAAATATTATGTTTTCTCCAAATAAGCACATTCGTCATTAGAAATAATTTACTTATTGTCTCATGATATTATTTTTAATATAATATCAAATAACTATATGTACGACACCTGTACATATATTATATATAGAAAATAGATAATAAGTTTATTTTCTATTATAATAAATCGTTTCCATCAATTTAATTACATATAGCAAATACGTTTTAATATATTTACCATATTAATCAAACACACCTCATACAAAAACATATAAGGTAATATTATTATTCAAAAATAACATTTCCTCCTTTTATTAAAATAATTCAATATTAGAAATTATTTTAATACCCTTTATTAGGAAAATCATATCTCTTTCTTTTTCTTTATACAACACATAATCCTTAATTCACCATTTTATTTGAGTGAATTAACTTATTTATTCAAATTACTATCTCACCACTGCCACACAAGGTTTTATAATATAATATTCCATAATATCACTTAATTAACCAATATTTATTCCGAGTTAATTAATTTCTCATTCAAATCATGCTTTGCTAACTTAACCCATTCATGACCCACATTTTTAATTACTAATATACATATTCCCAAGTTCAGATTACACAACTCTCAGAATTTTCTACAGACCGGCGCAGCTGCGCTGGTCATAAGCTTGGAAGTGGCGCAGCTGCGCCACCTCAAGTTCATAGGCAGACAAGTTCTGTTATAGCAGAACCATAATCTCAATTCTTAAATACTTGAACATGCTTTTTAATGTGCTATCTTGCTACATCGGTTAACCAACATATTTTATTACCTCCTTCAAATGATTCAAAGTTTAAATTATTCCGCATTTTAGTAACATCGAATATGATGTATAGACGAGATCTTGGATATAAATAGAAATTATATTCTAAATTATAATAAAGCAAGTTATATTCTTTTAGTAATGAATAAAAGATGTAATAGTTTGGCGATAGTAGTATCGTGACTGCACCGAATCAGAGGTTTCGAAGGAACGTGGATTTGGGGGCGTCACAGAATTCACAAGGCCTATCATGCTCGCTCTTTAAACACATAAGGTATTCATATACTTTGCATTAGACATACTTATGAGTATTCACATTTCATACATGTAACTATTACAGTTATTAGTTGAAAACATGCTTCGTTTACGTTAAATTTTAATCATGACCTCTAACATGGTATGTATACATGCATGACGTTCATGAAGTCAATAGTATTAACACGTTCATAAACTTCAGAATTTAAACTTCAAGTTAACATGTCAAGGTGTACGTTTAAAACTTGTATTCTCATTAGTAAAGCTCACTAATAAGGCCTAACATGCTCATACTATCTAGATTCATATGTTAACATGTTTGACATGCATTTCAAGGTCATATAACATGCTCGAAAAACCAGAACCTAGAATCCTAATATAACATATTAGAGTCCATGTTCAACGCTTGAGTTTTCGTTGGAAAGGTTCACTATTGAGGTTCATATGCTCAAGTTACATTATGAAGCTCAGATACGCAAGTTAACATTCATATCATGTGTTTCTAGGTCATACAAATATGTTATAAAAGTCATAATGATAATATAAATCTAACATGTCAAGTTCCTCTTTTTATAACTTTTAGTTTTCTTCGAAATACTCAACTAAAACGACTAGCATGGATTACTATAACCTAGTACCCTTATTTTATATGTTATTGTGAGTTATATGCACATCCTAACAGTATAACATGCTCAGTATATCAGAAGATATAATAAAAATCATTAACAATTCTGCAGTGGCGCGCGGCTGCGCCCAAATTATACTAGGGAGACGCGCGGCCGCGCGGCTCCCGTTCCAGTCCAGAGAGCAGCTAGCCTCGGCAACCATTATCCCAAATCACAAAATTACTTCACGAAAACTTTTCTAAACAGTTGCATTGTGGTTTAAACATGTTTGTAAGTCTATATATCAACTAACTAAGCAATTCATATTTTAATTGTCATCAATTTCCACAATATCAAGAATTCAAGAATTTGCAGAAACAGAAAAATGGAAATGAAGAACTTGAGAGTATACCTCTGCAATGTAATTGGGCTTGCTGCCATCTCAAGAACACTGATATATGTATATATATATAACTCTTAACTCAACACTTATGCAAACTCTCAGCAAATGAAAAGAGAGGAGAAGAGCTTGCATTTATAGGACAACTAATTTCCAGACAATGAAATTTTCCACCAAAACAAACCATTGGAATGAAGAAGAATTTGATGGACATTAGGTAGTTGGTGGAGTTGGTGATTCCCACTGTTGAGCCCACTCCCCATATGATCATTGCTAGCTATATTTTTGAGAATTGGGAGGAGAATTGGAGAAGGCTAGCCTTAGGCCAATGGCCTATGCACGTGAGAAGAGAAATGACACTCTTTGTGGGACAAACAAGGACTCAGCAACATGAAACAATGCAGTAAAATAAAATAACCCAATACATACACATTTTATATACACTTAGGCATATATGTATACTTAGGCTATAATGTAATGTCACAATGTAATTCAATGAATGAGTAACATTTCAATGTAGTAAATATAATTTGCACATATATAATCCATGTACATTTATAATAACAAATATAATCTAATTGGGTATTATCTTTCCACATTACCATAAACTATATTATTTCAATTATTTATAATCATTGAAATAATTATTATTTTAATTCCTCATCAATATTAAAATAGGTAATCCATTTATTTATTTTCCCTCATATTATTAAATACACACTTAGTTCAATTTGATAATCCATAAGTACACCATTAATGTATCCCATATATACATGTTGTCACATAACATTATTACAACTCTTATTATTTTCAATTATATTAATCTATTGAAATATTCATCACATAACATTTATTTTTTTATAATATTATACGAAGTACATCTTTTAATGTAGCCACATACCACATGTTGTAACTTATATAATTTATTTAATCATAACATATGGTTTCAATATGTACAATCACATTGCATCATATAATATAGTTTAATAATTCTTAATATGTGGTTTCTATATATAGCATAGTCACATGAATGTCGCACTACACTATATAATATAGTTGTATCCCATATATTTTATATAATTAATTATTGCATGCTTGTACATAACAATCAATATAATCTTATTATATTAATGACTTACTTATTTGTTTTATAATGGCAATTAATTTATTAATAAAATATTAATCAATTCCTTCCTCATAGATTAATGAAGTTATTAATCTCCATATTAACTAACATTTATATGATTAATTATCACGTTAAATAAATATAAATCTTATTATATTTATAAACCATTTTCTTAGTATCCAATCATTACTTGCAAAAATACTAAATCAATAGATTATTATTATATTTCTCATAATAACAATTAACAATTAATATAGATTAATTATTCACTTAATAATTTATTTACTCTTTAACCGATTATTATTCATAATAACAGTTAATAACATTATTGTACGATTAACTATCACATGTATTGCACTCAACAAATAATCAATTAAATATAACTATTATCATATTCATCAATTACTTACTCGTAAATGTTTTGTTATTTATAATAACATATTATTAATAATTACTCATTAGTAGGCTATTTACTAATCACAATGATTATTTAACAATGTAATATTAATTAATCCTTCACTTATCGATTTCTCTCTTAAATTAATTAAACCATCATCTTTTTCATTCTCATGCCACACAAGGCATTTACGAGTCGCAATTCTCCATATTTCCTCAATGATTATAAATTCAATTTAATATAATCGAATTACTTTTCTCATAACTCGTACACATTTATGTTCCAATAATATTCATTTTCTTATTATATCAAAAAAAAAGTTATTCATGAAATTCACGGTTCTTACACAGCGCAGCTGCGCCGGTCATTGAGTCCAGTTTTCTGCATCCTGCTTGATTATGTTAAGTATTAATTATTTAAAGTAGCTTAGACGAGAATGCTAATAGGGTGGACATGCTTATATGTGATAGTAGTGTGCATATAAGCCAATCATGTATGATGATAAAGCACGTACTTTGTAAACAATCTTATTTATTTATTAATAAAATATTCATTTATTAAAGGCATTTAATTATCTACATGTTGCTGTTTTTATAATATGTAAATAACCCATAGTTTTAAGCAATGCTTTTAGAATCATGATGATGATCATGCTAATGAGATCTAAATTCTTAGAAAGTTTTAAAACTAAAATAGTTCCCAATCGTGGGATTACTAAAAAGGGGATTAGTAAATCCGGATAGATTGGTACATATGTTGCTTGCTCATTGGATGAGGATGATTGATCTCATGATCATTTGTGTGGAGACACTAAAGCAAGTATGTAGGTGCTTGTTGGAGAATAAGTTCACTGAACGTGATTCGCTATGGAATACCTAATGGAGATTTACTCGCCTGTCAATAGGAATTCCTAATGTGATAGTAGTACAAGTGATCCTTGGACTTGAGATTATCATAGTATCTTGTATGTAACAAATTATACTTTGACTTATTCCTTAAGACCTTTTAAGGCATATATAGGGTATGTTTGGGTATAATGAGTTACATATGGAGATAATGAATGATCAATAAAGAATCTACCACCTCTAGTAAAAGAGGAGATATATCCTATGTGATTCGTTAAATGACAACCCAGGAATCCTTGGCCAAGGTGAAATGAAATAAGAAAGGAGTTTTTAATTTTCATTATTTGAAGTTGTGCATTTTCTAATCGAAATACATATAATTAAATAAAATAAGACTTGACAGTAAATTCATGTCTTATATTTAATTGGGGACATTGTATGGTGGAAGGAATTGAATTGTACGATAACTATTTACTCACAGGTTCTTTTATGATTAATGTTGAAATCATATATTATCTGAAACGTCGTTGATCGCTAGGGAGGCTTATCCCTATTGTAGAATAAATATTATTTATTTAAATAGATTATTAGTTTAATTATTATTTAAATAAGATTAGAATTGTTCTAATTGATTTATTCACAACTAGTTTTAATATTGGAGAACTTAAAGGGGTCACACCATAAAAGGAAGAATAATTATTTAAGAAGGTGATGACATAATCGTAATAATGCATTAAGTATAAATTAATTTAATCTATGGTGATAGAATAATTACATAGCTTAATATTTATTATTAATATTTTAGAAAATTTAAATAAAATTATTAAGAGGAGAATTATTAATTTATTATATAATTATTATTATTTTAATTTTAAAGGAGTTTAGTAATTAATTTAATATTAGTACTCTCATTTATTCCTAATAAGATTAGGAGGCAAATTAATTAAATAAATTTAATTAATTATTCCCAATGTGGTGGGAAGCCTAAATTAATTAAAAGAGTTTAATTAATTAAATGAAATCCCATGTCTAATAGGATTAGAAGGGTTGACCAATATCTATATAAGAGGAGTCTTATAATAGATATCAGTTGATGCAATTCCAATTGGTGGAGAGTACTCCTTTTCTATAGAGGATAGAACACTAAGCCAAACACCCTCATTCTTGATAATTTCTCTTCCTTGGTGGATCACCTCTAGAGGCCAAACACTTGGGTGGCTAACGTTGATCAAAGGAAGGAATCTAACCCAGAAATTCAAGGAGATCACGAAGAACAAGGAGTTGAACTAGTACCTGTGGAAGCTTCGTTTTACAAGGGTATGATTTCATAACTTCTTATTTATCGTTTTAAATTAATAATTTGCATAAAGGATGATCCGGGTAATGGTTTTGTAGAAATTTTTAAACTCTGATATACCATGCTTCCGCTAATTTTTGCAATTTGATTACGTCACAATTTCGTACAAACCCAACAATATGAGTATATGGAGATAACGTAAACATGATTTGGCTATGATTGCATGCAAGGTATATGAAACGACATATAGTTTTGGAAATGAACTTAAAGTTTCATAAACGAACGTTAACAATATGAAGCATGACTATGTTCTGATTTTTGATACATGTTAGCATGACCTAGAAGTGTATTAGGAACGTGATACCATGTACGTATATGCTTCATAATATAATATGCACACGATGGACTCACTAGTGAACATTTTTAACGAAAATATAAGTTTTTAAAAGCGAACTTTGACATGTAAAGATCATATATATTCTGATTTTCGGGCATGGTTATATGGCCTTGAAATGCATGTCGGACATATTAACTTATGTATATAGGTTTCGTAATGTAATGAGAACATGGCGAACCTTATTAGTGATCTTTACTAATCAAAATATGAGCCTTGATCGTGACCTTGACATGTTACATTAAGATTTTGATTATGATATTTATGGACATAGGAGATAGTACTCTTAGACTCACTCATGTATCATACATGTATATAACATGATTAAGTGTCGTGATTCAAGGAAGCATAATTTCAAACCAAAACGATGCTAATTGCATGTATGCGATATGAAATACTCATGAACTGCCTAATACAAGCTATATGAAGTACTTTATGTGTTTAAAGAGCCAGCATGTTAGACTTTATGATTTTCAATGACCTCGAATGGCATTAAATTATTGAAATGTTGACTTAGGACCTATATCATGAAATATTGAACTTAGGAAGGTTTGACAATCATGGGAATGCCCTTTCATGTGTTATATGCTATATGGTGTTGTATGATGCTATGCCGGACAGAAACCATAAGGCAACAGCCCAGCCTTGGCTTGACCAGGGGGAAGCTCAGCTGCGCCGGCCCAAGGCTTAACCATGGCGCAGCTGCGCTAGTCTGGAATCTGAGATGGACAAATTCTGATAATCTGATTTTGACAGTAACTCGTATTGATGTTATAACTTGCTAGATGAAGTGTGTTTGGTACTAATTGTGGTCTCACATGATAATAATGATATACGAAGGTGATTTTTCGAGCAAAGGAACGTTAATAAAGGTTATACTAATATGATACTATATATGGTATAACTGTATAGCTAGGCTAAGACTTAGTTTGTGTGTTGATCGTATATCCAAGATAAGATATAATGTTATAATATATGACTAATGGATATCATATACATACGTAACTATATTACGATAGGGATTCCAAAAGTGTTGATTAATTTACGTGGATAGACTACGCTTAAGGAAAGTTTCCTAACTTACACTCTTTTACGGTGCAAGTATTCTATTCTTGTATATTGCGAGCTAGTTTCCTTACTTACTCGTTTAAATTGAGTTAGCATACTTGAACTCTTATTTCATTAAGTCGTATGAAAGCTATTATTCATGTTAAATTTGGTATTAGTATGGGTACCAGCGGTAACCAAATTGAGGGAAGAGATTTTGCACGAGGCACATAATACAACATATTCTGTTCATCCGGGAGGCACGAAGATGTACCGAGATCTAAGGCAATATTTTTGGTGGCCCAATTTGAAACGGGAAGTCGCAGAGTGCGTCAGTAGATGTTTAACTTGCCAACGCGTTAAAGTAGAGCATCAACAGCCGAGTGGTTTACTACAACCGTTAGAAATACTAGAGTGGAAATGGGAGCATATTACCATGGACTTCGTGGTAGGACTTCCAGTTACACAGAAAGGTTATGATGCTATTTGAGTTATCATGGATCGACTAACGAAGACCGTACATTTTCTACCAATCAAGATCCGCTACAGTTTGAATCAGTTAGCGAGCCTATACATAAAAGAAACTGTCTCACGACATGGAGTGCCGGTGTCAATTGTCTTTGATCGAGATCAGCGCTTCACGTCCAATTTTTGGAAGAGTTTGCAAGAGAGAATGGGAACGCAGTTGAGATTGAGTATGGCTTATCATCCTCAGACGGACGGACAGAGTGAGCGAACAATACAAACTCTGGAGGACATGCTTAGGACTTGCGTGATGGATTTTAAGGGAAATTGGGACGACCACCTACCCTTAGTCAAATTTGCGTATAATAATAGTTACCATGCGAGTATCGGTATGCCACCGTCCGAAGCTCTTTACGGGAGAAAGTGCAGAACGCCATTGTGTGGGACGAAGTCGGGGCGCGACGAATACTCTGACCAGAGCTAGTACAACAAACTGCAGGCGTGGTGACAATGATAAGAGCCAGATTAGTAGCAGCTCAAGACGCCAGAAAAAGTATGCAGATTTGCATCGGCAGGACCGAGACTATAAAGTCGACAGTTTGTTTTCTTAAAGGTATCTCCATGGAAGGGAAATATCTATTTCAGCAAGAAAGGAAAATTGAGTCCGAGATTCATAGGACCGTTCGAGATACTGAAGCGAGTGGGCGAAGTGCATACAAAGTTTCATTACCACTCGAATTGGAGCACATCCACAACGTGTTCCATATTTCTGTGTTGCGACCGTACAAGGCCGACTACAAGCACGTGATTTCTTACGAGCCCATTCAAGTGGAGAAGAACTTGGCATACGAAGAGATTCTTGTCCAGATATTAGATAGGAAAGACCAAACCTTGAGAATTAAAATTATTTAATCTGTAAAAGTACTTTGGCGTAACCACGATGTCGAGGAGGCTACGTGGGAATTAGAAGATAGGATGATGAGGGATTATCCCCATCTATTTGTGTAACCTCGTAGCAATTCAGGGACGAAATTTTTATAAGGGGGGAGGATGTAATACCCGAGAATTTCCATATATTAATAAATGAATATATTAATGGAAGTGAATATTTATTCATATATAAATAATTTTGTGTTATGAGATGAATTAATTCAATTATATAAAATTGAATAATTATAATAAGTGAGAATATGTGGAGTTGCGATAAACTCGTTGATAGCCTTGTGTGGCACAGTGACGTAATATAAGAATGATTATATTAATTTAAGCAAATAATTAATCTATATTAACTGTGGAATATTAATTAATTGTTATCATAGAATATTAATTAATTGTTGTGGAATATTAATTGTGATTGATTAATAATATATGATTATTATTATTGCAAGAAATATAATAATAATAAACCACTTGTTTATAATTGTGTTGAGATTTATATTTGTTAATGTGATAATTAATCCTATGATAATTAATTGGTGTAATTAATAATCAATGAGGAATAGATTAATTAATCAATGAGATAATAATTTATTTATTTGACATTACGACTAATAAAATAAATAAGTAAGTTATAAGATTATATTGATTGATGAAGGATGGGCGTATATTATTAATTAACATTTAATTAATAAGATGAGTAATTCTCCGTGCAAGCATGCGAATTAAATGTGTAACATATAGTAGCTAACTATGTATTATAATAAAGTGTAATATGACACTATTATATAGTAAGGTTTATTGAATTATGGGAGTTGCATGAAATGCCTATGTGACAAGGTGAATATACATTAAAGTAGGACATCATGATTATATGATAGATAATTTAATAATGCTTAACTATCTTATGTTATCCTCATTAATTATTAAAATGTGGTAACCAATGTACATGGATTATATGTGCTCAAATTGCATTTACTACATCATGTGAATCCATGTTAGTATCATTAGAATTACACTGAAATACTATTTAATTGTGACATCTAAACCTATGTAAGGATAAAATGTATACAAGATGTAACCTAAGAGTACAGTTAATACATATATGTATAATGATTTAAGTGTAGCATGTGGTCCATTTACATATCAGGGTTTCCTTCCTTGTCCCATAATAAGAGACTCAGTTCATTCTCACGTGAAACACTAATGAAGCTATCCTACTCCTATATCCTCAAACTCAGCACATTCTAGCTAGCATGATTCAATGGGGAGTGGCTCTCATGATGCATTCCACCAACTACCCACCAACCTCTCCTTAACCTCCATACAATCCACATTTCCGTTGGTTTAGTTTGAGAGGGAAAAACATTGTCTGGTTAATATATTTGCTATAAATTGAGCTCTTATCTTCCCATTCCATTTGCTGAGAAATTCCAAATAAGAAGAAGTAGAGAGTGACCATACATATCAGTTGAGAAGAAAGTGAATTAGCAGCAAGTTTCATTAGCTAACAGAGGTATAATCACATGTTATTGTTCTTCATTTTTGCTTCTCTGAAATTTCTTAGATTCTGGATATTAATTGGAATTCATGATTTTGTGATTTGATAATGTTAATTAGTTGTTATATAAGTTAATACATGTGTTAATGAGACAATGCTATTAGTTTATAGTCGAATTCATGATGAATTTATGTGTTTGGGCTGGGAACTGCCGAAGCAGGGAGCTCACTGGTGCTGGCCGAAGCACGGCGCAGCTGCGCCGGTTCCTACTGAGGCGCAGCGTAGCTGCGCCAGCCTATGGAACCAGAATCCAATTTTGTTCCTAAAATTTCTATGTGGTAGTTACTTGTATAGATGAGGCAAAGCATGTTACATGGGTAGCATGTATGTATGGTACATAGACCTAACATAAGCATATTTTATTAAGATTCCATGCATGAATGACGAAGTTATAGTTTTGAAAATAAACTTAAGGTTATAATTGAATTTTGACGTATATAAGCCATGTTAATGTTCTGACTTTTGGGGCACATTAGTATGACCTAGAAAACACATGAGATGCATGTTAACTCGCGTATATAAGCTCCGTAACGAAATGTGAACTTAGCTAAGTGAACTTAGAATCTTAAAAAGGAACTTAGAGATTATGAAAAAGGGACTTAGATGTGCTATAATTATATTCGGACTTTGAACATGATTATCATTTAGAAATGCATGAAGGACATGCCGACTTGTGTATACGTGTTTAATAATGTAACATGGACACGCTATGCCTTATTAGTAAACTTTACTAATGAAAGTATAAGTTTTGATCATGATTCATGGAGTTTTAAATTCTGATAACTTTGGACATGATTGGATAATACCCTTTAAATTCACTATCGTATCAAACATACATATCTACCATGATAGAAGCTATGAAAGGAAGTTAGGCACAAGTGAAGCATGAACTAAGTTGTAACATGTATATAACTACTTGCAAGCATGCCTAAATTAAGTTATATGATCACCTCGTATATTTAAATTAACAAGCATGATAGCTTACATGATTTCATGATGTTGTAAGGACTTAAATTGTTTAAAATGTAAGTCTAGAACCATGTCATGGAAAGTGAAACCTAGATTGCATGGGGAAAACACGAACGGACCCTTAACATGTTAATATACCTGGTGTGAATGTTAGCCTGCATGACCGGACATAAACCACAAGGCACATCTCAGCCTTGGCTTGGCCAGAGGGCTGCGCAGCTGCGCCGGCCCTAGGCTTAGCCATGGCGCAGCTGCGCCGGCCTGGAATCAGAAGCCATACAGTTTGACAATCTAATTTTGGACAGATAGCTTATATGATGCCTACATTGCTAG